>CP106714.1:28336612-29536612 GCA_025503065.1 Gossypium bickii
TCCGTGAACACTTTAGCCCCGAACCAATTTGAACTATGAGGTCGAGAGATAATTAGTTCTTGCCGACTCATTAGATTAGTTGAACACCGAGAGGCGCAATGACTACCTGGTTGAGTAGAGCCATAAATCAATAATTAATTAGATAAAACAATTGGATCTATGATAATGGAACTCGCGTAGTCAAAACAAGGGATAGGAAAAATCGATACATGAACTTAGCAGTAGATTTAGGTTTAAGTCAATTTATTTAGTTTATTAATATTATCATCATCTTGCATCAATATTAACATTACTAATTCATGACTCAAGTAGATTAGTAATTATTTCTAGTAATGGCTTGATAGCAAATTTCCCTAAACTGCAATCCCTTAGGTACGACCCTCAGAGTACTTATCTATTTTGTTGTAACTATATTACAACCTAACTCGTATACTTACGGACATCGCCTCAAATCCATATCTTTAGTTACAGTATTCAAACTCTAGATATTAGTACATCTAGAGACGGTCAAGTTGTTGGCGTCGTTGCTAGGTATTGCTACGGTGATAGTTGTTATTTAATCAATTAGTTATAAATAATATTAGCCGAAAGATGAACGAGTTAGATAGTGTACTAATTTTCATATTCATTAATTGTATTTTTTTTACCTTGTTAACTAAAATATTTAATTATGGAAATTTTTTATTACATGTGGTTTAATGATGAAAAGACTACTTGGGACAATGAATGGAACTACATAACAGGTTGGTCAATTAGAGCCACGACGAGTGAATGGAGCAATGATAATGGGTGTGAGGACAATGAGTCCTCATATAAACCTATTTATGAGTCGTACGACAAAGACGATGATATACCCAAGCACTTAGATAAGCCTCCTTATGATTTGCATAAGATGCCTTCATGCGACACTACTGACCTATTTAACTCTGAAAGATTATCAAACACGTCAGACATGATGGAACAGATAAGGAAAATGCTGTAACAAATATCTGAGGCGCTACCTCTAAGGGAAGAGGTCGTGCATGATGTTCCCAACCATGATCCGAAGGACCCTTGTATTATTACTGACCAACCTAAATTAGACAATAGCAGTCAACAACAGTTTGGAACCAAATATTATAGGGATGAATTAAATATGACCGAAGCGGCCTCCAATCTAATTAACGTATAATCAGACATAACAGTAGATGTAGTTGCTGACGTAAAAGTAGAAGTAACCACTAACATGAAGCTTAATCCAATTCTAAATAAAAATGTAGAAGATCTGTAACACCCCAAACCCGGCCCACGAGCCTTGACCGGATCTGGTATGTCACTGCGGAAAACATTTGAAAAGATCTGACTTAAAGTTAAAAACTTGAAAATTTTGTTGTCCTTTGTAAAAAGATTATGGGTCTTAAAATTCTGAGTAATAAAAAGTGTTAGCAAATTATCCGGATTAAAACTTTAATAGATATTTCATATAGTTTTTAAAATGTAAGTTGCTTAAAGATAAATCATTTTCCAATCGTAATTTAATTATTAATCTAACTTAAAACATAATATAGATGCTCAATAAAAATACTTAAACACTTTAATAAACATCAAATACTTTAGGAGGCCCTTATTACAATAATTAATTAATCAAAAGTACTTAATAATAATCCGAATAAAACAAATAAGCTGTCTTCTGCATGGCCACCTTTGTATCCACTCCAGCCCGGTCCGCGAATCACGATCACCTGCGATGTTGTTAAATATTTGGGTGAGTCTAACAGACTCAGTGTGCAATTAATCCACTGAATTCCACCCACATATCAACCCATATAACAGATAACAAGGCAATTTATTCGCATAATCTCACATTTTGGGCTTGGCCCATATTCATATCACTTATCAGATAATAGGGTAATTAACCACATGATTTCCACATATTGGGCTTGGCCCATTACCACACTGATCCACATTCATATACTGGGCTTGGCCCATTTCCATATCAAAACACATATCGGATATAATTATGCAAAGTGCACCCAACCCAACCTAGGGTCCATCCTCTACACACCCCCGTATCCAGCCACCACACACTAGGGGATTATTAAATCACCCTCCCATTTTCACTCCAATAAGCCAAATAATGCCGTCCACGATGTAGCGCATAGCTAACATCAAACCACAATGAGCCACATAGCAACCCATCAAACCACGATATGGCACAGAGCCGATATCAACCACGATGAGGCAGAGAGCTACTCATCAAGCCACGTGAACTTAATCACAATTAATCCATAACGCGACCTCAGTTAGCGCCAATCCACGATGTAGCACAAGGCTAACACCAAACCACGTACTCAGAGTACACCCGTACCTTCTTTCATATTCATATCCCATCCCATGCACATGCAACATGTAATAGTGACATAATAATTAATGCATGCACATGTTATTAAGGCAGACAATCACCTTTCCATAGGCATGTTCACATTCACATAGGCACATTCACATTCTTATCAACAGATACACTAACCTGATTATCGATATATCCCTTTTTAGGGTAATCACCACACCATTGCCACTGCACTTGTTAGCACATATATCACACATGCAAATATAACATATTCCCGGAAAACAGTAAGCTAACCACACACCTGATAACCTAGAGCACTACGCTCTCGAGCCTGATGCTATCACTAAGCGACATTACGGCTATCTGTCTATAACTTTTCCCTGTTGTTGTCCCACACCCCGGTGGCCAATCCCGAACAGTAAAAATGGATCTCCTCTTAAACTTAGGGATAGGAGCTATCCCTTTATCTTCTTGACCGGCATCCATGTCCATTAATGATATCTTAATCAGAACCAAACGGTTAACCGATAACATCATAATCTAAATATACCAAATCTAAACCATACTTACTGAATATTCTTACCCAACGAATCGAAAATCCTGTAAGCTTTCTTTATACCTGTCGACTTGCTCCTAAGAACCATAGCACACAATTGGTCATCACTAATAAACAAAATAGCCTTATGGCCGAATATCACAAGTCACCTTCTCTGCTTACCCGAATCTCGGAAACCACCTCTTGCCTATGGAGTTGCCGAAATCCCTACACACCATATGTCAGATTCGGCCCAACTACTTAAATCCATAAACATGGCCATTGATCGAAACTACATATTACTTACCTTGATCACACAAATCCCGAAAGACCTCCTTTAATGCAGCTTAGCGTTGGCCACCTTCAACAGAGACAAATAAAATGCTTAAAGATCATTCGGCCAACCCTATCCAAGGCCTAATCATGTGATTTCGGCACCCCAAAGAAAGAATATAAAACTGATAAAGAAGGAACACTTACCACCACCGTTTGTTTGAAGAGACTACAAAAGAATAGCTGACATCAACGCCCTAAGAGATTTGGCAATGGTGATCAACAGTAGAGAGGTTTCAGCCTAAAGGCTTGCGACAAAGAAAGAGTATAAGGCCCTTTTGAGATTCGGCTGTGGCTTCAATGATGATGGGGATATTCGGCTAACACTAAAATAACAGAAGGAGCTTGGAAAGGAAATATAGGTTCGGCTAAGAACAACTTGAGAAAGAAGAAGAAGAACACTAATGACCTTATGGGTCCTTGAAGTTTCGGTCACTAAAACAAAAGAGAAAGAAAATCGAAACGGGATGGCTTTAGCACAAGAAGAACACGGCACATTAAGAGAAAAGAAGAGACTAAATTTCGGCACCCCTCCTTAAGCATACTTCAAAGCCGAAAATGCCACCCCAAGGAGTCCTATACTCGGCTACTGCTCATCCCCCTCTCCAATCCCATATTTCTCTCCTATTTTCTCTCTAAACTACTCATTCAAAATAAATAAAATAAAATAACAATTATCTCTCCTCATCTAGTCAAATTTCAAAATAAAAATAAGGCTTATCTCCATCCAATTGAAAGTCCCAATTGCCGTCCATCACATCCTCCTCCCTTAACGCCAACATGCAAAAATAAAAACACCTTTTATGCTGCTCACCAAACTCGAACCTGAGTCCTTCTCCCCTTGCTTGAGGCGTCATTCACCAAGGCCCTAAGTGGCGCCTTCAAGCCACTTTACCAAGCCCCCTTTTCATGTTCAAAGGTTCCTACAATTTTCCTTAAGACCTTCTTAGCCCAACTTTCCCTTTTGAACTTAAAATCTAATATTTTTCCAAAGCTTTCTTCTTCATCTTAGAGTTCTTAAAACCCTTAAAACCCATCCAAACACACACTAAACCCACTCACACCTACACTATACACTAAATGGATAACCCCTAAAACCTAGATGTTACAGTTCTACCCTCCTTAAAAATAATTTCGTCCTTAAAATTACTTACTAACTAATAGTCGTGCAATCCTACTCCCCGCACTACGCCTATGCTGCGCACTCTGATCTTAATAGAATCGTCAAACTTTCTAGCCACAGTCTCTAAGTTCATACTCAAGATTCCAAGCACCTTACTAATAATACAAGAATGAGCTAACTTCCTAACAAACAAGGCACTAAAAGGTATCCCAGATCAAAGAACGTACCCGTTATCACATCTTTGGTTGTCTCGCATCCGAACCTTCAGCACCTCTGCCGAGTGCTCCATGACCTCGGCCAGAACCATTTCCTCCATGGTTCGGACCACGACTCTTCGTCGCTTGAGGACAATTCCTAACCAGATGAGCCTTAGATCCACACCGGAAACATTCCTTATTATGTCTCCAACACTCTCCTGTGTGAGTTCTTCCACACCGAGCACATGGTCGACTTCGATTCCCAACAACTGGTACAAATGCACGTACAGGATTCTCAATCCTTGGTGTTTTCTGAAAATCTCCCGACGATGCTACCGGTCCAAAACTCCTCATGTTCCACTTCTTATTCTTCTCTCGGTTTTGCCTCGCGGTCTTCTTCACCTCTTCAGCTATTCGAGCTTTCTCTACTAGAACAGCAAAGTCTCTTTCTCTCTGCGGAGCAATCAACACTCGTAGCTCGTCTCGCAATCCATCTTCAAATCGGACACACCTTTCATAATCAGTAGCCACGATCCCCTTGGTGTACTGACTTAACCGTACAAATTCCGCTTTGTACTCTGCTACTGTCTTACTTCCTTGCACCAAGTTTAGAAACGCCTTCCTTTGCGAGTCTAAATAACTGGCTCCCACGTACTTCCCTTCAAACTTAACCTTAAAATACTCCCAATCCAATCGATCTGCAGGGACACCTTGGCTGACAGTGAGCCACCATCGATAAGCTTCATCTCGAAGCAACGAAACAGCACCCTTCAGCTTTTCCTCAGCTGTACAGTCCAAATCGTCCATGATTCTTTCGACTGCCTCTAACCAATACTTCGCTACATTTGGAGCCACTCCAGATACTCCCCTAAAAACTTCAGCGCCATTTGACCTAAGCCTTTCCGACACTGACTTTCGAGCTCCATTTCCTATTCTGGCTCTTGCCACTTGCTGTAGCACTCGTAGCATAGCTTGTGATACTGCGTCGTTTCCTCCTGCCTGATCCTGATCCTCCGCGCCCTCTGCTGGCGGCGGTACATCGCTTTCTGACCCATGACCAGACCCCACTAGTTCCGATACTGTTATCCGACCACGTCCTCTAGAACTCATATCTAGCGTCGCGATTTAATCTGATTAAAAAGTTTTATGCATTAGAAATTTTGTTCCACTTGTTTATCCGCGAACAAATTTTATGAAGAGAAGTGTTTTAAAGGTAGTTCTTTCGATCAATCAAAGTTTCAGTCCAAGTTCACTATTCCAATTCAGAGAGTCCCATTCACATTCATCAACATTCAACACACTTCCATGGGTATTTTTGTCCGTTCTCACCCCAGGGGTAATTTCGTCATTTATCCTATAAGGGTATTTTGGTAATAAATCAGGGTCAATTTGAAAATCTTAATAAATCAAGGTACTTTGTAATTTTCAAAATTCAAAGGTATCTCGAAAATTTTCCCAAATCAAAGGTGTTGCAAAAATTTTGGAAATTGGGGTTATTTTGGTAATTTGAAAGCCAGAGGTATTTTCGTAAATTTTCCAAATCGAGGTATCTTAATATTTAACAGAATAGGGTTTTTGGATACTTTTGCAAAGTGGGAAAATTTTATTAAAATCGAGGGTAGTATGGTAAGTTTAGAAACTAAGGGCATTTTAGTAATTTTACAATCAGGGGTATTTAGGTAATTCTTTGTAAATCGGAAATATTTTGAAAAATTTTCAAAAATAAATTTTTCTCAATTTAAAAGGGCAGTTTGTTGACTTCTTAAAACTAGGGTTTTTATAAAAACATGGCTAGTTCCTTTCGGGTTTTAATTATTGAGTTTAGCCAGTGATTAAGTCCTCTTGGTTAGGGTAAACTGTTACTACGCACCAGGTAGGATTCGAGTAAAGAGGAGGTGAGTCACTAGAACTGCTTAAGTACCAAGCTCTTACTGAATCCACTCCTAGACATGCGCACAATGGTTGCAACACCCTAGCTCGGCGACTTAGTCATAGGTTTGTTTAATGGTCCTTAAGTCTTATGTACTTGTGTTGGAGTAGACTAGTCCTAGGGTTCAATAGCCCTAATCTTCTAATCTACGAGCCCACATTGCCCGTCAAATTCACATATACAATTCACTTCAGTGGTCAGGGTACTTATCCGGTGGACTTCGGGCCAGAGATACAGGTGCCATGCCAGAATAAACCTGAAAATTTCATAAAAGCCTATATTTTGAAAAGCCCATCTTTGAAAAATGTTTTTGGACCCAAAACCCTCAAAGCTGAGTTTTGAATCGGGCTTTGATACCATACTGTAACACCCTAAACCCGGCCCACGAGCCTTGACCGGGTCTGGTATGTCACTGCGGAAATCGTTTGAAAAGATCTGACTTAAAGTTAAAAACTTGAAAATTTTGTTGTCCTTTGTAAAAAGATTATGGGTTTTAAAATTCTGAGTAATAAAAAGTGTTAGCAAATTATTCGGATTAAAACTTTAATAGATATTTCATATAGTTTTTAAAATGTAAGTTGCTTAAAGATAAATCATTTTCCAATCGTAATTTAATTATTAATCTAACTTAAAACATAATATAGATGCTCAATAAAAATACTTAAACACTTTAATAAACATCAAATACTTTAGGAGGCCCTTATTACAACAATTAATTAATCAAAAGTACTTAATAATAATCCGAATAAAACAAATAAGCTGTCTTCTGCATGGCCACCTTTGTATCCACTCCAGCCCGGTCCGCGAATCACGATCACCTGCGATGTTGTTAAATATTTGGGTGAGTCTAACAGACTCAGTGTGCAATTAATCCACTGAATTCCACCCACATATCAACCCATATAACAGATAACAAGGCAATTTATTCGCATAATCTCACATTTTGGGCTTGGCCCATATTCATATCACTTATCAGATAACAGGGTAATTAACCACGTAATTTCCACATATTGGGCTTGGCCCATTACCACACTAATCCACATTCATATACTGGGCTTGGCCCATTTCCATATCAAAACACATATCGGATATAATTATGCAAAGTGCACCCAACCCAACCTAGGGTCCATCCTCTACACACCCCCGTATCCAGCCACCACACACTAGGGGATTATTAAATCACCCTCCCCTTTTCACTCCAATAAGGCAAATAATGCCGTCCACGATGTAGCGCGTAGCTAACATCAAACCACGATGAGGCATATAGCAACCCATCAAACCACGATATGGCACAGAGCCGATATCAACCACGATGAGGCACAGAGCTACTCATCAAGCCACGTGAACTTAATCACAATTAATCCACAACGCGACCTCAGTTAGCGCCAATCCACGATGTAGCACAAGGCTAACACCAAACCACGTACTCGGAGTACACCCATACCTTCTTTCATATTCATATCCCATCCCATGCACATGCAACATGTAATAGTGACATAATAATTAATGCATGCACATGTTATTAAGGCAGACAATCACCTTTCCATAGGCATGTTCACATTCACATAGGCACATTCACATTCTTATCAACAGATACACTAACCTGATTATCGATATACCCCTTTTTAGGGTAATCACCACACCATTGCCACTGCACTTGTTAGCACATATATCACACATGCAAATATAACATATTCCTGGAAAATAGTAGGCTAACCACACACCTGATAACCTAGAGCACTACGCTCTCGAGCCTGATGCTATCACTAATCGACACTACGGCTATCTGTCTATAACTTTCCCCTGCTGTTGGCCCACACCCCGGTGGCCAATCCCGAACAGCAGAAACGGATCTCCTCTTAAACTTTGGGATAGGAGCTATCCCTTTATCTTTTTGACCGGTATCCATGTCCATTAATGATATCTTAATCAGAACCAAACGGTTAATCGATAACATCATAATCTAAATATACCAAATCTAAACCATACTTACTGAATATTCTTACCTAATGAATCGAAATCCCGAAGGCTTTCTTTATACCTGTCGACTTGCTCCTAAGAACCATAGCACACAATTGGTCATCACTAATAAACAAAATAGCCTTACAGCCGAATATCACAAGTCACCTTCTCTGCTTACCCGAATCTCGGAAACCACCTCTTGCCTATGGAGTTGCCGAAATCCCTACACACCATATGTCAGATTCGGCCCAACTACTTAAATCCATAAACATGGCCATTGATCGAAACTACTTATTACTTACCTTGACCACACAAATCCCGAAAGACCTCCTTTAATGCACCTTAGCGTTGGCCACCTTCAACAAAGACAAATAAAATGCTTAAAGATCATTCGGCCAACCCTATCCAAGGCCTAATCATGTGATTTCGGCACCCCAAAGAAAGAATATAAAATCGATAAAGAAGGAACACTTACCACCACCATTTGTTTGAAGAGACTACAAAAGAATAGTTGACATCAACACCCTAAGAGATTCGGTAATGGTGATCAACAGTAGAGAGGTTTCAGCTTAAAGGCTTGCGACAAAGAAAGAGTATAAGGCCTTTTGAGATTCGGCTGTGGCTTCAATAATGATGGGGATATTCGACTAACACTAAAATAACAGAAGGAGCTTGGAAAAGAAATATAGGTTCGGCCAAGAACAACTTGAGAAAGAAGAAGAAGAACACTAATGACCTTATGGGTCCTTGAAGTTTCAGTCACCAAAACAAAAGAGAAAGAAAATCGAAACTGGATGGCTTTAGCACAAGAAGAACACGGCACATAACGAGAAAAGAAGAGACTAAATTTCGACACCACTCCTTAAGCATACTTCAAAGCCGAAAATGCCACCTCAAGGAGTCCTATATTCGGCCACTGCTCATCCCCCTCTCCAATCCCATATTTCTCTCCTATTTTCTCTCTAAACTACTCATTCAAAATAAATAAAATAAAACAACAATTATCTCTCCTCATCTAGCCGAATTTCAAAATAAAAACAAGGCTTATCTCCATCCAATTGAAAGTCCCAATTGCCGTCCATCACATCCTCCTCCCTTAACGCCAACATGCAAAAATAAAAACACCTTTTATGCTGCTCACCAGACTCGAACCTGAGTCCTTCTCCCCTTGCTTGAGGCATCATTCACCAAGGCCCTAAGTGGCACCTTCAAGCCACTTTACCAAGCCCCCTTTTCATGTCCAAAGGTTCCTACAATTTTCCTTAAGACCTTCTTAGCCCAACTTTCCTTTTTGAACTTAAAATCTAATATTTTTCCAAAGCTTTCTCCTTCATCTTAGAGTTCTTAAAACCATTAAAACTCATCCAAGCACACACTAAACCCACTCACACCTGCACTATGCACTAAATGCATAACCCCTAAAACCTGGATGTTACAAGATCCAATACACTTTCTAGCCATAGCAAAGAAGGTACCAGCTAAAGAGATCAATGAGTTTGACTCATTCTCATCTGACAAGGACAACAAAGCTTCAGTGACCAAAACTTCACGAGACATTGAAGAGAGGAAGCTCGTGGTAATAATACCCCAGAAAATGATTTAAGGTTGGCTCAGATTTGGTACAAATGGCTTGTAATGTGGATGTCGCTTCATTCGAAAATAAGGTAACATCATTGGAATCGACTGAAGAGACTGGTTCATATTTATCGATAGTGGAACAAATGTTGAATCAAAGTGTTGAGAACCAGCTAGAAGTTCTTCTATGGTGGCGACACAAATTATCTTGGTATCTTTTTGTCCGCTTGGAGCACACAAATCTTGAGATTATCATGACAACAATGATCCGGCCTACTCAGGGAAGTTTTCTTGTTTGCACTTTAATTATTTTTTGTTAAGGGCAACATTTATTCGAAATTGTGGGGAAAAGTACATAGGATTAGTTTTTATGTGTTTTCATTAATGTGTTTACTTTGATTTAGTTGATAAATTATTTACAAAAAAAAATTATTATTGTTGCATGGTGCTTGGATTATATTAATACTGTGAATAATGGTTGAAAATAATAAAACATGTGATAATTTTTGTCAAGCATGGAATATTTTATAGATATAAGATAATTGAATTATCTTTTAAGGAAAATTGATTAGGTTACTTAGTTAAATTGCAAAATAGATTGGAAGTACCTTGGTAAGAATGTTTGATAATGCCATATGAGATATATAAGTCTTATAGATAGTCATAGAAACATGAATGCTTGAATTGAAGTTTATTCATTTAGTCTAATTCAAAGCATGAAAGAAATTGTGTATGGTGGGATGCTTAGGGATGACCTAAGGCATTGTTTGAATAGTCAGTTCTCAAATGACCATACCTTGATGCTATGAACCTCTAGTCTCCATATTTGAGCCTAATAACTCCTTTTCGATGAACCAACAAAATTGAAACCCAAAGACCACACATAAAACTTGAACTCCTCCTTATCCTTGGTCCTTTAGCAGATTACAAAATAGACGTCAGACCATAGATATTGAGGGTTTAGGTAGATACATCACGGCGGTTAAAAAAATGAGCGAAAAAGAAAGAAACAATGTGATACAGTGATTATAGGTCGCGCAAAAATATGCGACAAAGAAAAATCTAGAAAAAGTCAAAAGTAAAAATAAGAAGAAAAAGTACAGAACATAAACAAAAGCATTGTGACTGAGAAAATGGTGAAAAGTCAAGTGACAAAACAAAAAAGTCACAAATGTGAGAAAACTCAGTCATCAATGCACAAAAACTCGTTAAGTCAATCATAGTTGCTAGTATTATATTGTATCTTCCTACATGGAGAGATAAGGTAGGTGAGAGAGGGAGACAAAAGGCGGTGAGCTTGGATGAGACATTAAGTGGGAAAAGAGGGAACAATGTCATGTGCCTAACTATTTCTAGTGTTTGAATCGTTGTGAGCCATATCTTGCTTTGAACTCATATCGTCCTAGGCCTCAAAACGTTACAAGCTTAGAAGACCAATGTGACTTAAGCGTTCTCTGTGCATAATCTTCCGGAATTGCTAACAAATTTATTTAATGAATGTTTTTTATTCACATGATTGTGCCTACTACATATCTGTTTGATTTATGTTAATGGTGATATTGATAAACATTTGATCATGGGAATTACTTTTAATTTGTTAGTAATGTAACTTTGTACACTAATCCTAATTTACTTTTAAAAAAATTTAAAGCATCAAAATATCAAAATTAAGTTACATGTGTGATAAGATTTGTTATACCTTTAATATTTGACAACTATGTTCATAGAATTAATAAAATCCAATGGATGCCTTCTTACTACATGCTATGTTTTTAGACTTGGTTTGCTTGAAGACAAGCAAAAAGTTAAGTGTGGGGGAGTTTAAGTGTGAGGTTCTTATTTACATCCATCTTCACTAACTTTAGCTTGTATAAAGAAAGAAATTAAGTCATTTTCGTATTAATTTTTCTTTTTTTCTCTTTTTTTTTCCAATATATGTGTTTTAGTTGCTTGAGGACAAACAACAAGTTAAGTGTGGGGAGTGATCTATCATGAATTACACTATTATTTTCATCCTTTTTACATATAAATTTAGCTTGTTTAATAGTTAAATCAAAGCATCTTAGTATATATTTTATGTTTTCATACTTAAAGTAGTAATTTAGGCTTTCTAGTAGTTTTAATTACATTTTATATATCTAAATAAGGTTACATGGTTTTGTAGGTCAAGTCGGTAGCTAAAGATGGATATTCGAGCTGAAACTGATGCCTATGTTTTGGTACCAAGACACTAATGCTTCAACATCGAAGACAAGCCAAAAAAAAAGTTCTGGAGCGAAACTACCCTCGATGTCGCTGTAACACCCTAAAATTCTCTTACATATTTACTTTCATATGTTTGAAACACAATGTCTATCTGCTTCAGTGGTTATGTGTTCTGGGTGTGTGTCTGAGGTCCCAAGTTCAAGCCTTAGCTTGGGAAAATTTGTTTTTAAATGAATAAACCCCTATCTCTGATCAGTAAGCTTATAATTAAATGTTGGTAAAATCTGTCAGAATGGGCCTACTAGTCTGGTGGCTAAGGTGTGAGTTGGCGTGTGGGATGAATAGAGTTCAAGTCCCTGTGCTAGCTTGGGGGATATATTTTTGCTAGTGGTGATGTGGAGAGTTTGAGCAGAACTGAAATGCCGAAGTGGTAGAGGTGTAGTGGGAAGTGAGGAGAGAAAATTAAGGGATTTTGGATAGTGAGAGAGAGTGGTGGACGGTTTTGGGGGTGTTTGAGTTATAGTGGGGGAGTGTGGGAGCCGATTGAGGGATTGAGGGGTGATCTGATTTAGTTCAGATTTTTTTCCGTCTTTTCGAAAATTTGTTTTCTCTCTCCCTAATTCCAAATTCTGATTTTTTTTTCAGTTTCATCTTGCACATTACCGAAATTCTCTATTCTCCCTCTTCAGTCTTATTTTTCTTTTTCTATCACTCTTGTCGAAATTCTCCTTGAATCTTCCCTTTTCTTTTTCTTTTTCCTTTTTATTGTTATTATGGTTCTCTTTTTGCAACAAGAATTGCGTTGGTGCGGTTTCGGCAAGTAATTCTTTCCCTTCTATCGTATTTGTATGGCGTTCGAGTGGGATTCTAAAGTTTTTTCTGAAATTGATGGTTTAGGCGAAGGTCTTGGAGCAGTAAGTTTGTTCTTGGATTGACAAATGGTTACAAAAGTCCTCTGTCGGCGATAATTCAAGTTTTAGGTAATTCTTTAACAACGAATTCCTTAGTTTTTAATCTTTAAATGACTAAATCGATGATGTGTACAATGATTTTTAGGCATTGGTGTGCTTGGGAATCCTTACACGTCAGAAGTAATACATGTGTGTAACCACAACACGGGAAACTGAAATCAGCAAAAAGCCAAAAAGTGAGACTGTCGACACCACTCGAGCGTGTGGCCGCCCGTGTGGTAGGCCGTGTGACTGAACACGGGCCAGACTGAATTGGACTATGTGGGCCACACGGGCGTGTGGGCCCATACGAGTGAACCACATGGGCATGTGAGATTATTGGGCCAGGCCGTGTGATCCACAAGGCCAAGGCCACTTTGGGCAGTGTGAGCCACTTTCACTATTTGATTGCTAAGGTTGCACAGGTCGCCCGAGTCGACTGTGGAACTACTGTAGGGTCAATAAGCTTACCTAGACATCTAATTGACTGAATGATTGTTATGTCCGCATACGTTTATATATATGTAAGACAGTATATTAAGCAAGCTGTTAAAACTGTATGAATACATGTATGATACCATGATTTGGCATGACATGTTTGTATGATGCATTGCGTGGGGATGGGTTGTTATTGATTGGAGGAAGTGTATTGAAAGGCTTCGAGCCTAAATTACTGGTAGCTTAGCTACAAATTACTGTCTAATGCCACTTTCGGTACTATTTTTGGAATGTAGGGATGAGTGGGTTGATTATATCCCCACATGGAGTGTTGGGTTGGACGGAGATGGTGTGTAGGTGGCTGGGTAGGACTTGTATTCTGCATAATCTGTTATTGTACTGATCACAGATATTGTAATAGGCTAAGGACCAAATGCATGACTGCTTCTGTACTGAGATGGGCTAAAGCCCAAACTGATACCGTCACTAATACTAAAAAGGGCTTAGACCCAGACTGAGTTTATTCTATGTACTATCTGTTTGTCTGCATGGGGAGTTACACACTGAAATTTCGTAAACTCACCCTTCTATTTTATCTGTACAGGTAATCCCCGGACTTAAGCGGATCGGAGCGACGAAGGACTCAACGGTGGCCACACGACCCTTTTTCACTGTTTCATTTTTAATTAGATTTTCAAAGTTTAATTTGAGGTATTTTGCTATAACAAAGGCCTCTATGGATTTTCACTTAAAATTGGAATTTTATATTTGTCTTATGTTTATATCTGCTAGAGGTTGGTAAAATACGATATTTTAAAAGAAATGCATGTGTTTTAGAAAAATAACCACAAAGACACAAATTGTTTAAAAAGCTTCTGCAACGTATATTGTTTTCAAAACTAACGACTGAATAAGAATCACGGTTTTAGAATTCATAAAAGACAATGGGGATTTCTAAACGAAAAATGTTTTAAGCAAAGTTATGATTTTCCAACACAAGCTACGGTTTTCAAACACTCAACCATGTGACATCGCCAGATTCAGCCATAATGTCCAGGCCGAGTTTAGGGTGTTACAGTCGCGACATAGTAGGGCTATGTCACGACACCAAATCTGATGTTGCAACCCTGCAAGCCAATGTTGCAACACCGCCCCTGCGCAACCCAAAAAGTCCCTGCACAAGATAATTAGGTTTTAGAGGGAAATTAAGAGTACTTGTCCTTATCAAACTCTAAGGACTTCATGGACAATTTAGGCACTTTATTATTCCGAGTTTAGACTATATAAAAGCCATTGTAATTAATTTTAACACACAATTTTACGGAGACAGAAAATATACTTAGGGTTTTTATTTCATTCTTAGTTTTTACTTAGGATATTTTATATTCTTGTAATCAAAAGATCCTATTCCAAAGTCCGCCAGGTAAGTATTCAGAACTCACTGTGCGTTATATCTATATGTGGGCTTGATGGGCTTTAAGGGACGTAGATTATTTCAATTAGAGCTTGATGGACCTTAGGCCTAGTTAAACAACTCTCAATTGCATAAGACTTAATCCAACCGAACAAACCTATAGACAAGTCACAAGACTAGGGTGTGGCAATAGGCATACGCATGTCTAGGATCGGATCCGGAAGAGCCTGGTACTTAAGCAGTCCTAGTGACTCACCTCCTCTTCGGTGGAATCCTACCTGGTGCGTAGTGACTGTTCACCCTAGCCACGAGGATTTGTTGACAGGCCAAAATCTATAATTAAAACCCGAAAGGGACCAGCCATCCTATTTTACAAAATTCCCAAATTACCCCTGATTTATAAAATGACCAAATTACCCCTGATTTATAAAATGACCAAAACACCCCTGATTTGTAAAATGACCAAAGTACCCTTGATTTGTAGAAATTACCGAAATGCCTTGGATTCAAAATCACCAAAATACCCCTAAATTTTAAAATTATCGAAATACCCTTAGATTGCAAAAATTACCAAAATACCCTTATTTCACAAAATCACCAAGGAACCCTATTTTAGGAAATTACGAAAATACCCCTGTAGGATAAATTACGAAAATACCCCTGGGTAGTGAAATGACGAAGATACCCCTACATACTGAATGTAAGTTCGTGGATGCTGCTTGTATGTTAATACTTGATGACTGAATGTGTGTGCTCCCTAGAACTAGGAGATGTGAACTTGAGACCGAATGGTAGATATAATTGTGAATTCGAAAGAACTACTCTTAAAACTACTACTCATAAGACTGTTCGTGGATAATCAGTGGAAGAAAACTAATGATTCATAAAATTCCTAATCAGATAAACGCAAATCGGTAGAATGAGTACAAAGGGTCGTAGACGTCCGTCGCGTGGTCGTGGTAAGGGTAGGATGACCGTGTCAGAGCCAGCAGGGTTTGGCTACGGGTCAGGAAACGAGATACCGGATCCACCGGCTGTGGAGGGAGAATTTTGGGACCAGGCGCCCGGAGATAATGCGGTATCTCAGGCAATGTTGCGGGTCCTCGAAAGAGTTCTTTGGGCGAGCACGAGTTCGAGAGCCGAAATGCGTATGCGAACGACTCGAGCCAACGAGCGAGAGACGTTTAGGGGTGTTTCTAGCGTAGCCCCTAATACAGCTGAGTATTAGTTAGAGGCAAGTGAGCGTATAATGGATGACCTTGACTTCACTGTAGAGGAGAAGTTGAAGGGGGTCGTGTCTCTTCTTCGAGACGAGGCTTATCAGTGGTGGCTCACAGTAAAGAAGGGTACTGCCGCATACCGGATTGACTGGGATTTCTTTAAGGAGTCATTTCAAGAAAAGTACGTTGAGGCCAGCTATGTGGATGCACAGAGGGAGGCATTTTTGAACTTGGTACAGAGAAGTAAGTCTGTATCTGAAGAGGTTAAACAGACTGAGAAACAGAATAGAGATAAGGATAAGAATAGAAATAAGAGGAATTTCGGGTCGTCGGGATCATCTGGAAATTTTCAAAAAAGGCCTAGGTCTGATAGGCCAGCTCGTGCTCCAACGGATCAGAATCAGTCATGTCCTTCATGTGGGAAGGTGCATTATGGGGAGTGTAGAAGGAGAACCAGTGGATGCTTTAGGTGTGGATCCATGGAGCATATAATTAAGGACTGTCTGCAGGTGAATCAGGCACAGCCAGAGGGACGAGGTTCTGATCAGGTTGGGAGAGGTGGTCAGCCAGTATCGAGGGGTCGTGGCGCAGCCAGAGGAGGAAATAGATTTGGTCGAGGCCGTGGAGCACATGGTAGGGATGCGGGTAATGTAGAAGCGAGACAGCCAGGTCTAGTTTATGCATCTCGTCGACGGGAGGATGGTGACACACTGGACGTCATAACCGGTACGTTTCTTATTGCTGATAACCATTTTCTTGCCTTGATTGACATTGGGTCAACTCACTCCTATGTGGCATGTTCGGTATCTGAGACCCTAAGTATAGACTCTAAAACAACTACTAGGAAGATGACTGTGGATAGTCCTTTAGGACAATCTAGGGTAGTGGACAAACTGTTTAGGGACGTACCCTTAGAGACTCAAGGAGTAGTGTTCCCGGCAGACTTGATGGAATTACCGTTTGCAGAATTTGACCTTATTTTGGGAATGGATTGGTTGACTAAACACCGTGCTAAGTTGGATTGCGAGACTAAGCGCATGGTGTTGAGTACCTCGGAAGGCGGGGAGGTGATTGTGTTAGGAGAAAGAAATAATTAATTGTCCAACGTAGTATCCGCATTAAAAGCTGTTAAGATGATTCGGAAGGGATGTAATGCGTTTATAGCCTTTATCAGTGCTTTGGATGTTAAGGGGGTGACTGTCGATAAGGTTCGAATAGTCAAGGATTTCACAGATGTCTTTCCTGAAAAATTGCCCAGATTACCCCCGGATCGCGAAGTGGAGTTTGGAATAGAGCTACTTCCTGGTACAGCTCCGGTGTTTATTGCTCCTTATAGAATAGCACCGAAGGAGTTGGTAGAGCTCAAAGCTCAGATCCATGAACTGTTGGACTGTGGTTTTATCTGACTGAGTGTGTCTCTGTGGGGAGCGCCGGTCCTATTTGTAAAGAAGAAGGACGGATCCATGTGTATGTGCGTGGACTACCGACAGCTGAATAAGTTAACGATTAAGAACAAGTACCCACTGCCAAGAATCGACGACATGTTCGATCAGCTCAAAGGAGCTTTGGACTTTTCTAAGATTGACTTAAGTTTAGGATATCATCAGTTAAGGGTAAAGGAAGGAGACATTTATAAGACGGCATTTTAGACTCGCTACGGTCATTATGAATTTTTGGTGATGCCGTTCGGATTAACGAATGCACCAGAAGCATTTATGGATATGATGAACCGGGTATTTCAACCATATCTTGATCGGTTCGTCGTGGTGTTCATCAACGATATCCTGGTTTACTCCAAGTCCGAGGAGGAGCATGATGCACATCTTCGTGTGGTGTTACAAATTTTGAGGGAGAAGCAATGGTACGCAAAGTTTAGTAAGTGTGAGTTCTGGCTGAAGGAAGTGACTTTCTTAGGGCATGTAGTTTCCGTAGAGGGAATTAGGGTGGACCCTCGGAAGGTAGAAGCTGTATTGGATTGGAAACTGCCGAAGTCGGTAGCAAAGATTCGAAGTTTCTTGGGATTGGTAGGGTATTACAGAAGGTTTGTTGAGGGGTTCTCATGAATTCTGGCACCTCTAACTAAGTTGTTGAGGAAGGGAGTACCGTTTGTGTGGACCGACAAACAGCAGGAGAGCTTTGAGAAGCTGAAGAGAATCTTGACGGAAGCGCCAGTGTTAATTCAGCCAGAGACGTGAAAAGAATTTACCGTTTACTATGATGTGTCACACACGGGTCTAGGATGTGCGTTGATTCAAGATGGAAAAGTTGTTGCATATGCGTCTCGACAGTTGAGACCGCATGAATTGGACTACCCTACGCATGATTTAGAATTGGCGGTGGTAGTGTTTGCTCTGAAGATTTGGAGGCACTACCTGTATGGGGAGAAGTCGATTATTTACACTAACCATAAGAGCTTGAAGTATCTCCTTACCCAAAAAGAGTTGAATCTGAGACAACGTAGGTGGATTGAGCTCTTGAAGGACTATGATTACTCAATCGAATATCATCCGGGTAAGGCTAACATGGTGGCAGATGCGCTGAGTAGGAAGGCAATAGCGGATTTGAGGGCGATGTTCGCTCATCTTAGTCTGTACGAGGATGGAAGTTTGGTAGCTTAACTCCAAGTAAGACCTATGTTGACAAGTTAGATCAAAGAGAAGCAACTTCTAGATGATGTCTTGAGTACTCAAATCCGGCAAGTGCAAGGTGGTGAAGGAGAGGACTATAGTGTGAATGGTCAAAGGATGTGGAGTTAGGGCAGATGATTCTTCAGGAGGCGCATAGTGGCCCATATGCTATGCATCCTGGAGGAGTTAAGATGTATCGGGATTTGCGAGAGCAATTTTGGTAGCCTGGTTTGAAGAGGGAAGTAACAGAATTTTTGAGTAAGTGTCTGACGTGTCAGCAGGTGAAAGCGGAGCATCCGTTTCCTGCGGGATTGTTGCAGCCAGTGAAGATTCCGCAGTGGAAATGGGAAAGATTCACGACGGATTTTGTTAGTGGGTTGTCCCTTATGCCCACTAAAAAGGATTCGATTTGGGTGATTGTTGATCGGATGACGAAGTCTGCTCACTTCATACCAGTTTGTGTTGACTATTCTCTGCAAAGGTTGGCTAAGCTGTACGTGGCTGAGGTGGTGAGACTGCATGGTGTACCTGTGTCGATCATATCGGATAGGGACCCTAGGTTCACGTCAAGATTTTGGAAGGCTCTTCATCAGGCAATAGGAACAAGGTTAGATTTCAGCATCGCTTTCCACCCACAGACTGATGGTCAGTCTGAGAAGGTAATTCAGATCTTGGAGGATATGCTAAGGGGTTTTATCACTGATTTTAGGGGTAGATGGGAAGAGTATCTGCCTTTGGCAGAATTTGCATACAATAACAGTTATCAATCTAGTATTCAGATGGCACCATATGAAGCGTTGTATAGACGGAAGTGTCGCACTCCTACTTGTTGGATGGAGTTGGGTGAGCGCCAGGTGTTGGGTCAAGAACTAGTTTCAGAAACGGAGGAGAAAGTTCAGTTGATTCGGACTTGGTTAAAGGAAGCGTCCGATTGGCAGAAATCGTATGCGGATCTTAAGCGTAAGGAGATGGAATTTGCAGTAGGAGACCAAGTCTTTTTTAAAGTATCTCCATGGAAGAAGGTAATGAGGTTTGGACGGAAGGGTAAACTAAGTCCTAGGTTTTTTGGACCTTATCGGGTACTAGAACATGTGGGAGCAGTGGCGTATCGATTGGAGTTGCCTCCAGAGTTGGAGCAGATACATGATGTGTTTCATGTCCTGATGCTAAGACGTTATCGTTTGGATCCATCGCATATTGTGCCAGTAGAAGAGATCGCATATTGTGCCAGTAGAAGAGATCCATCGCGAAACCATGGTGCAGAGGAAGCAACATGGGAACCAGAGGATGTTATGCAACAACAGTATCCCCATCTCTTCTGATCAGGTAAATTTCGAGGCCGAAATTTATTTTTAAGGCGAGTAGAACTATAACATCCTGAATTAATGGGCTTATGCGTTTAATGTGTAGACATGTTTAATGTGTTAATTTAAGAGTTAGGGGTTCAGATTGGGCTCAGAAATGGGCTGAGGCCCTGATTAAATTTCGGTGTAGGCACTCCAGTTCTTTTAAGATAAGTATCTCTGTTTAAAATATCAGGTTGGGCTTGTGGCCAGTGGCAAAATGGCACCACTAAGAGGGAAGGGAGTTGGCGTCAAGGGCAAAGGAGGAGGCAAGTTTTGGCCACTTGGAGCCCATGTTTTTTAGCCAAATTCAGCACTTATAAGGGGACTAAGGGGGGACGGCAACAAGGCTATTATTTAGGGGTTTTTAATGTTTAAAACATGTGGATATTAAAGCTGATAAAGGAGGGGGAAGAGTTGGAGATAACTAAGCCTCTTTTGGATGGGTGTTTTGATAGGGATAAGGGATAGGATGAGGATCTATCAGGAAGGCTACTGTTGGCCGAAAATCAAACACAGGAGAGGGGGAAAATCGGTTGAGTATAGGTTAAAGGTGTGCCAAAAATTTGAGGGCATCTCTTTTGTTTTCTTTCTTCATCTTTTCTCTTCCAAAAGCCGAAAATCACCATCTACCTCACCCTTTCTTCTTTCTTTGGAAATTTCCTTTTAGCCGAATCTCCTGATCTCCATTGTTATTCTTCTTCCATTCACTAAAAGCCGAAACCACACTCTTATTTTCTCCTTTAGCCGAAAATCTCTAAGCCTCTCCATCGAAACTCTTCACTCAGTTCTCCTAAAAGCCGAAAACGCATCAGCCTTCTCTTGTTCATTCTTTTTCGGGATTTTCTTAAAAGCCGAAATTCCTAGATCTCATCTCCTGTGATTGTCGAAATCCTTCTGTGGTGTCTGCTTGTGCCGAATCTTGAAGAAAACTAAAGGTAAGTGTCGATTCGCGAGATTTCAATATTTTTCTGACTTTTAGAGATTTTAGCCGAATGGCTATATGGTTAACTAATCGAGTGTTTTCTCTCATTTGCGGCATTCTAGGATTTGAAGGAGATTCAATCGTTTAGATTTCTAAGCCAGAGTTCAGTAGCACTCAGATCGTATTGCTTTTGGGATTTCAAGGTAAGGAGATCTGTTATTTTAAACGTATAAATTCAGGTAAACACTAACCTTTGGCCGAATATAGGAGAGGCCTTACCTTCGCGTTCTTCCAGCTTTTGAGCAAAGTTGTTAGACAGAGGGCAGTAGATCCGATTAGCGAGGGTATCGACATAGAGGTTAGTCTTACGCGTTAATCAGGTGTGTAACTTCTCACACCATTTAGATTGTCTGTTAGTATGTGTAAATAAATCAGTTTATATTCTGTTAAATGCCGATATCCCGGCATAACGGTTGGAAACCCAATGAGGGTAAAAGCGAATCACCAGGTTAGTGATTTCAGTCATTCATAAGTGAATGTTTCTGTTGAGATGATATGTTTTATATGTATGCTGATTTCTATGATTGCATGGGGATGGGTGATTGATGAAAGGGGAAGTGCTCTGTTGTAGTGGCTTTTGCCATGATCTGTTGTAGTGGCTAATGCCACGATCTGGTGTAGTGGCTATTGCCATGATCTGACGATGAGCAGCTATCTGCTGCATGACTGCCATCAATGGTGTGTAGCGGTGTGGGTTTATTGTAGAAATCCCCAATGGTGTGATTGGCAGGTACGGATGGTGTGTAGCGGATGGAAACCTAGGATTGGGTTGGGCTTTGCATATTTTCTGATATATTATACTCTGTTATCTATTTTGTGGGCTAAGGCCCAATCTGATGGTGCACGAGGATTACACACTGAGTCTCGCGACTCACCCTATTATTTAACATCTTTTAAGTAGCACCTAGTGCATTGGACCGAGCTGGAGAGGAGCGCAAGGTAGCCATGCGAGAGATTATTTTGATTCAGCAAAAGACTTTATTAGTTTATTAGTGTTTAATATTTCCAGTTAGTGGGTTTTAAATTTCATTGTAATAAGGCCATGGGCCACTAGCTTCATATTTTTTGTTTGTTTTGGGCTTTTATAATTACCAGACATTTAGATTTTACGTTTTAAATAAGTTAAGGCATGTACAAAATTTCGGTTTTTAATTTATAAAGGCATTTAAATGAAAATTTATATCTTCTACAAACCATCCAAATTATTAAGTTTTCCGGTATACATGTTTACACTCGACGATTGTTTTCCAAAAATGCGACATGTTTTACTAAATCTTCTTAGTGACATGCCAGATCCGATCGTGGTGTTTGGGCCGGGTTTGGGGTGTTACACCAAATAAACCATTTCTGAAGTATGGCCTCCCTCGAGTCATCCATAGCCCAAGTCCATATCATTAAGCATTACCTGCAAGGGTTAAGAGAAAGGGGGTGAGTTACAAGAACTCAGTGTGAAATCCCCTTACCATTATCCATTAGGCCGGAACCAAATTAGCAATATTTTGGGCCTAAGCCCATTTACAATAACATTAATGTATGAAATATAATATGTGTGTAACAGACCAATATTGACCCTAGTCGAAACGGTGGTTTCGAGACCACGAATTCGACTTAGAAAATCTCGTAAAATATATATACATAATTATTGTGCTATGTGTGTGTCAAATTGTATGGAATATATGGTTGATATGTTTGAATTTAGAGAAAAGACCGAATAGATAAAAATTTAAGAGTGACTTTTAATAGATTGAGAGGGACAAAATTTAAATGTGACATAGAACAAGGGGATTTGCATGTCAATTTGTCCAAAAAAAAAATTATAGTAGTGGACGGTAATGTTGATGAATAATATTAAATATAATAAAAATTATGATAGTGGAATATAGATTAAATATTTTATGTGAATAAAGAAAAAAGGGAAAATACATTTTTAATTCATTTTCTCCTCCATCATCTTCATCTTTCTCTCACGAAACAAGAAGAGAACAAGAAGCCATTTTTAAACCTTCATGGCCGGACCTTGCATGTGTCTCTAAGGTGAGGTATCAAGCTCCATTTTTTGATGATTTTGCATGGTTGTGTTGGTAATCTTATATACTATCAAATTCATGTGCAAAATTTGAGCTTAAAGCTCCCCCTAGATTCGGACATGATCTAGTTCTATGACTTATTCATGTTCGATGAAGAAATGTTGGTTATGGTTGGCCTATTAGCATGTTAAATAGGAAAATGGGTATGTATTATGGCTTGAATATTTTGGGAAACAATCGGTTGGAAGCTAAATTGCTTGAATGAATAGCTTTGTGTACTAGGAAGGGAGATATAAGGTTCGTCATTTAAGAGGAATTATTCCAAGTTTTATGAATATTTAGTGAATTTGTTTAGGGACTAAATTTGCAAGGAAACCGAATTAGGGAGGAGTAAATTGCTATTAAACAAATTTGTTATTAATGAATGGGAATGTTCTAATCGTAGCTATGAGAGATGAAATTATGTCTAAAATTGAATTGTAAGAATGGCTATAATAATAATGGGCATACGGTCTTGGGGAAAATCGAATTATGACCATATTTATATAATTGATTTGTGAATGATAGATTTGGGACTTAATCGAATAGGGTGTGAACTTGTAAGGGAAAATTTTAAATGATTGTATAAATTTTGGGGTTGAATTGAATTGAGTAGAATTAATTGAAAAATGTATTGAATAAAGGTTACTTGATATTTTCTTAGACCGGGATCAAAAAGAAAAGGAGATAGATCGGGGAAAGACAAAGGTTCTCGAATAGCCGATTTTACGGTCTCTATCGACAACCGAGGTAAGTCCTTAAGCTATGATATATTGAAGAATTATTTATGAATCTATTGTATGATAATATTTGATAAATTTTAGTACATATTGATGTCATAGCCGAATGTATATAAGCCTATTATAATGGTTTTGATTGTTTGATGTAAATAAGCCAAAGTAAATTCAATATGTGATATAGTTATGAAAAGTGTTAGCAATGATTGATCGTATTAATGTGTTTCGGGCTTTAAGCCTAGCAGGCCTAGTGCCGGTGATTTATTTCAGGCTTTAAGCCTTGCAGGCCTAGTGCCAGTGATTATTTTCGGGCTTTGAGCCCAGCAGGCCTCGTGCCGGTGTTACTTATCGGGCTTTACCGCCTAGCAGGCTTGATGCCGGTGATGTGTTTTACAAAAAAAAAAGAATCGAATATTCTTCAAGGCAAACCTTAATTATGGTACTTAGCTAACGGCTCAGGTAAGCATGTAAGGTATGTTATGCGTAATATTACTTGAGTCAAGTTAATACTATGAGAACTGTGTTATGTATATTTGAGTTTAAGATGGATGTGTATGAGTATCATATGGTCGAAATTGAGGTTAATGTACTATTATGGAGATTCGGTTTTCATGTATAAATGCTAAGAACAAAAGAAATTTTTAATACGGTAGTAGGATGGATATGAATGCTATAATTAGATGATTTGGAGTATGTGATTCTTGGAATATATTTTAATCGTGATTTCGAAGTAATACAGGTCTATGAAATGAAGTGCAATTATTTCGGTTGATGAACTAATAGTAATCGGCCTTGTGAAAATTTACATATTTCTTTTTAATGTATATGTGCAATGTCATAAGTTGAATATTTTAAAGGTTATACTATCATGCACTTAGGACTTACTAAGCAAGTAAGCTTATGTGTGCGAAATGTTTCCTCTGTTTTATAGATTAGGTGCAAGCTACAAGCTCGTCGGGATCGTTCAGAAAGTCGTCCACACTATCAAACCGTTTTGGTACTCTTTCATTTTAGTTTTCAAATGAAGGCATGTATAGGAAAGGCTTTGTCTTTGTTTTGGTGAAAACTTTTGGTTCATGTATATAATAGCCATGCGAATATGGCTAAATTTTTAGTTAAGTATGCTTTATGGACTTTTGATACAAATGTCGGTTTATGTCGGAAATGTTTGTGCACTCTTAATCGAAGTTTACTCGGTTATATGGAACCATAGTCGTGTTTTGTTAATAAATTGATGATGTTATGATATTATGTGAATGTTTTAGGTACAAGTTAAATTGCGTAAATGATTAAAATGCATGGATAGTACGAGTTGTATGTGGGTATATTCGGTTATAAACTAGTTAATCATATTTTGTAATGAAACAGTTTTTAGTTAGCAGCAGTGATGTGATTTTGAAAAATCACCAAAAATAGGATAAAATGAGGTATAGAATCAAAGCTTATTGTGTCTATTTTGATATGAAAGAAACAGAGTAGGCAAAGGAGTTTTATGCTATGAGATATTTAAGTTTTAGTGAGACTTGTTCTGAATGAATTCGTAAGTCCATGTTCTGTCTTGGGAAAATTGTCAAAAATTGTACAAAAATAATTAAGGGACATAGATTATATGCTTAGAATCCTTAATGAGTCTATTTTTGATTGGAATAAACAAGAACATTATTGAAAATTTGTGCAATGAGATAACTGAGTTTTCGTAACGATAGGTCAGAATCGTCAACAGTGAAATAGGGGAAATTTTGATGAATAAACTGTACTAATTGGCCACATGAAAAATTCTGGAAAAATTATGGTATATATTTATATGAGTCTAGTTTCAAGGAAAATTTACGGATCTAAATTTTGAGTTTCGTAACTTGAGTTATGATCAATTTAGTCAGCATGATGCAGTTGGACAGCTTTAAATCCTTATGCCCCGAACTAGTAGTCAAGTTTAGTAATGCCACATACTCGACTCCGGTAAAGGTCTCGGGTAAGGGGTGTTACAATGTGTATGAAATGCAATTCCCAAACCAATCCTAATAATCCATCCGCTACACACCACCCGTACCAACCAACACACCTGTGGGTAGTCATCAGTCAACCCACCCCGCCAACACACCAAACACAGGCATTAAGCCATTTATAGCAAATTTAGTTGTGGACAAGCCACCAGAGTAACAGAATTTACGTGGCATTGCCACTATACAAATTTGTGGCAAAGCCACCAAAATATGTGGCAAAGCCACCAGAACTTCTCTTCAATATTATCCCATCCCATGCAAAATCATGTATATAATGCATAACAAATCACAATATAACAACAATAATTTATTCGGATATTTATTACAAAATTATGGCCCATTATCTCAATTAATCAAAAAGGCCCATTAAGCAAAATATCAGATTTGGTCCATTTAGCAAAATATTAGATTGGCCCACTTAGCAAAATATCAGATTGGCCCATTTAGCGAAATATCAGATTGGCCCACTTAGCAAAATATCAGATTGGCCCATTTAGCCAAATATCAGATTGGCCCACTTAGCAAAATATCAGATTGGCCCACTAATCAATATGTCCATTCGGCCCATAAGCAATTTCGTATTTCGGCCCTTTAGGGGCATTTCCATAATTCGGCCCGTAAGGGCAATCTCATAATTCGGTAATTTACCCACCAAGGGTAATTCGGTAATTTCGCAATCCAGACTTAACTACTAATTTGGGCATAACAATTTAAAATTGTCCATCTGCGTCGTACTGACTAAATTGACTATAAATTGAGTTAGAAATGTCAAAATCTAAATCCGTAAATTTTTATTGAAACTAGACTCATATATTTCTTACTACAATTTTTCTAGCATTTTTGGCTTAACCATTTAGTACAGTTTATTCCTTAAAGTTTCTCTTGTTTCACTGTCCAACGATTCTGACTCTCTTATCTGAATTATAAATATCTCACTATACGGTTTCCATATATTGCTCCCACTTGTTTCTAATGAACATAGGCTCACTAAGGAATCTATACATATAAATTATAACCCATAATTCACTTTGTACCATTTTATACGATTTTTCCAAGACATATCAGGGAAACATGAAGTCAATCAGAACCAGTCTCACTAAAATTAAGATATCTCAGAAAATAAAAATCCTTTTCCTTCTCCATTTCTCCCATATTAAAATAGACACAGTAAGCTTTAATTCGATATCTTATTCACTTTCTAATTCCCTTTCTCCTATTTTTCGTGATTTTTCAAAAACATGTCACTGCTTCTAACTGAAACTGTTTTATTACAAAATACGATTACCACTACGATCATACGCATGCCCGAGTGATCACGGATGCCGATTTTTGGTGTTCTTCGATATTTCGTCCGATTCACAGAATATTTCATACAAACTTTTAGAGATGTGTGAGATTACACAGCATTTCAGATATGTATACGAAAGGTACAAGATTACACACCTGATTTTGATTTCCTAACGAACCACTCGTTGATGACCTAGAACAATACCAACCAAAAGTTAGCCTTGAATTTCCAAAAGATTTCATATCACTCACACTTGAATCACTTACCACTATGTCCGAAGGTAGAATATATCGAGTGAATTGTCCCTAAAACATATAGTTGATTATTTCAAATTATTACTCCGTTAGCAACCAATTGAATATTGAATAATATCAATAATCCATAAGAACTCCTTACCTTACTAATATTGGATCCGATTTCTCCATTAGACTTAAGGCTAGAATGATGTTCGGCCTCCCACTATATCACTACGAAGAAGAAAAAGATCTTGTTGAGAGAGAATAAGGTGATGGTCTCGGTCAAAATGACCATCCCGAACCAAAACATAGATTCGACATTAAGAGAAAGAAAATAAAATATTGAGAAGAATATTTACCGATTGATCAAGAAATGGATGTTAATATGGATGAGAAGAAGAAATAGAGAAAAGATAAAAGTTCGGTTATGGAGGAAATTGTATGTTGATATTCATCTATGGTGAAAAAGAATTAGGACAAAAGAGATGCTTGAAGGATTTCGTGAAAAAGAAAAGAAATAAGAAGAAAGATGTTTGACTAGCTTGGTTTTCAAGAAAGATGAAAGAACAAATTTTGGTCTCAATGGTTGGTGTACATTCGACAACAAGAAGAAAGAAAAGAAGAGAATATGCACACTCAAAGTTGAAGATTCAGCAAGAAGGAAATTTGGAGAGAAGAAAAAAATGTCACAAAAGTTGCATAAAGGAAATCTTGGCCAAAACACCACTAAAACCTTACCAAAACACCAAGCAAAATTTGGCTATCCCTCCTAACACACAAAACCGTCCACATACATGTCCAAAATGGTCAAAATTAGCCACCCACACTTTCCATAACATTTCCCTTGAAAAAGGTGACTTGTTCCCCTTACTTTCCCCTTTTTCTTGATTTCTTTCCTCACCTTCATTCTTTCCTATTCTCCTTAGCCATCTTGCCAAAAATAAAAAGTCCACCTTACCATATTTACATGCTTGGCCGACACTTAAGGAAAGAATGCAAAAATAATAGTCAAAATTTGCACAAAATGGGATTTAAACCTCTTCCCTCAAGGTACTTCACTTGATGCCATAACCTCTTTACTAATTGCTCATTTATGCTAGCAATTTACTCTTTTATTTCCATAAGCCTTGATGCCACTTACTATTTCTCCTTAATAGGCTTAAACACAAAATTTTACTAAGGCCCAACTTGAACCCGGAACTTCATAAAACCCCGTAACTTTCTAAAATCACCTTCCTAATAAGTTCAACTTGAAATAATGTCGTTCTCTTGTTCTCAAAAATTTTAAACATTCCTACGCCCAAGGCCCATTGGGCCCAATCCTACTAGGCCCAATTTACGGATGTTACAATTTCCTTTTTATGGCATATGGTTTAAGGAGCTTGATTTGGATTACACGTCCGAGCTAAATCCTTTCTGTAATGAGGTCAATAGGATTACTCGTCCGAGCTAAATCCTGTCAGCATCAAATGCAGGACCTCATTCATTTCGAGAAATCACATATCCATCGATTTTCCATTTTATTCAACCAAGATTTAAACATTTTTCTCAAGCATTATCGTGCATGTGATTATTTCATACATCCAAAACATTCATATAATTCAAATGAACACAATCCAAATTCATTACAAGTATATAAGTAACATTTTCATCGTTTATCCTTTATCATCTATCGGGCATTATCATTTAATTTAAACATTTTCACTTATCGGGCTTGATCGGATATGTAATCAATTCACATATTTATGACATTTATGCAATTTACATAAAAACAATCAATGCATACATGTAAATAAACACAATTTAGTTACACGAACTTACCTCGATAAATGTTCGTGTACATAAAATCTAGTAATCCGACATTTTCCTCTTTTCCTCATTCTAACTCTGAATTTGGTCTATCCAGATCTATATGAGTAAATTTAACATCAATTTATCACATTTCATTACATGTGGACTCAATTTACATCCTAGGAAAAATTACCATTTTGCCCCTAACTTTTTCATAAATTCCCATTTCGTCCCTAGGCTCAAAAAATGAAACTTGTGCAATTTACTCCCTATTCCAAGCCTAACCAAAATCCCATTACAAAATTTATAGCACATGTATTCATAAAAATTCAAAATTTTTCATCAAATTTCACAACTTTACATTTTAGTCCATATATCATGTTTTCATCAAAAATCACTTTGTAAAAGTTGTTTATCTATCAACAACCTTTCATTTTCTACCATAAATTTCTAATTTTCAGCATATTCATCCATGACACAAATTTCATACCTTGATAACTTTTCAAATTAATCCCCCAAATAAATAGATTAGGCTATCCTGGTTTCAAAAATATCAAAATTACTAAAAACGAGACAAGGAAGCTTACCCAATTTGGCCATGAAAGTTTCTTCTCTCTCTCCTAGGGTTTCCATGTATTTTTGGGGAAGAAGATGAGAAAAATAAGATGATATTTCTTTTTATCACCTTTTATTTAATTAAAATATTTCACTTTCCAATTTAGTCCTTGCCCTTTTTCTAAATTTCCATGGATGAGTCACTAAAATATCTACATACTTTTTATTTATGGTCTAATTACCATATAAGGACCTTAATTTTTTAATTTCATAGCTATTTAATCCTTATAGCTACTAGAATTTAACTTTTGCATTTTATGCGATACAGTCCTTCTCGTAATTAAGCACATAATCGGTAAAATTTTCTTATCAAAATTTTTACATGACATTTCTATCATATTACGGACCATAAAATAAAATGAAAATAAAATTTATTTTTGGCTCAGATTTGTGGTCCCGAAACCACTGTTCTGATTTCACCGAAATTGGGTTGTTACAACTCTTCCCCTTCAAGAATTTTCTCCTCGAAAACTTTACCAATAATGAGATTCATATATTACTTTCTCATGATTTCTTCTGGTTCCCTGGTAGCTTTCTCTATATCGTATCATTGTCAAAGAACTTTTACTAAAGCTGCCTTTTTATTTTTCGTTTCTTTCACTTTACCTACCAGAATTTCAACCAGTCACTCAGTGTAAGTCATGTCAAGCTGAATTTCAATATCTATTAGAGAAATAATAGATGATGGGCCCGATCGATACTGTCGTAACACATATACACATGAAAAGCATTGTGAATTCTGTCGATCTTTGATAATAATACTAATCAACATGCAACAGGTCCGATTTTTTCAATGATCTTATATGACCCGATAAACCGCAGATTTAATTTTGCCTGAATAGCCAATATGACTAACTTTCTTTCATGGTGAATTTTCAGAAATGCCTTGTTACCATCAGAAACTCTATTTCTTTTCAATTTTAGATCCACATCAGATTTTTGACGATCAAATACTATTTTTAAACTGTCTCAGATCACTTCCACCTTTCTTCTGTTTCAAAGAATTAAACCTTCTACATGTATCTTTTCTCACTGAACTCCGTGAAAAACACTGGAGTTTTACATTTGTGACCATATAAAGCCTCGTACAGTATAATTTTGTACTTGACTGTTAACTATTATAATAAGCAAATTCAACCCAAAGCAAATACTTTTCTCAGTACCTTCATATTCAAGTACACAACATTGAAGCATATCTTCCAAAATCTGAATCATATGTTAAGATTGATCATCCATCTGTAAATGAAATATGATACTAAAATGTAATCGTGTACCCAGAGTTTCTTGTAACTTGTTTCAGAATTGGAATATGAACTATAAATCTCTATCAAAAATAACAGAAGCTAGCACATCATGTAATCTGACAATCTCAAAATAGGTAATTCAAGCAACCTATCAAGTGAGAAACCCATTCATATCAGGATAAAATGTGCAGGCTTCATTGAACAATCGATAATTACTCAAATTATATCTTTCTTTTTCATAAACAGGGATAATTCTGAAATAAAATTCATAGTAACTTTGTCCCATTTCCATTTCAGTATCTTCGCTGGTTATAACCATCCTGAAAGTTTCATCCTTATCTTGCTGGTACATCCAACTTTTAAATACAATTTCAGAAAGATCACATTTCATTTCGAGCTGCTAATACATCTTTTTCAAATCATTATGCATTTTATCATTCCCCAAATAAATAGACATAGTACCACTTTGATCATTCATGTAGAATTTTCCGTACAAGCTCCAAATTCTTTAGTACACAAACTCTATCTCTGAATAACAGACATTTATCGAACCTATTATGGAATTTTGAATCAGAAATTATTTCACGCTGTATTCATTTAACTTACAATTCATTATCACTTTTTTGGTTATCACTGATCTATTGTAGAAACATCGGTTTAGCTCTATACTCAGCTAAAATTGAGCTATTACCAGGCAATCATAATCGATATCCATAGCTTGCAAAGTATACAGAGATTTTCTACTCAAAATATCTATAACCACATCCGCTCTTTTCGAGTGATATTCAATTATCAAATCATAATCTTTCAACAATTCAAGCCATATACACTATCTCAAAGTCAAATCTTTTAGCAACATCAGATACCTTAACTTTTATAATCGGTGAATATATGACATTTTTCACCAAACAAGTAATATTGTCAGATTTCAATGCAAAAACAATAGCCGTCAATTCTAGATCATGTATCGAGTAATTCTTTCCATGTGAATTTTTTAACTGTCTGAAAGCACAGGCTGTTACTTTGCCTTATTATATCAAGACACAGTTTAATCCCATTCAATAGTACATCACTGTAATAACAAATTCCTTACCCAATTCAGGCTGAACCAGAATTAATGCTTTAATCAACAGAGCTTCCAACTGGTCAAAACTTTACTGATATTTATCGGTCCATTCAAATCTTACCTCTTTTCTGTAATAAGTGGGTCATCAATGTAGCTTTTTCAATTATTAATATTGAAGCTTTGAATTTTTCCAAAGCCACAACCATCAGATAGATTTAAAACCATAGTGCTATAATGTGACCGACATTTCAACTGTATAGATAAAGCAACACTTCATTATCAATAGTTTACCTCAAATTAGAAGAGGGAAAACCAAAAGTCGCCCCAATAATAACCAATGCAGTAATACAATTTCTATAATCTGTAATCTTTATCACCAAACTTCATGATCGAGTCAATATTTATAACGGTAATAAATGTAATTACCTCCGATCAAAGAATATCTTTCACAGATAATCCATGTTTACATAATAAAGAGATTGATGATATCTCAGAGAAAATTCAGAAGAGTAATATCACGCATACTCAATAGAAACAACCGTGATAAAGACAATATAATTTGCATATTCGCAATTTAGGGCTTCAATTAATAGTAATAGATAATAATATCATATGAACCTTATCATCAAATCATATATCAATCATGATCAATTAGCAACCCAAGTAAAATAAAGCAATACTGCTCATGAATCAACTAGACTTTCAGTAATTCCATCTATCATAATTTACTAGTCCTTTAATATGATAAATATTGCATCTGTACATGCACAATTTCATATGCCTCTGAAAATAACAGAACATATAGAATACCCAAAAGAGATTGTTGTAATATACTTAATTATAACAGTTGTATTCAAATATCTTTGCATTTTCATCACTATTTCACTGACTAATAGATTCATCGATGATCTTACATTATTCAATTCACTGAAAGAGTCAATTCGGAAGAATTCTCAGCTAATCTATTTTGTAAATATCATACCGGAATAAGTCGATTACTCATGAATAACTTCTTCCTTAACAATAACATCATATATTCAGAAAAATCTTCAGAAAAATCTGATATCTCCTTTAATACCGTCTTTACCTTCTAACCCATTCTCAATTTTGACTACATTATTAATCATTCAGCCTTTGAACCCTTCTTTCACACTTATGAACTTAATCAATATAAATCTTGTGAATTTTCATCGTATAAAACTGTACTGGAGAGGGGGTGGAGATCGTAAGCCTCAAAATTTAACTTTCATAAATACACACATATCACTTAACATTTATCATTAACATGTCCATTATAAAACATTCATTTCATACCTTTATAGGTCCCCTTTTTTCATAAGCAACATTTTTACTCGAACATTGCGAGTACCACTTTCAGCATTATTGGAATTAGCTTGGTTTAAAAGCATCTCTATCTATTTACAAAATAATTTTCATCAGAGTTGGGAGATATCACACTATCACAGGTTATATAATGGCATGTATTTCTAAACTCCACATATGCTATGTTCAGTCCGAGAACCGACTAAATCGTAACTCTGATAAAACTAAATGTAACACCCTTAACTCGTATTTGTCATCGAAACAGGGTTATGGAGCATTATCAAAACATTCAAAAACATTTACAAATAATTCATGCAAGTTACTATTCAAATTCTGAAATTATTCGTAATGCCCCTTAAATGGGCCCTCGAGGCCCAATACGAGCATTAGAAACGAGTTTGGGACTTAATCGGGACCTCTAATAATTTTTCACAAAATTTCAAAAATTTTCCAATGTGCAGGGCTCACATGCCCGTGTGGTCCAGGGGACACGCCCGTGTGACCCTGGGACACGCCCATGTTGCAGGCTGGGTTCGACCCCGTGTAACTCTCTGGCTTGTACACACGGCCATGCCACACACCTGTGTGCTAGGCTGCGTAGCACACACGGCTGAGACACACGCCCGTGTCTCTGCCTGTGTGCTCAATTATGAGCATTCTGTTTCTCAAAATTAAGGTGTAGGGGACACACGGCCTAACTACACACCCATGTCTCACACACGGTCTAGACACACGCCCGTGTGTCTGCCCGTGTGGACAAAATAAAGCCATTTCCTAGCTTCATTTGTCACCCAAATTTACCATTTTTGTAACATCCTGGAAAGGGCCTATGCATTTTTGGATTAATTGTATGAAATGACAAGTCTTAAGCATTATGAATAAATTTTTGATATTTTTGGAAACTCAAAAATGTATGAAAATGCATGGAAATGGAAATGAACATTTTTGGAAACTTGAACATTTTTGGAAACCTGAACATTTTTGGAAACCTGGAAATGCATCAGGACATGAACATTTTAGGAAACCCAGAAATGTAAGGAAATGGTTCAAAAATGGAAAGTACACATTTTTGGAAACTAAGAAATGTAAGAAAATGGCAAGTAAACAGAGCCGATCGAAAATTTTAGGAAACTTGGAAATGACCCTAAAATTATGAGTTTTAAAGTTTAAAATGGGAGATTAAGGCAAGAGGGCCTTAAAAGAAAAAGTTGGTAAAATTTGACACACAAACGGGCTAGGAAAAGTGGCCTGAAGATGGCACTTAGGGCCTAAGGAAATGGCGCCATGTGCAAAAGGCATGGGCACAGGTTCGAATCACAAGGGAAGCAAATAAATGAAGTTTTATTTTTGCTTCCAAAGCTAAGGGGTGGACGGCACATGTGTTTAAAAAGAGAGGTGTTTTATATCCATTAATATTGCATAATAATGTGATAAATAAAAGCTTTTAAATTTGGATTATTTAGAAGAGATAAAAAGGATTTTTCTTTATTTATTTTTTAAATAAGGTGATAATATTATCACAAGGAAGAGTGGTGGCCAAGTCAAGGACTCTTGGCCTAGTAATTTCTGTTAAAGAAGGAGAATTAAAAGATTTTCTCTCATCTTTTCCAAGTGTGGTGAAATTTCCCTAAGCAAACCCCCTCTCTCTGCGAATTTTCTTCTCCTCTTCTCTTCTTCTCTTTTCTTCATCTGTCAAGCCAAAAGTCTTTTCTTTTGATACCTGATTAAACTCCATAGCCGAATCTCTGTGACTCTAAGCAAGGAAGTAATCAACTACAGCATCAAAAGGGGGAAGATCTGTGGTCAATCGATTTGTATTCCTTCTCTTTTTATTGAAATTAGGGTACTAATTCTATTAGCAATTTTGGCCGAATCTACAAGGGATGTCTCAGGTTTCTACAATTGTTGAATACAAGGGTCAAGGATCTAAGGTAAGAACAATGAATTTTTGTTCTTCTAATTCTTTTAATCAAGATCTAGGAAATAATCCCTTTTTGTGTCTCTTGGCCGATTACTAAAGGAGGAATTTTGTGATTTCAGATCTAAGGGATTTCAACATCTCCATAAGCCAAGGGTTACTTTTCGAGATTTAGAATCACAAGGTAAGTGCTAAGAAATTCGGCTAAGGCTTATGTTACATGTTTGGATTTATTATTTAGCCGAAAACTAACCTATGGAGTAATATAGTGTTTAGCCGAATTCACAATGGAGGAATACAAAGATCCGGCACTTGATTCTTAAAATCAATTCAGTTACAAGGTAAGTAATACAAATCCTAGTTGTATTTGGAAAAGTGGTAGAATGGTCTTTTAAAGTGATTAACTTATGTAGGATTTGAGATCTAAAGCTGTGTGATCGATTCTCTTCGGGATTTCAAGGAATCTATTAAGCGAATCAGGTGTGTACTCACACTAACTCTCAATATATTATGGCAATAATTATTTTAATATATGAATATGCATAAGAATGAGAATGTGGCTAAGTACCACAAATGCGGTAAAGAGTACCCAGGTACGTTTCCTACTTCTGATAGGATTACGAATATGATATATTTTGAACATGTAAATAGTAACATGAATGAGAAATAAGTATGTTATGCATGATATAATCATATTTGGGGCATTTTGGGCTATATGTGAAAGGGGAAGAAGGTGTTGACTTCGGTCTCACCAACGGAATATGGTGACTACGGTCACGTAATATGAATATGGTAACTTCGGTTACATTATCTGAATATGGTAACTTCGGTTACATTATCTAAATTTGGTAACTTCGGTTACATTATCTGAATATGGTGTCCAATGACACAAATTATATGTGCGATGAGCACGTTGACTGCAGCGACTGCCTTCGATGGTGTGTAGCGGATAGAGGGTTGACTTAGTAGTCCCCACGGTGTGATTGGTAGGTACGGGTGGTGTGTAGCGGATGGATAACTAGGCTTGGGTTTGGGTTGCATCATTTTTATATGAATATGTCTTTGATATGAGCATGTATGCCTGAATTGTTGATTGTTAGTTTGTGTACACATTGAGTCTGTAGACTCACCCCTTGTGGGACTATTTTTCAGGTGATGAGCAGTAATGGACCGGGTCGGCAGGAGCTGAAGGTGGCCATGCAGGAGAAAAATAAACGATTTGGACTTTATTTTTGCTAAGTACTTTTCATTTTAATTTTGGAAATTATTTGATGTAATAAGGCCATAAGGCCCAAGTTTGATTGCTTCATTTCTGTTTAAATTTTTATTATTATGTTACGAATTACTTTAAAATTAATGATTATTTAAAAACATATTTCTTAAATAAACCCTAGATTGTTTTTTTTTTTGGTCACTTTAAATAATTGTTCTTTTAAAATTAAGTAAACGGGTTTCCAACCTAAGCCCAACCCAAAACCAATATCTTTCGAAAAATACACAAATTATCTCTAAGTAATAAAGAATTCAAAACCGTTTTTCTTAAGGAACATACCAGATCCGGTTCAGGCTCGTGGGCCGGGTGTGGGGTGTTTCAATTTTCCTGCATGAAAACATACCAAACACATTCCAATCATTTCAAGCATTCAAATTAAGCAATTTCCATCATTCAACATGGCATATCATTGCATGCATACATGTTTACTATCTTACCTTGGTTCAATCCATGTGTTAAACATGATTTGATCAACTACTTAACACACACATATATATAGCTACCATAGCATGACATTACAAGTATATCAAAACAACCATTACTATCCATTCCAATGGCTAGATTACAAATATCATTATCAAGCCACTAAAGGCCAAGTTGTTCTATACATTTGCATGCCAATATGGCCAATATAACCTATTTATGCCATTATTTACCATATTGTACCGACATGGGCCGATGGATAGTGTGAGTGATCTCCGCCAAGCTTTCAATCCAACAAGCTTCTGATTTACTCTAAAACAGGAAAATAAAACTAAGCAAGCATAAAATGCTTAGTAAGTTCGTATAACATGGTACTTAACTTACCATTCATTCTATATTGAGGTAACTATGTAAGGCATATTCAATCAATCTGCCCTCAAGCCCTACACATATCCTCATTACCCTTGTTAGTTATATAATCCACAATAACATCGCAAATATATATAGGCTCAACAACAATCCAGTTTCCATACACATATGCTTCCCACAACATGTATTCGTTTAACATGTATAAATCATCTCTTTATATTACAAGTATAATTTCATAATAGTTCATCTCGAGTTCATATCATATTAGAACTTTACCCATATTATCGAAATACCAAGGTCACTATTAGTACACTCAAGGTGTACAAGTCTATAATCAATGATGTACATACTCATCAAATAAAGTCCATGTACAATATCATCATTTCATATTTCCATATATCGATTATCACGTATCATCATTTTCACGTATTTCAGGCCGATTTGTGTAATAACTCATTTCTTATTCATATCTTCTCATGTCAAGAACTTTTACACGTTGAATTTATCTGAAATATCGATGGATACACAGGTAGTACACTCGTTGTGTACAAATCTGAATTCGTCAATTCGTATTCAATGGTACTCATAAGGTACTATTTCAGAGAGTACACTCTCGAGCCACATATATATAAACAAAAGGATTACCTGTCTTGGCTAAATCCTTTTTATGGCATATGCTTTAAGGAGCTTGATTTGGATTACCCGTCCGGGCTAAATCCTTTCTGTAATGAGTGCTCGAGAAGGTTTATATCAAGATTACCTGTACGGGCTAAATCCTTTCTGTAATAAGGTCAATAGGATTACTCGTCCGAGCTAAATCCCGTTAGCTACAAATGCAAGATCTCATTCATTTCGGGAAATCACATATCCATCGATTTTCCATTTTATTCAACATGGATTTAAACATTTTTCTCAAGCATTATCGGGCAAGTGATTATTTCATACATCCACAACATTCATATAATTCAAATGAACACATTCCACATTCATTACAAACATATAAGTAACATTCTCATCGTTTATCCTTTATCATTTATCGGACATTATCATTTAATTTAAACATTTACATTTATCGGGCTTGATCAGATATGTAATCATTTCACATATTTATGGCATTTATGCAATTTACATAAAAAAAATCAATGCAAGCATGTAAATAAACACAATTTAGTTACACAAACTTACCTCGATAACTGTTCGTGTACGTAAAATCTACTAATCCGATATTTTCCCCTTTTCTTCGTTCTAACTCTGAATTTGGCCTATCCAAATCTATAAGAGTAAATTTAACATCAATTTATCACATTTCATATTCATGTGGACGCAATTGACATCCTAGGCAAAATTACCATTTTGCCCCTAACTTTTCCATAAATTCCCATTTCGTCCCTAGGCTCGAAAAATGAAACTTGTGCAATTTACTCCCTATTCCAAGCCTAACCAAAATCCCATTACAAAATTTACAGCACATGTATTCATAAAAATTCAGAATGTTTCATCAAATTTCACAACTTTAAATTTTAGTCCCTAAATCATGTTTTCATCAAAAATCACGTTGTAAAAGTTGTTTATCTATCAACAACATTTCATTTTCTACCATAAATTTCTAATTTTTAGCATATTCATCCATGACCCAATTTCATACCTTGATAACTTTTTAAATTAATCCCCCAAATAGATAGATTAGGCTATCCTGGTTTCAAAAATATCAAAATTACTAAAAACGGGACAAGGAAACTTACCCAATTTGGCCATGAAAGTTTCTTCTCTATCTCCTACGGTTTCCACATATTTTTGGGGAAAAAGATGAGAAAAATATGATATTTCTTTTTATCATCTTTTAATTAATTAAAATATTTCACTTTCCAATTTAGTCCTTGCCCCTTTTCTAAATTTCCATGGATGAGTCACCAAAATATCTACATACTTTTTATTTATGGTCTAATTACCATATAAGGACCTTAAGTTTTGAATTCCATAGCTATTTAATCCTTATAGCTACAAGAATTTAACTTTTGCATTTTATGCAATTTAGTCCTTCTCGTAATTAAGCATAATTGGTAAAATTTTCTTATTAAAATTTTCATATGACATTTCTATCATATTACGGACCATAAATTAAAATAAAAATAAATTTTGTTTTCTGCTCGGATTTGTGGTCCCGAAACCATTGTTCTGATTTCACTGAAATTGGGTTGTTACATGGTGTCTATTGTATAGACAAATATATATTTGTACATGGCTAACGATAAAAAATAGAAGTTTTGGTAGTTTTGATTATTTATATGGCATTTCCATAGTTATTTTCAAACTTGGTATGAATTAGGAAACGCATCAGCATTGCTTATTGGTTGTGATGGTGCCTTATGGCATATTGCTTAGAACTAGAAAATTGACATGTTTTGATATGCTTTTGGTGTATTACGTACAGGACTATTGAATGGTTAATGGCATGCTTGTGGTTTAAGTAACTTGTTGATGCATGTGACTTGCACTATAAGTTACATTTGGCACACACGGGCAAGTGACACAGTCGTGTGCTCTGTTTGATTAGGGTGATTTTGGTAGACACAATCTCAGTCATAGCCAGGCTGTGTGAGTGTAACACCCCTCACCCGTATTCAACACCATAATAGGGTTACAAAGTATTACCAGACTTATAAAACAATTAAACATTCACTTAGCATATATTTTCACAATTCATGCATTCATTATTCAATCTCAATCAATTTGTCCCTAATAGGAGCCTATGAGGCCCTAAACATGCTTTGGGAGTGGTTTGGGACTAAACTGATAACTTTGGAATCATTTTAAACACTTAGAAAATTTTCTCAAAAATAGGGGACACACACCCGTGTGGCCCACCTGTGTATCTCACAAGGCCAACAGACACGCCCGTGTCACAAGCCGTGTGGACATTTGAAATGGGAGCACATGGCCGTGTTTTAGCTCGTGTTTGACCCCGTGTAACTCTCTGACTTGGGTCACATGACCAACATACACACCCGTGTGCCTAAAAATGGCCATACATGCCCGTGTGCTAGGCCATGTGCTAGGCAGTGTCGATCCTGTAGGGTATACTGACTTATGCCACACAGCCAAGTCACACGCCCGTGTGTGAGGCTGTATGGAGCATACTGATTTGATTTTAATTACAACACCAGGGGACACACGGCCGTGTACATTACCGTGTATCGCACACGGCTGAGACACACGTCCGTGTCTCTGCCCGTGTGGACAAAAATAGGCTATTTACCAAGCCAATTTGCCACCCAACCTTGAGCACACCTACATCAAACTTCAAGGCATCAATATATAGCATAAATAAGCATTCAATCAACCTCAACCAAGCATCATTTATTCCATTTCAATACCAACAAATACAAGGCTCACAATACCACAATATGCAATCCAAATACATACCAAATTTTACCCTTTTCAATCATCAATATAGTCATTTCCAAACATGCATCAAATTTGCCTAAACTCATAAGCATACTAATTACTAATTCATCAACCATTTAACATTCACCATACCTATTTTCATCAAGCATCAAATACCATCATAACTAGCATTTATAGGACAATTACCAAACTCAAAAAAAGGCCATTTACACATTTATATACATCATCAAATTCACCATTATAAGCCAACTTACATGGCTACATATATACAAACCAAACCTTAGATATTTATAAGCCAATTTAAATGGCTAAATTCACAAGCATCACATATATCAAAATGACCAAAATCCCTATACATGCCATATACCAAAATCCCAAAGCTCAAAAGTACCAAATGATAGTTGGATAGCGTGACAATATCTCTTACAATTCCTGAATCTGAGCTAGCTTTGAAAACACTATAAAACATAGAGAAATACACAAAGTAAGTATTATAGCTTAGTAAGTTCGTATAACATTTATATCAACTAACCAAATGTGCAAAATTTAAACAAATCAAACATAATATACAATTCACATATGGAATCATCATCCTATCACAATTTCATTCACACAGATTGGTTTTCACTTTCATAATCTCCTTTTTTCAATGCTTGTATGGTTCACGTACATACCTATACCATTTTGTATCAAACTCATAACCCATCCACATCTTTGACGTACCCCTTGATCCATTTGGAATATTTTTGGATACTCAGAAAATTCGCACACTTAGTGCCAAATAAATAGCCAAAGTTGTATCAATCTCGCACACTAAGTGCCAATATATATATATATATAGCCGAAGTTATTTAGATCACGCACACTAAGTGCAAATATATATAGCCGAAGCTATTTCGACTTTGCACACTAAGTGCCCATAATTAATCAAATAGTCATCGATCACAATCGTAGTCTCATATACACAATTTATACAATATCAAAGCATATAAAGCATAATTATAACAATGCTTATTACATACGAACTTACCTCGGATGCAAAAACAGCTAAACTGATCGATTATCGAGAACTTTGTTTTTCCCTCGGTCTAGATCCAAGTTTCGCTTTTCTTGACCTATATAATATCAAATTCAGCTTATTTAATCATCACTCTATTCAATTTAATCCAAAACACTCATTAAGGCACATTTACACTTTTTCTCCTAATATTTCAACATTTTTACAATGTAGTCCCTATTTTATAAAATCAGAAATTAATGAAATTCAAGCACAACTCATGCTAGCCGAATTTCTCTAATGCACATACCAGCCCATATTTCTCACTTATTTTACATTTTAACCACTACATTTACACATTTCACAATTTAACCCCTAATTTGCATTTTCACTAAAAATCACTTAATAAAACTTTTATATTGATAACATATTAAATTTGCATGTTATTTTGTGTTTAAATTTGGTTTATTTCTGAATTGATCCCTGCTAATTAGTACTTTTATGTTTTAATCTTTTCAGGGATGCAATTAGGACGCTAAGAGACAAAAACGAGCAGAAAATGACCAAATTGAAACAAAATCAATGGAATGGGGCCGAATATGGAGAAAGCCAAGGGCTCACTAGATATTTTGACTTTGTAAAAAGCTAAAAATAAAAAAGTATTATTTTAGTTTTATTTTTTATTTATTTTATTTTATTTATTTTATTTTTGATTTTATTTTGATTTTACGTTAAATTAGCTAAGGCCAAAAATAGTAAATTTTATGTATATAAATAGGGCCTTAATGTTCTTTGGAAAATCATCAATGAATTCTTCTTTCCAACTCCAATTTGGAAAAGAATTGTTCTTTCTTTTTCTTTGGAATTGACGTGAGCTACTGCTATTTTCATTGGCATTTTGCTTGCTTTTATAAATTGGGCTAATTGCCTTTCAAGTCTTTTCATTCCCCAATTTCTTCCATTATTATCAACCTACCTTTCAAAACATACAAAGAATGAATAATTTCATGCTTCACTAAATTTCATACTAGCTTTAGGCCTGTGTTCTTTCCGGTCAGGAATCGTGAGATACGAATTTTTGCTAAAAATCCTTCCAATCGGTATTCATTTTTTTCCTAAGTATCGGGATAGACCAATATCCCTTAAAGTTAAATTCGATTTCAAGTCAAAGTGCACGTTGGGTTGGAATCTTGTTTGCTGACAGTTGGAGATTCAAGTCGATCGTGCTGAATTCAAATTTCCAAGAACAAATAAAGGAAGAAGTGATTGGGGTTTAAATGACCCACGCAGTTGAGGCCGTTGATTCGAGTTGGGTTCTTCAGAGCGCAAGGCTACCGAAATCTTGAACCAGGAACACGTCTATCTCGGTTAGATAATCAGTAAGGGTTGGTTTTGCAGGTCGTACTGGAACCATATATGAGAGGAAGAATTGGTGGCTAGGACGTTCTTAAATGCTATAACCAGCTTATCATTTGGAGGAGAAGGTTAATTTTCAAGGATCGATTCTTGATACGAAATTTACCGAGTCTAAGGCTAAGGCTTATTTTATCTGTTTACACAAGTCTGAATTTATTTCCAGTTTACATTTATTTTCAATAGTAGTCAATCATTTATTTAAGCTGATTAGATTATTTACTCTCTTAAACATTCTCAAACTCCCCCGATTTAATTGTTTATTTTTGTTGCGGGTACGTTTGGAGTCATGGGCACGACTCTTGACACGATGCTTGACACGACGAATATTCTGTTCATAAGTGAACATAGAAGTTGATTACGATATCCAATCCCTTTGGACTCGACCCTACTACCACTCTTTACTACACTTTAGAGTTGTTTTTGTAAAAATTATTTTAGGTGGTTTCGACGCCCATCAAAATTTGGCACCGTTGCCGGGGATTGGAGATATTTTTCTAATTTTTGTTTGTTTACCTTATGACCAGATCAGAACTGGGAACTCTAGAGTTTGAACAGAAATTGAGAAATTGGCCCGACAACTGTGGAAAGAAGCCAATCAACGTGGTAAACAGCCAAATCCCTGATTCGAAACCATATTATACACCGAGGAAATTTTCTCGTTCGATGAACCAAACTAGATGGCTGAACAGACGATACGCCAACTTGCTGTGGCACCGGATGAACAACAACTATTATGTATAACCTATCCGATAAGAGGGACGCCGTTCGAGTTAAAGTTGGGTTTGATCCATTTACTACCCACTTTTTGTGGATTCCAGAATGAGAATCCACACACCCACCTTAAAGAATTCCATATGGTGTGCACAAGCATGAAGCCTCAGGGAGTAATGGAAGACCAAATCCAACTTCGTGCTTTTCCTTTCTCACTAGCTGACTCTGCTAGAGAGTGGCTATTTTATTTACCTACAGAATCTGTAAACACATGGTCTGACATGTCTCGTTTATTTCTTGACAGGTTCTTCCCTGCAGCTCGAGTAGCCGAACTAAGGAGGGACATTGTGGGAATCCATCAAAAGGACGCTGAATCGCTCTACGATTACTAGGAGCGATACAAAAAGTTGTGTGCAAGTTGCCCACAACATGTATTGACTGAACAGTCACTCTTACAATATTTCTATAAGGGATTACTCCCGATAGAAATAAAGATGATAGATGCTGCAAGTAGAGGGGCACTAGTTAATATGACTCCTCAGAAAGCACGAGAGTTAATTTCGACCATGGCTACTAACTCTCAACAATTCCAACCGGCTACAGAACCCACAAAATGGGTTCATGAGTTAAGTTCTCTATCTCTAGAAGGTAAAATTGATAAGCTGACTAACATTGTTCAAATTTTTCTTACAGATAAAACGAGCTCAGCACGGTTGTGTAGAATTTGCGCTAAACCAGACCATCCGATGGACTCCTGTCTGATTTTGAATGAGGATTCAACAGAACAAGCGAATGCTATTGGGAACTTTCCAGGACTGCCCCAGAGGTGATATGACCCCTACTCGAACTCGTATAATGTGGGGTGGAAGGATCACCCAAATCTTAGTTATTGGATGAATCCACGGTTCAATCAATTGTACCAACAAAGGCCACCTCAAAATCAACAGTTACCACCCTCAAAGTTGTCTTTGGAAGCCATAGTGGAAAGGCTAGCCAATAGTACTGAGAAATTCCAACAAAAAACTGACATGCATTTGCAGGAGTTGGATAAGCAAGTGAGCAAACTCACGCTCATGGTTAGCCATTTGGAGTCCCAAAGTAAGCTGCCATCCCAAACTGAGCCAAACCCTTGACACAATGCAAGCGCTATGACATTGAAGAGTGGGAAGGTTTTAGAGCCCGTACCTAACATGAGTTGTGGCCATGACATTAGTCGCGCCCACGACACTAGTCAAGATAGGGAGAAACTTGACACGGAGGCTCCAATAGAGTCAGCACCACAAAAGTCATTTACAGTACCACCTCCATTTCCCAGAAGACTTGTCCAGTGCAAGAAGGAGAGAGACGAGAAGGAGATCCTCGACACCTTTCGAAAGGTGGAAATCATCATACCTCTTCTCGATGCGATTAAGCATATCCCACGATACGCAAAATTCCTAAAAGAGTTATGCACGAGTAAAAGGAAACTTCTAGGTAATGAAAAGGTAAGTGTCGGAGAAAATGTCTATGCTGTTCTGGAAAGGAAAATACCGCCCAAATGTAATGACCAAGGTATGTTTTTCATATCTTGTAAAATAGGTAGTGCCGGTATTAAAAAAGTAATGTGTGACTTAGGCGCATCAATTAATGTTATGCCTTTTTCAATTTATAAACTACTTAATGCGGATCATTTAAAGGAAATAGGTGTATTATTCAGCTTGCAGATAGATCTGTGGTGCATCTGGAGGGAGTATTGGAGGACATTCTTATCAAGGTAAACGAGTTAATATTTCCTGCAGACTTTTACATGATCGACATAGAGGATGATAATTCGGCCAATTCATCTGACATACTTCTTAGGAGGCCATTTTTGAGTACTGCCCAAACAAAGATTGACATATGAAGTAGGATACTCACTATGGAGTTCGATGGGAAAGTGGTGAAATTCAATGTTTATGAGGCCATAAACCGTCCTAGGATGATTTCTAATGTTTCTAATATTGATATAATTGATCCTTTAGCTGAATTACATTTAGAATATCATGACGAGGATGAATTACAAACCATTCTTTGCAGAAGTCTAGACTTTAATGCCATAGAGAAACAAGAAGAGTGGATAACCTTTGAAAAGTCTGTTCACGAAACAATGGCTCATTTGGAGGCGTCATAATTATGGAGAAATCCAGGTAAATATCTTGAATTATCACCTTCACAAAATAAGCTTGTACCATCTGTTTTGCAGACTCCAGAGTTGGAACTTAAACCACTTCCAGACCATTTAACATACGTTTTTCTCGTTAAAGGAAATACCTTATCGGTAATAATCTCGAGTAAACTCTCGAAGGTAGAAGAGGAAATTTTGGTACAAATTCTTAGAGACTATAAAGAGGTAATTGGATAGACGATAGCTGACATCAAGGGATTAAGCCCCTCGACTTGCATGCACAAAATTCAAGTTGTAGATAATGCTATTCCCAAAAGAGAGGCTCAAAGGCGTCTCAATCCGCCCATGATGGAGGTGGTAAAGAAAGAAGTTCAAAAGCTTCTCGATGCTGGGATGATCTATCCCATTTCTGACAGTAATTAGGTCAGTCAAGTCCATGTAGTACCAAAAAAGACCGGCGTAACCGTAATTGAGAATTCAGCAGGTGAGATGGTTCCTATTCGAGTCCAAAACAGGTGGAGAGTCTGCATCAATTATAGGAAGTTGAATTCCTTAACCTAGAAAGATCATTTTACACTTCCTTTTATTGACCAGATGTTAGAACGTTTAGCTGAGAAGTCTCATTATTGTTGTCTTGATAGTTACTCAGGGTTTTTTCAAATTCCAGTGGAACCTGAAGATCAAGAGAAGACAATGTTTATATGCCCATTTGGCATGTTCTCTTACAGACGGATGCCGTTCGGACTTTGTAATGCACCAGCCACATTTCAGAGGTGCATGGTAAGTATATTTTCTGACTACGTCGAGAAAATAATTGAGGTGTTCATGGATGGCTTTACTATATATGGTAAGTCTTTTGAGGTATGTTTATCAAATCTTGTAAAAATCTTGGAAAGATGCTTAGAATTTAATCTTGTTCTAAATTATGAGAAATGTCATTTTCTAGTTGATAAAGGATTAGTTCTAGGTCATCTCATCTCTGTTGAGGGAATCTCTGTCGATAAAGCAAAAATCGATATCATTGACTCACTGCCATACCCCATAACTGTGAGGAAGATTCTTTCTTTCCTTGGTCATGCAGGTTTCTATAGGTGGTTCATTAAATACTTTTCAAAAATTACACAACCGCTTTGCAATCTACTACAGAAAGATAAGGAGTTCTAGTTTAACTAATCATGTAGAGACGCGTTTGATACACTCAAACATAAGCTCATTTCGGCACCCATTGTTCAACCACCAAACTGGGATTATCCTTTCGAGATAATGTGTGACACAAGTGACCATAGCGTAGGAGCAGTCATTGGGCAAAGAATCGAGAAAGAACCACACGTCATCTCCTATGTGTCTAAGACTTTGGATACTGCCCAAAGTAATTATTTGACTACTGAAAAGGGGTTTCTAGCTATAGTTTTTGCTTTGGAAAATTTTGGTTCCTATTTATTAGGGACTAAGATTGTCGTTTTTCTGACCGTGCAGCTCTTAAATATCTGATCGGGAAAAAGAAAGCGAAACCAAGACTTATAAGGTGGATATTACTTTTGTAGGAGTTCGATCTCGAAACAAAGGACAAAAAAGGATGTGAAAATTTGGTAGCTAACCATCTAAGCTGAATATCTCCATCGAAGGATGTCAAACCACTTAAGGACGATTTTCCGGACGAAAGTCTGCTTGCTACTCAGACAATTTTTCCTTGGTACTCAGACATGGTGAATTACCTTGCTACAAGTATAGTCTCTTCTAACTTGTTGCGATCTGAAAAAGATAAGATCAAACGTGAATCACGATACTATGTTTGGGACGACCCCTACCTTTGGAAATATTCTTCCAATCAAGTAATTCGACGATGTGTTGCAGAAACTGAAGTAAACTCGATTTTATCTTCTTTTTTTTTTTCATTCTTATGCATGTGGTGAAAATTTTGGTCCTAAACGAACTATGCATAAAGTACTTGAATGTGGACTATATTGGCCACATATTTTTCGAGATGCGCATTTGTTCTGTAAAACATGCGAAAAGTGCCAAATGGTAGGAAACTTGAGCCGAAAAAATGAAATGCCTCTAACCCCTGTACATGTTTGTGAAATATTTGATATATGAGGTATAGATTTTATGGGACATTTTGTCTCGTCATACGGTAACATCTATATTCTACTTGCAGTTGACTATGTGTCGAAGTGGGTGGAAGCAAAAGCCACTAGTCATGCTGATGAAAAAACAGTAGTCGATTTTCTAAAAAGTTATATTTTTTCCAGGTTTGGCACACCACGAGCATTGATCAACTATTGTGGAACGCATTTTTGCAATAAGGTAATTGACACGCTTTTGAAAAAAAACAGGGTAGTGCAACGAGTCGCTAAGGCTTATCACCCTTAATCAAAAGGTCAAGCGGAAGTGTCGAATCAAGAAATCAAGTTGATTTTGGAGAAGACCGTCAAGCCAAGTAGAAAATATTGGAGTTTGCGACTAAACGATGCACTGTGGGCATACCGTACTGCTTATAAAGGACCCATAGGTATGTCTCCTTATCGACTAATTTTTGGTAAACCATGTCATCTTCTTGTTGAGCTAGAACATAAAGCGTTTTGGGCGGTCAAGCAATGCAACATGGGGTTAGAAGCTGCAGGTAAGCATCGTAAGTTACATATTAAGGAACTTGAGGAAATTCGACGAGAAGCGTATGAAAGTGCCCAAATTTATAAGGATGAGGTCTAAGCATATCATGACCAAAAGATAACCCATAAACAATTTATGGTAGGAAAAAAGAGTATTACTTTATGACCCTACATTAAGAATTTTTGTAGGTAAGCTTCGGACTAAATGGTCAGGGCCTTTTGTTTTTACTTACGTAGTTCCACACGATGCAGTTGAAGTTAAAAGCAAAGAATCAGAAAAAAAAATTTAAGGTCAACAGACAGTGATTAAAACCTTTCTATGAGAATTTTCAAGTCCATGTGGTTGAGGAGTTAGTCTTCGAAGAGTCGGATAAATAAATTCCCAGGTCGTCGAGCTAATGATGTTAAACAAAAGCGCATTTTCGGAGGCAACCCAAATTTATTTTAATTTATTTAATTTTGAGTTTTAGTAAGATTTAGGATGTAAATAAATAAATTTTTATTTAATTCAGTTAATTTAATGCTTTTAAGAATGTAATGAAAGATATGAATTTTTTTCCGACAGTTGGATAATTTTGGTGCCGTGGGCACGACATGCTAATTTGGTGACAGTTATTTACCTACAGATAATAAAAAAAAAAACCTAAATTACTTAACCTTCATAAAACCCCAAAACCCAAATCTAATACCCACCAACTCATTTAACCCACCTACACATACCCAAATACCAACCCAACAACACGAATCAAAAATTGGCCCAATACCTACCACTCAACCCAATTAACTCACCTACCCAAAAAACCAAATTTCCCACAAATAACCCAATATCCAATAGGCCCAACCAAAAAATAAAAAAAAATTAATAAAAAAAACAAAACACCCAAAACCCCCAAAATTCAAAATCCTTTTCTTCTTCATCTTCTCCAAAAAGAAAAAGAAAAAAAACACCTAACACCCATAACCAGCCCACACTGCTGTCAAAACCTTCATCACCGACTCTTCACCACCACAATGCCACGTCATCACCGACTGCTTGCCACCACAACCCTGCACCATCACACCCCTTCCCCCATCACCGTCGACGAACCCCAAACACACACCCCTCTATGTTTTTTTCTCTTTTTATTTTTTTCCCTCATCACCGTCCGAGGGCCTCGTCGCCACCACCATCGCCTCGCCGTTGCATATCGAAGCACCTAACCGTGCATCGTCGCTCCTCCCCTCTACAAACACCATTTCCTCCATTTCTTCTTTTTCTCCATCACCAAACACCCAAACCACCCTCTTACCACCTTAACCGATGCCAAAATCGAGATCCCCACCATCACCATTCAAAAAAATAGCCCAAACCACACCGTCACCTTCTGCCGCCATTGCCGCTACCATACACAACTGTCGCCGTCATTACTGTCGCCACCGTAGTGAACAGAACCATTTATTTGTGACGCCTACACAAAAAAATGTTTCGAACTCGGAACCAAATGGCCGACAATATTCCAGCTTCACTCAATCGAAGTCGACATCGATTTTTAGTGCCTCTAGTCGTTGATATAGCCGACGACGACCCCGAGCCTTCTCCACCTCCTCCAAGCCAAACGGCCGCCCCAACAAGAACTTGTCTCTAACAAAGTTCGACTCCTGTGAAGCAGAACACTCAAACAGTAACCCCGCTACCCCCGAAAGGTCGATTCTCAACCCTCAGCCTAATTCACCCTTACTAACATATTATGCAGGCTGTTCCGAGGAAGTCGGGACTTCTAACGACAATGTCGAAGGTCCTTCTAATGCGAACGAGAGTGTCTCATAATGCCGAACATGATCACCTACCATTCGAGCCCCTTGACGACGTACTCTCGAGTAAGTGACACCCCCAAACAGCAGTACTGACGCTGTTAAAAATTCAAGTCCACCCGACTTGCCTAATGAATATGTTCGACCATCACGAGACAGTCAACGCAATAGATGAGGTCGTGCAAACATTATTCCTACCAAAGGTCGATTACGAGGAATTCTAAACTTTTCGACCTCGAAGCATCACGCAAGATATGACTACATCCGACAACGTCCGCTCCCGGTCTGTAAGCAAGTCAATCTCTCTACTCTTGATATATTAAATATTCGCGATTTTGTGATTGGTTATTTTGATGCTATTGGTTTAAATTCATTTGTTAATACTTCCTGTAATGCTTATTATGAGTTGATATATGAATTCTACACTACATTTAGCTTCAATATTAATGCATTACGAACTGTTGAAACACCAAACATTGTCTGTTTTCGTTTGCTTGGGAGGTACTTTTGGATGTCAATTTTTGAATTTAACATTGCCATAGGTTTCGTCGACCCTGATAATATTCAATTTGATTCCTATCATATTGCTCTGTTAGATATTCCAAGCAACTTTAATGCTCAAGATGTTTACTGTGTTTTAACTCATTCTAATCAGCTTTATAATTCGAAGACCACAAAAGACTTATTGGTGCATGAACCTACTTTAAGGTATATTCACCGATTTTTAGCCTTTAGTTTTTCAGGTAGAAATGACTCGTAATCTATGCTAACTAAAACTGAACTATTCTTTTCGTGGTGATTTTGGTTTTAAAGTTAATTTAGAATATTGGTTTGCATGAAATTTTCATGTCGTTTTGCGATCGTCCACTAATACTAGGGTCATATATTACAAATTTAACCTCTCGACTTTTTCCCTCCAAAATTGATTTCTCAGCCTTAACATGTGCATATAGTATGGATAGCTTAGACAAATATTGTTTGGATTCCGGCACCTCTACTTCGTGTTATTTTGTTCCTCCAGTACACGGACTACTCGCGGAAATATGGTTTTCTGCCAACGTCCACACATCAATACTACAGAGCAAGAGGAACAACCTCTATCTGTGGAGGCACATTTAAGCCGGATCAAAGCTCGACTTGGAACAATGGAAAATCAAGTCTCCACAATCCTTAACTTCCTGCAAAGTTGTTACCCCCAACACCGACAAAATCGTTAATGACACCTGGGGAGTATTCTGAACTTTTCTTTTTACCTGTTATTTAAGTTGTTGTTTTTTATCTAATATGACACATGCTTGAGGACAAGCAAAGTTTAAGTAAGGGGTGGAAATTAATGATGAATATGCATGATTTTTTTTGCTGCATGTCTCTCTTTTGCATGTGTTCAATCTTATGCTAGAATTATTCAATAATTTATTTTGACATTGAGCCTCTAATCTCATTACTTATTCAATTTGGACAATTGGGCAAATTTTGAATTAAGTGTTCAAAGTATCTAGATTAGTCAACATTTGTGTTTTAAGGTTGATATATGTAACTAGACTTTTCATATAAATTGATTGTTTGAAAAAAATATTTGCTTGTACATAAATAAATAAATAAACAAAATAAATAAATAAATAAATAAAGGCTCCAGTTATGAGATAAATAAATAAAGGCTCCAGTTATGAGTGAAAGTTTCAAAAATGTGACCGAATTGAGTAACCAGGATAGGGTGCTTGGGTTGTCATTTCATCTCGCGTAAAAAGGTTCGAGTGATAAGTCGGTAACTTGCAAACATTCCGCTAACCAAGAAAAAAATAGATTGTTTGAACTGAGTATGTAACACCCCTTACCCGAGACCTTTGCCGGAGTCGAGTATGTGGCATTACTAGACTTGACTACTAGTTCGGGGCATAAGAATTTAAAGCTGTCCAACTGCATCATGCTGACTAAATTGACCATAACTCGAGTTACAAAACTCGAAATTTAGATCCGTAAATTTTACTTGAAACTAGACTCATATATATATATACCAGAATTTTTCCAGAATTTTTCATGTGGACAATTAGTACAGTTTATTCATCAAAGTTTCCCCTATTTCACTGTTGATGATTCTGACCTATCATTACAAAAACTCAGTTATCTCATTGTACAAAATTTCAATAATGTTCCTGTTTATTCCAATCAAAAATAGACTCATTAAGGATTCTAAGCATATAAACTATGCTCCCTGATTATTTTTGTACAATTTTCAACAATTTTTCCAAGACAGAACAGGGAATCACGAATTCATTCAGAACAAGTCTCACTAAAATTTAAATATCTCATAATATAAAATTCCTTTGCCTACTCTGTTTCTTTCATATCAAAATAGACACAATAAGCTTTAATTCTATATCTTATTCATTTTCTAATTCCATTTCTCCTATTTTTGGTGATTTTTCAAAAATCAAAAACTGTTTCATTGCAAAAATATGGTTAACTAGTTTATAACATCTTTACCAAATTAACAACCAAATTCACTCATACTCTTATCTATCCATATGTCACAACCGAATCAACCAAATGCACACAATAGATATCATGAATACCCTTCAATCAAGACATATAGCATAATAACCAAATGAACATAAGCCATAATCAATAAAACCGTAGTAAAGCATTGAAGTTAGGCCATTTTCGCATGGCTTAATTTATACAAAACCAAAATCTAACATTTCAAATTTCAATCTAGCCTATACATGCCATAGGTTTAAAAATTCAACTTATAAAATACCAAAACGATCGATAGTGTGATAGACTTTGATGATGATCCCGAGCTCGTAACTTGATTCCAAAATCTAATAAACAATGCAAACAAGCTCATACAGTAAGCTATCATAGCTTAGTAAGTTATAAGCAATTTCATAACAACAATGCATTATATCATTATATTAGTAAGGCCAATTTAAAATAATCACAATCGAGGTTTAAAACTATAACTATAATTTATATCACCATTTCTAGACCTTCACATTTCATAGCCTTACGGCCAAACACACACACATTCAATAATAGATTTCACATCGATCTATAAATCACTTTTTCATATCAAGACCAATACATATACATTTGTTCAATTATATACATATTAACTACTAAATTTTCTTTCTTACCTTTCAATCCATATAATTCACATACATTCTCCAATTGTATCACATATAACTAGTAACAAATATCAATTTACTAATTTAAGTTCCACATCATCAAAAATCTATTTAAACATATACTTATAATAATTCACCGGCATAAAGCCTGCTAGGCATAAAGCTCGATATCTTTCACTGGCACAAAGCCTGCTAGGCTTAAAGCCCGATATTATCCACCAGCACAAAGCCTGCTAGGCTTAAAGCCCGAATACTTTCACTGGCACAAAGCCTGCTAGGCTCAAAGCCTGAATATCATATTTATAAAGTTGTTTCACAACCAATTCATATATCGAAACTTTTATACACTTCATAATCTTTGTAAGAATTTTTTTTTTTTTTAACATCATATCTCAATCGAACTAAACTTAATCATATTAAATTATACCTTTAAAATAAGGATCCACCTAAGCCACCCTTTAACATATATACTAGATCCCGAATGATAAGATCTCATAGTATCAACTTACTGAATTCAACCTTTGAGATTACAATTGATCGCACACTTAGTGCTCTTTAGCCGATCATTTCCTCAGTCACATAAACATATATAATTTCACTATCAATATTATCTATACCCAATTAAAACATCTATTATTCATAGTTCATTCTTCCATCTCAACCCATCATATTCGGCAACCATTAATGCACGTATAAATATATATACGTATCAAGGATAACTCTTATCAATTATCAACCGCCAACACATTCGGGTAACATACAATATATGAACCTAACCACCGAATTCAATACAACCAAAATTCTTCGCTATTTATTTTCACATATACTATCACCCAATGTAAATATATATATACACATACTTTTATCCATCTCAAATAATCAAGCTTAAATATTCATATATATATAACTTAAACCACAATTGTATATATACCAATTCACTTATTTTATTTCTATGATCAACATCACATTCAATTATATCATTGCCATATATATGCATCACATTCGGTTATATTCATTTCTCAATTCAATGTCACATTCGGGTATATCTTTGACATATATATACACGTCACATTCGAATGAACCAATGACATATATATATATATATATGCCTCTCATTCGGTTCTACTTTATACATATATAAATAATACATTTGGCTACATTAAAAATCAGTATACATACTTCCATTAAATTTTAGTACATCAATATAGATAAATTCCATATAACCTGATTGCTTAAAAACTTACCTCGGACAATGTAAAATGGGACGGGGCGACTAGTCGACAACTTTTGTTTTTCCCCAATCCGAGTCCGATTTCTTTTGTTCTTGATCTATATAATTTCAAATTAACCCCATTTAAACATTATTTCATTCAATTTAATCTAACAACACATAAATACACAAATTGCCATTTTTACCCCCAATATTTACATTATTAACAATTTAGTCCATATAGCCCAAAACACAAAATATTAAGAATTTAACCATATCCAACAAGGGCCAAATATTCATTACTCTTCTATCAACTCATTTCTTCAATTATTTTGCTATTTAACCCTTTCAAAAATTTTCTTTTTACAAAATAATCCCTATACCAAGTTTCAAATAGAAATCCAAAGAAAAATCTTGTTAATCTAGCATGCTAATATTCTATTCTATTATTAACTATCCAAACATCAAATTTTATCCACGGCAACATTAAATTTTTATAACCAATTTCAAAATTGCGGTTATGGCTAGATAGATTTCATGGCAACAACCTCAAAAATGCTAAGATTAACAAAAACCAAGTTCATTTACTCACCTTATAAGAACATGCAAGGACCGAATATTTTGAGAGCTCAAACCCCTCTCTTTTTCTTTTTGTTTCGGTGATAAAAACAAGAAGATGATGATGATTCCCTCTTTTGTTTTTCTTATTTTCGGTCACTAGAAAGAAAGATGAACACACTTGCTTTTCTTTTATTATTAATTCATTTATCACTTTTTTTTTTATTACCTAGTGACATGTAATATAATAATAAATAATTATGTTACTATTACATGCAAATGATGGCCGGCCACTAGGCTTAATCTTTTGGCAAATTTACACTTTTAATACCTCAATCTAAAAAGCCATCTCCAATTTAGTACTAACACATTCTACCACCAATTTTTCATTTTATGCAATTAAACCCTTTTTCACAATTAAGCACCAAAACGATCAAATTTTAATACGAAATTTTCACTAACATCAAATCACACATATTAAGCATAGAAAGTAATATTAAAATATTTATTTATTTATTTTTACTCGGATTCATGGTCCCGAAACCACCGTTCCGATCAGGGTCAAAATCGGGCTGTTACAACTCTTCCCCCCCTTAAGGATTTTCGTCCTCGAAAATCTTACCGTTGAATAAATTTGGGTATCGTTCTTTCATCGAAGCCTCAAGTTCCCAAGCTGCTTCCTCGACCCATGCTTATACCATAGTACTTTCACCAACGAGAGTTTCTTATTACGCAACTCTTTCACTTCGTGAGCCAAAATACGAATCGGTTCTTCCTCTTAGGTCAAATCAGACTGAATCTCAATTTCTGACGGAAAAATCACATGAAAAGGATCGGATCTATATCTTCGAGGCATCGAAACATGGAAAACATTGTTGATCTTTTCTAACTCAAGTGCAACATGAACCTGTATACAACCGGCCCGATACGCTCAATAATCTCGTACAGTCTAATAAATCTCAGACTCAGCTTGCCCTTACGACCGAATCTAAGTATCTTTTTCCACGGCGATACTTTCAAGAACACTCGATCACCCTCTTGAAACTCTATATCTTTTCGTTTCAAATCCGCGTACGACTTCTGACTATGTGGCTTGTAAACTTTCTCGTATCACATTTACTTTCTGTTCAGTCTCCCTGATTAACACCACCCGTATATCTTGCTTTCACTCAGCTCGGTCCAATATAAAGGTGTACGATATTTACGACTGTACAAAGCTTCATAAGGTGCTTCTTTTTTTTTTTTGTACGGAAATCCAATCAGAGGTAGATGTCGTTCCTACGTACCTTCGAACTCAAGAATACAACATTTCAACATATCCTCCAGTATCTGAATGACTCGTTTAGACTGACTACTTGTCTGTGGATGGAAAGCTGTGCTGAAATATAATTTCGTACCTAAAGCATCATGCAGTTTCTTCCAAAACCCCGATGTAAACCTTGGATCTTTATTCAAATTAATAGATATAGGTACACCATGTAATCTTTCAAATTGAGAAACATACAATTCAACCAACTTATCAAACGAGTAGACTGTACATAACTAAAACAAAATAAACCGATTTAGCCATTTAATCGACAATAACCCAAATTGCATCTTTATTGCTCAGTGTCAACAGAAAACCAAATACACAATGACTCTATGCTCTTTCCATTCAGGTATCATTATCAGCTGAAACAACCCAGAAGGTACCTGATGCTCGACTTTTTACTTGTTAACAGATTAAGCATTTCAATGAAAAGTCAGAAATATCTCATTTCATACCATACCACCAGTAAAATTGTTTTATATCATTATGCATATTTATACTACCTGAGTGAACAGATAATCAACTGTTGTGGGCTTTATTCAAAATCATCTGAATCAACATCTGAATTCCTCGGAACACATATTTGGTTTTTGAACCTCAGACAAATTTCAGCATCAACTTCGAAACTCTGAATCAACCTTCAAATCACATTGGACCCGAATAAGTCATTTGATCGAAGATAACTTCTTCTTTAACAGCGACGTCACATAATTTGAATAATCTGCAAAACTATCCAATGTCTCCTTTAATACTGTCTTCATTTGCTGATTCAATCTCTTTTCTGGCCACATCATTAATCTTTAGAACACGGACTTCTGTAATTCCACACTCTTAAGCTTATTCGACCCAGATCTTACAGATTTCACAACAACATTTCGCTAATAAGGGGGGTGAGGGTAATAAAGTCTCAAATTTAACTTACATATATATATATATACAACACACACTTTCACCAATAGTCAATTCATTAATACTTTCATATTGTCCAAACGTTTAAATAAACATTTTCTTTTAATCACCTTTATTCTTAGCACTTAATTCATATCCCAACTCAAATCATTAATTTACGATCAAAACATTTCAGATAGAAATCACAACTCACATATCATAATCTATGTGCTCATATAATTATAACATTTATCAACATCAATATATCATACTCTTTGATCCATACCTTTATGAGTTTTAAACTCATCATCAACATATTTCCATTCAAACATTCGAGTACACATTCTGTACTATCAAAATTAGCTCAGTTGAAAACTTATCTGTCTCATCAAAAAAAAAAATTTCGTCAGAGTCAGGAGATATCACACTATCGCAGGTTAAATATGGCATGTATAGCTAGACTCACACGCGCTACTTTAGTCCGAGAACCAACTAAACCGTAGCTCTGATACCAATCAAATGTAACACCCCTTACCCGAGACCTTTGCCGGAGTCGAGTATGTGGCATTACTAGACTTGACTACTAGTTCGAGGCATAAGAATTTAAAGCTGTCCAACTGCGTCATGCTGACTAAATTGACCATAACTCGAGTTACAAAACTCGAAATTTAGATCCGTAAATTTTCCTTGAAACTAGACTCATATATATATACCATAATTTTTCCAGAATTTTTCATGTGGCCAATTAATACAGTTTATTCATCAAAGTTTCCCCTATTTCACTGTTGATGATTCTGACCTATCATTACAAAAACTCAATTATCTCATTGTACAAAATTTCAATAATGTTCCTGTTTATTCCAATCAAAAATAGACTCATTAAGGATTCTAAGCATATAAACTATGCTCCCTGATTATTTTTATACAATTTTTAACAATTTTTCCAAGACAGAACAGGGAATCACGAATTCATTCAGAACAAGTCTCACTAAAATTTAAATATCTCATAATATAAAATTCCTTTGCCTACTCTGTTTCTTTCATATCAAAATAGACACAATAAGCTTTAATTCTATATCTTATTAATTTTCTAATTCCATTTCTCCTATTTTTGGTGATTTTTCAAAATCACGTCACTGCTGCTAACCAAAAACTGTTTCATTGCAAAAATATGGTTAACTAGTTTATAACATCTTTACCAAATTAACAACCAAATTCACTCATACTCTTATCTATCCATATGTCACAACCGAATCAACCAAATGCACACAATAGATATCATGAATACCCATCAATCAAGACATATAGCATAATAATCAAATGAACGTAAGCCATAATCAATAAAACCGTAGTAAAGCATTGAAGTTAGGCCATTTTCGCATGGCTTAATTTATACAAAACCAAAATCTAACATTTCAAATTTCAATCTAGCCTATACATGCCATAGGTTTAAAAATTCAACTTATAAAATACCGAAAACAGTCGATAGTGTGATAGACTTTGACGATGATCCCGAGCTCGTAACTTGATTCCAAAATCTAATAAACAATGCAAACAAGCTCATACAGTAAGCTATCATAGCTTAGTAAGTTATAAGCAATTTCATAACAACAATGCATTATATCATTATATTAGTAAGGCCAATTTAAAATAATCACAATCGAGGTTTAAAACTATAACTATAATTTATATCACCATTTCTAAACCTTCACATTTCATAGCCTTACAGCCAAACACACACACATTCAATAATAGATTTCACATCGATCTATAAATCACTTTTTCATATCAAGACCAATACATATGCATTTGTTCAAGTATATACATATTAACTACTAAATTTTCTTTCTTACCTTTCAATCCATATAATTCACATACATTCTCCAATTGTATCACATATAACTAGTAACAAATATCAATTTACTAATTTACCTTATCTCCAATAACCAATAGACTTACACATACCTGAACATCGAACTCATTTACCGAATTTAAGTTCCACATCATCAAAAATCTATTTAAACATATACTTATAATAATTCACCCAAGCATAAAGCACGCTAGGCATAAAGCCCGATATCTTTCATCGGCGCAAAGCCTGCTAGGCTTAAAGCCCGATATTATCCACCAAGCACAAAGCCGCTAGGCTTAAAGCCCGAATACTTTCACTGGCACAAAGCCTGTTAGGCTCAAAGCCTGAATATCATATTTATAAAGTTGTTTCGCAACCAATTCATATATCGAAACTTTTATACACTTCATAATCTTTGTAAGAATTTTTTTTTTTTAACATCATATCTCAATCGAACTAAACTTAATCATATTAAATTATACCTTTAAAATAACGATCCACCTAAGCCACCCTTTAACATATATACTAGATCCCGAATGATAAGATCTCATAGTATCAACTTACTGAATTCAACCTTTGAGATTACAATTGATCGCACACTTAGTGCTCTTTAGCCGATCATTTCCTCAGTCACATAAACATATATAATTTCACTATCAATATTATCTATACCCAATTAAAACATATATTATTCATAGTTCATTCTTCCATCTCAACCCATCATATTCGGCAACCATTAATGCACGTATAAATATATATACATATCAAGGATAACTCTTATCAATTATCAACCGCCAACACATTCGGGTAACATACAATATATGAACCTAACCACCGAATTCAATACAACCAAAATTCTTCGCTATTTATTTTCACATATACTATCACCCAATGTAAATATATATATACACATACTTTTATCCATCTCAAATAATCAAGCTTAAATATTCATATATATATAACTTAAACCACAATTGTATATATACCAATTCACTTATTTTATTTCTATGATCAACATCACATTCAATTATATCATTGCCATATATATGCATCACATTCGGTTATATTCATTTCTCAATTCAATGTCACATTCGGGTATATCTTTGACATATATATACACGTCACATTCGAATGAACCAATGACATATATATATATGCCTCTCATTCGGTTCTACTTTATACATATATAAATAATACATTTGGCTACATTAAAAATCAGTATACATACTTCCATTAAATTTTAGTACATCAATATAGATAAATTCCATATAACTTTGATTGCTTAAAAACTTACCTCGGACAATGTAAAATGGGACGGGGCGACTAGTCGACAACTTTTGTTTTTCCCCAATCCGAGTCCGATTTCTTTTGTTCTTGATCTATATAATTTCAAATTAACCCCATTTAAACATTATTTCATTCAATTTAATCTAACAACACATAAATACACAAATTGCCATTTTACCCCAATATTTACATTATTAACAATTTAGTCCATATAGCCCAAAACACAAAATATTAAGAATTTAACCATATCCAACAAGGGCCTAATATTCATTACTCTTCTATCAACTCATTTCTTCAATTATTTTGCTATTTAACCCTTTCAAAAATTTTCTTTTTACAAAATAATCCCTATACCAAGTTTCAAATAGAAATCCAAAGAAAAATCTTGTTAATCTAGCATGCTAATATTCTATTCTATTATTAACTATCCAAACATCAAATTTTATCCATGGCAACATTAAATTTTTATAACCAATTTCAAAATTTCGGTTATGGCTAGATAGATTTCATGGCAACAACCTCAAAAATGCTAAGATTAACAAAAACCAAGTTCATTTACTCACCTTATGAGAACATGCATGGACCGAATATTTTGAGAGCTCAAACCCCTCTCTTCTTCTTTTTTGTTTGGTGATAAAAGGAGAAGATGATGATGATTCCCTCTTTTGTTTTTTTCTTATTTTCGGTCACTAGAAAGAAAGATGAGCACACTTGCTTTTCTTTTATTATTAATTCATTTATCACTTTTTTTTTATTACCTAGTGACATGTAATATAATAATAAATAATTATGTTACTATTACATGCAAATGATGGCCGGCCACTAGGCTTAATCTTTTGGCAAATTTACACTTTTAATACCTCAATCTAAAAAGCCATCTTCAATTTAGTACTAACACATTCTACCACCAATTTTTCATTTTATGCAATTAAACCCTTTTTCACAATTAAGCACCAAAACGATCAAATTTTAATACGAAATGTTCACTAACATCAAATCACACATATTAAGTATAGAAAGTAATATTAAAATATTTATTTATTTTTTTTGACTCGGATTCATGGTCCCGAAACCACCGTTCCGATCAGGGTCAAAATCGGGCTGTTACAGAGTAACCGGGATAGGGTGCTTGGGTTGTCATCCTAGTTCGCGTAAAAAGGTTTGACCATGTCTGTAAATTTCTTTTAAATTAATAATGCATTGCAAATTTTGGATTCAAACTCAATTTAGTGAAATTATTTAGTTCGCATATCTCAATTTTATGACGCTTGTTGATTAAACTATATATTTTGAGCATTTATTTATTTTTGCCTACGTTGTTTGTGTTGATTATGGATGTGGAAAAGAGGCTCGATTTGTAATAAATCGTAGAATAATTTCTATTGTTTGAAGGAACAATATGTTTGAGGACAAGCATGAGCTAAGTAGGGGATTTGATAACATATTAAATTTGCATGTTATTTTGTGTTTAAATTCAGTTTATTTCTAAATTGATCCCTGCTAATTAGTACTTTTATGTTTTAATCTTGTCAGGGATGCAATTAGGACGCTAAGAGACAAAAACGAGCAGAAGAGGACCAAATTGAAATAAAAGATGGAATGGGGCCGAATCAAAAATATGGAGAAAAGCCAAGGACTCACCAGATATTTTGACTTTGTAAAAAGCCAAAAATAAAAAAGTCTTATTTTAGTTTAATTTTTATTTATTTATTTTATTTTGATTTTATTTTGATTTTAGGTTAAATTAGCTAAGGCCAAAAATAGTAAATTTTATGTATATAAATAGGGCATTAGTGTTCTTTGGAAAATCATCAATGAACTTTCCTACTCCAATTTAGAATAGAATTGTTCTTTCTTTTTCTTTGGAATTGATGTGAGCTACTACTATTTTCATTGGCATTTTGCTTGCTTTTATAAATTGGGCTAATTACCTTTCAAGTGTTTTCATTCCCCAATTTCTTCCATTATCATCAAACTACCTTTCAAAACATACAAAGCATGAATAATTTCATGCTTCACTAAATTTCATCTTAGCTTTAGGCCGGTGTTCTTTTCGGTCGGGAATCGTGAGATACGAATTTGTGCTAAAAATCCTTCCAATCGGTATTCATTTTTTTCCTAAGTATCGGGATAGACCAATCATCCCTTAAAGTTAAATTTGATTTCAAGTCAAAGTGCACGTTGGGTTGGAATCTTGTTTGCTGACAGTTGGAGATTCGAGTCAGCCATGCTAAATTCAAATTTCTGAGAACAAATCAAGGAAGAAGTGATCGGGTTTAAACGACCCAAGTGGTTGAGGTCGTTGATTCGAGTTGGGTTCTTCAAAGTGCAAGGCTGTCGGAATTTTGAATCGGGAACACGTGTATCTCGGTTAGATAATCGGTAAGGGTTGGTTTGTAGGTTGTATCGAAACCAGCTACGAGAGGAAGAATTGGTGGTTAGGACGTTCTTAATTGCTATAACCAGCTTATCATTTGGAGGAGAAGATTAATTTTCAAGGATCGATTATTGATACAAAATTTACCGAGTCTAAGGCTAAGGCTTATTTTATCAGTTTACACAAGTCTGAATTTATTTTCAATTTACATTTATTTTCAATAGTAGTCAATCATTTATTTAAGCTAATTAGATTATTTACTCTCTTAAACATTCTCAAACTCCCCCGATTTAATTGTTTTTTTTACAGGTACGTTTGGAGTGGTGGGCACGACTCTTGACACAACGCTTGACACGACGAATATTCTGTTCATAAGTGAACACAGAAGTTGATTACAATATCCAATCCCTGTGGACTCGACCCTGCTACCACTCTTTACTACAATTTAGAGTTATTTTTGTAGGAACTATTTTTGGTGGTTTTGATGCCCATCATATATCTATCAACAAGCATTCATAATCTATCAAGAAACTTTAAAATACATGCTTATTCATCAATGGAAACATTCAAAATCTTTAACAGTTTTGTAAATTAGTCCCTCGGTCAGCTAAACCTAGCTGCAACGATCTCAAAAACATAGAAATCATTAAAAACGGGACAAAATACATACCTAATTGCCAACACTGAAGTTGCCGAATTTCTAGCCCTGTTTTCTCAAGAAGAATCGGTTGGAGATTATAAAATATGATAGAAATTGGCTTTGTTTTAACTTAATTTACCATTAATAATCAATTTACTTATTTAATCTTTAAAACATTTATTAATTACACCAAATGCCATGCCATTATCATACTAATGATCTAATTACCACTTAAGGACATTAACTTTAAGGTTCTATAGCTATTAAACACCTTTAGCTAATAGAACGACACTTTTGAATTTTACGTGATTTAGTCCTTTTTTATCAAATTGACCAATTAAACGAAAAAATTTCTTAACGAAATTTTCACACAATCACTCAATCATGCTATAACCATTAAAATAATAATAAAATAAATATTTTGACTTCGAATTTTTTGTCCCGAAATCACTGCTCCGATTTGACTAAAAGCGGGCTATTACAGTGAGTGTTTGCAAGATTTTACAATTAGGTCCACGATCACAATTTCTTACAGCCTAGTGACACGGCTTAAATGAACTTAACCAACTCATATGAAAGGGTTTAAATGGTAATAATGTGGGTTAAATGAACTTAATACTATGATTCATTTGAAGGGCTCAACAATAATAAAGACTTGAGATAAGTTTCATTGTCCTTGTTACTTACCAAGCTTTATAGTTCATATGTTTGTTGTTTAAATCACATAGGTATGAACTTGTCAAGAAGTCGTTATGGTAGCTAGAGAGCATCGCCTCGCTCGACGATCCTTTAAGGTTTTTTTTTTTTTCTAAATGTTAAAGTGTAATTTGTAATAGGTTAGTGATATGTATACTAAGTCTCATATTGAAATAAAGATTGTAATGTGTTTAAAATCTTTTATAGTTTGTTTAGCAAAAATTCATGTCATTCCAATTTGAATATGTTTATGCCATGTTATTATGTCTAATTGAACTTAAATGTGGATTTACAATGATTTGATTCATATTGAAATGATATGGTAATGTTTAGGCTTATTTTAGAGTTTTTTTAGTCAATTTTTTGCTTCAAGGGTCATGGTTTCAAAACTTGGGCTTAGGGGTATCAACACAAGGCATAATACCTCCATTTGTAGCTTAGAGCATTTATATCAGTACATCTAGGCAATTCTACCACAACAAGTGCCACAGACTCAAGCAATTACGCCGTTTGGAGTCGTTTTGACTTTTTATGGTTCATTTTGGGTCTCCAGCACCTCCGACACCCTCAAACATCTTCCAAATGATTTTAAAATTATATTTTACTCTTTCTTGAATATTCAGAATTATTTTAAAGAAAATCTATAAGGTTGCCAAATGAAGTTTTATTAAAGGAAAATTTTGATTATGGTTTGGAAAGTGCTCTAGTAGCACCTCCCATTCGTACCATACGTTGGGACGGGTGAAGGTGTTACCCTCATCACAATAGTAAGTACTTGAGCCACTTTATAACCAAGGTTTCAATACCATAACCTCTATACCATTTAATTTCATAGAAGTTTATGCAAATATATTTACAACTTAATTTTACATTTATTCCCTAATTTAATCATTTTCCTAATCAAGTTAATATAGGAAAAGCAAGGATATCCAAAGCTATTTACCTCATCAAAGATTAACTTTCTAGCACCTTGAATCTTCTTCCACACAATCTTGAAAACCTCATTTCCATCATTTTCAAATTTTCTCATAAATAAAATATAGAACAAACTACTAATCTTCAAGCTTTCATACTTTCATAACTTTCTCATAGTATAAATCACAAATACAAAGCTAGGAGAAGTAGAAAGCACCATTATTAACCTTTATAAAGCTTTCTCTCTCTAATTTTCATTCTCTACTACTAACTCCCATGAAAACCAAGGCTGAAAATAGAGGAATTACGATAGAAATAAGAGTAGGAAGTGGTTTTCCAAGAGATTTTAGTAAAATCCCAAAATAGGTGGTAAGGTTTTTTAGTATTTTTGGAGAAAAAAAATTGCAAGAAGAGATGAAAAGTGAGAGAGCTCCCACATAAGGATGATGGCCAGTTGGTTGGGGGAAGGATGAAGATGATTCTACACTCTTCTTCCCTTTAAAAATATTCAAATGGTCCAAAAAGCCCAACCGAACAAATTTTAAATCCATAATTTAATAAATTGTGGTCCACCCTTCCTATACATGATCCAAATAGCCCGAATCATCTCCAAATATCAAACATCTCAATAAAATAATACTTCAAAGATTTATTTCTTGAGAAATGATTAAAATATCCTTTTGTGTTAAAATTATCAGTTTGCCCATTTTTGTTTCAAAGCTCAATTTATTCACATCAATAGGCAATCATCAATTCATAATATCATGATTCACTTATAACTTTTGATATGGATTTATGGATGGTGAAAATTTATTTGCCTTTTTCTCGGTAAAATTGAGAATTTTACAAGTTAGTCTATGTATTTCTCATCTTTCCAATTTAGTCCAAATGTGATTTTCATCTCACTAACATATAATCCAATACGTTTCTATGTAAAAAAAATTAACAATATTCATTTTTTTCCCATTTTGGTCAAATAAGCACTTTAGTCCCTAATATTTTCAAAATTTGCAATTTGGTGCTTGTACCTTATTTTTCTATCTGAAATTTCTTTCCATTAATTCTCATATCCAAAATCACATTATTCTTTGAATAATCCCTTTTATGACTTGTTCTCCAAACTTTCCTATAAATTCACTTATCCAACACCAGTGTAGCGCCATGTGTCAAATAAAAAATTGAGATGCTATACTTATTTTTTTGAGATGAGAAAAATTAAAATTGCAAAGAATTTCAAAATACATCATTTTAAAAATATTAATGCTTATAACTATTTGGTTTAGAAAAATATTTTTCAAAAATTATTAAATGGAAAAAATGGTTTCATATTTGTCAAATAATTTTGTAAATCTTGTGACATTCAGTAACGTAGACAGAAACATACTTGAGTTTATATAGAAAGAAAATCAAGAGGAAGAAAAAAAGAAGAAAAAAGAAGATGAATGATATGGAAATTCAAATGGAGAATTATACAATTTATATTGGATTTGTGAAAAGTAATAAAGTTAGGTTTAGATAGAGAAGAAATAAGTTGGTCAATCAGTGTTGAGTTTGTTCATTGGGAAGGGAAGCATAATAAATACATCTTTATATGAGAAACGATTATCTTTACATGAGAGAAAAAAATTCAAAATTTATTTTAAAACACTACAAGGGTAAACTTCAGATTTCAAGTGCCCAAAACCAAATTCACTAGACATTCTTGATGAAATTTTCTGGACACAAATAATTTTCCTAAAGATAGATATATGATTGTAATTGTTAACCATTGATTAAACTAAGGCTTAATTACAAAATTAGCCTTGAACTATATTGGTTTTATTTCACTTATGTATTTAAAGTATTTCTTTTAAAAAAAATGGCACTTAAACTATTAATTTTGTCTCATTTTACTCATAAAGTGTGTAACATCCAATAAGAATATGTCACATGCCTTGTTTTTATTGATTGGCATCGTGCTTTGGCTTGAAAAAGATGAAATTGATAGTTTAGGTACTATTTCTAACCCCAAAAAAAACCTTTTTACCTAACTAGGAAATGTTGTATAGCTGGAGAAGTGATTTTGCATTTAAACCTTAAACTAAAGAGCTTTTTGTTTATTTTATGCATTCTCAACAAAATGGCATTGTTTGGATTCAAAATATTTCAGGTACCCATAATCTCACAATCTCATATAGTTTCACTGTGTTGAAATATAAAGTATAATCTCAATACCACTCATCCCTTAAATTAAATTATCTAAGATTATGAGCGTATTATGAAATTTTGGACAAATTTACCATTTATTTATTTTATATTGGTTGGAGTTGTTAAATATGTAGCATATACAACCGTGTTATTGTCTACTATTACAATTTTTGTCCGTGTTTGTTGCAATTAAGGGTAGATACTAATGGTTATTTTTTTATTATTTTTGAAAAGTGTCGTGGAAAAATATTTTAAAAAGTATTTTTAAAAAATTTAATTTAAGAGTTAAATATTTAATATTGTTGTAAAAAAATGCTCTAGAGAAATAAAATTTTTATTTTAGACATGATATTGTGAAATAAAAATATACATTTTAAAAAAATTAAAGTTCAATTTCGTTAATATTGTGGGTAAATTACCAAAATATTCCTTTTTTTCAAAATTTTCGGAAAAGGTCATTTTTTCTAATTATTTACCGGAATGGGCCATTTCCCCCTAAAATACGTCTATGTCAGCACGATTTCAAGGGATGCAGCAGGAAAACGTGTCTCTGAGGGAGCGTTCTATGCCACATTAGCAGAAATCACGTCCTTGAGGGCACGCTTTGCTGATGTGGCAAAAATGCTCCCTCAGGGACGCGTTTTTGCTCTCCCTTCGTTAGGGTGTTCAGCTGTTTTTTGGGTTAGGGCTAGGGTTTTAAGGGTTTTAGGGGTAGGGTTTAGGGTTTAGGGTTTTTTATGGTTTTTAGGGTCTTAGGATTTAAAGTTTTTAGGGTCTTAGGATTTAAAGTTTTTAAGGGAAAATTAATGAACTAGAGTTTAGGGTTAATTAATTAAAATAATTTTAGGTTTAGGAAAAAAATATATCAGCAATATAAAAATTATCTGGTAAAATTAATTTTTTTTACAGTAGTATCTGGTAAAATAATTTTGAGAAGACGTTTCTGAACAAATAGTGACCAAAACGCTTCAAACAGGATGAACTGTCAGCAAGAGTACTGGAAAAAGCTCCCACGTGGACGCTCTTTTGCTACAGTAGTTCCTGAAAAGATAATTTTGAGAAGACGCTTCTGAATAAATAATGACCAAAACGCTTCAAGCAGGATGCACTGTCAGTAAGAGTACTGGAAAAAGCTCCCACGTGGACACTCTTTTGCTACAGTAGTTCCTAAAAAGATAATTTTGAGAAGACGTTTCTGAACAAATAGTGACCAAAATGCTTCAAGCAGGATGCACTGTCAGCAAGAGTACTGAAAAAAGCTCCCACGTGGACACGCTTTTGCTACAGTAGTTCTTATTTGTCCTTAGACTATAAATGAGTCAAATTTCATTCTCAGGTTGCATAATAGAAATTGAGGCAAAAGTATAATAGAAACTGAAGATGAGTGAACGTATTAGTGTTGTTATTTACTATGATGGTGGGGTTCATGACACCGAAAACAGTGTTGTTTTTTTATCGGAGAACATAGCGCGACTGGCTTTTAACCAGAACATAGATTTGATAGAACTTCGCAAAAGAATTAGGCGTAAAATCTTCAGAACAACGCCAATGAAAGTTCAGTCTATTAAGTATATATTTTGTGCTTCAGTTGATCTCGTGAGATATGACTTATTCGACATCAAAGGTTCTCGGAGCTTAGAGGCAATGGTGGAGACTCATATTGCCAGTAGATCACCCTATCTTGAGGTATATGTACAATTTTCATCGCCAAGTGATCTTCTTTCGACTTCAACATCTACTACTGTTCGAGGGAAATACACGACCCCAAGCCGACACTCTGTTAGTAGGAGGCAGAATACGGAAGTGCCCATGTTTGGTGGTAGTATGAAAAACACAACCCCTGCACGACACTCGGTTGGTGGATGGGACATGCATATGGGTGGGTCAACGTTGGATGCTAGAAATACGTATTAAGGAACGTCATCAAATTCTAGTGGTTGGCAATCCACATATGATTGGGGACGTTACAAAAGTTGTTTAAGAAGGGATAATGTACTCCCCATGACATCCACTAACGAGGGGACCTCGTTCGTTGCAGATAATGGTAGGTCGGATGATGAGTCCGATGTAGATCCACCTCGAGAGCCCGGTCCTGATGGTGCAAAAGTTGCATTATTTTCTGAACAAGAGCCTGTTCCAACCATACCTGAAGATGTTGAAGGGGGTTCAGATGAAGAAGAAGAAGATCCGCGATTCAGGGAGTACTCACCTCTAGCCCACATGCATAATGTCGATCTATCTCAAGATGATGTTTTGGAGTTTCATGAACTACCACACAGAATGCGTGACCGTAAAATTTCGTCGTTGAATTTGGGTGAATTAGAAGTTGGTAAAGAGTTTTCCAACAATGATAGTTTTATTGGTGCATTGAAACAATATAGTTTTATTGGTGCATTGAAACAATATAGCATCAAGAACGGGGTTAACTACAACGTGGTTAAATCCAAACTCGATAAGTACGAGCCTAAGTGTGCAATGCAAGACGGTACATGTTCATGGAAAATCATGGCCTCGTTGAGGAAAAGGACAGGCTTGTGGGAGATTAAAAAGTATAAAGGTCCACATACATGTCTTGCCGGTACAGTATCACTAGGTGTTTATGGTTTTTGAATAATACTGATATTATGTAATGTTGCATTATTTAACGTACTTCGTTGACAGGTGTTTCATAAGATCATCCCAAGATGGATTCAGATATATTGGTAGGGTTAATAATACCGACGATAAAGGCAGATCCTAAGACTTCAGTGCTGGTCTTAATTGCCAATATTCGTAGCCAATTGGGGTACACACCCTCTTACTGCAAGACTTGGATAGCCAAGCAGAAGGCGTTGGAAACATTGCATGGTCAGTGGGACGCTTCATATAATGAAGTGTGGCAGTGGTGTCAGGTGTTGGAGAGATATGTCCCAAGTAGCATAACAAACTTTAAAACAGAACCTGTGTACTACAATGATCGATTGCTCCGTGGATGCCAAGTGTTCAAGCGTCTGTTCTGGACATTTAAGCAATGTCGAGACGCATTTCTATATTGCAATCCATTGGTACAAATTGACGGTACCTTTATGTATGGTAGATATACGCATCAGCTATTACTAGCTATGGCATAGGATGGCAGTGGGAGAATCCCTCTAATTGAGTTTGCAATAACACCGGAGGAGTCAGCTGATGACTGGGATTTCTCTCTATCTAGGTTAAAGAGGCATGTCTGCTCCCAACCTAATATATGTGTTATATCGGATCAAGACCCTGTAATACTAGCCGCAATAGAGCGACAGGGAAGCCTATGGCATCGCACACACCATCGATATTGCCTAAGGCATGTTGCGTCCAACTACCACGGGCAACATCGATCTACAAGTGAACGATGGCAAGTGACCAACATGGGTATGTAATATCTATTAATATAATTTCGTTTGTAATATTCAATTTATTCTTAATTGAAGAGTGGTATGTAATATTTGCTATCAACTTATATTGGCAGGGTACGAGATCAATAAGGACCATTTTCATGAGATGTTGGCGATTTTGTGCTCAGTTAACGAAGAAGACGCAAACTACCTATGCAACATACCTTTCGAACAGCAGACAAAAGCATACGACGGCGGCCTACGATATGGTCATATGACCTCAAACCTGGCTGAATGCATAAATTCTATTCTAAAAGGAACGCGTCATTTACCGATAACATCGGTTGTGCGAGAAACATATTTTCATTTAGCGGCACTATTTCCGAAGCAAGCAGCGAGTTATAAAGGCCAAATGCAAGGAGGCTATGTATGGTGCGCGAAGGTATTAGGAGAAATTAACAAGGCGAAGGCACGGGCCAACACCATGCGCACAATGTGTCACGATCGCGACAACCTATGGTTTCGTGTGACGGAGTTTGACAGACTGAACCAAGGTATTGTTGGCGGGCAATATCGTGTACACTTGAGAAATAGGACCTGGGACCTTGGGACATTTGACGCACTTCGTTATCCATGCGCTCATGTAATTGCAGCTTGTCAGAATCTCCATCTGGATCCCATGAGCTATGTCGATAAAGTGTACAAAATAGAATACATGTACAACGTGTGAAGACACGTATTCCCACCAGTCCCAGATAAACGTAAGTGGCTGTCTGTATCGCTTGCTCCATTTAAGCTATTATCAGATAAAGAACTGCGTCACAAACCAAAGGGTCGACCTTGCTCGACTAGAATACACAACAATATGGATATCTGAGAAACAGCTAACTAACGAAAGTTATGCGGATGGTGTAGGAACCCGGGCCATACATCTCGCTCATGTCCAAATCAGAATAGTTGATAGTCTCCTTATCATTTTTGTCTTTTGGTGGCTATGAAAATTCTTTTAATTTCTTGATGAAAATGGTGAACTTTTGTAGAAGGACTAAGTTGCAAAACAAGAAAAAAGTTATTCAATTAATCTAAAATATCACCATCACCATTATTCTTCAAAATTATCTTTCTTGCTAAATGATTATTTTGCCCCTTACGATTCTTAAAAATTCCTACATTGGATGCACACCAATCTTGATAAAATTTCGAATTAACCCCTCATACTTTTTTCACTTATTCAATTTAGTCCTAATTCATCCATTTCTTCTTAGTTTCTAGATCCTTCCACCCTTAAAAATAACTTTTATTTTATTAAAAGTATAAAAAAATAAATTACAATAAAAAAATAAAAAAACAACTTTTATTTTGTTACAAATATAAAAAATAAATTACAATTAAAAAATAAAAAACAACTTTTATTTTATTAAAAATATAAAAATTAAATTACAATAAAAAATAAAAAACCAAATTTTATTTTATTAAATGTAACAATATAAAAAAATTGTAGAAATATATTAAAAATATAAAAATATTAACAATATTTTTGGCTTATTCAAAATAAATTGATTTTATTAAAAATATAAAAATAAATTAAAATAAAAAATAACTTTTATTTTATTACAAATATAAAAATTAAATTACAATAAATAATAAAAAGAAACTTTTATTTTATTAAATGTAACAATGTAAAAAATTTTGTAGAAATATATTAAAAATATAAAAATATTAGCAATATTTTTGCCTTATTCAAAATAAATTGATTTTATTAAAAATATAAAAAAAACTTTTATTTTATTAAATATAACAATATAAAATTTTTTGTAGAAATATATTAAAAATATAAAATATTAGCAATATTTTTGCCTTATTCAAAATAAATTGATTTTATTAAAATATAAAAAATAAATTACAATAAAAAATAAAAAACAACTTTTATTTTATTAAAAATATAAAATTAAATTACAATAAAAATATTAAAAACAACTTTTTATTTTATTAAATGAAACAATATAAAAAAGTTTATACAAATATATTAAAAAAATCAATGTTGGTGCCGGTCGGAATCAGTGCCACATAGGGTGGTCGAGCTGGTTATGCTATTTGGATTCCTCCTTGTTCCAAAGCTTTTCAGCGGGGTTGTGGTTGCTCCTCGTGAGATTGCAGTTCCTCCGTGGGGTCTAGTGGTGGGTATTGAGAGAATGACACACCTTGATAAAATAATGAATGCGGAGGTGTTTGCATCACCCATGGCGGAGGTGTTTGAATCCCATAAGGCATCGGAGATTGGTAAAAAGAAGAGCTCCCCGACGGCGCCTCGTGCGATCCCTCATGCGACGACGGCCTATAGATCGGCAGTCCACTCTGAGTAGTCGGGAACGGACTCGAACCAGGCCATGCATTCCAACCTGCCATAGGATTGGGAAAAGGAAACATATAAGGGTTAGGATACATATAAGGGCTAGGATACGCACCTAGCATAACCGGAAAAGGCTGTGATGTGGGTGTCGTCGGCTGAAGTGTTGGGCCCGGTGACTGTGTGGGCGCTATTAATGGGCCCGGTGATTGTGTCGGTGCTATTGATGGGCCCATCCCATCATCCCTTCTCCTTGGATTTAAAGGGCCCTGTCGTTCCCTTTGTACACGAAGTTGCTGTCGCCTCTCCTCTTTGGACAATAAATACAGCTTGCCATGGATCCTAAACCATGGCATGTATTCCGGCACGCATGCTAACTCAGGAACAATGATCGGTTCCTGAGTAGGTATATAATCATACCTATTTTCCCACAATTTGATATATGCTGACCAAAATCTTGGCCTATCCATATGCAACTGCTGTAAGTCGATTTTGTGCTCATCATCGAGCACCTCGGGTGCCACAGAATCAGTTGTCAGAATCCAAATTGACATAGAACCCGATCTGACTGGTGCATCTCCATGGTGGCATAGTTGACCAATGGGACCTTCACATGTCAAATGTTCGGATTTTGAAAGAACTCGGAATTACTGCCCGAATTGACGGATCATCGTATGGTGTCCATTGAAACTATATTAACATGATAAAAATATTAGTTATATACTAAATACTAAATACGAAATACGAAACGACCATTTTATTACGAAAATAGATTTTATTTAATACTTACTTGTGCTTCCGACCGTTGGTCTAATAGAAGCCGTATATCTTCAAGCGAGGTAGGTATTCCAACATAACTCACCGAATGGTTCCACCTAATTAAATAAATTTTTAGCATACAATTATATTTTAAATCTATGTAATAATTGTAAAATCTAATATTAAATTTACCTCGTTATGAGTGGGAATGTATATAGGTGGTCCACTCGAAGACGTAAAAATGGAAAGTGAAACCGTGCCCATGATTGCAGTAGTGATAGACAACCTCTGATTTTGGCTTTATTCGGTCGCATCGCTTCGCACATCTCCCGATACAATTTTGCTAGCACGGCAGACCCCCAACTCAATTTACCGGTTGCTCTAAAATCAACGAGTTTCAACAACCATATCAGATGTACGAGGTTTTGTGACAAGTCTGGCATCAGATAGCCTCCAATCATCTCAAGAATGTATGCCCGAGCATACCGTATTCTTTCTAATTCGGTCAAATCATTATCCAGCTCCGGGAATGTGTCTCGTAACCAGCCCATCTTGATCCGACCTCCGTTAATGTTATTTGGAATAGCACCCAAAAGCTCCTAGCATATGGCTCCCCAATCACCAGAAGTTGCGGACCTGGTGACTACGTACCTATCCACCGGCAATCCCAATTGCAATTGCACGTCTTCTAGAGTGATAGTACACTCTCCGCATAGAAGATGGAAAGTGTGCATCTCGAGTCTCCACCTCTCTATCAAAGCACTGATTAGCTTCGAGTCCAACTTGCACCCCCGGCTTATCGTGGCCACGTGCCAAAAACCCGCTTCCCGCAGGTAATTCTCGATCAACGGCGATGGCGGACCAGGCATATTGCGAATATAGTATTGCAACACCCGATCTACAAACTGTTTAAAAAATTATAAAATAAAAATTAATTAAAATTGCAAAAACCTAAAAAATATTAAATAGTATTGAAAAATTAAAATTAAAACTTACCATTGTCATTTGATCGACGGAGATGTGTTTATTGTCGAAACGAATTAATTCTCCGGCCATTGCTAATACGATAGAATATTTTTAAATTAAAAAAAACTATTTCAAAAAACTTTTAAACATGACTTTTTTGTAAAAACCAAAGGACTTTTTTGAAATTTGAGAGGAACTTTAGAGGAATTTGAGAGAAATTTGAGAGGAATTTGAGAGAAAGTTGAGAGAAATTTAAGAGAAAATTGAGTAAGGACCTTTGTGTGAAAAAAATGAAAGGGGATTTTATAGTTTTTTTCTTTTACCGTTGAAGGCCCAACGGTCAAAAAAATATGGCCGTTGGAAGCAGGCAAAACGCGTCCCTGAGGGAGCATTTTTGCCACATCAGCAAAGCGTGCCTTCAAAGATGCGATTTCTGTTGATGTGGCAGAAAACGCTCCCTCAGGGAAACGTTTTCCTGCTGCATCCCCTGAAATCGCGCTGACGTGGACGCATTTTCTGGGGATATGACTCATTCCGATAAATAATTGGAAAAAAATGACCTTTTCCGAAAATTTTGAAAAAAAACAGCATATTTTGGTAATTTACCCTAATATTATTATATTTTAGTAAACGTATAAAAAAATAATACATTATTAATATTTTGATATATAAAATATAAATTTTAAATATATTTAAAAAATTAATATTAATTATTTATAAAATTTAATTTAAATGTATTATCCATATTTCAAATATTAAAATATAAATAATGATAAATCCAATATAAATATTATATACAATACATCATATTATAAATAAAAATTAAAAATAATCATTTAACTGACGCGAAACCCATTTTTATTTACTTATTTTATAATAAATAATTTATATTTTAGGTGGTATCCCTTGTACTTGACGCGACACCACCTTTAACTACAATAAATATATTATTTTCATAATTAATTTAGAATTCACACTATTTTTAAAATTAATTATTTTTTAATATTACTGTAATAAATTTCCCTAAAATTGAAGTTTCAATTTAATGTTTACACCTTAAGGGTACGTTTGGTTCACTGCAATAGAATAGAGTTGTAATTGAATAGAGCTGTAATGGAATAGAGTTATAATGGAATAGAGCTGTAATTAGTAATTCAAATGTTTGGTTGAATAGAATGTAATAGAGCTGTAATAGAATTCTTGTGTTTGGTTAAATGGAATAGATGTTGTAATAGTATAAGGAAAAAGGTTTAAATGACCAAAGTACCCTTAATAGAATTTTTGTGAGTAGATGATTATTGTTATTAAATTTTAATAAGATTATTGTTAAACATATTTTAATAAAAGTAAACATAAATAATTTAATCATATTGTAACATAATTATTATTAAATACAATTTAATAAAATAATATATAATTTAATAACATTCTTAATATAATTATTAAAAATATTTAATAATAATTTTAATATAATATTAACATTTTATTTTAATAGTCAATTTTAATTGTAATTTTATTTTAATAATAATATAAAATGAAGTTTAACATACAGAATGATAATCCCCTAATAACGTTTTATTTTAATAGTTAATTTTAATAAAAAAACAGATTTTTTATATTTTATTTTATCCTTTATAATAACATGATAACAATAATTTGTTCAACTACTGCAACTGAAAACTACTGCAATGGGTTTGATCGAACTATGAGGGCGTATTAACCATACATTATGTGCTCTAATTATTACAAGACTTTTCTATTACATATAAACTTCCATCTTTTCGATAAATTAATTTGTTTTGGTTGTTATTTGATTTTATCTGTATGTTATTTCAGTCTTTTTTCTACAAAATTTTGTTATGTATACAAACATTTTGTTTTCAATTTACTTCATATTTTTTATGCTTCATATTAGTGTAAGTAAGTTTCATATTAGTGTAAGTAAATCCCTTCGTGTATATTGTTGGCTCGAAACAAAGAAGAATCCTTACCACTTGCTTGCAAGAAAGAGTAGTCTCTAGCTAGTTATAAATATAAAATTTACAAACAGATTGACTTCAAAAAGTTACAGGGAATTTTGTAAGTTCTCTTTATATCTATGAATCTATACTTTCTCTTTGTTTCTTTTTTTTTTCTATCTGCCTGTCTATATGTACGTATGTATGACTTACAAGGGAGATTTCCATTTGTTTTTCATCTAATTGGAGTACGCTGTTTGGATTGCAATGCCGCAGACATTTGGCACAACCCGTTTTTTATCTCTGTAAATGATGGCCTGCTTGCTGGCTCAAACAACCAACACTCTTCCATTAACTTTCTCCATTCTGGATCACAACGTTCCAGTATCCGAGGCCTTAGCGTATTGTTTACAATTCCACCTTCATTAACAGTTCAGAAAACTAATTATTTGTCAATGCTAGCATGATAACATCATGTAAAATCATGAATGTGGCTGAGACATATAGAGATAGGAAAAGAGTCATAGATGCTGGAATTTGAAGTATCTAATGAAATCGAGTTTCACTAGTACAAAAGCTAGTTGTAAGCAAGATACTGTTGTATAATATTTAGCCTGAAGTATTGAGGATGTACAGTAATCAAAAGTATACCAATGATTGCACCAGAATGCATACTTGCATATGGCTCTTCTCCCGTCAAGATTTCCCATAACGCAATACCAAATGAGAAAACATCAACCTGCAAAAGAAATGAACAAGCACATAATGATCTTATTTATTCTTCTTCGAATAAGTTATCCATTCCTCCATTTGTGTGTATAATCATTGAAAATGAGTTATAAGATTGGCAGGTGAACAAAAAAAAATGAAGCATTAGAATGAGTTACAAGATAAAGTAAACAATGCAGTTATAGTGCTAAACAAGTACCATCTGTAATAACCATAGTTCTGTCTTTAAGTTAAGGGCCATCATAGAGCAAAGGTGCAGCTTAAACTTGAAGTCCTTTAAAAATTTGCAAGATGTTGCAAATTTATTCTTGACTTAATCAAGGATGTATGTCGATCTCAAAGTATAGCTGAGGCTTGCTATCTATATAAAGCATTACAATATTGGAGGCATAATATAAGTTGTTGTTATCCAAGTTATATCTAAATAATATATTTCCAATATTATAACTAAGTCCAAAGAACAAAATACGGGATGAAATAACACGAGGAAAGTTTAAAATTAAGAAGCTAAACTTATTTATCCTACAGTTTCCCTCGTAACCAAGAATGATTTCAATCTTATAACTAAGATCAAAGTCCAAACATTGAAATGAAAGTATAAAAACAGTTGACGATTAAGCAGTGACTTATTTATCCTATGCAGCAATATCTACACCTATTTTTTGGTATATTCAATATGAGTACCCGCAAGTTAAGGTGGCTTGAGCAGTCTCAGAATGTTGAAACTCCTTTGGTGGTACCGGTGCCGCACAAAATACCGGCTGCTCACACAACATTAAAGTATCAAAATCCCCTTGTCCTATATATAGGATTAAGAAACTGTAAACTTCACAAACCTTGTTAACTTCAAAAGGTTTTATAAGTTCATTTGACAAAGTGTAACCCGCTCGAACAAGGATCTTTTCAATTGTTTCACCAAGCAAACATCTTTGGAAACATAAGGAGATCTTCCGACAGTAACAGAATGCAGGTAAACAGGTTGAAGAAAGTATGAAAGGAGAGCCCTTAAGATGAGACACAAAATGTAAAATCATAAAAAGGAAAACATATATGCCGCACAGTTATCCATGTTTCAGTATCGATGATAGTAGAAACAAAGCATGTAGCATGCCAATGATAGTAGACTACGTATATAATAGCAAGTGATGAACCTTGAACCTTGAACACCAACAACATTCCAACAAGCTATCTTATCAGAACAGCTAACTGACAATGTTGTATCACCTCGACCAGGCTTCTTTTGAACCAATCCAATTAGTTCTGAACAATCTCCTGAAAACAGTGGTACCGATTCAATCAAAGGCACGAGGATTATACATATTACTATAAAAACTAATGTATAGTATAACCATTTCACAGAAATCTTAAATACAAACCGACCATGCTCACCGATAAAAGACGGTACCAGACTAAGTGAAGCATCCCCACCTATTAAACACAACAAGAGGTATAGAAACTTAAAATGCATTCTCAAAAATGAAATTGAAAGATGAAAAAAAAGAAAAAAAACCATTAAGGAATTACATGGTAATTGAGATATGTACAAATGTAATTTCCACCTTGCTCGGATTTTATACTTTATTCCGCCGGAACCATCTAATTCCAATTCGAAAATCGAGTTTTGAAAACCATTGTTATAGTTAGACATTGAATCTCTGCATAGAAGAACCTGGCTCAATCACAAAAGGAGAAAAATATATAAAATCTTAAAAACCCTAAAACTTAATTTTATAAAAATCCCTAAAACCTATTTTAGCCAAAAAAGGGGGGAACCTTAATAAAGCTCTGCGAGCAATAATTTTAGCATGGGAATCATTGACAATGTTACCATTATGGGTTAATTTTGAGCGGCCAATACATTTTGTTCCCGTGCCTAATGCAATCACTTTCGTATTTGAACTGTAAAAAAGAATAAAAAGTAAGTAAATTAATTCATTATTTCCATGGAAGCACCATCTTCAACAAATTGATTGAACCTTAAGAGGGAGATGAGAGAAGAAAAGCGGCTAAAACGATGACTTCACGTCCTTGAGGCTTCCCTTTCTTGAGAAGTGATTTGGAGAGTGAAAACACTTTGTCTGCAACTACGGTCCAACAAACAAAACCCAAAACAAACAAGTAAAGGGGAAACCAAGCCGAATGCTGAAGGCGAACAGAAACAGTAGCGGCAGATGGGGAAATAAGATGAAGGGAAATAAGAGGAAAAAAGGGAAAGGCAGATATGGAAAGGAAAGGAAAATGAAAATGGGGAAAAAAAATTAATAACTTGGAATGGAATGGCTATTCAGTGGTGAAAGAAGGAAATGCCTATTCAACATTTTTCTGTAATAGAGCCTGGAATGGATTCAGACTGTAATGCCATTACAGTCAACCAAACTAACGTTTGGTGGTGGGCCCACCGAATTTGGGGGGAATGCATTCCTATTCCCCAACCAAATATGTTGTAATATTGGGTCTGAAATTGACCCATGGACTAGTTTTTATTTTATTTTATTTTTTTATTTTTTATATATATAAAAAAAAGAGAACAGCTACGTATGAAGGGAATTCCTTTCATGATTAAAACAAAATCCCATATTGGTCAGCCATAATTACCTGCATCTCTCATTGCTTTTTACTCAAGAAAACAAACCACCATAATGGCCTACAAGACTCTGCATCAAAGTCAATACTTATGGCCAAGCAAGAATCATAGAAGAGACGATCAATACTGCAATCCTTTATCATTAATATATAAATATATGGTTCTTGCAACATGGCAAGTTGGACAAATCCATGATTTATAGTTTGAAGTTGGAAAAAGTTTATCGCTTTAATGTTACTGTATAATTATGATCTCAAAATATTAAAATGTTAATTATTTGAAGCTGTAACATTTAAATATTTAAAATATGTGCAATTCTATCCAAAAGAAGTACCTCAAAAAGAGAGGTTTAATGGGGATAGAGATGAGTGAGAATTGGGCAAGTAGAAGGTGACAGAATGGACATCCGCCCGGAAATACAGGGAGCCGTACTGCAACACACTCAGCTTTCATTTTTATTTTTTAAAATATACACAATTAATGTATGTACATATAAATAGAAAGAGAGAGTTTAACTAAAACAAAGTTAAAACCCCACTTAATAAAAGCTCTTTCCCCCTTCCTGCCACACATCACTCTCACCAGTGGCAGCATTTGCAGCAGCAGTAGTTGCAGTCATGCAGCACTGCTACTGCTCACCTTGCAGTCAAGAATCACCCCACCACCAAATATATATGTATATACAAATACCTTTACTATATCTATTTATTATAAATACTGAAGTGTTTTTTTTTTTTTTGCGTGTGTGTATTTTCAATTGTAATTTCCTAATTAATTAAAGGTAATAAAAAGGCTTGATTTGATTTGTTAGAAAAAATAGACTAAAACCCATCACCCCTCTCTTTAAAAAAAAAAAAGGGTTGTGTTTTTTGAGGAGGTCTTGACTTAATTTCTCTGTTCTTCTTTTTGCAATGCCAAAAAACCATTTCTTTCTAAGCTCTGAAAATGCAGTCATGAAAAACCCTCTTCTTCATATCTCACTACTTACCTTTTCCAGGAAAATCATTTCTTTCTAAGCTTTTATTTTTAACTACCAATGGGGGGATTAATCGATCTGAACTCTACGGAAGACGATGAAACGCCATTATCTGGTTCTTTGTCTCCATCTTCATCTTCAGCTTCCGTGTTTAGTGCCCCTGGTTCTGGTTCTTCTGTTTGTTTAGAACTTTGGCATGCGTGTGCTGGTCCACTTATATCTTTGCCAAAGAGAGGAAATGTAGTGGTGTACTTCCCTCAAGGCCACTTGGAACAAGTTTCCGATTTTTCCGGTGTAGCTGCAGCTTATGATCTCCCTCCCCACGTGTTTTGTCTGGTTGTTGATGTCAAGCTCCATGTAAGCTATCTATACATGTGTTTTATAAACTGTCACTCCATCTTGTGTGTTCTATATATTATCTTTGTCTAATGAATGCGTTGGCGAGGTTTGGGGTTGTGGGAAAATTTTCCTTTTTCTTTCTGGGTTTGTATTCTCGAGGACTATTTCAAAGGGGAGAGCTTTAAAGTCCGTATTTTTTTTTTTTGTGCTTTTATGGGTTTGGCTCCTCCATTTTTTTTTTTTTTTTTTTTTGGGGAGGGAGGGTGATTGCGTCTGGATTTGATGTAGTATTCCAGAGAATTGACCTTGTGAAATTGGTTTTATCATGTGAAATCTAGTGTTTCGAGTATTTGGAATTGATTTTATTTTTTACTTGATTTGTTTTCCCCGACAATGATAGGGGTACAAAGGAGAGTGGTGCAGTGTGTTATTCTTAGATTGTGGGTTTGCTATGAAATGTTTGTTCTTGTTGGCAGGCTGAGGGTGCCACAGATGAGGTTTACGCCCAAGTTTCATTGGTTCCTGAAACTGAGGTGGGTTTTATTCTAGCTCCTTGTTTTGCTTGGTTAATGGTTGCTTATAAAGTAGTATGAACATAAAATTATATTCAGTTTGGTCCATAGGCAATACCGTTATTCTGAATTAGAAATATTGTCCAAAGATGAGTTGAACTTATTTCTTATATTTGGTGTCATTTTGTTGGTTTGATGTGCTTGTTTCCTCTCGTTTCATTTTCAAGGTGCCTTTTTTCTCTTGTTAACTCAATTTTTTTTTGTGTAAATTACTAAATTATGCCTTTTGTAGCAATCTGAGCAGAAGTTGGAGGGAGGGAAGACTGAGGCAGATGGTGAAGAGGAGGATACTGAAACCAATATCAAGTCAACCACGCCCCATATGTTCTGCAAGACACTAACTGCTTCCGATACCAGCACGCATGGTGGCTTCTCTGTTCCTCGTCGAGCTGCCGAGGACTGCTTTCCTCCCTTGGTAATTTTCTTGCACTTTCTCCTTGTATTGTCTTTAACTTTTCATTGCTTATTTCAATGTATATTTACAACAGTTCATTATGTTTTTGTAAAGCAATCGTCAGTGTATCTTTTTGAGTTTATCTAGATTGGTATTCTAGGACTATAATCAGCAAAGGCCCTCACAAGAGCTTGTTGCGAAAGACTTGCATGGTTCTGAATGGAGATTTCGACACATCTATAGGGGTATGCACTAGTTATCGGGTGCATTTTAACGCAAAGTTCCACATTATGGATTTCCATTCTCAGAACAAAGGCATGTAGGTCAGAGCCTTGATTAGCTGTTCATTTCTCTATTTGCTGTTAAAGATAGTTTTGGTTTGAGTAGGTCAACCACGGAGACATTTGCTGACTTCCGGATGGAGTGCTTTTGTAAATAAGAAGAAGCTTGTCTCTGGAGATGCGGTGCTTTTTCTGAGGTTACAAATATTCCCTTTGTGAAGTTCTAATTAATATCCTACAGGAGTTCTTATTTGGTGTCCATGGCAGGGGTGAAGATGGAGAACTGAGGCTCGGAATCCGAAGAGCTGCTCAAATTAAAAATGGCTCTTCTTTTCCATCTTCTTGCAGCCAGCAGTTGAATTGCAGCAATTTTGCAGATGTGGTTCATGCTATTTCTATGAAAAGTGTATTCAGCATTTACTACAATCCAAGGTATGCCACTGCCCTATTTAGATACTTTACAAGCTATATTCTGAGGATGCAATTTGAAACTTCCAAGTGAACTTTTAGATTCTTTTTCCTTTTTGTGCTATGCTCTGGCCTTGTGGAGGTAAAAGGATTTGAAACGAGAGAATGATACATATACTATGTTTAAATTTATTAAATTTATTGCTTATATTTTTTAAGTATGCAGCTTATGTGTACTTTGATATGCTCATAAAAACTTGGTCTAAACCTTGAAGTGGCTCATGGGGCTGGCATTTTCACTTGTTTTCTCAAGATTCTGTTCTCTTAAAGCCTGAATCACACTGTATGTTATTTGTATATCCTCTTAGTATCCCAAAATAATTTATGCATGATGCAGAAGTTTTGAGAAATCATCGTTAGTTTAGATATATAGTGTTCTATATACAAGTTGATATTATTATTAGAAAATCTCCATAGGCTTAACTCTTGATTCTCATGTTAATTGCCATTTGTCCTATATCTCACTGGTGGTTAATTCTTTGTGAGGACTGCGTGCATAATGTACTCTTAAGCTTCTTGTTTTCTATAATTTGTATGTTTTAGATTTTCTTGGGATCCTTCTCTACTGTCACTTTCTCGATGTGATCTTAAAGCTAAGATTTTGGATGATGTACTAGGGCCAGTTCATCGGACTTCATAATACCTGTGCATAAATTCTGGAAGTGTCTTGATCCCTCATTGTCTATTGGAATGAGGTTCAAAATGCAATTTGAAGCTGAAGATGCAGCAGAAAGAAGGTACAACCTTATTGAATCTCCAACTCTTGGGTTCAAATTATTTGATTTTCAGCCTAAAGAGGAGAGCAAAGACCTACTCTACCATGTGATGAAGGCCTTAATTGATTTTTCTTGCAGACACTCAGGAGTAATAACTGGAATTAGTGATATAAATCCTGTTCGATGGCCTGGTTCAAAATGGAGATGCCTGATGGTATATCAGCACTTGCTTATATATGATATAATATCGTACAAGTTTCTAATTTTGACTGTCTTTTGGTCATAAGCATATACTATTGTCAGAATAATGTTCCTGTTGACACCTAACTGTCAGGTTATTAGTAGAAAAAAGGGTTTATCTGTTAACCCTTCGCCACAGTAACTATGCATAACTCTTAATTATTCCTGTTACTTTTTTAACCCTCGTCTCTAGCCATCCTTGGAAGTTAAGTTGGTAAATCTTTTGTTGTATAATAGTTCCTGCCTTGCTGTTTCTAGGAAGTAATCGTTATAACTGTTCTTACTAAAACACTATGTACTTAGGGAAGTACATATGGAAGGTCCTTGTACTTCTGAAACTGAAATATGATGTTGAGTTTGTCAACTTGTTGATCTTAGCATGATTGTTTTGGATTGCTTAGACATGGTCTTGGTGCTTTGTCATCCCCGTTAGAAAATATGTTGAAAGTCTCATTAGTTTATGATTTTTATCAGAAATTTATCAGAGTCAATCTAATATTTCTTTCTGGCTAGGGTCAATCTAAAAGTTCTGGCCCATTTTTTGTAGGTAAGGTGGGATGATATTGATGCCAACAGGCATAATAGGGTTTCTCCCTGGGAAATTGAGCCATCTGGTTCAGTTTCCGGTTCTAACAGCTTGATCTCTCCTGGTTCAAAAAGGAACCGAGTTGGATTTCCTTCAGGAAATTCTGAATTTATGGTTCCTGGTAGGTTTTTCTGCATAACTAATACTCTCTTTTGTGTCAAACGATAGTATTTGATATAGTCCATTCTTTTAACAGATGGAATTAGAGCATCAGACTTTGGGGAGTCTTTGTGGTCCCAGGTATTGCAAGTTCAAGAAAATCTGGGTTTTAACTCTCTTTATGATGGTTCTGATAGTCCGAATATGCATTGGTCTGAAATAAGGCGTTGCATTTCTGGTTCCATTGGTTCTGATTTTTCTGCAATAGGAAATATTGGTAGAGACTCACTGGTGAGTCCTGATATTTCCCGTAAAAGTGTAGGCTTTGGGGAATCTTTCCGATTCCATAAGGTCTTGCAAGGTCAAGAAATTTTTGTGTCCCCTCCATATAGAAATGGTTCAACTGCAGATGAAACTCAAGAAAATGATGCTTTTGGTCTCGCTGATGTTGGTCAGTTGTCGGGAACTAGAAGTGGATGGTCTTCCTTGATGCAGAGGTATAATACTCATAGTCGTACACGATCATCTGCACCATCTACACAAACGTCCTCGCCATCTTCAGTGTTAACGTTCCTACAAGTGAGCAATCCAATTCTGAATTTTAGTCCTATTTATAATTCTAATAACCAAAAAAGGGAACAGGGAGTTAACAAACAGAGTTCTTTTCATGCACCTGAAATATACGTGGGAAAGCTATTTCCATCTTCAGCCGGTGAACATGATTCCCGTGCGAGGGATCTTGGAAGCACAGATTTATTTGGTCATTCTATTGGTTCTGTTCAACTTGGTGATGCTCCACCTCTAGCAGCTCAACCAGTGTTCAGGACTAGTCAAGAATTAAATTCCTCCTGTAAAAGTAGCTGCAGACTTTTCGGTTTCTCCTTGACTGAGGGAAGACATGATGCTAGCAAGGAAGAAGACGTGGTACAAGCAACCTCATCATTGGCCCCTGGAGCGTTTTTACCTTGTGTTAGGGAAGAGTTTCACCCAAAGCCTTCGTCGGTGACGGACACAGTTGGAAGCAATTATACTGAAGTAAGCAATCTCTATGCTGTCAGAGATATGGTTTTAGATATTGCATTGTAGACTAGTGAAAGGCAGATCCACAAATGAGTTCCATAGACAGGGAAATAGAGCGTTTTACAATCAAGTTGAAAACCTGGAAGCATTAGATTCCAGAGTGCCTTTGCTGTGGATAAAGAGGTTTCATACAACTTGAAGAGTGGTTGGTTGGAAAAATGTTTCATTCTTGAGGTAAGCTGTCAAGCGGTTGGCTGACTTTCAAGGTGGTGGTGTTATTAAAATCGAGACTATGTTTTGAGTCTCGACTTCTATACTGATGAAGATGCTGCTGCAAGAAGATGCCTATAGTTGGTGAAGTGATTGTGTATTTTGATTCTATGAATCTAGCGTTATGACCTAAAATTGAAAATTTTTGTAATTATTTTATTAAACCACTTGGAGTTTATCTTAAACTGCAAGTATTAAGCTTTCTGATGGTATTCTATTCTAAAACCTAAGCTGTTCTATTCCATATTTCCACGGCTGAGTCTGACCAACCCCCACTACAGTCCTGGAGATTGTGATGTTTCTTGAAGCTTTTATTCGTTTCTTACCTTGGGTTGGTTAGATCCCTGTAATAAGTTGGTGAGGAAACAATGTATTGGGCCAAAACAGCTAGCAAAACCGACTCCTGATACCTTGATCAAGGCGTAGGCCCATGTCTTTAACTCTCTTCCATGGGGGCATCATCATCTATCTGGACATCACCGTACAGAAATTGAGTGCACGCACGTTAGTAACATATTGTTTGAAGACAAATCAGAAATGTTGACTTCGAGTTTAAATGCCAGAATAAGTCGGTAACTTACCGTCAAAATCTGACGGCACCCCATCCACCTACATACTAGATAAGGTCCACGAAGAGTTGACTGTCCCAAATTTTCTGTTCGAAATAAATTTCCGTTGATGTAAAATAACATAACAACAAATGCCTGAAGACAACATAGCATAAGCCTTTAAGAACCTTTAACAACAAAATAAACCATTGAAACAGAGTTAATACATGAAAAGGATTAGGTATGCACGCATGACCACGGACTAGCCATATGGAATGGGAACCAACTTTGTAAATCCAGGAAAAGAATTCAAAAGTCACCCTAAAACAAAACTCCGGAAATTAAAGCCCTTCACTCAAGCTAATGCATTGATACCCATTGTTTGCAATAGAGTGAATTGGGAGCTCCCCAGACCACAAAAATAGAGTGGTTATATATTAGCTCACACCAATCTCTCGAATACTAGAGGGCACAAAGGTGGCTAAACCCTTTGCACAAAACAAAGCCCAAGTTGCCCAAACCCGAGGCTTAAAACTAAAAAGATTCTAGCTGTTCAACTAAAAATTCTATCAAAAACAGTTATTTCCAGCTAAATATGTGTTGTAAATAGTTATCTAGTAAATAAATAAAGTTATTTTCAACTAATTCTAATTAAAAAAAAAATTGATGCGAATGAAAAACAGTCTGCCAAGCTTGTAGAATGATTTTTCTCGATAAATGTTCATATATATAGGTGTGTGCGGAAGAGGATCATAAGTTTGTCCAAGTCACAGATTTGGTCCAGGGTCCTAAACGAATGAAAAACTCAGAGTTTGATTCAACTTGAAATATATACAAATTTAAGTTAGATCTAAAAATATTAAAGGGAGCAATTAAAATAGATAATTAATATAAAAAAATAAATAAATTAAAGATTTGAATAATTAAACAGGGAAAGAATAGAATAAAGAAGAAAATACAAAACATAGATGGAAGAAGATGAAGATGACGTGTATAAGTCCTAAGTAGTCTTGGAAACCTGATGAATTCACAATTCTCTTTAAACGGCTCTAATTTCTCCTTCAAAACAGAAAACTTGGCAAGAAAAAACTTGGAGATGATCCTCACAATTAGGGTTGAGCGTTTGATTGAATCGAGTGAAAAAATTTCAAGTTAATTAAGTTCACGAGTCCTATTTTATCATTCTAACTCAATTCGAAAATTTTTCGAATCGAGTCGAGTGAAACTAAATTCGAGTCGAATCGAGTGAAATTGTTCGAGTTAAATTAAAAAAATTAAATATGTCAAATAAAAATATTGTTAGACTAATTCCATGTTAGAGCACACAAATTTAAAACCATATATATTTGAAAAACTTTTCAAAGCAAAATAATAAAAAAAGAGATACTTGAGTATGACACATTTGAATCACTAATTAGGTCCCAAAATTATTATTTTAGAATATTTTTAAAATTTTAACTTTTTATATATTTTTTAGAATTTTTTAAAAAATATAAAATATAAAATTTTTATAAATATTTTGAATTTTGAAAATTATTTTCAATTATTTTGTAATTTTTGTTAAGAAAGATCAATTTGCTTATTTTCAAAGTTGACAGGGACCAAGATAGTAATTACACCAATCTGTTATTCGAATTATTTGAGTTATTCGAATGGTTAAATTCAAGTCGATTTGAACTCGAAATTAGAATCGAGTTATTTGAGTTCACTCGAATAATTCGAATAACTTGAAATTCAAATTTTTTTTTTAATTTTTCGAATCAAATCGAGTTTTGTTCATCTCTGCTTGCAATCTGACAAGATTATTAAAGCTATTCTAAACGAAAACTCAAAAGAAATTCTTCAAAAAAAAAAATTCAAAGAGAATTTTATCAACTCAAAGTGAATAATGAATAAATTCATTGTTTACAATGAAAAAACCTTTATATAGGCTAGCTAAGTAAATTCAAATAAAACTCTTAAGTATACTGAAACTTTAATTAATCTAAATAAGAAGTTTAACGTAAAACTCCTAAATAACTTAAAATACTTAAAAATATTCCAAAATTCGAAATAAATAAATAATAAATTAATAAAAATTAATAAATACAATATTGAGCTCATATATAATAAAACATAAGCCTAAAGCTCGAATCGAATATGATTTAAACTCGAATAAAAAGTCCGAAACTTGTAATTTTCGTAATATTTTTGTCCAAAAATTCTACTCGCACAGTCTTTACTAATACAATATTAACTTGAGCTCCAGAATTCAAATCTAGTGATTCAAAGTGTATTTTGAAGTTAAGAGATAGTTTTTCCAACACTATGTAGACATCTAAGCCCATAAATTTCTGGATCTCATCCAAAAATTCGTCACAAGTTGACTAATGTTTTCAGCTTGAAAATTGGCAGCTTAGTTGGATTGACTTTAATGAATTTCATTCATTCTGTGCGTGTATCATTCCCCATTTCCTAAAAAAGATTCATTCTTACATATTGTCTTTGATCAAATCTTGATTTGATTTGTTTGGCCTTTGACCTTGTTACTGGACCCTGAGGTAGTGTAAGATCATCACATCCATGGGCCTTGAGACTCACATCATTACCCCTTTTCTCAAGAAGATTCGTTCTCGAATCTTTAGCTGTAGAAAAAGAAAAAGGATTTGAATTAATAACAATAAAAGCAATCAAATATTTACCTACGTTTTCCTATACACCAAAACTATCTCTAGGATCAAATACATGATTTTGATCTCCCAAATCAGTATGGATCGAATACCTCTCATTCAAAAACAAATAATTAACACTAGACAAAGAAATGTAAGTTACATGAGTGTTCAAGTAAAAAATAACCTGTAACTTTATTTGAATATGCATGGTCATCCATAAAAAATTTCAATGATAAGTTTAGAATTTCACATAATAATAAAAATCAAGAAGGTTAAGATTATTATGTAAAAATTCATCGTTAAAGTCTAAGGTAGAAAATATTGTTGCAAGATCAAATGTATAAGATTTTCTAATAAACCTATCAAATGCAAAAAAAGTACCATTTACAAACCTAGAGAAATCCATAAAATCAATTGAATTTTCAGACCAATGTTTAATGAAACTTGACCAACGAGAAAGCATGTCGTAAGGAAATATTACAAACAAAATTAGTAACATACTGGCCACCTCCAAACGTGTGAACATTTAGAGTTAAAATCGTGCAAATAAATATATATAAATCAAGTGCGGTATCTCTAACACCCCTTAGCCCATCAAGAAATGTGGCATATAATGCTCAGCTAGACAAGCCGTCCAACAGGCTAAGGTATTATCGACGGATTCAAACTTTACAATTTGACTTAGATTTTTTTTTGAAAAACAATTATGAATATTTCTCTTAGTTAAAAACTATTCTTTTTCTTTCATTTTGTAATGCGTTTATTTAGAGAAAATCACAGGAATTATGAAAGACAATCAATTACTCATCCACAACCTAGCTGTGGCGTATACATATAAAGGATAAATTCATAAACAACAAATCCATGAAGTTAGGCACATACATCCAGAGAAAATGGGCCATTCTTTAAAACATAAATAATACAAACGAAGATAATATTTACATAAGTTGATTACAAAATGGATCTATACGCCACTTGCCCTAAAATAGCCAAACTATGCATGATACAAAAATAAACAAGTGGCTCACTCACAACCTCAACTCTGGTGTAGTCCCTTTCAACAGAATCTTCTTCTACTATCAAAACGCCTGAGAAGGAAAACTAATGGAGTAAGTTCAAATGAAATTAGTGAGATCCAAAAATAGACTAAAATAATTTACAAGAATATCGTTAATCAATAGGCACCGTTACCCATAAAAAATCAAACCTTTTCATGAAACTCTATCACACAGACACAATACGCCAATTGTCATATACAGTACCCAGACAGACACATTCCACTAACTTAAACACATTACATTGGCAACCACTGTCTACCAAATTAAACACACCTTCCACAATCATGCATGTTTACAAATAACCCATCATTGTGCCAGCCTCAGGCCCATATTTCAGAATGTAAGTTGTCTTTCTCGCAATGTAAACGTTATTTACAATGCCACTTATCTTCAGTTTGAAATTTAGATGATCAATGAGCTAATATTTGCTTGTCAAAATTTTGCTATGCATGCAAAATATATAGAACATAAATAGAAAAGACATAATAGTGAAATGTGAAATTAACTTTATTTATTTATTCATCGTTTAAATAAATAAAAATAGATATATGTTTACTATAATATGGACACATTTCCCAACAATCTCCCACTTTCCCTAGTGAAGTAAATGTGTCATGTTTCGCATTCCTATATCCTCGACGTGTTTATTAAAACTCTTAGTTACAAGAGTATTAGCAAATGGATCTGCAAGGTTAATTTCAGAAGCTACTTTCATCACATCTACAATTCCTTCGACTACTGCCTCTCGTATCAAGTGATACTTTAGATAAATGTGTTTCGTCTTCTTGTGACTTCTCATTTCCTTGGTATTAGCTATTGCAACACTATTATCACAATACAATGTTATAGCTTTTTTCATACCAGGAATAATCTTCAAGTTTGATTAAGAACTTTCGAAACCATATTTCTTATTTTCTTGCCTTAGAAGCAGCCACATACTCGACCTCCATAGTAGAGTCAATAGTGCAAGTTTGTTTTACACTTCCTCATATTATGACTCCATGGCCTAGAATAAATAAGTCGATTTCCTTGAATCTTTGTAGGTTTGGAAATCTGAGTCTGTGTATCCAACAGGAGTAAGGTCCTCCCCAGAATACACAAGTATATAATCCCTGGTTCTTTTAAGATACCTTAATATATGCTTTACAACTTGTTAATGCCTGAGACATAGATTCACATGATATCATATGCATAAGGCTTCCAACTGTTGAAGCATATGGAACCTTATTCATATGCTCTCTTTCTTCCGCTATCTTAGGACAATCATCTAAAGAAAGATGAAAACCTGATGTAGTCAGCTGAATGCCTGGATTCACATCAGTCAGTGCAAAATGTTCCAGTACCTTATCAATGTATGAAGCTTGAGATAGAGCTATCGTTTTATTCTTTCGGTCTCTGACGATTCGAATTCCAAGAATATAACTAGCTTCACCCAAGTCCTTCATGGTAAACTATTGAGCTAACCATAGTTTAACCGATGACAATTCTCCTACATCATTTCTGATAAGTAGAATATTATCAATATACAAATTAAGGAATATCACCTTTTTTTTCCTTTATACGCTTATAAACATAAGGTTTATCAACGTTTTGCTCAAACCCAAAATTCTTGATCGTTTGATCAAATATTTTATTCCATGAGTGGGACGCCTGCTTAAGTCCATAAATGGATCTTAGCAGTTTGCAAACTTTTTGCTTCTTTCCTTTGACAACATAGCTAGTGGGTTGAGCCATGTAACGCCCCAAAAATATAGGGTCTGTAAATTTTTGCATGATTTGATAAATTGCTTGTTTGCTTCAATGGCTAAGTGTTTTAGGGATTTAAGGAAGCCTGGGTTCAAGTATGGCCTTTGGCAAAATTTTGATTTTTGCTCTTTTGGAAACCTGAATGTTAGCTTAAACGACATATATATTAAGTGTGCTTGGTTTGTGACATAAGGAGTCTACTGGTAAGGTGGCAAGTGGCGTGTGGAGTGTTCTAGTTGTCTGAGGTTCGAATCCCATGGCATGCAATAAGGAAGTTTTATTTTATGTCTCTGTGGCGAGAGAGATAGAGTTGGATTCAAACTCTGCAGAGGTGGTTGGAGACTTGGTCATCAAGTTTGAATAGATTTGAATGGGAGGATGGGAGCAAAACAAGGAGAAAACAGTGGAGAGGATGAAGGAGTTGGGATGTGAAGGAGTCATAGTCGAATTTGGGAGAGCTTGAGTAGGGGGATTTTGGCTAAGGGGTTTTTATTTGTGCATTTTTGACATTTGGGGTAAGTGTAGAAGCTGAATTTTCTCTTTGGTATTTTGGGTTTTCTTTTGTTGCATTTCGAGTTTTGCTCTCTGTGGCGTCTCGTGCTTTATTTTTGACCATTCGGGTCTTTCTCTCTTCAAATTTCCTTTTCTCTCTTCCTTGTTTCAAAAGCTGCCGAATCACTCATAGCTGAATATTTGTTGCCTTTTCCTTTCTTCTAGCCGAACTCAACTTCTTCTTTTCCCTCTCATTGTTTCTTTTCTTTTCAAGATAGCTGAATACTTCTCTCTCAAAACTTTTATTCTTCTTGTGTTGACCAAACCTGTTAAGGCCTAAACGCCTTCTTTTCTTCGTCCCTAACCGTTTCTTGGTCTCTTCGATTTTTTGGTAAGTGGTTACTCTAGCCGAATCTTGGTTGGTTTCTTCCTTCATGCTAGGTTTTGTACTTCTTGGGCCGAAAAGCTGTTTCTCCTTGTTTACCGCGAAGATAAGTTTATCTAACACCTTCTATTTCGTTCGAATTTTGCTAGGGACTCGTATTCCTTAACCAAGGGGTAGGCCGATTATTTTTCCCTTGTAATGGATCTTTCGATTCGTGGTAAGTGTTTTAAGAATAGTATATACAAATTCTTATGGGATTGTAGATTCTTATGAATCAATTAACAGTTCTTGTAAATGTATAGCATTGAAAAGAATACGTGGTTTTGGGACTAGAGAAGATTGCGATGGGTGATTGGTAAGTAGCGTTAGTCTGATTAGAGTGTTTTTAATATTATGATGACGGATTAATGAGGGTTTGAGTCTAATTGATGGGGTTGTTGTTATCATAGGTGTTTAATCTTGGAATCGCTTCAACTACAAACCATAACAAGTGTGTAATCGTACACCCAATATTGTCTGTCAAAACGACAGATGAAGGTGTGTATTCACACCCCTGTTTAATTATGAATTGGTAAAAGTCGAAAACCAGAAACTTCGGCATCTGAGGGCTCACGAGTGTGTGAATGCTCATAGGGACAAATCGAGCCACAATTATTGGCGATAGACCATAGAGGCCGTCACGAACGTTCTCGTGGGCTTAGGTCGTAATGGGCTTCGTAGGGCTGAAATGGGCCATGTGGGTCCAATGGGCTCATGGGCCCCATAGGAACGAAATCTACAGTAAGTGACTAATAAGGGATTGGGCTGCAAGGTTTGCGTAGCAGTGACGGAATGTGGGCTGAACTGGCCACACGAGCGTGTGGGCCCACTTGGGCCAAGTAATGGGCGTTGGGCCCAATTACACTGTTTTGGCCGTATAAGTTATTCAAGTCATTCGAGACAACAGTAGGCCTTTGGAAAGGTTGTAAACTGTACCAAAATTCCCTCGAAGGGTAGAATTACCAAAATACCCTCGAAGGGTTGAATTACCAAAATACCTTCGAAGGGTAGAATTACCAAAATACCCTCAAAGAGTAGAATTATCGAAATACCCTGGTAGGGTAGAATTACTGAAATACTCTCGTAGGATAGAATTACCGAAATACCCCTGAGGGGTGAAATTACCGTTTTACCCTAACCGACGAAATGACCATTATACCCCTAGTGGTAGTTTAGTTGGCGTGTATGCTATCTAAATGACTGTTTGTGAATATGACATGCTGCATACATGTAATATTTATGACACGACATTCTGTATTGGGATTGGGATTCTGATTTGGAGGATGTACTGTACTAGTGGTTCTGCCACGTTTTTACTATTCTAGTGGCTTCGTCACCTATTCTGATTTTAGTGGCTTGGCCACGTTTACTTTTATTAGCAGCTTTACTACGTTACTATTAGCAGCTATGCTACGATATTGGTGTGTTGGCTGGGTGGGTTGACTTAGTCCTCACATGGTGTGTTGGCTGGTTCGGGTTGGGTTGCATCACTGTTCTGTCCTTTTGTTTATTTGGGCTCATACTTACACTGTTCCTGTATTGGGCTAAGGCCCACACTATACTATTACCGAATAGGGCTCAGGCCCCAGACTGTTACTACATGATAGGGGATTACACATTGAGTTCTTGTAACTCACCCTTTTCTTTTAACTGTACAGGTAATCCCCAGCCTTAGAGGATTTAGAGCTACGAGGGACTCGGTGGTTGCCACATGTGCGCGAGTATTTTGATTCAGACATAGTTTTTTTAAATTATTTATTTTAGGGAGATACTTATGTAATAGGGCCATTTGTAGTTTTTAACTTTTATTTGGTTTTAACTTTTTACGTTAACCTGCTAGAATAGGAAATACAGGTTTTCAAAATAATAACTGTTTCCAAAGAAAATCACGCATTTTTAGATTTTAAAGTTACAATTGGAAAAGCTTCTGCGATTTTCAATTCAAATTAATAAACTTTTAATAGATGAAACGACCAATAAGTGATTAACAAGTTTTGATTTTACAACCCCAACGTTTTCGATAGCAATTAGTTTTAAAAAGGATTTAAAACTTTAGTCACGAATTTTCATTGACAAGTCTGGTTTTCAAATCAACACTTTGATGTGTCACATCAGATCTGATCGTAACATCTAGGCCGGGTTTGGGGTGTTACATTTAGTGGTATCAAAGCCAAGTTACAAAAACTCGGCTGTGGAATGGGTTCTCGAAATTTTTTCTAAAATTGTCTAAATTTGGTTTTGGAAAGAAAATTGGAAGGTTGTTACTGAAAGTGTGGCACACCGTGTCTCCGGCGCCAAATCTGTAAGTTCTCTAACATTGTTTACTGCTATAGACTAAAATGTTATACTGAAAAACTACTATAGATAGTAGTACTAGCCTAAAACTCTTTTGTTAGGGTAAACTGAGACTGTAGAAGACTGAAAACTATAGTGAGACACCTTGGTCTGCGACAACAAAAACTTTAAATACTATTGTCATAAAACATTCGTTAATAATTACTGGAACTATGAACTGATTTATAAGATTGTTAAAATAGATAATATGCAAAGAGAAAATAAGCGCTAGAAGAGGTACTCGAGGCTGCAGTAGAGGCCGAGGTGCTAGGGCTGGGTCTTCAGCATCAGGTCACATGCCTGTTACAATAACAGAGAGAGGGTCTTGTGACCGAGCAGTTAGGGATGATGCTCTATCCCAAGCAATGCTACAGGTTATCGAAAGGGTTACTGGAGCAAGTACTGGGTCAGTGGGCCGAGGGTCAATTTCTGAGCGACTCCGGTCAAATCGAGCGAAAATCTTTAGGGGTGTTTCTGGTGTAGCCTCGAATGTAGCAGAGTATTGGTTAGAGGCTACTGAGCGGATAATAGATGACCTCGATTGTACTGTGGAACATAAATTAAAGGGAGTAGTGTCCTTACTATGAGACGAGGCATGCCAGTGGTGGCTCACTGTAAGAGAGGGTACACAAGTCGACCGTTTGACGTGGGTTTCTTCAAGACGACCTTTCAAGGGAAGTATGTGGGCACAAGTTATATGGACGCCCGAAAGAAGGAATTTCTGAGTCTGACCTAGGGGAATAAGACAGTGGCAGTATATAAGGTGGAATTCTTACAGTTAAGTTGTTATGCTCGCAGAATAGTCGCAACTGAGCATGAACGTTGTGTGCAGTTCAAAGATGGCCTCAGGGATGAGTTACGTGTGCTGATAGCTCCGCAAAGGGAGCGAGATTTTGATGCCTTGTTGAGAAAGCAAAAATTGCAGAGGATGTGAAACGCTCTGAGCGCCAGAATCGCGAGAAAGATAATGGTATATTTAAAAGGGATTCTGGGACACCGTGTTCTTCTAGAAGGCCTATAAAGAAGGTCAAGTTTGATGGGTCAGTCTGAGCAGTCCCTGTTACTATGGTTAGACCGCAACCTTGCATAAATTGTGGGAGAGCTCACCGGAGTGAGTGTTGAAAATGAACTAGGGCATGTTTTAGATGTGGGTCCATGGACCATTAGGTCAAGAACTGTACTCAGAGGCCTATTTAGATGCAAGCCGCAGGTCAGGCCATGTTCAGCCAGGGAGAGGTGGTCAGCAGCCACCGAGAGGCCGTGGTCAAGGCAGAGGAGAAAATGGTTTAAGACGAGGTCGTGGAGCACCAGGCAGAGGCACTGGTAACATGGAGGCGAGACAGCCAGGTTTGGTCTATGTTGTTTGTCCCCGAGAGGATGGCGACGCCCCAGATGTCATAACTGGTACGTTCCTAATTTATAATGTACCATACACTGCTTTAATTGACATTGGGTCTACACACTCGTATGTTGCATGCACTGTGTTTGGGACGCTAGGTTTTCAGTTTGAAATTACTGATAGGGAGATGACTGTGTTAAGTCCACTAGGACAGTTGGTTAGGGTGAATAAATTATTCAAAAACGTGCCCAGAGAGGTCCAAGGGGTTATCTTTCCGGCAGATTTGATGGAGCTACCGTTTGGTGACTTCGATATTATATTGGGCATGGATTGGCTAGTGAAACACCGTACGAATTTGGATTGTGCTGCTAAGCATTTGGTGTTGAAGTCTTCTGAGGATGAGGAGGTTGTTATTTTAGGGGAGCGAAGAGATTATCTGTCTAATGTAATCTCAGCATTAAAGGCCGAGAAACTAGTTCGCAAGGGTTACAAGATGTTTTTAGCTTATGTCAGTAATTCTGATTCTAAAGGTCCTTCTGTTAGGGATGTCAGAACTGTTCTAGAGTTTTCGAATCTATTTCTTGAAGAGCTTCTTGGGTTGCCCCCAAACCGTGAGGTCTAATTTGGTATCGAGCTCCTATTGAGAACAGCTCCGGTGTCCATCGGCCCTTATAGGATGGCATCGAAGGAGCTGGTGGAGTTAAAGGCTCAAATTCAAGAGCTACTAGACCGAGGGTTCATTCGGCCAAGTGTGTCTCCATGAGGAGCACCAGTGTTATTTGTGAAGAAGAAAGATGGATCCATGCGTATGTGCATCGATTATTGTCAACTGAACAAACTGACGATTAAGAACAAGTACCCTTTACCGAGGATAGATGATCTATTTGACCACCTACGAGGAGCTTCGGTTTTCTCCAAGATAGATCTTTGATCTGGTTACCATCAACTAAAGGTTAAGGAGGCGGATGTGTATAAGACTGCGTTTAGGACTCGTTATGGTCAATACGAGTTTTTAGTAATGCCATTTGAGTTGACGAATGCACTAGCTGCTTTCATGGATATGATGAACCGAGTATTCCAGCCCTATTTGGATCAGTTCGTAGTGGTATTTATAGACGACATCCTGGTGTAGTCTAGAACCGAGGAGGATCATGATGCACATCTTCGAATTGTTTTGCGAATTCTGAGGGAAAAACAGCTATATGCAAAGTTCAGCAAGTGTGAGTTCAGGTTGCGAGAAATGACTTTTTTGGGTCACGTGGTGTCTGCCGATAGGATTAGGGTTGATCCTTGAAAAATTGAAGCCGTATTGAATTGGAAACCACCAAAGATCGATCCGAGATTCAAGCTTTTGGTCCAGCGGGTATTATGACGTTTTGTTGAGGGTTTTCACCGACATCGAACCTCGACTATGTTACTGCATAAAGGGGTACCGTTTAATTGGACCAATATGTAGCAAGAGAGTTTTGAGAAACTGAAGAAAGTTTTGATTGAAGCCTCTGTGTTAATATAGCCAGAGTAGGGGATGGAATTCATTGTCTACAGTGATACATCGTACATTGGATTGGGTTGTGTGTTAATGCAAGAGGGTAAGGTGGTTGCTTATGCATCTCGTCAGCTTAAGCCTCACGAGGCAAATTACCCCACTCACGACTTGGAATTAGCTGCGGTGGTCTTCGCACTGAAGATTTGGAGGCATTACTTATACGGTGAGAAGTCTATTATTTACACAGACCATAAAAGCCTCAAGTACCTTCTTATGCAGAAGGAATTAAATCTTAGGCAACGAAGATGGATAGAGTTGCTTAAGGATTACGATTGCTCGATTGAGTACCATCCTGGTAAAGCTAACTTAGTAGTCGATGCACTGAGCCGTAGGGTTGTAACGGATCTGAGAGCAATGTTTTCTCGTCTCATCCTATTTGAAGATGGTAGTTTGTTGGCTGAGCTCCAAGTGAGACCGACTTGGATTGATCAAATTAAGGAGAAACAGTGGTTGGATGAATCATTGGTTCCTTGTTTTCGTTTGGTGGAGAAAGGGGAGTGCGGATTTTGGGCTAAGTAGTGAAGGAGCTCTATGTTTCCATGGGAAAATTTGTATACCGAGAGATTTTGAGCTGAGGCAGTCTATCCTACAGGAGGCGCATAGCAATCCTTATGTTATGCATCCTGGTGGAAACAAGTTGTATCGAGATCTGCGTGAACTTTACTGGTGGCCAGGGCTTAAGCGCGAGGTTACCGATTTCGTGGGCAAGTGTAACACCCCTAACCCGTATCCGTCGCCGGATTTGAGTTATGAGGTATTATCGAACTATACATAGATCATCGTAGGCATTCATCGAAACTCATTATTTTATCAAAGAAAAGCTCACATGAATTCATTTACATATCTAATTGAATCTAAAATGTCTATAAGGTACATGCATTGCATATTTATAATTCTTATAGTACTTATAAGAACATAAAGTACAGTTCATATCTTACAAAATTCATTTACTGAAATCAATACATATTCTAACTTACATATACTATACCACATTATTTTAAATACTAGATTATCAAATAAGCTGTAACGGTTCTAAACATTTTAATATATAAAAAAAAACATATATATATAACGTTTCTTACTTACTAATTATATATGCTATTTCACAAAACCACATTTGTACCTATTATAGACATAAAGACCATGACCGTACATATATATAATCCATAATTAATTCTCATTTTGAATTTATTAAGCCAAAGCCAAAATGAACAATTTAATAATCACAAAAATTGTTACTATTAGCCTACCATTCACTCAAGTTAATATAACTAGTCGAGTTCCATAATTACAATTTCTCCAGATTTTAGTAAGGAATGCATGTATAGTCCATGAACCAAATCATGCATACAATGCAACAATCATGATCTAACTATATCTACAATATACATCTAGACTATGGCAGAATATATTCAAAACTAATATTCATCCATGCATATCATTTGACCATTTAAATAAGCCGCATATTTCTACTTCAACTAACATCAAATATAAGCCATATTCGCATGGCTAATATATACATAGACAAAAGTTATCATCTTAACAAAATCACAGTCTTTTCTATACATGCCTTTAACTGAAAACCCAAATTAAAGAGTACCAAAATAGGTTGAAAGTGTGGACGACTTTCTTGACGATCCCTTTGAGCTCGTATCCTTAACCGGATCTATAAAACAGAGGGGAACAAATACACACATACACACGGTAAGCTTGCTAGCTTAGTAAGTCTTAAGAAAACATATACATAAATAATATATATCCAACCATTCAAATTAACATCTTCTATCACCAATTCAAACATAAGTGATACAAAATTTTACCTATAAAGCCAAGGTAACCGAATGTCATTAATGCATTTGACATGAAAGCTTAACCTTTCTTACTCATGCACACCAATCACTAAGTATATCAAAGACATATGTAAATAACATATGCTTATCCAATAGACTTAATCCATTCAAAATTTTAAAAATCAATTACCACACGATATAACATGTATATATATATACACACATCTATCATAAATCAGTGTATAAGACAATCACTTCCTCATATACTAGTTCATTATTTTCTTGAGTAACATGAATATGAAATACTTACCTCTCTGTCGAATTAATACGTTTCATGTTTCAAAGTTGAAATTTCTTGATATATTCATAATTCGGTTCTCATATACTCCAAGCTCAAATCACATTCACCGGCATTAAGCCTGCTAGACTCAAAGTCTAAAGTTAATCACCGGCATTAAGCCTGCTAGGCAATAAGCCCGAATTATTTCACCGGCACATGGCCTGCTAGGCTAGAAGCCTGAATTGTTTTACCGGCTCGTGGCCTGCTAGGCTAAAAGCCCGAATAACTTATCAATAATTCATCAAATCGCTATCTTGACATTTATATTATTATTACTAATTCATGTACATAAACCATAATCACTTATCATATCACATGAACTAGTTTCCATTTCAAATTCAAAACATATTTAGTCCAATATTGGACCTTAACATTCGGCTATCATCTATTTCAATACCCAAGTAAATCAAATAATATTATTCAACATATTCATAATTATCAAAACATATTTAGTCCAATATTGGACCTTAACATTTGGCTATCATCTATTTCAATGCCCAAGTAAATCAAATAATATTATTGAACATATTCATAATTATCTCTTACATGTAATTAAACTTAAGAACTTACCTCTATTGACAACGACCGACTTAAACTGGCTATTCCGCAACCTTCGTCTTTCCCCGATTCAAATTCGATTTTCTTTGTTCTTGATCTAAACATATCAAAAATAACATCATTCAAGTACATTTTATTTCAATTGAATCCCAAAACACATAAATGAGCAATTTACCAATTTACCCCCAATATTTCACATTTTTACCATTTGGTCCTATTTGCTTAAAACACAAAATACACAAAATTTCACAATAACACTTAAGGGCCGAATACTCCTAGGGACTATACAAGTTCATTTCTTTAATTTATTTTGTAAATAAGCCCCTCTAAAATTTTATTTTTATAATTAGCCTTAATTACACCATTTCACTAAAACTTCTAATACAAAACATGTTAATCCTTAACATATCTTTAATTTAAAATCTTCAAACATCATAAACCATAAGAACACATCAATGGCCGAACCTCATATACACATGATTTTCAAAAATTCAAGCATGGGTCGGGTAATTTACAAAACAACGATCACAAAAATGTAAAAATTAACAAAAATCGAAATCAAACTAACCTTGATTTTAAGCTTATAAGTGCCGAAAATTAAAAGAAATGAAACCCCTTTTTCTTCTTCAACATTCGTCCAAGAACACCAAAGATGATAATAATTTTTTCTTTTGTTTTATTATAACATATAATAAGTTAGTAACTAAATTACTAATATAACCCTTTTAATAAATATAAAACTAACATATATAATAACGGCAATGGTGACTTTAGCCACCCACGAACTTTAAAAATGGGTTAATTGCCTTTTTAATACCCCACTTTACAAAGCCATCATCAAAAAGGCACTTTTCACTATAGCTTGAAACTTTTAAATTACGCGATTAAATCCTTTTGTCAAATTAAGCACACAAACGATAAAATTTTTCTACGAAACTTTCACACATATTAATTTACACATAATGAGCATAGAATATAATATTTAAAAATATTTCAGACTCGGATTCATGGTCCCGAAACCACCGTTTTGATTAGGGTCAAATTCAGATTGTTACAGCAAGTGTCTGACATGCTAGCAAATTAAAGGTGAGCACCAACTACCTTCTAGGTAACTGCAGCCAGTAAAGATTCCACTCTGGAAGTGGGAGAGGGTAACCATGGACTTTATAAGTGGGCTACCCTTAACGCCGATGAAGAAAGACTCGGTATGGGTTATTGTTGACCGACTGACTAAATCTGCCCACTTTATACCGGTTCACACTGATTATTCGCTGCAGAAGTTGGCTAAATTATACGTGGCTGAGATTGTGAGACTGCATGAGGTACCGGTGTCTATCATTTCGGAAAGAGACCCTAGATTCACATCTTGATTCTGGAAAAAAGTTACACAAGGCTTTGGGTACAAGGTTGGATTTTAGTACGGCATTTCATTTTCAGACTAACGGTCAGTCGGAGAGGGTGATCCAGATATTGGAGGACATGCTAAGAAGCTATGTTTGGGAAGACTAGTTGTCGCTAGTAGAGTTCGCGTATAACAATAGCTACCAATCCAATATTCAGATGGCACCATACGAGGCGTTATATGGTCGTAGGTGTCGCACCCCTACCTATTGGACAGAACTTGGTGAGCGGCGAGTTTTGGGGCCAGAGCTAGTTTCTGAAACTGAAGAAAAAGTAAAGTTGATTCGAGATCGGTTAAAGAAAGTATCTGATAGGCAGAAGTCGTATGCATATTTAAAGGGTAAAGAGATAGATTACTCTGTGGGGGATTCTTTCTTTTTGAAAGTCTCACCATGGAAAAAGATTCTGAGGTTTGGATGGAAAGGTAAACTGAGCCCTAGATTCATCGGACCTTACTAAATATTAAAGCATGTGGGATCGGTCACCTATCAGCTTGAGCTGCCTCTTGAGTTAAACCGGATATATGATTTGTTCCACGTCTCTATGCTGAGGTAATACTTCTCTGATCCCTCACATATAGTGCTGGTGGAGGAGACTGAGTTAGACCTAATCTGACTTTTGATGAGGAACCGGTGCAGATACTGGATCGTGACGTTAAGGTGCTGAGAAAGAAATCTGTTCCACTGGTTAAAGTGCTTTCGCGTATTCACAGTTCAGATGAAGCTACGTGGGAACCAGAGGAGGCGATCCAATAGTAATACCCTTATCTATTCGAATCAGGTAAATTTCGAGGCCAAAATTTCTTTAAGGGGGTAGAGTTGTAATGCCCATAAAATATAGGGTCTGTAAATTTTTGCATGATTTGATAAATTGCTTGTTTGCTTCAGTGGCTAAGTGTTTTGGGTGAGTTTTGGGGATTTTAGGAAGCCTGGGTTCAAGTATGGCTTTTGGCAAAATTTAAATTTTTGCACTTTTGGAAACTCGGATGTTAGCTTAAAGGGCATATATATTAAGTGTGCTTGGTTTGAGACACAAGGAGTCTATTGGTAAGGTGGCAAGTGGCGTGTGGAGTGTTCTAGTGGTCTGAGGTTCGAAACCCATGGCATGCAATAAGGAAGTTTTATTTTATGTCTCTGTGGCGAGAGAGGTAGAGTTGGATTCAAACTCTGCAAAGGTGGTTGGAAACTTAGTCATCGAGTTTGAATGATTTGAATGGGAGGCTGGGAGAAAAATAAGGAGAAAAAGGTAGAGAGGTTGAAGGAGTTGGGATGTGAATGAGTCATAGCCGAATTTGGGAGAGCTTGAGTAAGGGGATTTCGACTAAGGGGTTTTCATTTGTGTATTTTCGACATTTAGGGTGAGTGTAGAAGCTGAATTTTCTCTTTGGTATTTTGGGTTTTCTTTTGTTATGTTTCAGGTTTTGCTCTCTGTGGCGTCTCGTGCATCATTTTTGACCATTCGGGCCTTTCTTTCTTCAATTTTCTTTTTCTCTCTTCCTTGTTTCAAAAGCTGCCGAATCACTCATAGCCGGATATCTATTGCCTTTTCCTTTCTTCTAGCCGAACTCAACTTCTTATTTTCCCTCTCACTGTTTCTTTTCTTTTCAAGATAGCCGAATACTTCTCTCTCAAAACTTTTGTTCTTCTTGTGTTGACAAAACCTGTTAAGGCCTAAACACCTTCTTTTCTTCGTCCCTAACCATTTCTTGATCTCTTCGATTTATTGGTAAGTGGTTACTTTAGCCAAATCTTGAATGGTTTCTTTCTTTATGCTCGGTTTTGTACTTCTTGTGCCAAAAGGCTGTTTCTTTTTGTTTTCCACGGAGATAAGTTTATCTAACACATTGTCTTTCGTTCGAATGTTGCTAGGGACTCGTTTTCCTTAACCAAGGGGTAGGCTGATTACTTTTCCCATGCAAGGGATCTTTCGATTCGCGGTAAGTGCTTTAAGCATAGTATATACATATTCTTATGGGATTGTAGATTCTTATGAATCAGTTAACGGTTCTTGTGAAGGTATAGCATTGAAAAGAATACGTGGTTTTGGGGCTAAAGAAGATTGTGATTGGTGATTGGTAAGTAGCATTAGTCTAATCAGAGCGTTTTCAATATTATGATGATGGATTAACGAGGGTTTGAGTCTAATTAATGGGGTTGTTGTTATCATAGGTGTTTAATCTTGGAAGCACTTCAACTACAACCCATAATAGGTGTGTAATCGTACACCCAATGTTGTTTCTGTCAAAACGACGAATGAAGGTGTGTATTCACACCCTTATTTAATTGTGAATCGGCAAAAGCTGAAAAGCCAAAACTTTGGCATCTGAGGGCTCACGAGCATGTGAACGCTCGTAGGGACAAATCGAGCCACAATCGTTGGCGATAGACCGTAGAGGCCGCCACAAACGTTCTCATGGGCTTATGTCGTAATGGGCCTCGTAGGTTCGAAATGGGCCATATGGGCCCAATGGGCCCTACAAGGACGAAATCCACTGTAAGTGACTAATAAGGGATTGGGCTGCGAGGTTCGCCTTGCCATGACAGAATGTGGGCTGAATGTGGCACACAAGCGTGTGTAACGGGCGTTAGGCCCAATTACAGTGTGGGCATATAAGTCATTCGAGTCGTTCGAGACGACGGTAGGCCGTTGGAAAGGTCATAAATTGTACCAAAATACTCTCGAAGGGTAGAATTACCAAATACCCTCGAAGGGTAGAATTACTAAAATACCCTCAAAGGGTAGAATTACCGAAATACCCTCATAGGGTAAAATTTTTAAAATACCCTTGTAGGGTAGAATTACCAAAATACCCTTGAGTGGTGAAATTACCGTTTTCCCGCTAACCGACGAAATGACCATTATACCCCTAGTGGTAGTTTAGTTGGTGTGTGTATGCTACTAAATGACTGTTTGTGAATATGACATGCTACATACACGTAATATTTATGACATGACATTCTGCATTGGGGTTGAGATTCTGATTTGGAGGAAGTACTGTACTAGTGGCTCTGCCGCGTTTTCACTGTTCTAGTGGCTTCGTCACCTATTCTGATTTTAGTGGCTTGGCCACGTTTACTATTATTAGCAGGTTTGCTGCGTTACTATTAGCAGCTATGCTGAGATATTGGTGTGTTGGCTGGGTGGGTCAACTTAGTCCCGACATGGTGTGTTGGTTGGTACGGGTGGTGTGTTGGTTGGTTCGGGTTGGGTTGCATCACTTTTCTATTCTATTTTTTTATTTGGGCTCGTTCCCCACTCATCATTGTATTGGGCTAAGGCCTATCTTTGTCATCATATCGAATAGGCTCGAGCCTGCATCAGCATCTTGCATGATAAGGGATAACACACTGAGTTCTTGTAACTCACCTTTTTCTTTTATCTGTATTGGTAATCCCAGCCTTAGAGGATTTGGAGCTACGAGGGACTCGGTGATGGCCACATGTGCGCGAGTATTTTCATTCATACCTAGTTTTTTAAAATTATTTAGTTTGGGGAGATATTTATGTAATAAGGCCATTTGTGGTTTTTAACTTTTATTTGGTTTTAACTTTTTACGTTAACCTGCTAGAATAGGAAACACGAGTTTTCAAAATAATAACTATTTCCAAAGAAAATCACACATTTTTAGATTTTAAAGTTACAATTAGAAAAGCTTCCGCGGTTTCAATTCAGATTAATAAACTTGTAATAAATGAAACGGCCAATAAGTGATTAACAAGTTTAGATTTTACAACCCCAACATTTTCGATAGCAATTAGTTTTAAAAAGGATTTAAAACTTTAGTCACGAATTTTCATCAACAAGACCGATTTTCAAATCAACACTTCGATGTGACTCATCAGATCCGGTCGTAACGTCTAGGCTAGGTTTGGGGTGTTACAAGCCATGTAAATGGTCTCATCAAGAAAGCCATTCAAGAATGCTGTCTTGGCATCCATTTGTTAGTTCTCATAATCGAGAGTAGAGGCAGTGGATAAGAGTATGCAAATAGACTTGAGCATGGCTATCAGAGGAAAGGTCTCATCGTAATCGATGCTTTCTTTCTGTGTGTAGTCTTTCCCTACAAGTCCAGCTTTGTGTGCTTCCACTTTCCCTTCTGCATTTCTCTTCTTCTTGTAGATCCACTTACACCCTATGGGTTTAATCCCAACCGGTAAGTCTACAAGTTCCCACGCCATATTGGATTTCATAGAATCCATCTCGGCATCCATGACCTATTTTTAGAGCTTGGAATCAACGTCTTGCATAACCTCCTTGTAAGTGAGTGGATCATCATCCTCATGATTGGCTTCCATATTATAAACTCCCCCACTATGATGGATTCCTCTCTGTTGTTGATCATTTGTAGCTTTTTCTACAATTTTCTCGAGAATAGGACCAGTGATTATTTTACCACTCCCGAAAGTTACTCGAGTACCACTTTACTTCGAGGTTGAAAGTTATCCATGTAGCTTTCCTCGAGAAAAGTAGCATGACTAGAAACTTTAATTGTATTATCTTTCAAATTGTAGAATAATCCTCCTTTTTTTCCTTTTGGATATCTTACAAAGATGCACTGTAACAGCCCTCACCCGTATTCAAAACCGGCATAGGGTTACGAAGCATTACCGGACTTACAACACATTTGTACAAATGTTTCACATAAATTTAATCAATTCATACAATCATCATTCGATCTTAATCAATTTGTCCCTAATACGAGCCTACGAGGCCCTAAACATACATTGGGAGTGGTTCGGTACAAAACCGATAACTTAAGAAACTTTCACGAACTTTGAAAATTTTTCTCAAAACAGGGGACACACGTCCATGTGGTCAGGCTGTGTGGCCAGACACGCCCGTGTCACAAGCCGTGTGGACATTCGAAATGGGATCACATTGTAACACCCCTTACCCGTGTCTGATGCCGGGACAGGATACGAGGCATTACCGTACTTAACCTTTCTTCAACATGCCTTCTCGGGCGATAAAACTTTGTTCCAACTTAAAACCATTCCTTCTTAATCATAATATGCATATCATGGGCCTACGAGGCCATAAACATACATCCGGAGGGTTTCAGAGTTCAACAGAAAACTTTAACGCTCCTTGAAAATTTTTGCCTAGACAGGGGCCATACACCCGTGTTGTAAAAGGGACACGCCCATATGCCTCTAAGACATGCCACTGTTCATCACTCGTGGTCGACACTAACTTATTTCACACGGCTGAGCACACGCCCGTGTCTATAACCCGTGTCCTTCACACGGCCTTGACACGCCCGTGTCTCCTATCCATGGAGCTCTTTGTTTATGACATCATCAAACCCTAATTAGCACACGGCCAGGGCACACGCTCGTGTGCTGGCCCATGTGACGAATCATATTTTTGTAAATTAATGCAAGGGACGCACGACCTACTAACACACCCATGGGGCTGGCCGTGCTAGACACACGCCCGTGTGTCTACCCGTGTGGACAATTATAGGCTATTTTCCAAGCCTTTTTGCCACCCTGAAACATAAACTCATTCAATTCATCACCAGTAGCACATATCATAGCAATATTAAACTATTAAGAATCTTTAAATTATCAATCATTCCACCCATATTTAACTCTATAACTTGCATGAACATTCATTTCATTATACTCATCAACTTTATAACATAAAGTTGACAATATTGGCCAATTCATCATGGCCATTTACAAAATGACTGTGAAACATTAATAGCCAACCCTTTGGCCTTCAAACATGACATGACACAAAATGATTAAATTTGTAACACCCCTTGCCCATATTCTATGCCGGAACCGAGTTCAAGGCGTTACCGTACTTGACTCACATGATCATACCACTTTAGGTTATCAAAATCCATTCCAAATTAAACTTTCCCATTCTCATGTTTAACCTCCTTATAATGGGCCTACGAGGCCCTAAACATACTTCCGAAAGGTTTTGAAAAAGAATCGGAACTTTTACACACTTAGGAAAATTTTACCTAAATAGGGGCCACACGCCTGTGTGAAACGGGACACGCCCGTGTGGGCAGGCCGTGTGGTCACACATGCCCATGTCCCTCACCGTGGTCGACATTAACTTATTTTACGCGACCGAGCACAAGCTCGTGTTTCTGGACCGTGTCCCTCACACAGCCTTGACACGCCCGTGCTTCAGCCCGTGTGCCAAAACCTTGGCATTCTGTTTATGATGTCATCACCTCACTATGGTCACACGGTCAAGGCACACGCCTGTGTCCTTAAACCGTGTGTGCAATTAAATTCTACATTTAAAGTGCAGACTTCACACAGCCTGGGCATATGCCCATGTCCAAGGCCGTGCCTCCCACACGGCTGAGACACACGGCCGTGTCTCTGCCCGTGTGTTTACTACTGGGCATTCTTTGTAAAACCTAGCATGTAGGGGATGCACAATCGATTAACACGCCTATGGGGCTGACTGTGTGTCCCACACGGCCTAGACACACACCCGTGTGACTACCCATGTGGACATAAAAAGGCTATATTCCAAGCCAAATGCCACCCTGCATGGTAAACATACTAACTCCAACTCATATGAGCATCATTCATGACCCAAAGGTACATCTAAAAGCTCAATTCAAAGCATTCACACAAGCATAAACTTCATAATTCATCTTCATTAAACATAAGAACTTTCCAAGTATTGGCCCAACTTTAATAACCATATACAAAATGACTTTAATAACATACATAGCCAACACTTTGGCTAACAATTACGACCTAACAAAATACCCAAGTCCTATACATGCCATACTCAGAAAAAGTCTAAATTATTATACCAAAGTGATGTCGATAGTGTGATTTCCAAACTCTGACTTCCACGTTCCTCGAGTTATCTTGGCAATACTACAAGGGAAAAAGGGGAATGAAAAGGGGTAAGCACAAAGCTTAGTTAGTTTGCATGGAAATAAATAACAATAATAAGCTCATGATAAAATCCATCCATGGCATTAATTAACCATACACAAGGTTATAGTCTTATTGCCATACTTACTCACACTCGCCCTTATTAAGCACATACCATGCCACATGTCGTAAATATTTCTTTGTGAATCATTTAGGAGTACCTGTATTCACTCATTCACTTGACTTTAGTACTAATCTCATTTCTATTTCCAAGCTTATCTATCTATCCCATTAATCATTAGGGATACTCAAGGACGCATATTCATCGTCATTAATATAAGTACAAAGCCAATGCCACACCCCAAATGTGGTTTTACATGGGGTCACCTCTGAGTGCCGATGCCATATCCCAAATATGGTCTTATATGGAATCTCACATCAAGTATCGATGCCATATCCCAGATATGGTCTTATACAATTCTCATATACAACCCCAAAGCCATATCTCGGATATGGTCTTATACAGGATCTCAATTCGGTGCCGAGGCCATATCCTGGACATGGTCTTATACGGGACCTTATCCATTTCATGTCTCGATGATAACATTTTTACATTCATTATAGTCCACTAGGACTTCAACATTTAAACTTACTCAATTTAGTAGAACATCATGTATCAATTTAATACCAAATATTCTCAAACGTGCTAACATAATGTTGAATTTATCACATACAAACTTACCTCGATTTCAAAATAAGCTAGATCGTCGATCTAGTCCGAGACTTTATTCTTTCCCCGATAGAGGTGGATTCTTGGTTCTTCTTGCTCTATAATAGCAAATTAGCTCGTTTCAATCATCACGTTAATAAAAAGCATTTTAATAATCATGCTTTGGCAAAATTACTATTTTGCCCTTAAACTTTGGCAAAATGACCATCTTACCCCTAAGCTCGAAAATCAATTCTAACCAAATTTCTACCTTCAACAAGCCTAGATGAACATTTTTTCTCTTATAACTATCATCAAAACTCCACATTTCACACATTTACTACAAACTTTATAACCTTTATAACAAGGTCTATTTAGGTGTTTTCATGATAACACCTCTTACAAAAGTTGTTTATCTAACAACTATGACTTATTTTCTTCCATAAAAATGAAGTAAACAACATAAAAGCTCTCATGGCAAAACCCTAAACTTTTCACCATATTGCAACATAGTCCCCTCTTAAGAAAGCTTAAGCTTTAGAGGTCCCAAAAAGTACAATTTTTATCAAAAATGATCACCAGAATACTTACTAGCAAGGAGAAAAGCTTGCGGAAAATTTTGAGCTCTCAAACCCCTTAGTTTTCTGCCAATTTTCGGTGGAGTATATGAGAGAAAAAGATGATATCTTCTTTTTCTTTATTTTAATATAAAACACCAGTTTAGCCCACCTAATATCAACAACTTTGACCAATTTGACAATGTTTGTCTCCTATGGCCTGTCACTTTATTTCTTGGGGATCTAATTGCACTTTAAAGACCTCCAATTAATGTTCTTTAGCTATTGGATACCCTTAGCTTATAAAATGGAACTTTCGCACTTTATGCGATTTAGTCTTTTTTCGCGATTAAGCAAGAAATCGCTAAAATTAAAGCACCAAAATTTACATGCACTTATATAATCATGCTCTGACTCATAAAATAATATGAAAATAATTTCTCTAACCTCGGATTAGTGACTTTGAAATCACTATTCTGACTAGCCCTTAAATTGGGCTGTTACAAAATTCCTACACATGCCATACTCAAAATGAATTAACTTTACTATACCAAAATAGTTGTTGATAGTGTGATCCGAGCTCCGACGTTCTACGATCCCTGAGGTAAATTGGTGAAACTACAAGGAAAAGGGAAAAGGGAGGGGTAATCATATAGCTTAGTAAGTTTGCATGAAATTCTAAAGCAAAATAATTGCTCAAACCAATTTCATTCATCTCATGAAGCATTAGCAACATAAGTCTCAAATGCTTATGCATACTTATTCATACTTACTCTCACTTATTCTTACCCATCTCATGTCACATTATGATTTTGTAACTTGTACTTACTCATGGCACCTGTATCACTTAATCTTATGACTTAGCACATATGTGCTAACATAAACTAAAACTCGAATCTTCATCATTCTTATCATGAATGAAACTCATGGTCATCCATAAACGGATTTGGCTCTATACCATTTTACATACTTAGCTCTTTTACCCATGAACTAATTAGATTATTTTAGAATATTCGCACTCATCGTGCATAACTCTTGATGCCAACACCATATCCTAGATATGGTCTTACATGGGATCACCCCTTGATTCCGATGCCATATCCAAGATATGGTCTTACACGGGATCTTATAGCTTGATGTCGATGCCATATCCCAGACATGGTCTTATACAGGATCGTACATGAATGTCGATACCATGTCCCAGACATGGTCTTACACGAGACCTTCTTTATTCAATGCTAAAACATTGGTAACCTAATTATTCCGAATCTTTATACGTGATTTCACATAACTTATTTTCACCATATCCTCATCGAGGCTTCAACACTCGATTTTCATAGCAATAACACACATCATTGTAATAATAATTAATTTCAATTATCAAAATATTATGAAACTCTAACTTCATACAAACTTACATCGATTTCTCAAAATGTGTATCGATGCTCGATTTAGTCCTCGATTTTGTTCTTGCCTTAGTTTCGATCCGGGCTTCGTGTTTCTTGATCTATAATAACAATTTCACTTGTTAAATACACATATTAACTAAATCGACTCATAATTCATATTTTGGCAAAATTACAATTTTGCCCCTAAACTTTCTCATAATTACACTTTTGCCCCTAGGCTCGTAAAATGAATTTCATTCAACTTTCTTGTATTTCAGGTCTAGCCGAATCGTATTCTCAACTATAGCAACCTTCAATTTTTATATTTCACTCATGTATGACCATTTTCATAACTTTTACAAGTTGGTCCTTACATGCATTTTTCATGAAAATCACTTAGAAAAAGATGTTTATCATACATCAAACTTTCATATTCCTCCATAAAACATCAAAATAAATGCATGTCACACATGGGTAAATTTTTGAATATGAACCCTAGCTCAAAATATAGCTAGAAATAGCTAAATCGAGCTACGAGGGTCTCAAAAATACTAAAAACATTAAAAACGGGGCTAGGATGCACTTACTACCAAGCTTGGAAGATTGAAGAAACCCTAGCTATGGCTCCTTGCAAATTTTGGCTAAGGGAGAAGAATATGGACATGATTTTTGCTTCTTTTTCCCTTTTAATTCTTTTATTAACCAAATGACTAAAATGCCCTTAATGATCCTTTCTTGAGATTTTTCCTTCCCATGTCCATTTTTGTCCATCATCAAATATAGTGGTCTAATTGCTAAATAGGTACCTCTAGAAATTTTTATAATTCTATTTCAACTTAAATCTTCTAGAATCTCATATTTTCTATTCTTTGTAATTTAGTCCTAATGGACAACTTAATCACTAATTAATAAAATTTCTTCATGAAATTTTCACACAATCATGCAAATACCTCATAGGCCTTATAAAACCATTTAAACACATATTTCTTCTTCGGATTTTATGGTCTCACACCACTATTCTGACTAGGGCCTAAATCGGGCTGTTACATACATGGTCGTGTCCTTGCCCGTGTCTGACCCCGTGTAACCCTCAGACTTGGGTCACACGGCCAATACACACGCCCGTGTGGCTAGCCCGCGTGCCCTAAAAATGGCCATACACGTCCATGTGCTATGTCGTGCCAAACCTGTAGGGTATACTGACTTATACCACACGACCAAGTCACACGCCCGTGTATGAGGCCGTGTGGAGTATACTGACTTGATTTCAATTTCGACACCAGGGGACACATGGCCATGTAACATAACCGTGTGTCACATACGGCTGAGACACACGCCCGTGTGGACAAAAATAGCTATTTACCAAGCCAATTTTCCACCCCAAACTTAGGCACACCTACACAACCATATGGCACAAAACATACAATCAGTAGGCATATAATTCAACTCCAAACCAATGCATGATTTATACCATTTCTAACACCAGCTAATACAAAACATAATACCACATTATGCCAACTAAATTCATACCATTCCATATCTTTTGAAATCATCAAAATGACCATTAGCAAATATGCATTATTTGACCTAATTTCACAAGCATACCAATATCCATAATTCAACCATTTGAACACCTATAACATCTATAACCATCAAGCATCACCCAACCATCATACCATTCATATCACAAAGCATAAACACATATATCAATACATGATTCAACCATACCAAAATAACCCCAAATAAGCCATTACTCAAGGTTATATATATACAAACCAAAACATGTAAATTTACAAGCCAATTCAATGGGCCAAAATCATTATCAAGTCATAACCAAAATGACCAAAATCCCTATACATGCCATATACTTAAAATACCAAGTTCATAGGTACTGAGTGAAAGATGGATAGTGTGAAACGATCTCTGACATCCTCGAATGCGAGCTAGCTTTGAGAACACAACAAAACATGGGAAAAACAAACACAGTAAGCTTTATAGCTTAGTAAGCTTGTATGAACTAAACTCAACTAATCATAAATACACAAATCATCAATTTGAACAAATCATGTGCTTATATGCAAACTTCATAACTTCTTCAATTTTAAGCTCGTATGATTCATATACATACCTGAACCAATCCGTAACAAACTCATACCCAAACGGAATGATGTCGAATACCTAAATTATCGCACACTAAGTGGCAATACATAGCCGAAGCTATTTTAATCTCACACACTAATTGCCATACATAGCTGAAGCTATCTCGAATCACACACAAGTGCCATACATAGCTGAAGTTATCTTGAATCGCACACTAAGTGCCATACATAGCCGAATTGTCGTAAAACATGACTGTAGTCTCGTATATACAATTTATGCAATATAAAAGCATTTAAAGCATAATTATAACAATTTTTATTACATAAGAACTTACCTCGGATGTGAAAACGACGAAATAAGTCGATTGGTCGATAACTTTAGTTTTCCCTTGATCTTGATCCAAATTCTGCGTTTCTTAATCTTAAATTATTTAATCATCTATTTATTCAATTCAATCCAAAATATACATTTGGGCTAACTTACACATTAGCCCCTAAACTTTCACATTTTTACAATTTAGTCCTTATTACACAAAATCACAAATTAATGAAATTTCAAATATACCCATGCTAGCTGAATTACTATTATGCCTCTAGTAGCCCATATTTTTCATTTATTCACACATGTAACCACACATTCACATTTTCACGTTTTCACTAATAAATCCTTATTTTACATTTTCACTCAAAATCACTTTACAAAATTTGTTTAACTATTAACAAACATTCAAAATCTATCGTCAATCATCAAAAATCATATATATTCATCAATAAAAACATTCAAAATCTTTAACATTTTTGCAAATTAGTCCCTGGGCTAGTTAGTACTAGCTGCAACGATCTGAAAAACATAGAAATCATTAAAAATAGGACAAAAATCGTACCTTAATTGCCCAAAATAGCTTGGCCTGTAACAACTCGATTTAGGGCCTAGTTGGAATAGTGGTTGCGAGACCACAAATTTGAAGTAGAAATATAGGTTTTATGGTTTTTATGAGGTCTATGAAATGTTTGCACGGTTGTGTGAAAATTTCATTAAGAAATTTTATGATTTTGTGATCAATTTATCTTCAGAACTAAATTGCAAAAATTGAAAAATATGAGATTCTAGAAGTTTCAAGTATGAGATAGCAATAGAAAATTATTAGAGGTCCTCATTTAGTAATTAGACCATTATATCTTATGATGGACAAAAATGAGCATGAAAGGGAAAAATCTCAAGGAAGGGCCTTAAGGGCATTTTGGTCATATGGTTAATAAATTAATAAAAAGGGAAAAAGAAGTCAAAATTGGTGTCCATCTCCTTCCATAAGTGCCAAAAAATGAAGAGAAGCCATAGCTAGGGTTTTGTTCATTTTCAAGCTCAAAGTAAATGGATCCTAGCCTCGTTTTTAATGTTCCTTACATTTTTGAGATCCTCGTAGCTCGATTTAGTTATTTCTAACCATATTTTAAGCTAGAGTTCATGTTCAAAAATTGACCCATGTATGACATGCATGTATTTTGATGTTTAATGGAGGAATATGGAAGTTTAATGTGTGATGAACATATTTCTCTAAGCGATTTTTCGTGGAAACACATAAAAATGACCTATTTGTAAAAGTGAGAAAATGTGTAGTAAAATCAGTTTTAAAGGAAATTGTGAGCTATTATAAGCTTAAGATAGGTTCGGCTAGGCTTGGGTAACCAAGAAAATGAGTACATTTCATCATAAGAGCCTAGGGACCATTTTGCAAATATGTAAAAGTTTGGGGAAAAATTATAATTTTTGCCGAAGTATGATTCATGGGTGATTTTAGTCGATGTGATAATTAAATAAGTGAAATTTATCATTATAGATCAAGAAACATGAAGTCCGGACCTAAACCGAGGAAAGAATAAGGTGGTGGACTAAATTGAACAACTATCTATATTTTGGTACCGAGGTAAGTTTGTGTGTAATAAATCAACATCATGTTATTATGATTTTAAATGCTTGATGTTACATGGATTGTATATTCTTTCGATGAAATTGGTTAATGAGGTCTCGATGAAAAATATGATGAAGTTTACTATGTTGAAGTACCGGTTGAACCTTAGGAATAGAAAGGATACCTTTGTCATGACATTAGATTAATAAGGTCCCGTATAAGACCATATCTGGGATATGGCCTCGGCACTGAATCGAGATCCCGTGTAAGACCATATCTGGGATATGGCATCAGCATCGAATAGTGATTCCGTGTAAGACCATGTCTAGGACTTGGCTTCAGTATGAAATCGTGTAAGACCATGTCAGGGACATGGCACCGATATACGATCTCGTGTAAGACCTATCTAGGATATGGCGTCGACATCAATATGAGATCCCGTATAAGACCATATCTAGGATATGCCATCGGCATCGACATGTGATTCCATGTAAGACCAAATCTGGGATATGGCATTGGCATCTTACTACGTGTATGACAATTCTCGAGTATCCTTCAACACTCCAAGTGGTTCAACGAGGTAAAGAATTAAAGTTATGTTAAAGATGGAAAAAGTACTAAAGTTATGTGATGGAGTGATACAGGGACATATGCGAAACTTATGAGAAATGAGTCCATTATGTGATATGTGGTTGGTAAGAGTGAGCATGAATAAGCCATGTCAATGTTGCTTGAGAATTTTGTGTTAATTCATATTGTAATGTGTGGATGTTATCACAAGATTTTATGTTGTTATCTATTACAAGCAAACTTACTCAACTTTATGCTTACTCCCTCTCTTTTCCCTTTTCTTGTAGTATCACCAAGCTAGCCCGGGGATCGAAGGACGTCGGAGCTCGATTCACACTATCAAGCTATTCTTTTGGGTACAGTGAAGTTTGATTATTTTGGGTATGGCATGTATAGGAACCTGGTCATTTTGTTATATGTCATAGCCAATGTGTTGGCTATTAATGTTACTCATTTCATTTTGTAAATGGCCATTGGAATTGGCCAATACTAGTTAAGTTATATCTATTCAATGATGATGAAATTCATGAAGTGCAAGCATACGCAATTGAATGAGTAATGTAGGAAGTATATGCATGATGAACGAAATGTGAATTTAAGTTGTGGATGTCTTGTTTGTGGATATTAAAAGTGCATTATTGTTATGCTATGTGTTACTGGAAATGGTATAAGTGTGGTTGCTTTTTAGGGTGGCAAATGGCTTGGTAAATAGCCTTATATTTGTCCACATGGATAAACACATGGGCGTGCGTCTAGGTCGTGTGTGACACACGGTCAGCCCCGTGGGCGTGTTGATAGGCTGTGTGTCCCCCTGCATCAGCAAAATAGAATGCCCAGTAGTAAACACACGGGCAGAGACACGGCCGTGTGTCTTAGCCGTGTGAAGGACACGACCGTAGGACATAGGCATGTGCCTAGGCCGTGTGGAGTTTGGAAATTAATTGTGAGAATTAAATTTGCCACACAGCCTCAGCCGTGTGACCCTAAATGTCTGCTGACGTCATAAATAGAATGCCAAGATTTTCACACACGGGCTAAGGCACGAGCGTGTCATGGCTGTGTGAGGGACACGGAAATGTGCCAGGCCATGTGAAAACCTCTGTAGGTTCGAAATGAAAAATAAAATCCGCTTGGATTAGGAACACGAGCGTGTTCCTTTCCACACGGGCGTATGGCCCGATTTTGAGCAAAAATTTTCTAAGTATTCGTATGCTTCTGGTTCAGTCCCAAACCACTCTATATGTATGTTTCGGGTTTCGTAGGCCCATATTAGGGACCTTATGAATACGAATGAAAATTTTTAAGTTGGAATGAAAATTTATGGCTTGATTTGGTAGGATTAAGTATGTTAAGTCTGGTAATGCCTCGTACCCAGTTTCAGCGTCGAATACGGGTAAGGGGTGTTACATGGCCGAATGAACTCTAAAGAAAAAGACTTTTCTTCTCTTTAATTTTTGGCTATGGTGAGAAAGATGGACAAATATTTTCTTTTATTTTGTTTTAATTAACCTTATAAGTAAATTACTAAATTAACTTTATTGTAAAACCATTTAAACACCTTAATATATGTCCATAAATGTAACACCCCTAACCCAAGACCGTCGCCAGAATAGGGTTAAGAGGCGTCATCGAACAACCTCAATAATTCACATCCATACCATGACACATATTCTGTCATCAATCATACATTCTCAAATACAAACATACAGTCCCTCATCTAGGTCTACGAGACCTTAATCAAGTGTTAGAAAGGGGCCGGGACTAAACCGAACACTAATGAAAGTTTTCAAAATTTCAATATTCTTCAATACTGTTGAGGTAACATGCCCATGCAATTAGGCCGTGTGCCTCACACGATCACTAGACACATCGATGTGTCCAGGCCGTGCCAAAATAGAGCATGTATTCTAACTTATTCACACAGTCACCAGGCACGCCCGTGTGCCATAACCGTGTAGGCAAAATAGGCCATGTACAAGGCCGAATTGCCATCCACAATAGGATTATACTTACAAGCATCAATACAATACCAATTCATGCTTTCAAATGCATTCAATCATACCATTTCATGCATTAATCAATCACCAACTAAACCATTTACTACCATGCTCATTATTACCACAACTAAGCCATTCAAAGTGACAAATGTACATCTCAAAACATATGTAATTCAAACATCATGTAATCCATAACAAAGTTCATCTTCAGATCACATCTTTCTCAATCAACTATGTCATGAAATATACTACATTCATAGGTCATTCATCAATTTTACATCATTCAACTTCCAAGCCAAATCACATGGCAAGGATTAAACCTTTCAAAACATATCATAACATCTAGCCTATACATGCCATATCTCATCTATATACATCTTTCCAAAAGTACCAAAATAAATTGTCGATAGTGTGATAGAGATGCTGACAATTCCCAGATCCGAGCTAGCTTTACTGACACTGTAAAACAGAGAACACAATCACACAGTTAGCTTAGAATAGCTTAGTAAATTTGTAACATAATACAATATACCGAAATAGGCTATCACATAGATTAATTCGCAATCACATATATATATCATACCATCCAAAGATAATATGTTCAAGCAGCCTTCCATAACTCATTCATAGTTTCAGCAACCACATAGGTTCTGAACGTACCTTAGCCAACACTTAGTTGTCGATTACAATTGCTATACAATACTCACTATTTCATTTTGATTAACCTTCGTCCCTTCTTCGATTCAATCGCACACTTAGTGCCCAAATAGTTAGCCAAAGCTCAATTAGCATCGCACACATAGTGCATCCATATCAAACCGATCTTAAATCGGTATCACACGCACAGTGCCAACCACAAAGTCAAAGCTTATATTATTCCGCACACACAGTGCTAACCATTTCGGTCACATTTCCAAATACACACACTTAGTGTCACATAACCCGAGCCCTCACATAATATTCACATTTTAATATTTTCTCACCATTCATTTCACAACATTAAACATAACTATATACACATATTATGTCCGAACTTACCTCAGACGTCAAACTATCGAAATGGTAAATTAATCGAGCACTTTATCTTTGCCTCGATCTCGATCCGAACTTCTCCTTTCTTGGTCTATACACATTCAAATTCAATCCATTCAATTACCAAATCATTCATTTTAGTCCAAACACACATATTTAGGGCATTTTATAAAATAGCCCTTACATTTTCACATTTCGACACTTTGGTCCCTAACTCACAAAATCACAAAATACACATAATTTCATTTCACACAAGTCTAGCCGAATTTTCCTTGTGTTACAAGTCCACACATTTCATTTATTTCACATTTTAATCCTTCAATTTCTCATTTTCTCAATTAAGCCCAAAATACCCAATTTCACTAAAAATTCCAATACAAACTATGTTAACCCAACACCAAGTTTTCATATTTCATTATCAACTAAAAAAATACATCAAACATTCATCGATGGCTCATCACAAGAACATCATCAATTAACAAAATTACAACATGGGTTAGCTAGAGCACGAAGCAACGATTACGAAAACGTAGAAATTATCAAAAACCAAAGTCAAAACTTACCTTAATTGAGCTTAGCAATGGTCGAACATTGAAAAGCTTAAAAACCCTTGCTCTTTCTCTTATTTTCGGTGAAAAGATGAATGGAAATGGCCATTCTAATGTTTCATTTTATTAAAACATTATTTATTTGTTCATTTACAACATTAACCTTATGAAGAAACATATATAACACATAAACATAACGCCATTAATGTCCTTCATCCAACCAATAACTTGTAAAATGGTTTAATAACAACATAAGGACTTCTCCTTTAATGAGCCATGCCAAAAAGACACTTTAACAATCAGCACACAACTTTTAAATTTTATACGATTAAGTCCTTTTTCTTAGTTCAACATACAGTCGATAAAATTATCACACAGAATTTTCACACAGGCTATATCACATATAATCAACACCAAAAAAAAAAATTAAAATATTATTTCAACCTCGGATTTGTGGTCTCAAAACTACTGTTCTGACTAGGGTCTAAACCGGGCTGTTACAACTCTCCCCCCTTAGGGATTTTCGTCCCCGAAAATCTTACCAAGGAATAGGTGTGGATATTGCTCTCTCATAATGTTTTTAGGCTCCCACATATCCTCTTCAATTCCGTGCTTGTGCCACAACACTTTCACTAAGGAAATTCTTTTATTCCTCAATTCTTTTATCTCTCGTGTTAATATTCGAATCGGTTCTTCGCTATACGACAAATCTGACTGAATTTTAACCTCGGTAGGAGCGATCACATGAGACGGATCAGATCTATAATCGAAGCATCGACACATGAAACACATTATGAATCCTTTCTAACTCAAATGGCAACATCAATCTATATGCAACCGGCCCAACACGTTCGATAATCTCATATGGTCTGATGAACCTCGGACTTAACTTGCCTTTTCTGCCAAATCGGAGTATTTTCTTCCATGGAGACACTTTCAAAAACACTTTATCACCAACTTCAAATTCAATATCTTTTCGTTTCAAATCTGTATAAGATTTCTAACAATCTGAGGCCACTTTCAAGCTATCACGAATCACCTTCACTTTCTGTTCAGTTTCTTTAATAAGATCAACCCTGTGAATCTTATTCTCACTCAGCTCAGACCAATACAAGGGAGTTTGACATTTTCGACCATAAAGAGCCTCATATGGTGCCATTTTGATGCTAGATTGAAAACTGTTATTATACACGAATTCAATCAATGGTAGATGTTTTTCCCACGTACTCTCGAACTCAAGTACACAACACCTCAACATTTCTTCGAGAATTTGAATGATCGGCTCGGACTGACCATCCGTTTACGGATGAAAAGCAGTATTGAAATGCAATTTTGTGCCTAAAGCTTCTTACAATTTCTTCCAAAATTACGATGTAAATCTCGAATCTCTGTCAGACACTATAGACAATGGTACCCCGTGCAATCTCACAATCTCGGCAATATACAATTCAGCCAATCTATTGAGTGAATAATCTGTTCTCACTGGAACAAAATAAACCTATTTAGTCAATCTGTCAACTATCACCCAGATCGCATCTTTCTTTCCTAGAGATAAAGGCAACCCCGACACAAAGTCCATCGTAATTCTCTCCCATTTCCACTCAAGAATCATAATCGGCTGTAACAAACCAGACGAAACTTGATGTTTAGCTTTAACTTGATGACAAATTAAACATTCCTACACAAAGTTAGAGATGTCCCATTTCATACCATGCCACCAATAAAACTGTTTCAAATCATTATATATTTTCGTGCTCCCCGGGTGAACAGTCAAACAACTATTGTGAGCTTCATTCAAAATCATCTGAATCAACTCTGAATTTCTTGGAGCACAAATTTGATCTCTAAATCTCAAACAATTATCACTATCAATTCGAAATTCTGAATCAACATTCAATTCACACTGAGTTTATTTAGCCATCATTTCAACATCACTTTTCTGGGCATCACAAATTTGATGTACATACATTGGCTTTACTTTCAACTCGGCCAAAATCGCACTATCATCACACAGATCTATCTGAGTACTCATAGCTCGCAAGGCACATAATGATTTTCGACTTAAGGCACCAGCTACAACATTAGCTTTACCCGGATGGTAATATATCACAAGCTTGTAGTCTTTAAACAATTCTAACCATCTTCTCTGTCGCAAATTCAATTCTTTCTGAGTTATCAAGTATTTCAAACTCTTGTGATCTGTAAAGATATGACATTTCTCACCAAATAAATAGTGAGCCAGATCTTCAATGCAAACACAATCGCATCTAATTTAAGATCGTGCGTAGAATAATTCTTCTCATGCGGCTTTAACTGTCTCGAAGCATAAGCAATAATGCTGCCTTCTTGCATCAGGACACAAACCAAAACATTCAATGATGCATCACTATAAACTATAAATTCTTTACCCAATTCAGGTTGAACTAACACTGGTGCTTCCATCAACAACACTTTCAACTGCTCAAAACTCTGATGGCACTTTTCCGACCACTCAAATTTAACATATTTCTGCAACAATTTCGTTAATGGAGTCATAATCATCGAAAAACCTTTCACAAAGCGTCTATAATATCCCGCTAGTCCCAGAAAACTACGTACTTTAGACACATTTCTCAGAGCCTTCCAATCCAAAATAGCTAAGACTTTACTCGGATCAACTCGTATTCCTGCCGCTGACACAATATGCCCCAGAAAACCAACCTCACGCAACATTTTGCTAAACTTAGCTTACAACTGTTTCTCATGCAGAATTTGTAGCACAATTCTCAAATGCTCGGTATGCTGCGTCTCATCACATGAATAGATCAAAATATCTTCAATGAACACCACAACAAAACGATCCAAATACAGTCTGAATATTCGATTCATCAGATCCATAAACACTGCAGGAGCATTTGTTAATCCAAAAGGCATCACTAAGAATTCCTAATGTCCGTACCTTGTTCTGAAAGCAGTTTTTGGCACATCAACTTCTTTAACTCTCAACTGATAATAGCCCGATCTCAAATCTATCTTTAAAAACACTGTAGCTCATCTCAGATGATCAAATAGATCATCAATACGTGGCAACATATATTTGTTCTTTATCATTACTTTGTTCAATTGACGGTGATCAATACACATTCTCATAGTATTGTTTTTCTTTTTCAAAAATAACACAGGAGCACCCCAAGGCGAGAAACTCGATCTTACAAATCCTCTATCAGTCAACTTTTGCAACTGAGACTTCAATTCTTTTAATTCTGTTGGTGCCATTCTATACAGAGCTATTGAGATAGGAGTAGTTCCCGGCACTAAATCAATACGAAATTCAACTTCCCGAATCGGAGGTAATCCCGGTAGCTCTTCAGGGAACACATCTGGAACCTCACAAACCACAGGCACAGATTCAACTTTCTTTTCTAACTCTTTTGTATCAATCACATATGTCAGATAGGCTTCGCAACCCTTTCTCACATAGTTCATAGCTTTCATCGCAGATAGTACAGTCGGTAATCCTTTTATATCTCTGGATTCCATTCGAACTATCTCACCATTCTGATTTCTCAATTCAATACTCTTCCTTTTACAATTCACAATGGCATTATGCAGAGCGAGCCAATCCATACCCAGAATTATATCAAATTCATCGAACGGTAGCAACATCAAATTAGCCGAAAAACATATATCACGAAACATTAATGGGAATTCTTGCCCCCCTTATCCACCAAGACACACTTGCCTAAGGGGTTCGATACTCTAACCACAAATTCAGTAGACTCAATAGGTAGAGTCTTATTAAATACTAGATTCACACACACATAGGAATGAGTTGAACCCGGATCTATTAATGCAATCACATCAGTATCGAATAGAGTAAAGGTACTCGTTATGATGTCTGGAGATGATGCTTCCTCTCGTGTACGTATAGCATAAGCTCGGGCATGTGCTCTCGCTTCGAATCTCACAGCTGTATCAGTAGTCCTTCTCTGACTTCCACTCACATTTCTAGGGTTTTTGGGTGCTCTACCCCTAGCAGTCACATTTCTTGATTTCACATTCTGAATGTTGATTTCACATTCTGAATATTGATTTCACATTCTGAATATTTTCTTTCTCAACCATCTTTGGGCAATCTTGAATGAAGTGATCTCGTGATCCACATTTATAGCAAAATCTATTGTTATACTTGCCCCAGCATTCTCCCACATGTCTCCTTCCACATTGTTTACACTCAGGTTTGTTGCTTTTGACACTATCAACGCTTGATTCTATTGGAGCTTGAGTTTTCGTACCAACACTTAGTCTTGCGCGGTCTCTATTCTGATGTCCAAATGAAGTATTTGATTGGTTGCTTGCATCTCTAAATCTCTTTATCAAAGGTTGAGAAAACTTACTCATCGATCTTTTTCTTTCATCACGAGCTTCAGAGTTGGCTTTTTTCTTTTCTTTTCTAAGCTCCTCGGCTTTGCAAGCTCTTTTGACTAACACAACAAATTCATTTATATCAAGTATCCCAACCAACAACTTGATGTCCTTATTCAACCCTTCTATGAAGCATTTACACATAGTAGCTTTGGTCGAAACACATTCCCGTGCATACTGGCTCAATCTCACAAATTCTCGCTCGTACTCAGTAACTAACAAACGACCCTATTTCAACTCTAGAAACTCTTTACGTTTCTGATCTATAAATCGCTGACTAATATACTTTTTTTTGAACTCAACTTGAAAGAAATCCCAAGTGATTGTCTCTCTCGGAACCACTGACGTCAACGTCTTCCACCAGTTATAAGCTGTGTCTCTCAACAATGAAACTACACATGTGATACAATCATCAGGAGCCAATGACATCTTATCGAAAACCTGAATTGTATTCTCGAGCCAAAACTCGGCTCACTAAGCATTATCATCAACTGTGGCGCTAAACTCTTTGGCCCTGTACTTACGAATCTTAACCACAGAAGGTTTATTCAGTCGAATCGGATCTACAACTTGTGGCACAACAGGTACTTGTTGGGGTGGAGGTTGTGGAGTAGCCGGATTCATTCGAACGAAATTCGAAAACCACTCACTCATCATTCGAAAGAAGGCTTGCTTAGCCTCTCCTCCCTCACTACTTTCATTTGGCCTAGATTTGGCTGGCGCTATCCCTTGAGCGGGAGTAGGCGTATTACTCTCAACATCGTCAGCAACTGCTCGATCGGAATCCATTACTATATGAAAACACATTTATAATAGCCAGAACTCATCACACTATTGCAATTTCATATATGGCATGTATAGCTAGACTCACACACACTATGTTAGTTTGAGAATCGACTAAACCGTAGCTCTGATACCAATAAAATGTAACACCCCTAACCCTATTCCGGCGACGGTTTCAGGTTAGAGGTGTTACAATAAATGTCCACTCATGCCATTGATGGTCTAATTACAACATAAGGACCTTTACTATAAGTTTTTATAGATATTTAATACTTTTAACTAATAGAACTCCACTTTTGCACTTACGCGATTTAGTCCTTTTTATCAAATTGACCAATTAAACGATAAAATTTCTTAACGAAATTTTCACACAATCATTCAATCATATCGTAAACATTAAAATAATAATAAAATAAATATTTTGACTTCATATTTGTGGTCTCAAAACCACTATTCTAATTTGACTAAAAATGGGCTGTTACATGCACAATTCTGTCTGTGTATCCAACGTCTTTGCATCCGTATCCATAACGTGTGTTGGACAACCCCATATTCTAAAGTGATTTAGATTGGGTTTCTTTCCATACTAAAACTCATAAGGTGTCTTACATGAAGACTTGGTTGACATATAATTCAAAATATAGCAATTCGTTTGTATTGCATATCCTCAGAAAGAAGTAGGAAGTTATGAATAGTTTAACATTGAACGAACCATGTCAAGCAAGGTTCTATTCCTTCTCTCAGCTATGCCATTTTGCTGTGGAGTGTTTGACATAGTCATTTGGGACAAAACCCTATTATTTATGAGGCATCCTAAGAACTGATCGAACAAATATTCCCCACTTCGATCAGACCGAAGATTCTTTATGGATAAATCTAATTGTGTTTCCACTTCTGCACGAAACTCTCAAAATTTATCAAAGGTTTCGATTTTGCAGTGCATTAGATACATATATCCATATCGAGAATAGTCATCGATAAAAGTCATATAATAATCGTAACTTCCTTGGGCATTGATGCTCATGGGACCACATACATCAGTGTGCACAAGTTCTAAAGGTTGGTTGGCCCTTGTATCTTTCGTATTAAAAGACCTCTTAGTAATTTTAGCTTCTAAGCAAGATTCACTTTGTGGAAGACTAACTTCTTAAAGCATACTTAAGGGATCATCTTTCATGAGTCTAGTGATTGTTTCTTGGTTAATATGACCAAGTCTTAAATGCCATAGGTATCCCTCATTAGAGTTAGAAGTTTTAAGCTTTTTATGCACTATTTCAATTTGAAGTTTCGAGTAGTTATTTGGTTTGATAATGTAGAGATTATTTTTTATCCATCCATTACAGATTAAAAAATAATTTCTATGAAAAGCAATCCATTTATTGAATGTCACAGTATAACTGTCATAAAATAAGCATGCTACAAAAATTAAGTTCCTCTTAGAATGAGGTACATAAAACACATTCTTTAAAACAATCTTCTTAAAATTATCGAAGTGTAAAATAACTTCTCCCACTACTTCGGTTGAAACATAGCCCCCATCTCCGGTCTGTAATGAGAGGCTCCTATCACACAGACTTCTCGTTTTGCTGAATCCCTGTAAAGAAACACACACATGTTTAGTGGCTCCAGAATTAATAACCCAGTTGTCAATTGATTCTTCCACTAAGCAAGCTTCAAACATAAAATATTCCATACCTTTTCCCATTTCGGCTAGGTAATCCAAATACTCCTTCCAGTTTGATTTGAAATGCCCTTTCCTATTGTAGAAGAAACATTTGATCTTTTTAGGATCTTTTGACTTCTTAGCCTTCTTCCTATCCATTGATAACTCTTGAATGGAGTTATATTTTCAGGCTTTTAAACTGAAGTATTTGCTTGTAATTAAGAAAATATGTTTGCATCTTAGACTTATCACTAGAGCATTACATACTAAAGCTTGGATTTTGTTTTAACTGTAAATTTATATTACTTTTAATTGTTGGAAAGAGGTTTGGTAGTCTTTGGTAGTAGGTGTAGGTAAGATAAAAGAGGAAAAAAGAGGAAACGAGAATGAATGAGTTGAAACATTGCCATGGAAAATGGTAGGATAGATTGCCAACAAAAATGTCATGGAAATTCTAGGAAGATGACGCAACACTCAATCCACGTCACTCTCAGCCAACTATACGTGTACCAGATAAATCACCTTGAAAAAAAGGAGCAAAATATGTGTGCTGAGAGGGACATATATACCCTATAAAAGGAGGAGAGAGAAGAGAAGAAGGACACATAGATTGTGAGGAGAAAAGAAAAGAAGGACAGGGATTCCTCTCTCTACAACAGAATCGTGTGGAGAAATTGTATTGAAACTTTTGTGATCTGTATAGGTGAAGAAAGTTAGTGTGGTTATCATTTGTTAGTCTTGTAGACATACACAAACTTTAGGTAATACCTAAAGTCTGGTTTCGAAAGAAGTAGATTGTAGTAGTAATTCTCTGGGTACTAGTTAGTCAAAATTTTTCATGGCATTATTATGTTATGAAAATATTCCCTGTGTAATTCCACCTTTATGATTCAACAACACAAATTCTCTCACTTATTCTTTGTGAATTGCCACGACATTTAGATTGGTTTGTCATTTTTTCAGTTATAAATGATATTATTAGTTGATTCATTAATTCCCTTCATCAATTTATACTCTGTTTCTTTTGCATAGTTTAATTAGTTAAATCTATAATAAAACTTTACCAATTGTAATCAATTTTTGATGCTTGTGGAGGCTATACTCACTCATCATTATATTACTTGGATCAACGTGTACACTTGCACATTTGTACTACATATTTACACGCAACAAGTTTTTGGCGCCATTGCTGGGGATCAAAACATTAGTGAAAATTAGTTTGTTATTATTTGTTTAATTTTTGTTAGTTTAGTTTAATTAGTTGTTTTGATTTTTCTTTTTCAAGTCTGTGCTAGTGCATGCATAGAAATATTTTAGATAAGACAAAGTACAATTTTGATTCCAAGATTGAGAGAACCTTAAGGCGAAGGAGAAAAGAGTTATGAGAAATGGAAAGAATTAGAAATGGTCTAGGTAAAGAAGATCCAATACCTCAGAATGGAAGGGATGCTAATATTCCTTGAATTTTAAATGACAAAGACAGACCCATCAGAGAACATGTAGTGCCAATCTTAGATGATCTGAATCCTGGACTTGTTAGGCCACACATTTAGGCTCAAAATTTTGAATTAAAGCCAGTGATGTTTCAAATGTTGCAAATTGTAGGGTCGTTCAGTGGATTGCCTATGGTAGATCCACAACTCCACTTACAAATTTTTCTGGAAGCTTGTGATTCATTCAAGTTGCAAGGTGTTCTTGAAGATGTCCTGCGACTGAAGTTATTCCCTTACTCATTGTGAGATCATGCTAGAGCATGGTTAAATGCATTGTTATCAGATACGATGGCATCATGGAATGAACTTTGTTAGAGGCTTCTATTAAGATATAATCCTCCTAATATGAATGCCAAGTTGAGGAATGGAATTATATCATTTAGGCAATTAGAGGATGAAACATTATATGAAGCATAAGAGCGATTCAAGGAGCTACTGAGAAAATGCCTAATGCAAGGTTTCAAATATTTGATGCAAATGGAAATGTTTTACAATGGATTGAATGCTTATACAAGAATGTTTTCCGACACATCTGCCAATGGGATTATAATTGATAAATCATACAACGAGGATTATGAATTTCTAGAAAGGATAGCAAATAATGATTATTAATGCCCCACTACCAGAGTTGGAACTGGTAGAAGAGTTGTAGGAGGAATGGAGCTTGATGCAATTACATCTTTAATAGCTCAGGTGTCATCTTTAACAAATATGATTAAAACACTGAAAAGGTCATCTGTAGTGCAGGAAATGAAAGCAACAGAGTTAGCATGTGTTTACTATGAGAAGATCATGTTTTTTATGAATGCACATCGAACCCAGCCTTAATTTATTACATTGGGAATTTTAATAACAATAACAACAACCACCCATACTCCAACACATATAATCTGAGGTGGAAACAATATCCTAATTTTAGTTGGAGTAATCAGGGGTGGAAGCGCCGATAATGCCGTTGATGTATCTTGCGCGATGTACCACCTAGGTATAATCCATGACAAAATGCCCAGTAAAATTCAACTTCAAGTTCTTCATCTATGGAAGCTTTATTGAAAGAGTATATGGCCAAGAATGATGCTATCATTTAGAGCCAGGCTGCATCTTTAAGAGCTTTGGAAAATAAAGTAGGGCAAATTTCCACTGCATAGCCATTACACTTCAACGTAGTACTCAACTACTAGGAATTGTGAATGACACCATTACTAAAGAAGGAATTTCAACTTTTGCAAATAAAAAGAATTCAGAATTAGTAGGGGAGCAAGCGACAAACGAAAAGAGCAACCAGAAAAATGCTGAAGCAGATGCAACTTGTATTATTGATAAAAATGCCACGACAAAACAATTTAGCGAAATGGAAGGAAGGTCACCCTCACCTTTTCCTCAATGGTTCCAAAAATCCAAGCAAGATGTTCAATTCAAGAAATTTCTAGAGGTCCTAAAATAATTACATATTAATATACCATTTGTGGAATCATTGGAGAAAATGCTTAAGTACGTGAAGTTCATGAAAGATATTTTATCAAAGAAGCGAAGGTTAGAGGAATTTGAAACTGTTGCTCTCACTGAAGTGTGCACAACAATGCTCATAAACAAATTGGCACCAAAATTGAAGGATCTAGGGAGTTTTACTATACCTTGCTCTATTGGCAATCATTATATAGGCAAAACTTTATTTGATTTGGGTGCAAGCATAAATCTAATGCCTATGTCTATTTTCAGTGTGCTTGGAATAAGAAAGGTGAGACCCACAACTATCACATTGTAGTTAGCTGATAGATCCTATGCACATCCAGAAGGTAAAATTGAAGACGAGTTGGTAAGAGTTGACAAAATTATTTTTCTAGCAAATTTTATTATTTTGGAACGTGAGGCAAATAAAGATGTACCAATCATACTTGGGAGATGTTTATTAGCAACAAGTAGAACATTAACTGATGCCCAAAAAGGTGAATTAATTATGAGATGTAATGATCAAAACTTTTAATGCCTTTGATGCTATGAAGTGTGTACATACTAATGATGAATGCCATGCTATTGAGATTATAGATACAACAGAGCAAGAAAAAATTGAAGATTTTTGTTCTAATAATTCAGAAAATGATGCATATGTATGTTAGTTAATTGAAGCAGTCATGATTACAGATCTTGATAAACTGATGGAAGTTCAACAAATTTGAAATGGATCAAAGAGAAGTTTCAAATTATTAAATCAGTCCAATCATTCTTTTAAACCTCATCAACCATCCATAAAAGACCCTCCTAGGCTGGAATTGAAGCCCTTGCTAGTATATTTGAAGTACACATATCTGGGAGGTAACAACACATTTCCAGTAGGAATCTTTTTTGAGTTAACAATAGATCAAGAGGCTCAATTATTGGAAGTTTTAAGGAAATCTAAGAAAGCCTTGGGGTGGTCAATTGTAGATATCAAGGGAACTAGTCCAAAATTTTGCATGCACAAGAAAATACTGGAGGATTGCCATGGAAAATCTATTGAGCAGTCTCATCATGAAGGAAGCTGTGAAAAAGGAGATTATTAAATGGTTGGATGCTGGAATCATATACCCAATTTCTAATAGTTCTTGGGTGAGCCCTATTCAGTGTGTACCTAAAAAGGGGGTGTCATTGTGGTAAGCAATGATAGCAATGAACTTTTTCCCCCTCATACTGTCACGGGATGGAGGGTTTGTATGGATTATTGAAAACCAACAAAGCAACAAAAAATGACCATTCCCCTCTACCATTTATCTATCAAATGTTGGATAAACTAGCGGGGAAAGCCTTCAACTACTTTTTGGATGGAATCAAACTACCGTAGTTCTTGCTGATTAATAGAAGACCGTATTCACATGTTCGTATGGAACTATTTCATTTTAAATACTGCCATTTGGATTATGTAATGCCCCTGCAACTTTTCAACATTGCATGATGGCAATATTTTTAGACATGGTGGAGAAATTCTTAAAAATCTTTATGGATGATTTTTTGGTGTTTGGCGATACATTTGAAGACTGGTTGCATAATCTGGAGTTACTTCTTCGTCGATGTCAAGAAACCAATCTTGCACTGAATTGGAAAACTGCCACTTCATGGTCTGTGAAGGCATTATTCTAAGACATAAGATTCCACAACAAAGAATTGCCATTGGCAAAGAAGAAATTAAGTTTATTGAGAAATTTCCACCACCTACATCAGTAAAAGGTAACCAAAGCTTCCTCGGTCATGTAGGATTCTATAGTCTATTTATCAAGGACTTTTCCAAAATATCCAAACCTCTTTGCACAGTATTGGAACAAAACAAATCTTTTAATTGTGATGGGCCATGCTTACAAGTATTTGAAGAATTGAAGAAGCGATTGATCACAACACTAATAGTCACTGCACCAGACTAAACATTACCGTTCGAACTGATGTGTTGTAATAGCCCGATTTAGGGCCTAGTTGGAATAGTGGTTGTGAGACCTCAAATCCGAAGTAGAAATATGTGTTTTACGATTTTTATGAGGCTTATGATGTGTTTGCATGATGGTGTAAAAATTTCATGAGGAAATTTTATTTATTAGTGATTAAATTGTCCATTAGGACTAAATTGCAAAGATTAGAAAATATGAGATTCTAGAAGATTTAAGTATGAAATAGAATCATAAAAATTACTAGAGGTCCTTATTTAGCAATTAGACCATTATATGTTAAGATGGACAAAAATAGACATGGGAAGGAAAAATCTTAAGAAAGGGGCCTTAAGGGCAATTTGGTCATTTGGTTAATTAATGAATTAAAAAGGGAAAATAAGTCAAAAATTGTGTCCATCATCTCCAAGCTTGGCCGAAAATCACAAGAGCACCATAGCTAGGATTTCTTCAATTTCCAAGCTTGATAATCAAGAAACGCGAAGCCCAGATTGAAACCGAAGAAGAACAAAATCGTGGACTAAATCGAACATCTACACCTATTTTGAGTACCAAGGTAAGTTTGTGTGGTGTAACACCCCTTACCCATGTCCGACGCCGGAACAGGATACGAGGCGTTACTGTACTTAACTTTACTTGAACTTGTATTATCGGGCTATAAAATTTTATTCTATCTTAAAACTTTTCTTTCATATTAATAACATACACTTCATTGGCCTACGAGGCCCTAAACATACTTCCGGAAGGTTTCAGGATTCAACCTGAAACTTTTACGCTCCTTGAAAAATTTTGCCTAAACAAGGGCCACACGCCCGTGTTGTCCAAGGGACACGCCCGTGTGCCCCTAAGACATGCCCGTGTTCGAGACCCGTGGTCGACACTGACTTGCTTCACACAGTTGAGCACACGCCCATGTCTATAACCAGTGTCCTTCACACGGCCTAGACACGCCCATGTCTCCTACCCGTGGAGCTCTCTGTTTATGACGTCATCAAACCCTTAATGGAACACAGGCATGGTGCACGACCGTGTGCTATCCCGTATGACGAATCATATTTTTGTAATTTAATGCAGGGGACACACAGCCTATCAAGACACCCATCGCTGACCGTGTGTCACACACGGCCTAGACACATGCCCGTGTGGACAATTATAAGGCTATTTTCCAAACCAATTGCCACCCTGAAACATACACACACTTATACTATCTCAAACAACTCAATTATTACATCCATTACAAGAACTTAAATGCATAAACTTATCATCATGAACAGGTATATAACTTAACAAATATTGACCAAATTCTAATGGCCATATACAAAGGAATGCATAGTCTTACTAACCAAGCCTTTAGCTTACAATATGACATGACCAAAATGATCAAACACCTATACATGCCATACTCAAAATTTATTTAACTTTGCTATACCAAAATAGTGGTTGATAGTGTGATCCGAGCTCTGACTTCTATGATCCCCGAGCTAACTTGACGAATCTACAAGGAAAAAGGGACAGAGAAGGGTAGCTCTTAGCTTAGTAAGTTTGCATGAAATTTATATAACCACATATATACTCAAAAATAAACTCATCCATCTTAAGACTAAAGCAACATAAATTTCAAGTGCTTGAACTTACTTAGTCTTTCTCATCACTTACCACATGATAATTTCATACTTGTAATTAAATTAGGGTACCTGTATCACTTAGTCACATAGATTAACACTTTTGCTAATATAATATGAACATCAAATCATTATCTTCCTTAACTTAGGTAGAATTCTTTATCATTCTTGAATAACTTAACTTGTATTAGTTTGCTTACTTAGCTTTCTTGTTACTTCTTTCATACTTGCTGCTTTTACCTGTTGAATTACTCGAAATGTTGAAGGATACTCAATCTCCTCAAACATGTGTCTCGATGCCAATGCCATATCCCAGATATGGTCTTACACGAGATTCCTTAGCTTGATGTCGATGCCATGTCCCAGGCATGGTCTTACACGAGATCTTCCTTATATGTTTCCTTAGAAACTTACCATTTCCATGTCTTGACATGGTCATACGTGGTATCCTTGCCTTATGGACTCACCAATGCCATACCTTGGCATGGACTTACATAGGACCTTCCTCGTATGGTGTCGATGCCATGTCCCAGACATTGTCTTACACGAGACCTTCCTTATTCGATGCTGATGCCATATCCCAGACATGGTCTTATACATGATCTATGTTCGGTGCCGATGCCATGTCCTAAACATGGTCTTACATGAGACCTACATTCCTTGATGCCGATGCCATATCCTAGACATGGTCTTACACAGACTTTCCTTATCTCATGTCGTGACATAGGTATCCTCGCCATTTTGAATTTTCAATCGGGACTTTTATTTACTTATTCTCATTGATTTCCTTATTAGGCATTGTCAATCAACTTCATGAAACTAGTGTACATTGTACGACATAGTAAGTAATTTAATTATAAAAGTAATATGTAGATTAAAATTCATACAAACTTACCTCGGTATTCAAAATGTATGTAGATATGCAATTTAGTCCTCGACTTTGTTCTTGCCTCGATTTCGATCGGGCTTTGTATTTCGTAATCTATAATAACAATTTAGCTCATTTTAATCATCACATTAATAAAAGCATTTCGTTAATCATGCTTTGGCAAAAATTTCTATTTTTCCCCTAGACTTTGGCAAAATGACCATTTTGCCCCTAGGCTCGGAAATCATTTTTCAACTCTCTTTCTCATTTAACAAGCCTAGCTGAACATTTATTTCTCTTACAACTACTCACCATTCCAACTATTTCATGCATTTATGACACAAATTTAATCTTTGCATTCAAGTCCTATTTAGGTGTTTTCGTGCTAACACCTTTCACAAAAGTTGTTTCTCATCTCCCTAACATTCATTATCTTCCATAAAACCTCAGCTAACAACATAAACACTCTCATGGAAAGTCTCTAGACTTTCGCCCATATCATAAATTAGTCCCCTCATTAGCTAGCTTAAGTTTTGGGGACTCCAAAAGTACAAAAATCATTAAGAAAAACTCAAGAATCACTTACTTGTTAGGGAATATGTTGGCTGAAAGTTTGAGCTTCAAAACCCTTATTTTTCTCTTCAATTTTTAGTGGATGAAGGTGAATGAATAGTGAAAGATGTCAACATCTTTTATTCATCTTATTTTATTCATTTCTATCACCTAATTCCCACCAAATTTGACCAACATTAAAATCTTGTCTCCCTAGCTCCTATATGGCAAGCCATCACACTCCAAAATGGCCTAACTGCACTTTAAAGACCTCCAAATTACATTCTAAGGCTATTTGGTACCTTTAGCTTATAAAATGGAACATTCGCGCTTTATACGATTTAGTCTTTTATCGCGATTAAGCAAGAAATCGCTAAAATTAAAGTACCAAAATTTTCATGTAATTCTAAAATCATGCTCTAACATATAAAATAACATGAAAATAATTTTTCCTAACCTCGAATTAGTGATCCTGAGATCACTGTTCTGTCTAGCCCCTAAAACAGGCTGTTACATTTGAAATTTAAAGTTTCATAGTGTTTTCATATTTTAAATTACTTGATATTATGATAAAGAATATTATTCCCATGAAAATCGACAAATGAAGCCTCGATGAGAAAATGATAAGAATATGCTAAGTTGAAGTCCCGGTTGAAGATTTAGAATAACGAGGATACTTATGTCACAACATGAGATAAGGAAGGTCCCATATAAGACCATGTCTGGGACATGGCCTTGGCATCAAAGGAAGATCTCGTATAAGACCATGTCTGGGACATGGCATCGACATCTATGTACGATCTCGTATAAGACCATGTCTGGGACATGGCATCAACATCGAGCTAAGAGATCTCGTATAAAATTATATTTGGGATATGGCATCGGCATCAAGAGGTGATCCTATGTAAGACCATATCTGGGATATGGCATTGGCATCATGATACATGTATAATGAGATTGAGTATCCTCCGGCATTATGAGTAGCTCAACGGGCAAAGAGCTAAGTATGTTAAGATGATAAAGAGTTAAGTTATACAAGGATGACAAAGAGTTCCACTCAAGTTAAGATGAAAAAGAGTTCCACTCAAGTTAAGGATGATAATGATTTAATTTTATGTATAAAATAGCATAAGTGCTAAATTATGTACTGAAGTGGTACAGGTACCATGAGTAAAATACGAGTTATGAAAACCGTAATGTGATGGGTAAAAATAAGTATAATTAAGTATGTCAAAGTACTTGAGAACTTGTGATGTTATTATTTTATGAGATGAATAAATTTTACTATAAGTACTTATATTGCTATTTTAATTCGTGCAAACTTACTAAGCTATATACTTACCCCTCTCTTTTCCCTTTTCTTTGTAGTATCGCCAAGCTAGCTCGGGGATCATTGAACGTCGGAGCTCGGATCACACTATCAATCATTCTTTTAGTATAGTAAAGTTATTTTATTTTGGGTTTGGCATGTATAGGAACTTGGTCATTTTGTGTTATGTCATATTTGGAAGCGAAAATGTTGGCTAGTAAGGTTAATCATTCATTTTGTAAATGGCCATTAGGAATTCACTGATATTTGTCAAGTTTCATATTTTAATGGTGATGAATTTATGGACTGAAAGTTCATGCAAATGATGGAGTAAATTGTGAAGTGTATGAATGATGATTAGTGGTTCTTCATAGTGTATCATTTCCATGTTATGTGTTGCTTGCGTTAGTATATGTGTGTTTATGTTTCAGGGTGGCAATTGGCTTGGAAAATAGCCTTCTAATTGTGCACATGGGTAGACACACGGGCAATTGGATTGGAAAATAGCCTTCTAATTGTCCACAAGGGTAGACACACAGGCGTGTGTCTAGACCGTGTGCGACACACAGTCAGCCCCATGGGGTCCCCTGCATCAAATTTGTGAGAATTCGATTGGTCACATGGGCCAACACACGGGCGTGTGCCTAGGCCGTGTGCCCCTTAAGAGGTTGCTGATGTCATAAATAGAATACCCAGGTTTTTCACACACGGGTGAGGACATGGGTGTGTTTAGGCTGTGTAAGGGACATGGGCGTGTGTGACCACACGGCTTGCACACATGGGCGTGTCCCATTTCACACGGGCCTGTGGCCCTGTTTAAGCAAAAATTTTCTAAGAGCGCAAGAGTTTTTGGATTAGTTTTGAAAGCTCCTGTATGTATGTTTAGGGCCTCTAGGCCCATAAGGTGTTGTGTGTATGAATGAAAGATTTTAAGTTAGAACAAAATTTTATGGCCCAATATTGTACGTTTAAGTAAGTTAAGTCCGATAATGCCTCGTACCCATTTCTGGCGTTGAATACGGGTAAGGGGTGTTACATGTGTGATGCAAGTGACTTTGCCGTATGAGCAGTCTTACGTTGACAGATTCACAGCTAAATTACACCACCACTAAGAAGGAGCTATTAGCTATAGTATTTTCCTTCGAAAAATTCAAAGCTTATCTCGTGGGCACAAAAGTCACAGTGTATACGGACCACTCTACTATTAAGTACTTGGTGATAAACCGTAAAAGTAACATATTTTAAGCCCACATTTAAATGCTTTTGGATGATTTATCCCTTGATTTGTGTAAAAAGGTGCTCTTAATCCTTTCTTTTCATGTCTTATACCTAGGAAAGCACCCGAGGATGAAAAGAACACAAAACGGGCCTAAAACAAAACAAATGGGCCTTACCACGAAATCGACACGGCCTGGGCCAAGGACCACACGGCCGTGTCTCGACGAACATCTAGAACATAGCCTAATCCCGATTTACACGGTCGTGCCTTATTAAAGAAGTCCGAGCATGGCCTCCTCACCACCACACACGGACGTGCCATTAGTAAAATCCGAACACGGTCAGGTCTCGATTTGCACGGGTGTGTGACATGGCTGTGCCTTTGTCGCTGGAAAGAGCAATTTCAGTCAGAAAAGGATACTTCGGGAGAAAGAATCACATTCCAAGAGCCTATATATATCCCCTAACTACCACCTTTGAAGGGGGACAAAAGCTAGGCCAAGGAGCCAAGCCGAGAAGGTCAGAGTTAGGGAATAACGCGAGGATAGTCAGTTGATTCATCTCAAGAAGCCGGAATTATACTCAAGACGGTGGAATTCTCCTTCAATCCCGTCAGGGAGTTTTAGGATTTTTCTTATGTTTTGTTTTATCTTTTCTCTTGTGATGTTTTATTTTTACATTATGAACTAAATCCTTCAGATACCTGAAGGGGGATGAAACCTAGACAGATTTTGTTATTTGATTTTTAAGTTATATGATAAATTACTTAGTTTGTTCTTAATTATGTTGCTTAATCCAAATTTAATGTGCTTAGGTGGAGGAGGAATAGACCCTGCCTAAGAGTAGATCTAACATAATTAAGCGGAGTTGATCGAACACTTAGAGATAGGGTTACGAGATTTTACCAGATTAGGGTGAAACTTAATATGGGAGTCCATTGATCGATTTACTGCTTTCTTAGGGGGTTATTATAAGCGAACGAGAGTTCCACTAATTAACTTAGGATTAGACGTTATTCACTTCGAGAGAGGGTTTAACATAGGTTAGGGAGTCTCACGGATCAAGTTAAGTAAAAAAATCATATAATTTAGGGTTAAATAATAAGTGAAGTCTAGGTGGATTCTTCCCGAGGGTATCATCAAAATCAATTGAGTCTTTTTCAAGTTATCCCTAAATTCATCTTTTTGTGTTTGTTTCCTTAGTTTAGTCTTCGCCAATATAGTTTAAAGCAACTTCACTATATTTTAAAGGCTAAATAATAAAAAGAAAGTTAGTATTAGTACTTTTAGTACCTTTGGGTACGATATCCGGTCTTGCCTAAGCTATACTACTGTTCGATAGGCACACTTGCCTTAATATTGTTGTCAGAGTTAGTCTCCAGGTTTGATCATTCTTTTATAAATATTTAAAACTTTGATTTTACAGTGATCAAGTTTTGGCGCCGTTGCCGGGGGACTAAAATATTAAGAAAGCTTTATTTTTATTACTTTAGCCATTAGTTTATTCACAATTTATTTCTTTTGTTTTCTTAGCTTAAATATTAACTTTTCTATTTTTAATTTTTAATTTTTATTTCTTTCTCTTTTCTAGGTACCTCTAGTATATGACTAGAAGGAATACGAGAGGACCTTTGGTATACGATAGTGATGTTGAAGCAACCGCTCGTAGGAATCGCAGGGAAACCAGGCGAGCCCTAGACTAGAAAGAGAGGAAGAAAATAGATCCAATCCTACTGAAGGGATGGGCGAAAACAACCCATCACTACGCGATGTGGGAGATCACAATGCTCCACCTACAATGTTTGATTATGCGAAACCGCATTTAACAGAGCAGAATGTAGTATTGTTAGGCCTACTATATCTGCTAATAATTTTGAATTAAAGCCTAACACAATACGAATGATTCAACAGTTTGTTCAATTTGATGGTTTGCAGGACGAAGATCCAAACATGCATGTAGCTAACTTTTTAGAGTTCTGTGATACTTTCAAAATAAATGGCGTTTCTGATGATGTCATACGTCTTCGGTTATTCCCTTTTTCATTAAGAAATAAAGCCAAATAGTGGTTAAACTCGTTACAACGAGGGTCCATCGCTACATGGAATCAAATGACCGAAAAGTTTTTGATGAAATATTTTCCACCGGCCAAAACAGCCAAATTACGTAATGATATCTCTTCCTTTGTGCAGATGGATTTAGAGACACTATATGACGCATGGGAGAGGTTCAAAGATCTCTTGAGGAGGTGCCCACACCATGGTTTACCCCTGTGGCTACAAGTCCAAACCTTCTACAATGGAGTAAACCCTTCAACGAGGCAATTGATAGATTCAGCCGCCGGTGGAACGTTGAAAAACAAAACTCCTGAAGCAGCCTACAAGTTCATTGAGGAGATGTCATTAAACAATTATCAGTGGCAAGCTTCGAGAACTAAACCAATGAAATCGGAAGGAGTTTTCAATGTCGACAACATGACCATGCTATCAACGCAGCTAGAGATGATGAATAAAAAGCTTGATAATTTGTGTTCTTCACAGATACACCCAGTTATGCAGTATGACGCTAGTGGAACTGTGGCAAATCCTGAGTACCCACCCTACCAACCAGGAGCAGATAATGAACAGATGAACTATATAGGTAATAATTTCCAATCTAATAATAATCCTTATAGTAACACTTACAATCCAAGTTGGAGGAACCACCCAAATTTTTCATGGGGAGGATAGGGCAATCAAGGAAATCAAAGTCAACAACCTCCTCATCCACAAGAGGAGAAACCAATACACGAAAAGGAATCAGCAATCACATACAAACGCCTGCAAGATATTGAGAGAACCCTTGAAGATCAACAAACATCAATTGAAAAATTCACCGAGACATTTTAGGAATTCACTAAGACGGTTGGAATGCTTACCAAAATAGTTGAACCACTTACAGAAAATTTTTCTAAGGGGACAGAATAGGTAAAAGCAGTCACATTAAGAAGTGGAAGAGAATTAAGTGAACTGAAGAAACACTCCCCAACAGAAAGTAACAAAGCAAGCGACAAGGGAATTGAGGATGTGACTCCATTATGTGATGAAAACAAGCCATCACTCACATACCTGGCAAAGTGAAAGAAAAAACGAATAGATGCACAATTCGGTAAGTTTCTGAACTTTTTAAGCAAATACATATTAACTTACCTTTTGTTGAAGCTATTTAACAGATGCCGAAGTACGCAAATTCTTAAAGGAACTCCTGACGAATAAACGAAAATTTGAAGAGGTGTCAACAGTGGAACTTAATGAAGAATGCTCAGCCACCCTCCAAAACAAGCTACCAACCAAGTTAAAAGACCCAGGAAGTTTTACTATCCCTTGTCTAATTGGTAGTTTAAATGTTAAGAAAGCATTAGCTGATCTAGGCGCCAGTATAAATTTAATGCCTTATAAAATGTTTAAACAACTAGATCTTGGGGGACCAACACCCACTAAGATGAGTATTCAGTTAGCAGACAGATCCATTAAATATCCTAGAGGAGTCATCGAAGATGTTTTGGTCAAAATTGATAAATTTATTTTCTCTGTTGACTTCATTGTATTAGACATGGATGAAGACATTAATGTTCCTTTAATATTAGGGCGTCCCTTTTTAGCCACTGCTAGGGCTATTATTGATGTAGGAGATGGTAAGCTCGCATTAAGGATAGGAGATAAAGAAATTATTTTCCAAATTTATGATGCCATGTGATATTCTAAAGAGCAAGATGATTCATGTTATTTTGTTGATACTACTGATCATATCATTCAAAATTCATTATAGGAAATCATACATGACGACACGATGGGCCTGTGTCTAACTCAAGAAGAGGGGGAAGAAGATGAAGATGATGAGCTGAATTGGAAAACTTCGTCATCCAAACAAATGAAGGAAGAAATCATTGACAATGATGACGAAACAAGACAGAAGCCCTCCATCGAAGAGCCACCCAAATTGGAATTGAAACAGTTACCAAAACATTTAGAATACGCATTCTTCGGAGACAATTTTACATTACCAGTAATCATATTTGTAGAACTAGAACCTGAGGAAAAAGAGGAGCTGATAAAGGTACTAAAGGAGCACAAAAAAGCCATAGCATGGAAAATTCCTGACATCAAGGGCATAAGCCCCGCGTTCTGCACCCACAAAATTCTAATGGAAGAAGAATACAAGCCTCGTGTGCAACCTCAGAGGCGGCTAAATCCCAACATGAAGGAAGTGGTCAAAGCTGAGGTCATAAAACTCCTAGATGCAGGAATAATTTATCCTATCTCTGACAGCACTTGAGTAAGTCCTGTACAGGTAGTTCCAAAGAAAGGGGGAATGACGGTAGTGCCTAATGAAAAGAATGAGTTGATTCCTACAAGGACAGTCACAAGCTGGAGAGTTTGCATAGATTATAGAAAGTTGAATGATACCACCAGAAAAGATAACTTCCCTCTACCTTTCATTGATCAAATGTTGGAAAGATTATCCGGGCATATGTACTACTGTTTTTTGGACAGACTCTCCGGCTACTTTCAAATCCCCATAGCTCCTGAAGATCAAGAAAAGACAACATTCACATGCCCATACGGTACGTTTGCTTATCGTAGAATGCCTTTTGGATTATGTAATGCTCCTGGTACTTTTCAGCGTTGCATGCTAGCAATCTTTGATAAACTCGTGGAAGACATCATGGAGGTATTTATGGATGAGTTCTCAGTATTCGGTAATTCTTTCCACCTTTGCCTTAAAAATTTAAAACAAGTGTTAATGAGATGTGAGAAAACAAACCTTGTTTTAAACTGGGAAAAATATCACTTTATGGTGAGAGAAGGGATTGTGTTAGGACACAAAATTTCTAGTAAAAGGATCAAGGTAGATAAAGCAAAGGTCGAAGCTATAGAAAAACTACCCCCTAGTTCTGTCAAGGCTATCCGAAGCTTTTTAGGACATGCAGGGTTTTATAGAAGATTTATTAAAGATTTTTCTAAAATAGCTAAGCCTTTGACAAAATTACTAGAAAAAGATGTTCCTTTTGATTTCAATCATGAAAGTTTAGTTGCATTTAATATCCTTAAAGATAAACTAATAAATGCGCCAATTATTATTGCACCTGATTGGAACTTACCCTTTGAGTTAATGTGTGATGCAAGTGATTTTGTAGTAGGTGCAGTTTTAGGACAACGAAGAGACCAGCACTTTCAGCCAATTCACTATGCTAGCAGAACACTAACACCCGCACAAGAAAATTACACCACCAGAGAAAAAGAACTGTTAGCTGTAGTTTTTGCTTTTGATAAATTTCGACAGTATCTAATAATGTCCAAAGTTGTCGTTTACACTGATCACTCAGCTCTTCGTTATCTTCTAAACAAACCTGATGCTAAACCCAGGCTCATACGATGGATTTTACTCTTACAGGAATTCGACTTGGAAATACAAGATAAGAGGGGAGCTGAAAATCTTGCAGCAGATCACCTTTCTAGACTTGAAAATTCACACACCAAAGAGCTTAACGAAGGTGAAATAAATGACTCGTTCCCCGAGGAACAACTCTTTTTTATAACACATTCTGAAATCCATGGTTTGTGAATATTGCGAATTATTTAGCAGCTAACATCTTGCCAAGAAAATTAACACATCACCAAAAGAAGCAATTCTTTGTTGATGTGAAAAATTATTTTTGTGAAGATCCCTTTCTTTTCTGCATTTATGCAGATCAGGTCATTTGAAAATGCGTTACAAAGACAGAAGCAAACAAGATCTTGGAACATTGTCATTCGAGACCATCAGGAGGACACTATAGTGGTATCAAGACGGCACACAAAATACTCGAATCAGGTTTCTTCTGGCCCACTCTATTTAAGGATGCCAACAGGTACGTTACCTCATGTGATAGATGCCAACGAACAGGTAATATCTCTAAACGTGACAAAATGCCCCAGACATATATGCTATCATATGAAATATTTGATGTATAGGGTATTGATTTCATGGGACCATTCCCTAATTCATTCGGAAATAAGTACATCCTAGTAGCAGTCGATTACGTGTCAAAACGGGTAGAAGTGGAAGCTTTACCTACCAATGATGCTAGGGTAGTAGTCAAATTTCACAAGAAACTCTTTTTTTGATTTGGCACATCGAGAGAAATCATTAGCGACAGGGGCACACACTTCTGCAATACTCAGTTTGAAAAAGTTCTAAAAAAATATGGAGTATATCACAAGACATCAACCCCATATCATCCTCAAACCAGTGGGCAGGTTGAGGTGGCAAACCAAGAACTTAAGCCCATTCTGGAAAAAAACCATTGAAACAAATAGAAAAGACTAGGCATTAAAATTAGATGCCGCGTTATGGGCTTATAGAACAGCTTTCAAAAAACTTTTAGGGACATCCCCATACAAGCTTGTATATGGGAAAAGCTGTCATTTACCGTTTGAATTAGAACACAAAGCTTTTTGGGCAATAAAATTTTTGAATACTGATCTAAAAATTGCAGGAAAGAGAAGAATGATGCAAATGAACGAGCTGGAGAATGGAGAATGGAAGCCTATGAGAACTCAAAACTGTACAAGGAAGCAACGAAGCTACGCCATGATGCTCGTCTCAAAAGATCGAGACAATTCAAAGTAGGTGATCTGGTTCTATTATACAATTCAAGGCTTAAATTATTCCCGGAAAAACTAAAGTCAAGGTGGTCGGGCCCATTCACGATCAAAACAATTTTTCCATATGGCGCTATCGAGGTAACCCATACAACTAAAGGCATATTCAAGGTAAATGGTCATAGACTGAAACTTTATAATAGCACAGATGTTGGAGATAAAAAAAAGGAGCTTACGTTCCATGAACCGACTTTTAGAACCGAAAACAGGGAGAGTCTAGCTTAATAAACAAGCGCTTCTCGGGAGGTAACCCGTGCACTAACATAAAAAAACCTTTTTTTTTTATTTTCCTAACATCGCGTTAAAATGCAGGATTGTACACACGCCCTTGAACACAGCCGTGACATGGGCCGTGTAGAAAACAGGGGAAGGCACACAGGCGTGCCACGCACCATCCCTAAACAGGGTTGAATTTTTTTCCCGATAACACGGGCTGCACCTCTTGAACATGGCCGTGCCCCATGATCGTGTGAAATTATTCAAGCTACTGACTTTTAACACACGGGCAGCACACGGCCAGGCCACACAACTGTGTAAAATTTCTGAGGTTACTGACTTGTTATACATGGGATAAACACGGTCGTGGGACCTTGCTGTGCCTACAGTTTACCTTAACAAGCACGGGCGTGCCCAATATACACACGGCCATGCTACGAATTTTGAAGGTACCTACTCCTGAAAAATGCGAAAAACACGGGCGAATTCAAAATGACAGGGGCGTGCCGACAGACCTTTCCCCCTCCCTATAAATACAAACTAACCGTCATCATCCCCAAACACAAACCCTAAAATCAAAAATTTCACCCCCAAACCTCAAAATCCAGCCACTCAACCAGTCTACCCCATTCCCACCATCGTTTCGCCTCAAAAATCTTAATCCAACCACCCACACAGCCACAACACAACCGTGCCCACGCCACAAACCCAGCAACACCACTGTGCACACCGCTCGTGTACGTCATTCACCACACTGCTGGTTCATTTTTTTCTTAAAGTCTTCCTCCCATTTTTTCATATTTCTCCTTTATGTCATTTTGTGTTTAGAAATTTGATTAATATTGTTTAGTTTAGTCAATTTCTTGTTTAGTTTACAAAAATTCTTTGATTAGTTCACAGAAATTTGATTAATATTCTTTGTTTTCATTTTTCTTTGTCTTTATGTTTACTTTATTATGCTTATGTAAATTGCAAGATTTTCAATGTTTGATTCATCTTTTTATTAATGCATGTTAGAATAGTTTGTTGCATGATTATTAAATTAATGCTTTGATATTGATAAAATACAATTGGGAAATTTTGCAAAATATTGGTTGAATTAGAAAATTTTTGCATTTGATTTGCAGGAATATGTCGTCGTCACGAATTAAAAGAGCCGTCCCAAGCAAGAAACGTAAATGACCCGGATCCTCTTCTACAAGTGCCGAACTTCGACACCCATTTCTCCGGTTTCCACAAGACACTCAAGAGGACCGATACAAAGCCATAAGGGATAGGGCAATAGGAACTGGTCGCCGAATTGATTGGGAGGCTGTCAGACAAGTATGGCTCGCTACTGATATCCAAGCACTACTGTCGACTGATCCATAGGAAAACTTCTTCGCAATTAATGAGCCTACATACCTCGAGCTTACACTCAAGTTCTACTCCACATTCACGTTACAAACGGTGATGGCTCAATTCGACGACCCCGGCACCATACAATTCCATCTCGGGGGTGAGGTACGTTAATTGAGCGTACCCCAATTTGAAGCAGCCCTTGGCCTCTACACAGCGGAATTCATCGCAGAAAACCCGCTAGCAGGTCTAAACCAATAACCTTACAAACTCCCGTATGGCTACTGGCTCAACCTCAACCCAATGACGGCCATTTACAACCCCAGTAAATCTAAAGCAACAGCCCTTCCTCCCACCTTACGATACATTCACGCCATACTCACGCATACCATCACAGGTCAAAAGGAGAGCACCAGTGTCGTCAACAAACACGACGTTTACTTCCTGTCCTGTATGTCTGAAGGACATGTGTTCGACTTGGCATAATTCATTGCATGCGCGATGCAGCATCAGAACGAAGCCCACAGGAAGGGAATTCTATCAATGGGACCATACGTTATGAGGTTAGCTCGGCACTTCAACCTCCTTAACTCCAACAAGCAGATCTCCTCCCTCACACTGATAGGGATCATGGTTCCTCAAGGCATCCAAACCATGCTGCGCATGAGGATGACAAAACAACATCGAGGGACCAATCCTTCGCAGTACATACTAAAGTCACCATCCACCGAGGAAGAGGACGAGGACATTCCTGATGATGTCCCACCACCACCAAAGGACGCAACGAATCCGAGCCAGTATCCACACCGTGCAGCCACATCATTAGCAAACATCTCTGCTCGACTTGATCGATCCGAGATACATTTTGCTGAAAACGCCCGGTGCTTTGACCGAGTAGAGGCAACGCTCCAACAAATATGTCAGCAACTCCACATTTCGTCATCAGCACCGCCACCGGATCCAACTAATGATGAGGGGGCCTCTGAGTTTTTTTTCCTTTAATTTTATTTAGACTTCTTCATTTTTAATATTTTACTTTATGCTGTTTAATTTGAACTTTTATTACAATTTTTTATCATTGGCTATTCAATTCTTCAAAGCGTCCCTAACAAACTTTTTCATCGAAAAGATCACTAATAAGTGACTTTGCAGAATAAAACATATATATTCCATCTACACAAAAGCACAAATAGGGGATATGCGAAATGTCACCTGATGCCACACAATGTCCACATCCTCAAGGAACTCGTCCGAATATAAAGGAAGTAAAACTTTTCCCTCCTATCTTTTTGATTGATCAGTAATTATCATTATCCATAGGCAATGTACATCTTAAGTGTGGGGGGGTGAATAGTTATTCTGAGACAATGCCTAATTTTTCATTATTCTCAAACCCTGAGGATAAAAATGCCTAACTTTATGCATTGTTCTCAAAACCTTGAATTTAATCTTGTTTTAAAGTAATTTTCTCATATTACTAATTAAGATGAAATTTCTGATGATTTGTGATTTTTATTGATATGTTTTGAAATATGTCATAGTTAATTGTGCATTGATAATTAAATTTGAAGAATACTAGGGAATCAAGCATGATAAGTCTAATTTTCTAAAAATTAAAATTTTAGGTTGTCAACTGGAATTTGAATATTATCTTGATTTGAGATTTACAAGGTCGATGTCAAAAACACCCATAATTTTTGTGAGAATTTGAGCCTTACAGAGCATACATTCTTTTTCATGCTCACTTCTTGATTATGGGTGTGTCGACTATAAATTGTTATTCTAGAACTTGCCTCGATTATACATGCCAAGACCACAGTTATGATTTGATATACCGAGATGATAAAGGCACTTAGGTTTTAACCCACTTACTCTACTAAATAGGCTACCCTTGTAATTAACCCTTAGTGAATCCCGTTGAGCCTAACAACCCTTTTTATTGACTTACCCGCTAATTTTAACCCAAAACCTTTTGTATTTGTTATCACCATTTATTTTGACTACCCCTTAATCGAGATTTGATTTGAGCCAGTTATCTAAGTTTATTATTCTGGTAGTTAAATTTATCTTGTATTTATTTTGTTCTAAATTTTTTTTCAAGTTTTTAATATTAGTAGTATGGAAAGTGAGCTTACACAGTCAAAGACTATTTCCCAAAAGAAAAAGCTCGTATTAGTAGGATTTTTATTATTTTCAGTTGATGTAATTATTATCTTAGAAATTTTTAGGCAGGTAACTTATCAATTCAATCTCGATTCTAACCTTCTAATTTCAGCCGTTATCCACACCTTTAACCCTAGCCCCATTACAACCCTAACAAAGACCTTTTGATCTGTTTATCATATCATTTTACAGTGGTTGAGATTTGATTTTCATGCAAGCCTATGGGATTAACTTTTCATGTTTGACTTATAAGTGCTTAATTTTGACCCTTAAACACTTTATGAGTGATTTGAGTGAATCTTTTGTGAGGATATCAATCCTTGTAGATTTTGAATTAAAGGTAATTATTTAGATGAAGGGAAACACATATGTTTTTCGAGCTACAAATTTATGACTTATCTTGTTTGAATTTTTAGGAATCTTTGAGTTGAATTATCCATGTATAAATTATCTATGAATTAGGATAAGGCATTGTTGATAGGAGTTATGAATCATGGAAAGTTCGTTTTAATTGTAAGTTGAGAATTTTGCTTGAGGACAAGCAAAAGCTTAAGTGTGGGGGTATTTGATAAACCGTAAAAATAACATATTTTAAGCCCACATTTAATATGCTTTTGGATGATTTATCCCTTGATTTGTGTAAAAAGGTGTTCTTAATCCTTTCTTTTCATGTCTTATACCCAGGAAAGCACCTGAGGATGAAAAGAACACAAAACGAGCCTAAAATGAAGCAAATAGGCCTTTCCACAAAATTGACACGGCCTGGGCCAAGGACCACACGACCGTGTCTCGACGAACATCTAGAACTCGACCTAATCCCGATTTACATGGCCGTGCCTCATTAAAGAAGTCCGAGCACGGCCTCCTCACCACCACACACGGCCGTGCTATTAGTAAAATCCAAACACAGTCAGGTCTCGATTTGCACGGGCGTGTGACATGGCCGTGCCTCTGTCGCTGGAAAGAGCAATTTTAATCGGAAAAGGATACTTCGGGAGAAAGAATCGCATTCCAAGAGCCTTTATATATATCCCCTAAGTACTACCTTTGAAAAGGGCAAAAGCTAGGCCAAGGAGCCAAGCCGAGAAGGTCAGAACGAGGATAGTCAGTTGATTCATCCCAAGAAGCCGGAATTATACTCAAGACGGCGGAATTCTCCATCAATCCCGTCAGGGAGTTTTAGGATTTTTCTTATGTTTTGTTTTATCTTTTCTCTTGTGATGTTTTATTTTTACATTATGAACTAAATCCTTCAGATACCTGAAGGGGGATGAAACCTAAACAGATTTTATTATTTGATTTTTAAGTTATATGATAAATTACTTAGTTTATTCTTAATTATGTTGCTTAATCCAAATTTAATGTGCTTAGGTGGAGGAGGAATAGACCCTGCCTAAGAGTAGATCTAACATAATTAAGCGGAGTTGAGCGAACGCCTAGAGATAGGGTTACGAGATTTTGCCGGATTAGGGTGAAACTTAATATGGGAGTCCATTGATCGATTTACTGCTTTCCTAGGGGGTTATTATAAGTGAACGAGAGTTCCACTAATTAACCTAGGATTAGACGTTATTCGCTTCGAGAGAGGGTTTAACATAGGTTAGGGAGTCTCACGGATCAAGTTAAGTAAAAGAAATCATATAATTTAGGGTTAAATAATAAGTGAAGTCTAGGTGGATTCTTCCCGAGGGTATCATCAAAATCAACTGAGTCTTTTTCAAGTTATCCCTAAATTCATCTTTTTGTCTTTGTTTCCTTAGTTTAGTCTTCGCCAATATAGTTTAAAGCAACTTCACTATATTTTTAAGGCTAAATAATAAAAAGAAAGTTAGTATTAGTACTTTTAGTTTATTTGGGTTCGATATCTGGACTTGCCTAAGCTATACTACTGTTCGATAGGTACACTTGCCTTAATATCGTTGTCAAAGTTAGTCTCCAGGTTTGATCATTCTTTTATAAATATTTAAAACTCTAATTTTACAGCGATCACTTGGTGACCAAGAAAGATGCCAAACCCAGCTTAATTCGATGGATATTGTTGCCGTAGGAATTTGATCTAGAGATTAGTGATAAGAAAGGCACAAAAAAATCAAGTGGTTGATCATTTATCACTCCTGAAAGTAAGCAATGAAGATCGTGATATTCATATGATTAAGGATGAATCGCCTGATAAGCAGTTGCTGGTTGCATGGCATTACCATGGTATGCTGATATTGTTAATTTTCTAGTCAGTAAATTATTGCCACCCGAGCTCTCTATTCAAGGAAGAAGGAAATTCCTCCACAATGTTAAGCAGAATTACTGGGATAAGCCACTCTTATTCAAGCAGTGTGTAGACCAAATCATTCAAAGATGAGTTCTGGATGATAAAATTCAGAGTGTTCTGCACCTCTATCATTTAACACCATATGGAAGCCTGGGGTATACAAACTGCTGTAAAATTCCTTCAGTCTATTTTTTATTAGTCGAGCATGTTTAAAGATTCTCATGAATTCTGTAAGGCCTATGATCACTGTCAAAGAACTAGAAATCTATCCAGGAAATATGAAATGCCTTTGAAAAATATTTTAGAAGTGGAACTATTTGATGTTTGGGGAATTGATTCTACGGGGCCATTTCCACCCTCTTGGGGCAATATCTTTGTAACACCTCAAACCCGGCCCAGAAATTAGTCCCGAATCTGGCTTGTCACATTGAAGTGTTTTTTGAAAACCATGTTTTCATTGAAAACCCTCCTTAATATTTAAAAACTAAAGTCTCAGTTTGTGTTCGTTCAATTTCAAAACATGGTTTATTGAAAAGTTAATCACTTTTAAAAACTTTATTAACTTTGTTGAAAATCTCTTTTAGTTGCGGAAGCTAATTTAAGGTAAAGAAGTTTAAAACATATGTTTTTAAAAATAGTAATTGGGTTGAAAACTCGTCTACGTCTAACTAATATAAAACGTAACAAAATCCTAAATTCAAAATTAAATCCAGAGAGGCCTTATTACAGAAATTAAAACCCAAAACGGAATTTAAAACATATATAAAGTCCATAGCATAACAGTCACAGTCGTGTGGTCACCTCCAAGTCCCTCGCGACACAGATCCTCCTAACGCTAGGGATTACCTGCACAGTTAAAAACGGGGTGAGTTTATGAAAACTCAGTGTGTAATCCCCTTACTAGAGTAACCATCAGTATACAGAAACTTAAATTGAAACAATCTGGGCCAAAGCCCTTTTACAGTAATAGTATAGTCCAGTTCAGAGCAAACGTGGTCCAAAACCCACTACAATATCATTTGGGTCACAACCCATAACAGAATCAATTTGGCCTAGCCCAAACCACAAAACAAGTGGGCCTAAGCCCAGTACAGTGACAGATCTCATAAATAGATATGCAACAATATGAGGATGCATCCCACCCCGGTCTAGCCAACATACCACCCGTACCAACCCTACACTTACGTGGGGATAGAATCGACCCACCCAGCCAACACACCAAGCTTAGCACCGGTTGCGATACTAAGTCAACAGAAGGGCTCGGCGTCGTAGACAGAACGGCTAAAAGCCATAAATAGAATGGTTATAAACCATAATCAGGATGGCACAGAGCCATAATCAGGATGGCACAAAGCTAAGGGTAGCTATAACACCCAAAACCCGGCCTAGACATTATGACCGATTTTAGCATGTCACATAAAAAGGGTTTGGTTTAAAACTATAGTTTTGTTCAAAAGTTCGCATTCTTTTTGAAACTTCGAGCTTTGTCGTTCATGAAAATTAAATTTTGTTTTTATGGTTTTCTAGTAAAAACGTTGTTATTGTCATTAATTCCGAAAACTTTGTTTATATTAGAAATCCGATTCAGTGAATTGTAGAAATGTGAGATTTTGGAAAACAGTTGTTAAAGTTTTTAGGAAAACTCTCATATTAAAACATATAATAATAAGCAATAACGGAAATGAAAGTTTTAAATAAACCTTAAGTCCAATGGCCTTATTACAAAATATTAAACCCAATTTAAATAAATCTCAAAATAAAGTAAAATGGGAATTTGCTAAAATTTCGATGTATGGCCACCTCGAAGTACTCCACCGCTCTAAATCCTCAATGCTGGGGATCACTTGCAAGATTAAGCAGAAGGGTGAGTTACGAGAACTCAGTGTGTAATCCCCTAATCGGTCATGAACTGGGCCTGAGCCCACAGAAGCAGACTGGGCCTTAGCCCATACAGAAGCAAACTGGCCTAAGGCCCATAGAAACAAACTGGGCCTTAGTCTTATTAGCATGGTAAAATAGTTAATGCATGCAATGCAACCCAACCTAATAATACATCCACTACACACCACCCATACCAGCCCAACACACCTGTGGGATTTCTACAATCACCCCTCCATCCACTACACACCTCGATGGCAGTCATGCTGCTCATCACAGAATTTATGGCGAAGACACCAGACAGAATGTGGCAGAGCCACCAGATCAGAATGTGGCAGCACCACCAGGTCAGAATGTGGCAGCACCACCAGGTCAGAATGTGGCAGAGCCACTAGAATACACTTCCTCCAATCATCAATATCCCAACCCCATGCAGAATGTCATGTATGCACAACACATATAAAAAATGATATATGGAATAAATTACCATCAACACCAGTTAACCAGAATACACAATCATACTAATCACAGTCAAATCGGTCATATCATAGCACAAGCCAATCGTTTACCTACAAGGGCAAATCAGTTATTTTACTTTGTAAGGGTATTCTGGTAATCATACCCTTTAGGGGTAGTTCGGTAATTCTACTCATAACTAATTCCTGTATGTAGTGCATCTCAAATATAATCAGTCATACAATTAACACATAGAACGCTAGTACTACTACGAGGGTACAACGATCATTTTGTCGTTTAGGAGTGCAACGGTAATTTCACCCATTGGGGGTATTTCGGTAATTTTGCAAACCATGGGTATTCGGTAATTTTGCAAACCGGGAGTATTTCGGTAATTTTGCAAACCAAAGGTATTTTGGTAATTTCACAAATCAGGGGTGTTTTGGCAATTTTGTAATCTGAGGATATTTCCGTAATTTTGTCAACCAAGGATATTTCAGTAATTTTGTAACCCAAGGGTATTTTAGTAATTTCAAAAATCAGGGGTATTTCGGTAATTTTGTCAACCCCTCAGAAGGTCTACAGTCGCCTCGAGCGACTCAAGCATTCTAAATAGAGATAATGATGCGAATGGGCCTAAGGCCCATTCTCGGCCCAAATGAGCCCACACGCTCGTGTGGCCCATTTAGCCCAAACCTAGCCACAGATATGAGATTCACATAGTCTAATCCAACATCTACTACACAATCATACAACTTATTTATATGGGCCCACGGGCCCATTAGGCCCACTTGGCCCCGTTCGGCCCATCGTGGCCCAAATGGCATCAACCCACAAGAATACTCATGGTGGCCTCGACTATCGCGCCGAAGCTCCCACACATGCGCTCGTACGATCGTGTAGTTACCATCTCCCCTGTAGCATAATCCACGCCGCTAGCCACTTTACCAACTATCTCTTTATTGTCTTAAAACATGCGCAACTAAATATAAGTCTATGGCCAAAGTCTAAAGTCCATTAAAAAAGAAAATCAAAATGCAAGCACCAAGACTTGAACCTTGGACCCCGCTTACTTCCTTGTGGCGTCACTCCCTTACTCCCTATGTGGCGTCACTTTGTCACTAGACCACTACTCTTTTTGTGTCATTTTTCTCCACATTTTATTCTTAAAGCCTACCTATTAACTCCCAGGGTTTTATTCACCTAAAACCAAAATTTTCCTAAAGCCTAAATTTGATCCCGGGACTTCATAGAAGCCCCTTAACCTTCCAAAATCACTCACCTAATAGGTCTAACTTGCATTATTGCCGTACTCATGTTCTCAAACATTTTAAACGCTCCCACGCCCAAGGCCCAATGGGCCCAATTCTACTAGGCCCAAATTCGAGTCAGACAGTAACTGTAATAAGTTTGGCACATAGCCATTAGCGACGGTAATATAATCAGCACACAGCCACGGGTAATTATGATCGACACAGAGTCATCAATATATATGTTAGGCACATAGCCACGGGTAAATACGATTGGCACAAAGCCATAATCAAGATGGCACAGTGCCATATTTAGGTTGGCACAGAGCCAAAATTAGATTACGCAGCTTTAAGCCGTCCGTCGGTCCACAGTCATCTCATGCGACCCGTGCGACCCTATCAGAACTTCCTCCGCATTAATGTCCCAACCCCAAGCAATATGTCGTGTATGTCATGCTCAATCATTACACGTGTATGCAAAATGGCCATGCTCAGTAACAATCATTTACACACATTAAATGCATATCAGTCACATGACCACAGTCAAGTCACTTAAAACACAATCATACGATCACAGTCAAATCAGTCAAATTCATAGTCTAAGTCAGTCATTTACCCACAAGGGCAAAACAGTCATTTACCCTTTAGGGGCATTTAGGTAATTTTGCAAACCGGGGGTATTTCGGTAATTTTACAAATCAGACGTATTTTAGTAATTTCACGAATTGGGGTATTTCGGTAATTTCACAAATTAAGGGTATTTCGATAATTTTACAAATCGAGGGTATTTTAAAAATTTCACAATTCGAGGGTATTTCAGTAATTTTACAAATCGGGGGTATTTTGATAATTTCACAAATCGAGGGTATTTTAGTAATTTCACAAATCGAGGGTATTTTGGTAATTTCACAATTTGAGGGTATTTCAATAATTTTACAAATCGAGGGTATTTCAATAATTTTACAAATCAGGGGTATTTTGATAATTTTACAATTTGAGGGTATTTTAGTAATTTTACAATCTGATGGTATTTCGATAATTTTACAAATCAGGGTCTTAGCGACCCAACAGAAGGTCCACCGTCGCCTCGAGCGACTTAAGTAACCTAAATAGTCACAACGGTGTAAATGGGCCTAAGGCCCATTATTCAGCCTAAGTGGGCCCACACGCTCAGGTGGCCCATTCAGCCCGAATTCAGATACGGCTATGTGTACACCATAACCCGGTTCATTAATAGTCACTTATCACGGATTTCCTCCTTGTGGGGCCCACGTTCCCATTGGGCCCAGACGGCCCATTTTGGCCCAGCGAGGCCCAGAACTCCCTAAGTCATGCGCGCGACATGACAAGTCTATCGATTTCTCACTTGACAGTGAAATTTACCCACGCGGGCCCACTCGACCCAAATCGGCCCATTAGGCCTAATAACGGCCTAGTCCACGAGATTGCTCATGGCGACCTTTATCAATGTGTCGACTCCCCCATACGAGTGTCCATGCGCCCGTATAGTAGTCGTTGCCGTATTGTCGGCTTTCCAGCATTACGGCATTTCGACATCCCGACATTTCGACATTTTTCGTTCTACAACGCGAATAGTGTGTGTACACACCTTGATGGAGAGAAACGCAGTAGCCCACGAGCGTAGAACCTTGACTGAATCGGCTTATACTTCCTAAGCCATTTGATTATGAGTCGATATCACCTCCTTGTGGTTTATTTGTACCACAACATTATCTATTAAGTATCAATATCAATAACAAAGGTTAAACAATTACTATCCTAAGGAAAACACACAGCCAATAAGAGAAATAGACGTTCAACCAATATTTAAAAGCACATAACCACTTACCCCTAACAATCGGCCAACCAGATAAATTGAACTCAATCAACCCACACGAGAAGAAGAGATTCGACAATTCAGATGCTGGAGAAATAATTCATCAAAATGCTTGTAGGTCGAAACGTTTGATCGATAGAGAAGAGAAAAAGAATGAAGGCAGAGAAAGAGAGGTTGAATTCGGCTCACATTAAGAAAAATAGGACATAGGGAGAAGAGATAAAGAAAACCGAAACGGGAAAAACACAAAAAAAGTCCATGGAAATATTTGGCACTATAGATAGAAGAGAGAAATTAAAACAAATTGGCATAGAAGAGAGCAATTGCCGAAAATGCACCAAATGCACTCCCTAGCCGAATTTGCCTAAACAAAACTCCCCCAATGGGCTCCAACTTCTCCCATTTCAAAATCCTTTATAAACTCCACCAATCCTTCCACCGAATTTTCTCCTTGATTTACTCAACACCCCATTCAAATTCAATTCAAATTCTTATGACCAATTCAACCACAGAGTTCCAGTCCAGTTCCAACACCTCCCCAGCACAAACAGCAAAATAAACATACAATTGCGCACACCAAGCCTCGAACCTCAAACTCCTTGCCACACATGTAGCGCCACCTTGGCACTAGATCACCCATTCTCTTTTGTGTCACATTTTACCTTTAATTAATTAAGAGGTCTAAAGGCCAAGGTCCAGGTTCCTTTAAAAGAAAACCCAAAACAAATTGTAAGAGCCAAGACTTGAACCCAGGCTCCCTTGCAACCTTAATGACGCCACAACCACTAGACCACATGCTTCCTTGTGTCATTTTTTTAACACAATAATTTAAAAAGCCTACATCCAAGCATCCATGGTTTTATCCACTTAAAACCAAAATTTTTGCTAAAGCCCAAGTTTGAACCCAAGACTTCTCCAACACTTTTCAGGGCCCTTAACCACTGAAGCAAAAATTTAATTGTGTCATTTCCTTGCATAATTAAATACTTATGTACAACCTCCTTACTGATCTATACACAAGGCCCAATACTTCTAGGCCCAAAATTCGAGGCGTTACAATCTTTATATTGGTCGCTATTGATTACGCCTTCAAGTGGGTTGAAGCTGTTGCTCTACCAACAAATTATGCTAAATTGGTACTAAAATATCTTCATAAAAATATTTTTACGCTGTTTGGTACCCCTCGTGCTCTAATCAGTGATGAAGGTTTACACTTTGATTGCAAGTTAGTTGCCAATGCTCTTAACAGATATGGTGTGCGACATAAAATTGCCACGGCATATCATCCCCGAACGAATGGACAAGCAGAAATCTCTAATAGAGAGATTAAAAAAATTCTAGAGAAGGTAGTCAATCCCAACCAAAAAGATTGGTTAGCAAGACTCGATGACGCTTTGTGGGCATATCGAACAGCTTTTAAGACACCATTGGGTATGTCACCTTTCCAGCTTGTTTATGGTAAACCATGCCACTTGCTTGTTCAACTGGAACACAAGACATTTTGGGCTATCAAGAAACTACATATGGATTGGAAATCTGCTGGACATAATTACTTACTGAAGCTGAATGAGATGGAAAAATTTCGAACTCAAGTCTATGAAAATGCTAAGCTGTTTAAAGAAAAGACCAAACAATGGCATGACAACAAAATTTTGCCACAACAATTTGTTCCTGAACAACAAGTCTTGCTTTTCAATTCCAGACTTAAATTGTTTCCTGAAAAATTAATGTCTCGGTGGTCGGGTCCATTCAAAGTTGTTCAGGTATATCCTTAAGGAACGGTAGATGTCAAAGACGAACAAAATGGGTCACGGTAGATGTCAAAGACGAACAAAATGGGTCTACTTTCAAAGTTAATGGCCAACAGTTAAAGCTTTAATTTGAAGCTCTTATAATTCGCGATAAAACTTCCATCATTTTTCAAACTAATAAATATTTCTCTTTTGCACTGTTTATTCAATTATTTGATTTTAAATTTTTTTGTTTCAGTTGAACCAATAGATTTATTTAACTTTTATTTTCTTTATGATGTAGGTACATTGCGGCCTAGGTTTGTTGGCATCAGCCCACTCGTTCTATTAGCCACTTTTTAGTTTAATAAATTTACTTAGTATTTCATTGTTCTGGCTTAAATATTTACTGTTACTAATGTCCCATCATTATTAAGGCCCAATCTTATCACCCTAGTCAGTTCAGTTTCCTCTTCACTGCTACCTTCACTTTATTTCTATGTTATTTTGCTCTCTGTTTTCATCCAAAACTTTTAAAGGTTTCATCTTTTTCACCCTTACAGTTACCATCTTCTTTGCATGGGTCGTCAAGCACCATCTACTTTTACTATTGCATAGCCGCGTACATTCTTAATAAGACAGCAGAAACCAAATACCACAAAAACATCTCCAAACGCCCTCTGTGCATGGAAAAGGGATTCCTTTATCAAGATGCCCCTTTTATGAGCTATATTGAAGCCATTTCCTCAGTCATGGAGAAATATGGATGGCAGATTTTCTTTCTCTACCCTGACGATGTTTTCCATAAATTAGAAAGGAGTTCTACCAGGCCCAATGATACAACACCATCAACCTCTAAGAATGGATTTGAGCAGAAGGTGGTCGAGACTCTAGAGGTCTTGCAACAACAATTTTAGAAATTGGAAAAACAGTAAAGATAATAGCCATTGATCTTGGCAAAGCTCAAGAATAAATGGCAATATACTAGGGCTATGTCAGAAGAAGGGAAAAAGCCATTAAGAAGTCCCTTTAAAAGAAGTTTACTCGTCCAATGCCCGCATTCCATATTTTTCTAAAGGAACTATTGTTAGAACCAGATGATGAAGAACCTACCACAGCAGAAAAAGAGAGAGGAGAAGAGTAAACTGAATCTGTACATATCGAGTCCAAAAAAAAGGAAGATGAGCGACAACATACTTCTACACCACCTACCACTGCCACCACTAAGATCGAAAGCACGTATGACCGCATAAGAACATACAGTTCATCAACTGATTGATGAACTCACAAAATCAAATTCTGATGATGAAGAAGAGGTGCCTATTAATCAGCTTAAAATGAAGCGTTATAAGACAACTACGGGAAAAGCAATTCAAGCTGATAGTGGTGAAATAGAGAGGTAGTTGTGTTACAAACGTGCAGCCAAGAAGTCAAACAAACCAAATTAAGAGTAACAAATATTTTGTCCAAGTTTTTATTTCTCATTCATGCATTCATTTTTTTCTGTCATTGCATTTCCATATTTATAAATATGCGTTTTGTTTTTTGACTTTTTTCATTTTTTATGCATTGAGGACAATGCATCCCTTAGGTTTAGGGGTGTGTTGTACATATAGGTTGCATTAGATATGTAAGTTAATATTTTTTGTTTTGTCATTTATTATGCCATGACATACAATTGCCAAATAATTGCTAGATTTTGCTAAGTATGCTTTTGTCTATGATATTCGAAGAGGATAATAACTCTTTGATAAATTTTGAAAATTATTCGAGTAATTAGGTCTGTTTAGCTTGGTATAGCTGTTTCAAATTTATCCTTAAGAGTAGAATGTCTTACTTATAAGTGCAATTAGTTTATAGTAGGTTTCTTTTAATACACTTAGGATTTCTTGAAGCTAAATTTAGTAAGCTGACAGTAACAAATAATGTTTATCATGGTAAAATACATTAAACACTCCAATGTCTGGGATCTGTTGAGTAGGTCAGTAATTTTTTGTCTGCTCCATCACATTATTGATTAGATAACCAATTTCAAATAAGAGTGATTAAAAAAAAGGTAGGGACACTCCACTGTAGTGTTAGTCTGAGTAGCTAAGGAGGTAGTTGTTTGTGTAACACCCCTTACCCGTGTTCAAAGCTGGAACCGAATACGAGGCATTATCTAACTTAACTTACTTAAACATAACACATCGAGCTATAAAATTTCACTGCAGCTTAGATACTTTCCATTTAAAACTCATAACCTACTTATTTTGGGCCTACGAGGCCCTAAACATACTTCCAGGAGGCTTCAAAATTAAACCGATAACTTTTACGCACATAGAAAATTTTTGTCCAAACAGGGGCCCGTGTTGTTCAAGGGACACGCCCATGTGCCCCCTAACATGCCCATGTTCTTCACCTTTGGTCGACATTGACTTATTTCACATGACTGGACACACGTCCGTGTCCCTGGCCTGTGTCCTTTACATGGCCTCGACACGCCCGTGTGCCAAAACCTTAGCATTCTTTTTATGACGGCATCACCTCACTAAGGTCACACGGCCAAGGCACACGCCCGTGTCCTTAGACCGTGTGTCGAATTAAATTCCACATTTTAAGTGCAGACTTCACACAGCCTGGGCACATGCCCATGTCCAAGGCCATGCCTTCCACACGGTTGAGACACACGGTTGTGTCTCTATTGGTTTGTTTACTACTGAGCATTTTGACTTTGTAAACCTAGTATTTAGGAGAGGCACGGTTGATTAACACATCCCTAGGGCTGACCGTGTGTCTCACACGGCCTAGACACATACCCGTGTGTCTACTCGTGTGGACATAAAAAGGCTATATTCAAAGCCAAATGCCACCCTACATAGCAAACATACTTACTCCAACTCACATAAACATCATTCATGACCCAAAGGCAAATCCAAGAACTCAATTCAAAGCATTCACACAAGAAATAACTTCATAACTTCATCATCATTGAATATATATATAAACTTAGCAAGCGTTGGCCCATTTCCAATGACCAGTGACAAAATAACTTTGATAACATACATAGCCAACACTTTGGCTAATAATTACGACCTAACAGAATACCCAAGTCCTATACATGCCATACTCAAAATAAGTCTAAATTGTTATACCAAAGTGATGTTGATAGTGTGATTTTTGAACTCCTACGTCCTACGATCCTTGAGTTATCTTGGCAATACTACAAGGAAAAGGGAAATGAGAGAGGTAAGTATAAAGCTTAGTAAGTTTGCATGAAATAAATAGCAACAATAAGCTCATAATGACATCAATACGTGGCATTAGATAACCACACAAGGTCATAAACACTTTACCATAACTTACTCGTACTCGTTCTTATCTAAAACATACCATGCCACATATCGTAATATTCCTCGTGAATTTCTCAGGGGTACCTGTATTCACTCAATCACATGACTTTAGTACTAATCAAATTTCTATTTCCAAGCTTATCTATTTATCCCGTTTACCACTAAGGATACTCATGGACGCATACTCATCGTCGTTATTATATGCACAAAGCCAATGCCACATCCCAGATGTGGTCTTACATGGGGTCACCTCTAAGTGCCGATGCCATATCCCAGATATGGTCTTATACGGAATCTCACATCAAGTATCGATGCCATATCCCAGATATGGTCCTATACGATTCTCATATTCAATACCGAAGCCATATACCAGTTATGGTCTTATACGAGATTTCAATTCACTACTGAGGCCATATCCAGACATGGTCTTATATGGGACCTTATCTATTTCACGTCTTTCTTATTCAAAACAAATACACAATTTCATAGAACACCATGTATCATTATAATACCAAACATTCTCAAATATGCTAGCATAAATGTTGAATTTATCACATACAAACTTACCTCGATTTCAAAATAAGCTAGATCGTTGGTCTAGTTCGATATTTTGTTCTTTCCCTGATCGAGGTTCATTCTTGGCTCTTCTTGATCTATAATAGCAAATTAGCTCATTTTAATCATCATATTAATAAAATAATTTCAATAATCATGCTTTGGTAAAAGTTCTATTTTGCCCTTAGACTTTGGCAAAATGAACATTTTACCCCTAGGCTCGAAAATCAATTCTAATCAAATTTCTACCTTCAACAAGCCTAGGTGAACATTTATTTATCTTATAGCTATCATCAAAACCAACATTTCACATATTTACAACAAATTTTGCAACCTTTACAAAAAGGTTTCATTTAGGTGTTTTCATGGCAACACCTTTCACAAAAGTTATTCATCTAACAACTAAGACTCATTTTCTTTCAAAAAAAATGCAGCAAATAACAAAGAAACCTCTCATGGAAAAAATATAATCTTTTCACCATATTGCAAGATAGTCCCCTCATTGGAAAGCTTAAGCTCTAGGGGTTCTAAAAGTACAACTATCTTCAAGAAAAACCATTAAATCACTTACTTGATGGAGATGAGTTTGCTGAAATTTTGATCTTTCAAAACCTCTATTTTATTTGCTATTTTTGGTGGAGGAAGATGGAGAGAAAATATGATATCTTTTCTTTCTTTATTTTATTAATACAAGTCAATTTAGTCGCTAACTTTTACCAACTTTGACCAATTTTGTCAATTTTTGTCTCCTATGGCTAGCCACTCTATTATTAGGGGTCTAATTGCAATTTAAAGACCCCAAAGTAATATTTTATGGCTATTAGGCACCTTTAGCTTATAAAATAGAACTTTCACACTTTATGCGATTTAGTCCTTTTTCGTGATAAAGCTTGAAATCGCTAAAATTAAAGCACCAAAATTTTCATGCACTTATATAATCATGCTCTAACTCATAAAATAACATGAAAATAATTTTCTCTAACCTCAGATTAGTGATCTCGAGATCACTGTTCTGACTAGCCCCTAAATCGGGCTGTTAAAATTCCCTCCCCTTAAGGATTTTTGTCCTCAAAAATCTCATCGGTTAAAAGGTTGGGATACTGGTTTCTCATAGACTCCTCGTGCTCCCATGTAGCCTCTTTGATTCCTTGTCTTTACCACAGCACTTTCACAAGATCTATACTTTTGTTTCTCAATCGTTTAACCTCTCGTGCCAAAATCTTAACCAGTGTTTCGCCATAAGTCAAGTCTGGTTAAATTTCTACCTCTGTTGGTACTATCACATGTGAAGGGTCCGAATGGTATCACCGTAACGGGACACGTGGAAGATATCGTGAATCTTTTCTAGGTCAAGTGGCAAGGCCAAACGATAAGCTACCGGTGCTACCCTCTCGATTACTTCATAAGGTCCAATAAAACACTGACTCAATTTGCCTTTTCGGCCAAATCTGAGGACTTTTCTCTATGGTGATACTTTCAAAAACACTTTATCACCTACTTAAAACTCAATCTCTTTCCTTTTTAAATCCGAATAGGACTTTTGTTTGTCTGAGGCCGCTTTCAGACATTCATGTATCACTTTTACTTTCTCTTTAGTTTCCCTGATCAAATCGACCCCGTGCATTTGTTTCTCTTTGAGTTCTGTCCAATACAAAGGCGTTCGGCACTTACGCCCGTACAATGCCTCATAAGGCACCATTTTCAAACTTGACTGAAAATTGTTGTTGTAGGCGAATTCCACCAACGGTAAATATTTCTCCCATTTACCTTGGAATTCCAAAACACAACATTGAAGCATGTCTTCGAGTATCTAAATTACTCTTTCCAACTGCCTGCCAGTTTGCGGATGGAAAGCTGTACTGAAACTTAATTTTGTGCCTAAGGCCTCTTGTAACTTTTTCCAAAACCGTGACTTTAATCTCAGATCACTATCTGAATTGATCGATAATGGTACTCCATGAGTCTTACTATCTCTGCTACGTACAGTTCAGCCAATTTATCAAGCGAGTAATTGACTCGTACTAGTATGAAATTAGTCGACTTCGTAAGTCTATCGACTACGACCCACACGATATCTTTCTTTCTCGGCATCAATGAGAAACCCGTCACAAAGTCCATGGTAATACAGTCCCACTTCCACTCAGAAACCATAATGGGCTGAAGTATACCCGAAGGTACTTGGTGTTTAGCCTTCACTTGCTGACAAATCAGGCATCTCGATACAAACTCAGAAATGTCCTTCTTCATACTAGGCCACCAATACCACTTCCTCAAGCCATTATACATCTTTATGCTACCTGGGTGCACAGTTAAACATTCGCTATGTGCCTCATGCAAAATCTTACAAATAAGTTTATCATTTCTGGGTACACGACCCTATCTCAAAACGTCAAGCATCCATCATGACTTACCCGATAGTCCGATTCAACATTTGACTTACATAAAACTCCTTTGGCTTGTAAGCTACTGTCCTCTTTCTGAGCTTCACAAATCTCTTGGAGAAATAATGGTCTAGCTCTCAACTTGGCTAGAATAGAACTATCATCTAACAAAGCCATCCGTGCATTGATGACTTTCAGCGCAAACAATGATTTTCTACTCAAAGCATCGGTGACCACGTTCGCCTTTCCCGGATGGTAGTCAATTACTAAGTCATAATCCTTAATAAACTCCTCAAATTTAATTCCTTTTGAGTCATCAAATATTTTAGGCTTTTATGGTCGGTAAATGTCCGACACCTCTCACCATATAAATGATGTCTCCAACTCTTTAGTGCAAATATAATTGCAGCTAACTCCAAGTCGTGAGTCTGGTAATTCTTCTCGTGCAGTTTCAATTGTCTAGAGGCATATGCTATCACCTTGCCCTCTTGCCTGAGTACACAACCCAACCCATTTCGGGATGCATCACTGTAAACCACAATTTCTCTTCCCGGTTCAGGTTGTACCAAAACAAGAGCCTCAGTCAACAACGCCTTTAGTTTTTCAAAACTCTATTGACACGTTTCTGTCCATTCAAACTTCACATCGTTTTGCAATAGTCTCATCATCAAAGTAGCTGTCATGGAAAACCCCTTGACAAAACGCCTATAATAGCCGACTAGGCCTAGAAAACTCCTTACTTTAGTTACGCTCCTCGGTAGTTTCCAATCCACAATTGCAGAAATCTTACTCGGGTCGACTCTAATTCCATCTCCCGAGACAATGTGCCTCAAATATCCTACTTTCTTAAGCCAAAATTCACTTTTACTGAAGTTGGCATACAATTGATTATCTTTCAAAATTTGTAAAACTTTTCTCAAAATCTCGACATGTTCGTTCTCATCTTGAGAGTAGATCAGTATATCGTTGATGAAGACTACCACAAATTTATCCAAATACGGCCAAAAAATACAATTCATCAAATCCATGAAAACTGCAAGGGCATTTGTTAAACCAAAAGGCATGACCAAAAATTCATAGTGGCCATACCTCGTCTAAAATGCCATTTTCGGTACATCTGAGTCCTTGACTCTCAACTGATAATACCCAGACCTTAGGTCTATCTTGGAAAACACCGTGGCTCTCTTCAATTGATCAAATAAATTATTGATTCTCGGTAACGGGTATTTGTTCTTCACAGTTACCTTGTTGAGTTGTCGATAATCTATGCATAACCTCATGGAACCATCTTTTTTCTTCACAAATAATACGAGAGCACTTCACGGAGAATAACCCATTCTTGCGAAACCTTTATCTGTTAGTTCTTGCAACTGTGCTTTCAACTCTTTTAGCTCGATTGGAGCCATTCTATATGGAGCAATAGAAATGGGGGCGATACTCGGAGCTAGCTCAATCTCGAATTCAATCTCTCTAATCAGATGTAACCCTAGTAATTCTTCCGGGAAAACATCTGGATACTCACATACTATGGGCACCGATTCAATTTTCAACTCATTCTCTTTAGTATTCATCACAAAGGCAAGGTAAGCTTCGTACCCCTTTCTTAAATACTTCTGAGTGAATAACGAAGATATCACTACGGAAATCTGTCTTGCTCATCTGATTCAACAAGAATAAGATCCCCATTTTCACATTTTAACTCAATAAACTTTCTCCCACAATTTATTATCACACCATGAGTAGCTAACCAATCCATCCCAAGGATGACATCAAACTCATCAAATGAAAATAACATAAGATCAACTGGAAAGCAATGACCCCTAATCATCAAAGGAAAACCTTTACATACTCTATCAACCAATACATATTTGCCTAGAGAATTAGGCACTCTTATTACATATTCAGTAGACTCTATAGGCATGCTCATGCTAGAGACTAATTTCATGCATATGTATGAGTGGGTAGATCCTGGATCAATTAAAGCTATAACATGGGTATTTGGAGAGAAAGTGTACCATTAATCATGTCGGGGGAGGACGGCTCTTCGCGAGCATGAATGACATATGTTCTCATCGGTGCTCTACCCTCAACTCTTATAGTCTGCTCTTTAGATAGATTGTTGCTACCCATTTCATTTCCCGGGTTTCTTTGTGGTCTTCCTCTAGCATTACTTCCTGGACTTGCATTCTGAGACTTCTCTTTCTCACCCACCTCAGGGCAATCTCTGATAAAATGGTCTAGAGACCAACACTTGAAACAAGCCTTCTTGTTTGCCTGACACTCACTGGAATAACGTTTGCCACATTGTGGGCACTCCGGTCTACTTGGTCGGGCATTACCGACACTAGCAACTGATGTGGTCTGCATTTTAGACCCAGAAACTATTTTCCCTTACTTCGGTTTGAAAACTAGGCTGAAGTGGCTGATCAAGTAGTAAAATCCCTCGATTTCTTAGATGAAGATTGGAATGAATTATTCAGTTTTCTTTTCCTCGAGTCACGGGACTCAATCTCAGCTCTTCTTTTCTCTTTAGCTAACTCTTCGACTTTACAAGTTCTATCTACCAACACTATGAATTCTTTTAGTTCGAGGACTCCAACATATAAACGGATATCTTTATTTAACCCATCCTCGAACATGATGGCCTCGGTAGATACGCACTCCCAAGCATACTTACTAAGCTTTACGAACTCACGTTCGTAGTCAGTCACCATCATTCGGCCTTGCTTTAGTTCCAAGAACTCTTTCCTCTTCTGGTCACTAAATCTTTGGCTGATATACTTCTTCCGAAATTCCTCTTGGATGAATCCCCAACTAACTTTCTCCCTTGGTACCACTGACACAAGGGTGTTCCACCATTGATAGGCCGAATCTCTCAAGAGAGACACTACACACTTCATGCACTCTTCAGGTGTGCAGGACAACTCGTCGAATACCTTGATGGTATTCTCCAACCAGAATTCTGCCCTCTCTGGGTCATCATCCTTACTAGCCTGAAATTCCTCAGCTCTTTGTTTCCAGATCTTATCGACCAGAGGCCTTTCTCTTCTTATTACCTCAACCACTTGAGGAGTTACAGGAGAAGGCTGAGGAATAGGTGGGGGTGGAGGGGGTTGAGCATTAGGATTTACTCGAATGTACTCAGTGTGTAACGCTCCAAATTTTGGGCCTAGAAGAATTAGGCTTTGGGTATGGGAGCGTTTAAAATTTTAAGAACAAGAGAATGGCACAAGTGCATGTTAGATCTGTTGGGTTTGTGATTTTGGAAGGTTATGGGGTTTCTATGAAGTCCTGGGTTCAAGCCATGTCTTATGGAAAATTTTATTTTTAGCATTAGGGGAACATTTTATTTTTAGCATTAGGGGAACCCTGACTCCTGGTATTAAGCCTTTGAAATAATTGTGATTAAAAAGGGATACAAAGAGAGCCTGTGGTGGAGTGGCAAGGTGGAGTCACAAGGGTGGCAAGGAGGTCAGAGGTTCGAATCTTGGATTGCGTTGTTTGAGCTTTTATTTTGCACCTGTGGTCGGTAAGTGGTTAAGTTGGAATTGAACTCTGGTTGAGAAGGTTTGAATTGGTCAAGTGAGGGATTTAAGGAGTGAATTATGGAGTGATAAGAGGAGGAAATAAAGGGGATTTGATTTGTTGGGGAGTTGGAGCCGAAATGGACAATAGGTAGGCACAGGTTCGATTTTGGCCATTTCTTTTCTGGTGTTGGAGTGTTGTGTTTGTGATAGCTGATTTTTACTTGTAAGTTCTCTCATTTTCTTTTTCGTTTTGTCCCTTCTGGCCACTCAGTTTCAAGACCCTTTATTTTCAGGTTCACTTTGTTTTTAGCTAAAATAGCATCATCATTTAGGTCATTCTTGGTGCTGAAAATACTTGTTCAACTTTAGGCCGATTTATTTATTATTCTTCTCTTCACGATTTCTTTTTCTTCTTTTCTTACCTTTTCATCTCTAAACTGAATCCTTCTTCCTACTCTCTCAAATTTCTGCATTGCTACTCATTTACATAAAGCCGAATACTTCCACTTTGCCTATTGAGAATCTTTAGTCGACTTTTATACTTTCCTTCTTTTATCTTCTTTGTTTTTGTCATCCATCTTCAATCCCCTTAGTTTCAAATATTCGACTGTTTAGCTAGTGAGCTCGAGTGAGGGATCTTTCCTCTTTGCCGAATGTGATAGTAAGTGATGGGTAATGCTTTTAACAGTTTTCGATATTTATGGTATCCCTCTTTATCTGCCGAATCTCCCTTTCTTATCATTGACCGATGATTGGTTTGTTTAAGGTTCCTCGAGGGGTGATTAAAGGGCAAGTGATTAGTAGTAGCCGACTTCTTACTCTAAGGTTTCGATCAAGGTAAGTACTCGGTCAAGGAATCTTGGGTAAGGCCAAATGTTAGTTCTTGCTTGGACATGTGTTCTCGTTGAATTAGCATATGATTAACTCTAGTTAGTAAATAATGTTAACTGATAGATTACGTTTGCGGTTTGGATAAGCCACGAGGAGGGGGAATCGATTCTTAACCAAGCGATATAAGGAAAATGAGAGGCTCTTGTTATTCACTCAAGGTAGGTAGTGGTTAATCGGTTTGGGGAATAAGTGTTGTGATCTTTAAAGATGAAAAGGCTAACTATACCCCTTGACTGAATATAGGTTCATTGCTAAGGGCTTGGAAGTACGCTTGATAAACCAGGTGTGTACACACACCACTCCAACTATAGATCGGCAAATGCCGAAATACTAAAATGCCAAAAAGTCAAAAATACGGTAATGGTTACCATATGAGTGCACGAACGCTTGTGTGGGAAAGTCGATACAATGATAGAGGTCACCATGAGCGTCCTTGTGCTCTTGGGCCATTTTGGGCCTCGTTTGGCTGAAATGGGCTATGTGGGCCCAATGGGCTCGTGGGCCCTACACGGATTAAATTTATGAAAAGTGGCAGAAATTGAACTGGGCTATAACGTTCACATAGTCGTGATCGAAAATGGGGCGAATGGGCCACACGAGAGTGTGGGCCACTTGGGTCGAATACTAGGCTTTGAGCCCATTTACACTGTTTTGACCAAATGGGTTTCTGTGTTGCTCGAAGCCATTATAGACCTTCGGGGAGGTTGAAAAATGACCAAAATTGTAACAGCCTGACTTAGGGCCTAGTCGGAATAGTGGTGTGAGACCACAAATCTGAAGAAGAAATATGTGTTTAAATGATTTTATAAGGCTTATGAGGTATTTGCATGATAGTGTGAAAATTTCATGAAGGAATTTTATTAATTAGTGAATAAATTTTCCATTGGGACTAAATTGAAAGGATTAGAAAATATGAGATTTTAGAAGATTTAAGTATGAAATAGAATTATAAAAAATATTAGAGGTCCTTATTTAGCAATTAGACCATTATATGTTAAGATGGACAAAAATGGACATAGGAAGAAAAAATCTCAAGAAAGAGTCATTAAGGGATTTTTGTCATTTGGTAAATTAAAGAATTAAAAGGGAAAGAAGTCAAAATTTGTGTTCATCTTCTCCATGCTAGCCAAAAATTTCAAAGGCACCATAGCTAGGGTTTCTTCATCTTCCAAGCTTGATAGTAAGTGCATCCTAGCCCCGTTTTTAATGTTATTCGTATTTTTGAGATCCTCGTAGCTCGATTTAGCTATTTCTAGCTATATTTTGAGCTAGGGTTTATGTTCAAAAATTAACCTATGTATGAAATGCATGTATTTTGATGTTTTATGGAAGAATATGAAAGCTTGATGCAAGATAAACATCTTTTTCTAAGTAATTTTCATGAAAAATGCATAGAAGGAACAAATTGTAAAAGTTGTAGAAATGGTCATATATGAGTGAAATATTGGAAATTGAATGTTTTTATAGTTGAGAATGAGATTCGGTTAGGTATGAAATGCAAGAAAGTTGAATGAAAATCATTTTATGAGCTTATGGGCAAATGTGCAATTATGATAAAGTTTAGGGGCAAAAATTACATTTTTGCCAAAGTATGGAATATGAGTCAATTTATTTAATGTAAGTATTAAACAAGTAAAATTGTTATTATAAATCAAGAAACACGAAGCCCGGACCAAAATTGAGGCAAGAACAAAGTCGTGGACTAAAGTTGCACATTTACACATATTTTGGAGTACCGAGGTAAGTTTGTGTGAATTTAAGGCTACATATACTTTTATGATTAAATTACTTACTATGTTGTATAATGTACATTATTTTCATGAAGTTGATTACTAATGGCTAATAAGAAATTATATGAAAATAAGTAAGTGGAAGTCCTAGTTAAAGATTCTGAATAACAAGGATATATATGTCACTACATGAGATAAGGAAAGCCCGTGTTAGACCTTGTCAGGGACATGGAATCGATACTCAAGGAATGTAGGTCTCGTATTCGACCATGTCTAGGACATGGTATCGGCATCGAACGTAGATCCTGTGTAAGACCATGTTTGGGACATGGCATCAGCATCGAATAAGGAAGGTCTCGTGTAAGACCATGTCTGGGACATGGCGTTGATACTATACAAGGAAGATCTCGTGTAAGACCATGTTTAGGACATGGCATTGGCATCGAGTTAAGAGATCTCGTGTAAGACCATATCTGGGATATGGCATCAGCATCACGAGGCGATCCCATGTAAGACCATATCTGGGATATAACATTGGTATCGAGGCACATGTTTAGTGAGATTGAGAATCCTCTGATATTCCGAGTAATTCACGGGAAAAAGAGCTAAGTATGAAAGAGGTAACATAAAAGCTAAGCAAGTAAAGATAGTAATAAGTTAAGTTATTCAAGGTTGATAAAGAGCTTTATTTAAATCAGGAAAGATGAAGATTTGAGTTATGTTATATTAGTGAAAGTGATAATTTATGTGATTAAGTGATACAGGTACCATGACTAAAACACGAGTATGAAAGTAATATGTAGTATGTGATGAGTAAGAGTAAGCATGAGTAAGTAAGCTCAAGCACTTGAGATTTATGTGTTCTTGTTTCGTGATGGATGAATTTATTATGAGCAAATACGTTGCTATATGAATTATCATGCAAACTTACTAAGCTATATGCTTACTTCTTTATTTTCTTTCTTCCTTATAGTTTTGCCAAGCTAGCTTGGGGATCATAGACGTCGGAGCTCGGATCAAGTTGTTTTATTTTAAGTATGACATTTATAGGAATTATGTCATTTTGAGTTATATCATATTGGGAGCCAACGTGTTGGCTATTAAGGTTACTATCCTTTTTGTATATAGCCAAAGAAATTGGCTAATATTTGCTAAGTTTCATGTCTTATTGATAATGATTTTTATGAATTCTACAACTGATGTTCCAAGGGTTATTCATAGTGTATAAAGGCCATGTTATGAATTACTTAAGTTGGTATAAGTGTGTTGATGTTTCAGGGTGACAGTTGGCTTAGAAAATAGCCTCTAAGTGTCCACACGGGTAGACAAACAGGCATGTGTCTAGGCCGTGCGTGACATACGGTCAACCTCTATGGGTGTGTTGATAGGCCGTGTGTCCCCTGCATTTAATATCAAGAATTCAATTCGTCACACAGGCTAGTACATGGGCGTGTGCTTAGGCTGTGTGCTCCTTAAGGGGTTGCTGATGTTATAAACAGAATACCCCTTGTTTCCACATATGGATGAGGACACGAGCATGTCTAGGCTGTGTGAAGGACACAAGCCATTGACACGGGCGTGTGTTTGGCCGTGTGAAAACCCCTGTAGGTTCAAAACAAAAATAAATTCTACACGGACTAGGGACATAGGCATGTGCGACCATACAGCCTGCCGACACGGGCGTGTCCCAAGCCACACGGGCGTGTGACCCCTGTTTAGGCAAAAAATTTCAAAAAGTGTAAAAGTTTCCGGTTGAATACTGAAACCTTCCGGATGTATGTTTAAGGCCTCGTAGGCCCAAGATATGTATGTTATGACTAAGAAGGAGAAGTTTTAAGTTGGAAGGAAATTTATAGCCCAATATTTCAAGTTCAAGTATGGTTAAGTTTGGTAATGCCTCGTATCCTGTCTCGACATTGTACACGGGGAAAGGGTGTTACAGAAATACCCCCATAGGGTAAAATGACCGAAATACCCCTATAAGGTAAAATGTAACAGCCTGACCTTGGCCCTAATTGGAACAGTGGTTTTGGGACCACGAATCCGAGTCAAAAAATATTTTAATATTATTTTTCGTCTTAATTATATATGATTGAGCATGTGTTAAAATTTCGTGAGTTAATTTGCCCGTTTGTGTGTTTAATTTAAGAAAAAGGACTAAATCGCATAAGTGGTAAAAGTAGCCTTTTTGATTGATTGAGTAATTAAATTGATGTGTCTTTATATAGGGAAGGACTTATGTTGTAAATTATCGATTATACTAGTGTAGTGGACGGCATTAAGAACGCATTATGCTATTAAAAGATTTATTATAATGGTTAAGTTAATAATTATAATAATTATCATATTATAAAGTATTATAATAATAAATAAAACATGCAAGAAAGATAACAAACATGCATGTTCATCTTTCTTCAACCGAAGCTAAAAGAAAAAAAAAGAAAGAAATAAGAACAAGTTTATTCGGCCCTGGTTTTTGCTTGATTGAGGTATGTGTTTAGCTCGGTTCTTAATAATTTTTACGTTTTTGAGATCGTTGCTTTGAACATTATTCGACCCATGTTAAAATTTCCGATTTTGATGCAAGTTTTATGTTTGGCCATTGATGGAAACTTGTGTTTTGTAATGTTTGATGACAAAATATTAAGGATATGTTTTATATTAACATGTTTTGTATTGGAAATTTTGATGATTTGGAGTAATTAGGACTAAATTTTGAAAATTATAATTTGAAGGGTCAAAATCTGAAATAAATGGATTGTATGGACTAGTATGGACATGTAAGATTCGGCCCTAAAGGAGTGTGTTGAAATTTTAAGTATTTTGTGTTTTGTGGAATAGGGACTAAAATGTAAAAATTGTAAATGTCAAGGGTAAAATAGTAATTTGCCCATTTAAGTGTTTTTGGACTAAATTGAATGAAAATATGTTGAATGAGTTTAATTTGTAATTTATTTAGACTAATAACAAAAAGGATCGGGAGTGGATTGGGGAAAGGTGAAGTTAATCGAATCGTCAGAATAACAAAGTCCGTCGATACTTGAGGTAAGTTTTTAAGCAATTGGATTAAGTTGAATTTTAATCTATATTAATGTGCATATGTTAAATAGAAGTAAATATGTTTAATTTCATAGTGCCGAATGTGATATTGAATGAATTAGGTATTAGCAGAATGTAAGGTTGGTACATATTTATATATACAAGCTTTGATTTATTTGAGTTGAATGAATATATATATGTATCAATGATGTAGTTAAATGTGGTATTGAATGAAGAGTTGAAGTTGGAACCGAATGTGATGTTGAATTAGAAATGAATTTTGGCCGAATGTGAGGTATATGGTATAGCATTAGTAAATTCGAATGTGAGGTTTTTATATAGATGTAATAAGCTAAGCTATTAGTAAATATAACTGTTATTGAAATGAGTAACAAGTTCAAGTAAGGCACTAAGTGTGTGAATCTAAATACCGAGCACTGTGTGTGCGAGAATCGGTCATCTGGCACTAAGTGTGAAGAATATAAGTAATGACACTAAGTGTGTGATACATTACAAGTAATTGGCACTATGTGTGCACTTTGTCAATGTAACGGCACTAAGTGTGTGATACGTTACATGGTTTGCACTAAGTGTGCGGGTTTGCGGATCTTCTAAGGATATCAACTAGTGAATTATGATAAATGAAATGAAATAAACATGTATGAGATTCATGATATTTGAGAAGTTTAGTACTAATATGGAAAGTTATATTTGTTTATGAAACTAAAGAAATGAGATGTGACTAATAGTTTTTGAGTTTGTTTTGAGATGAAATAATGATGCATAGTTTAATATGAAATCTATTTATGAATGCATGAGTATTCGGTTTTGGGACTATTAATTATGATAGTTAACGAATGGTAATATGATCTATACCTATTGTTATGAGTTTCGTTGATAATCATGACATATTGATTTAAGTTTGTATAATGTTAAACTCTTTACTTTGCAAATGCTTATAACTTACTAAGCTATATTAGCTTACTTTGTGTGTGTTCATTTGACTATTTTATAGATTTTGAAGTTTAAGTTCGAGCTCGGGGATCATCGTCAAAGTCAATCACACTATCAACTATCTTTGGTAACTTTTTTATAAGTTAAACTTTTGAAACTATGGCATGTATAGGCTATATTACTCTTTTGAGTTTATTATGATTATGATGTATAAAAATGCCATGCAAAAATGGCTATGTTTCTATGCTTGGGTTTGATTTGAATATGTTTGATCATGGTATTAGTAGTTGTATAAGTTTAGCTTTGTTATAAGCTTAACTTGGATATTCATTTCTTGATATGTTATATATATGTGATAATTGAGTGCATGAATATGGTTTGAGTGAGTCATATTGTATATTTTGTTGAGTAGGTGAACTTATGTTTATATATATGTATACCTACATGTTAAGTTGTAAGATGGCTATGTATGCTTTACATATGTGACTATTGGATATGGTTTAATAGTGATCAAATTGGGGTATATTTGGTGTAAAGATTTGGCCATGGTAGTGACTTAAATTTTGAGTAGATATATCTTATTGGTTTTCATGTAATATTCGAATATAATATGTGTAAGTTTTTGAATGAGATTTGATATTATAAGTTTTAGGCGATGTATACGAAATGTTGAATTTGAATATTTTGGTTCTGTCATTTATAAGGAGTTGATCACTAATGTAGTTTTAAGCTTTCGGCAAACAATATTATATTTATTATATGTTTGATTTGGTTTGGTACTTGTTGTTGAAATGAATATAGGTATGGTGTATATTCGGCCATTATAATATATTAATCAAATGAATAATAACTTGTACTATTTGATAAAAACTACTTTTATGTGTAATTGGCAATATCAATTCATGGTACTTTTCTAAATGTTTTATTATACAATGAATATGTATCTTTATTCATGGTACATTCGATTATAATAAATTGAATGATAGATTGCTATGTTAAATTGATTTATATGAGTGTGCTAATTTTAGGTTAGTCGAGTAATGCCTCATAACCCTAATCCGGCGACGGATACGGGTTAGGGATGTTACATTTAATTGGTATCAGAGCTACGGTTTAGCCGGTTCTTGGTCTAATTTAGCGCATGTGAGTCTAGCTATACATGCCATAGATTTTTACTGTGATAGTGTGATGACTTCTGGGCACGAAATGTGTTTTTCTTCTTTCATATAGTAATGGATCTTGATCTCGAGCGAGTCGTAGCCGATGATGTTGAGCGTGTGGCGCCTGCTCCCGCGCAAGGGATCGCGCCGGTTGAATCTGTAACAGTCCAAATTTGACCCTAATCGGAACGGTGGTTTCGGGACCACGAATCCGAGTTAGAAAAATATTTTTATATTATTTTGCGTGTTAATTATATATGTTTGAGCATGTGTTAAAATTTCGTAGGCAAACTTGTCCGTTTGTGTGTTCGATTTATGAAAAAGGATTAAATCGCATAAGTGGTAAAAATAGCCAACTATTAAATTTAGTGGCTAAATTGAATTGTCTCCTTATTGATGAGGATTTAAATTGTAAATTGACCCTTTTTGGCAAGATAAGGGACGGCATTATGCTTTTATAAAGCAATTGCATGCCTATTTTATTTTAATAATATAATATTACATGCTTAGTTTATTTTAATGAAAATATTGCATGCCAAGTTTATTTTAATATTATAATTTATTAACTAGATGGCATGTGCTTATATTATATAGCTTTGATATTAACTATAAAGGTTAAAGTAATAATAATAATATGTTAGTGGAATGTTAAAATATGTATGGATATTATTAAAGAAAGAAAAGATGTTTTATTTCATCTCTTTCTTCTCCATCTTCTTCACCGAATTCACAAAGAAAGAAGGAAGCTAAAACTTTCATTTTCATTTGGTCATTGCATGTACTATTGAGGTGAGTAATTGAGCTTTATTTTTGTAAATTTTTGCATCTTTGAGTTAGTTATATTGAGTACTATCAAACCCATGTGGAAATTTTAGAGTTTGAAGTATGTTCTAAGTTCGGCCATGGATGAAAGCTTAATGTTTTGTTGATTAATGGTGAAATAATAATGTTAGGTGATAGATTAGTGAGTTTTTGTCTTTACATTTTTGATGAAATTGAGTATTATGGATTTAATTAAAAAATAATTTTTTTTGGAGGGACTAAAATGAAAAACAAATGAAATGTATGAGCTTGTATTAGGACTATGAAAATTCGGCCCTAAAGAGCTGTAGCCAAATTTTGAGTATTTGGTGTTCTGGTGCAATAGGGACTAAACTGTAAAAATTTTAAATGTCAGGGGTAAAATTGTAATTTGCCCGATTATGTGTTTTTGGACTAAATTGAATGAAAATATGTTGAATGAGCTCAATTTGAAATTATTTAGATCAAGAAGAAAAAGAATCGGGATTGGATTGGGGAAAGGAGAAGTTAATTGAATAGTCGGGAAACGAAGTCCGTCGATATTCGAGGTAAGTTTTTAAGCAATCATATTGCATAGAATTTATCTAAATTGATGTATATAATTTTAATGGAAATATATGTACCATTATGTTGATAAGCTGAATGTGAGGTATAAATACATGCAAATGATACACTCGACTATGTTATAAATCGTGTAATGAACATTGTACTATATATGTACCTATGTGGTTGAGGTTTAAGCTTTATGAATGTATATATGAATGTGAATAAGTAGCAAGCTTGAGATATGCACTAAATGTGCAAATTTGTGACACCGAACACTAAGTGTGAGAAATCGATCATTTGGCACTAAGTGTGTGAATTTTATTATACCGAGCACTATGTAACACCCCTTACCCGAAACTCTTACCGGGATCGAGTACGTGGCATTACTAGACTTGACTAATAACTCAGGGGGTAAAATTTTTAAAGCTGTCCAACTGTGTCATGTTGACTAAATCGACCATAACTCGAGTTACAAAACTCGAAATTTAGATCCGTAAATTTTCCTTGAAACTAGACTCATATAAGTTTTCACCATAATTTTTCCAGAATTTTTCATGTGGCCAATTAGTACAGTTTATTCATCAAAGTTACCCTATTTACACTGTTTGACAATTCTGACTAGTCTCTACAAAAATACAGTTATCTCATTGCGTAAATTTCATATACTGCTATTGTTTATACCAATGAAAAATAGACTCAATAAGGGTTCTACACATATAAACTATGCTTCCTAATTATTTTTGTACAATTTTTGACAATTTTTCCAAAACAGAACAGTGACTCACGAAATCATTCAGAGCAGGTCTCACTAAAACTTAATTATCTCATAACATTTCAAGTCTTTTGCCTATTCTGTTTCTTTCATGTAAAAATAGACACAATAAGGTTTAATATCATATCTCATTTATCTTCTAATTCAATAAGCCCTATTTTTGGTGATTTTTCTAACTCGCATCACTGCTACTACTACAAACTGTTTTGTTGTATTTTATGAAAGACTAGTTTCTAACCGAACCTACCTACTTCCCTATTCCAAGGATTTATTTCGTATACAACATTTCTTTGACGAAAACGATTAAACTTTGATTAAGAATTTCATAAACATACCATCATGAACCACATACATATCGAAACACAACATCGTACTTACTAAAAATTTAGCCATATTCGCATGGCTATTATAAACATGTACAAGGTCAAACATCGTATGTTTCTAAGACTTCATCTAGCCTATACATGCCTTCTAATTCGTAACCAAAATTCAAAATACCAAAGGAAGTCGATAGTGTGGTAGACTTCTTGAAGATCCTTCACGAGCCCGCGCACGTGACCAAAATCTATAAAACAAAGGAAACACTTCACACGATAAGCATACTAGCTTAGTAAGTCCTAATTTCATAAAAATATAACATTCAAATATCAACAATTTAATTACTACAATTCAACTTGTAGGCTTGTGCTCATATTTATTATCAAACTTTCAACTTCATATCGATGTGACTGAGTATAAATTCGTAGGAAAATTTCTCTTTGCCCACATATTTGTGATCAAAATATTTGTTCACAATCCAATCTAATTTAAATCCAAAGTGTCATCATGTAACCATAGGTACAAATATTCATATACTTGAATATCAATTTATTTTAACATGTCATCAATTATACAACCACATCATTCATCAAATAAACCGAGAACACATACCATTGGTAATAAATCACTAGTTTACCTTGTCTTAATTAAGTAAGAAGCTCATTCCTACCTTATATACTCACCTGAACCGTTAACTCGATAAATTTGCTTTAATTCGCCTTGAACACAATTTCGGTTTCTAATTTGTGAAATACAACACCGGCATCAAGCCTGCTGGGCATAAAAGCCCAATAATAACACCGGCACAAGGCCCTGCTAGGCTTAAAGCCCGAATTAAATCACCGGCACTAGGCTGCTAGGGTTTAAACCCCGAATTAAATCACCGGCACTAGGCTGCCAGGCTTAAAGCCCGAAACACATTTATGTGATCAATCATCTCTAATACTTTTTTTTTTTTTTTTTTTTTTTTATACTATATCACATAAGAAAAGTACTTGGCTTATTTACATCAAACAATCAAAACCATTCTAATAGGCTTATATATATTCGGCTATGACATGAATATTTACTAAAATTTATCAAGCATTATCGCATAATAAATTCATAATTAATTCTTCAATATACTATAGTTTAAGGACTTACTTGAAATTTAAGTAACCCAAATGCTTGGCTATTCGCTCACTTTGCTCTTTCCCGGTCTAGCTCCTTTTCTTTTTGCTCACGGTCTAAGAATTATCAATGACATTCGTTCAATATGTATTTCCAATTGATTTAATGCTATTCAATTCAATTTCAAGATTTCACACTTCTTACTATTCAATCTCGCATTTATACTACTAACAAAAATCCAATCCACCACATTACAAATATATGCATACATATAATCCACAGCTCAATTAATTTACACCCAAATGAAATTTTTTTTTTTTACATTCGGTCAAATTACTAACATGAAACCGAATTATCATGAAATATATTCCTATCATATTTTAGTATTTCTTCGGGACCACAAATCCGAACTTGAGAGATATTTTAATATTATATTTTGTGTTTATTATATGTGATTTAGTGAGTGTAAAAGTTTCGTAGAAAAATTTAGTCGTTTAAGTGCTCAATTTAATAAAAAGGATGAAATTGCGAAGGTGACAAAAGTTGTGAGCATGAAATTAAAAAGAGTAAAGTGAATTGTTTGAGAAACCTTAGGATTTGCATGTCAAATTCTCCACTTTTAAAATAGTGGACGGTAAGCATGCCTTGATTTTATATACTTTAGTATTTTATAATTAAAGTATTATTGTGTAATTAGCAAGCTTTAAAATGTGTTAATTTTTAAACCAAAAATAAAGTATTTTTAATTCTATTTTCTCTCCTATTTCCCATCTTCTTCCCCGTTTCTATTTGAAAGAAAAAGAAGAAGCCATTTTTTTTTTTACATTCGGTCAAATTACTAACATGAAACCGAATTATCATGAAATATATTCCTATCATATTTTAGTATTTCTCATATAAGCATCATTAACAATTAAACATTTATTTCATGATTTCACATCTAAAGTCCATAAGAAGCACATCAATTTATTTTATAAGCCAAATTTACTATCACATTCGGCAATATGCCTTTCTCCATACTTACTTACAATTACAAAATAGTTTAATGGCAATTTACTCTCCCCCCCTTGCTTACGGTTTCCTTGTAATCTAGCCCCAAAACAGATTCACAATTTCTCATGAATATATATATTTAACTATATTTCCTAAGAGCCGAACACTGTACCTCTCTTCCCAAAATTTACAAACTAATTATCAAGACAAAATTTCCAGCCGATTGTTTCCAAAGTGTCTAAGCCATAACACATACCTATTTCCCTTAAATGACACTTTAATTCACTAACCAAGAAATCAAGATTTCTTCATCATACATGAATATAACATAATCCTTGCTAATGGCCGAATCTAAGGGAGGCTTTATACTCAAATTTCCACATAAAGTTGGTAGCATTTAAGTTTACTAGCTTAACCATACAAAAATTTTCAAATTTGGAGCTTGATACATCACCTTAAAGATACATGCAAGGTCCGGCCATGGAGGTTTCAAAAAAAAAAATGGCTTCTTCTTTTTCTTTCAAATAGAAACGGGGAAGAAGATGGGAAATAGGAGAGAAAATAGAATTAAAAATACTTTGTTTTTGGTTTAAAAATTAACACATTTTAAAGCTTGCTAATTACACAATAATACTTTAATTATAAAATACTAAAGTATATAAAATCAAGGCATGCTTACCGTCCACTATTTTAAAAGTGGAGAATTTGACATGCAAATCCTAAGGTTTCTCAAACAATTCACTTTACTCTTTTTAATTTCATGCTCACAACTTTTGTCACCTTCGCAATTTCATCCTTTTTATTAAATTGAGCACTTAAACGACTAAATTTTTCTACGAAACTTTTACACTCACTAAATCACATATAATAAACACAAAATATAATATTAAAATATCTCTCAAGTTCGGATTTGTGGTCCCGAAACCACCGTTCCGATTTGGGTCAAAATTGGTCTGTTACACACTAAGTGTGCGAAATCGGTTGTTATGCACTAAGTGTGCGAATTAAATGTCCGAGTACTATGTGTGCGAAATCGGCTAAAGAGCACTAAGTGTGCGATCAATTGTAATCTCAAAGATTGAATTCGATGAAGTTGATACTATGAGATCTTATCATTCAAATCTAGTTTATATGTTAAAGGGTGGCTTAGATGGATTGTTATTTTAAAGGTATAATTTAATATGATTAAGTTTAGTTCAATTGAGATATGATGTTTGAAAAATTCGTACAAAGATTATGAAGTATATAAATGTTTCGATATATGAATTGGTTATAAACTTGACTTTATAAATATGATATTCAAAGCTTTGAGCCTAGCGAGCTTTGTGCCGATGAAAGTATTCGGGCTTTAAGCCTAGCGGGCTTTGTGCCGGTGGATAATATCGGGCTTTAAGCCTAGCAGGCTTTGTGCCAGTGAAAGATATCGGGCTTTATGCCTAGCAGGCTTTATGCTGGTGAATTGTTATAAGTATATGCTTAAATAGATTTTTGATGATGTGGAACTTAAATTCGGTAAATGAGTTCGATGTTCAAGTATGTGTAAGTCTATTGTTTATTGGAGATAAGGTAAATTAGTAAATTGATATTTGTTACTAGTTATATGTGATACAATTAGAGAATGTATGTGAATTATATGGATTGAAAGGTAAGAAAGAAAATTTAGTAGTTAATATGTATATACTTGAACAAATGTATATGTATTGGTCTTGAGATGAGAAAGTGATTTATAGATCGATGTGAAATCTATTATTGAATGTGTGAGTGTTTGGCCTTAAGGCTACGAAAGGTGAAAGTTTATGAATGATGATAAATTATGAGTAAGTGAATTAGATATAAATTATGAGATGGAATATATGCATGATTACGATATCCCATGAATGAATTGGTAACTGACTGTGTATTTGAGTTAAATGATTCAGGTAAGTATGAGGTTTAATTGTTAAATGAAAAATAAGGTAAGTGAAGTTACTTAACGAGGAACATGAATTATATGAGAAAAGTGATTGTATATGTGTATGTGATTAACTAAATTTGGCCTTTTTGAAATGAATTATTTATGTTTCTATGGTGAATTATTTTCTTATGGCTTACTAAGCTTTCAAAGCTTACTTTGTGTAATTTTCCTATGTTTATAGAGCTTCAAAGACTTGCTCGGGTTGGAAGTCGAAGGAGATCTCATCACACTATCCAAACTTTGTTTCGGTAAATAAATGCTTGGAGATTTAGTTACGTGACATGTATAGTCTAGTTTTGATATTGCTGGTTTTGAAGTTGTATATATTTGTATAAGCCATGCGAAAATGGCTTGTCCATCTTGTTAAATCTTGGAATTTATATTTTGGCTTGATTACCATGTTTGGTTGTGGTTTTGGTTGATTTGGTTTTGGGTATATATAAGTATGATTAATGTATGGAGCTTAAATGAAACAGTTTTGGTTAGCAGCAGTAACGTGATTTTTAAAAATCACCAAAAATAGGAGAAATGGAATTAGAAAGTGAATAAGATATAGTATTAAAGCTTATTGTGTCTATTTTTTATTGGAATAAACAAGAACATTATTGAAATTCTGTACAATGAGATAACTGAGTTTTTGTAAAGATAGGTCAGAACCATCAAACAGTGAAATAGGGGAAACTTTGATGAATAAACTACACTAATTGACCATACGAAAAAATTCTGGAAAAATTATAGTAAGAAGATATATGAGTCTAGTTTCGGAGAAAATTTACGGATCTAAATTTTGAGTTTCGTAACTCGAGTTATAGTCAATTTAGTCAACATGATGCAGATGGATAGTTTCAACTTTTATGCCCCGAATTAGTAGTTAAGTTTAGTAATACCTCGTGCTCGACTCCGACAACGGTCTCGGGTAAGGGGTGTTACATTTGATTGGTATCAGAGCTACGGTTTAGTCAATTCTAGGACTAACGTAGCGTGTGTGAGTCTAGCTATACATGCCATATTTAACCCGTGATAGTGTGATATCTCCCAACTCTGACTAAAATTGTTTTAATTAGACAGATATGCTTTCCAACTGAGCTAAATTCCGATAGTATGGAATGTATACTCAAATGTTTGAGTGAAAATATATTGGTGATGAGTTGACACTCGTAAAGGTATGAATCAAAGTGTATGACATTTTTGTTATTGATAAATGTTATAATTATATGAGCATATGAGTTATGACAATTGAGTTATGATGCTATATGAGAATTTCGATTGTGACTTAGTGATTTGAGTTGGCTTATGAACTATGTGTTAAGAACAAAGGTGATTATAAGCAAATGTTTATTAAATGTTTTGAGAATGTGAAATTAGAAATAAAAAGGTTAATTGGGTTATATGTGTTTGAATCTATCTATGAATTGGAAATAAATTTTGAACGTACATGTATGAATTGAATGATAGTATGGAAGAAGAATTTGTATTCTGGAAGATTTAATACAAAATTATATCTATTGGAACAATTCTATCTGAGAAATGTTGTGGTAAATTAGAAATAAAAAGGTTAATTGGGTTATATGTGTTTGAATCTATCTATGAATTGGAAATAAATTTTGAACGTACATGTATGAATTGAAGGATAGTATGGAAGAAGAATTTGTATTCTGGAAGATTTAATACAAAATTATATCTATTGGAACAATTCTATCTGAGAAACGTTGAAGCTTTCTTTTGCACGAAGACATGGTCAACCAAAATGTCGATTCTAGTCTCGTCTGAGTTGAATAAAGAGTTTATGATCTTCAGTCATATGTTAATGAATGGTTTGAAGTGTGTTCTAATGAAAAAGTGTACTGAGAGATATCTTGTGATTTCATATAGTTAAAGATGCATGAAAAGAGTTATGTGATATATATTATGACTATAAGAGTTTAAAATGTTTAATGCCAGAGAAAGATCCGAACTTGGCACAAAGCAAAGTTAGCTCGAATAAATCAAAAAACTTTTGAGTTTGTAAGTGATTCTTATCCAGAAATGATTATAGTTTGGATATTTTGAATGGGAAAACTTTTGTGTGCTTTTTGAGCGATGAATATGTGATTGATCTTATCAAGTAAATGAGCGGTTGTTAGCTAAATTAGAGGCTAAATAAATGTTTATTTAGTGAAGTTGTGAAATCAGAAATGTGTCGATGAATTATAAGTTAAAAAGGGTTCGGCATAAATTGATTTACGATTCGAAACTCGAGATGTGGAATCGATGACTAATTGTCGCTTTGAGATAAAGTGTCTATACGAGAAGCTCCGAGATCGTATAACCATTGTTATAGGTGGCTCAAAGTGTCGATTAGTTTGATAAATGCGAGAAGTAACATGATGCACGACATTCTGAGATATGATATTTATGAATGAGTGTGAACTATGATATTCCTGGCTTTGTGGATTATAGAAATTTGTTGCTTTGAGATAAAGTGTCTATACCGAGAAGCTCTGAGACTGTATAACCATTGTTATAGGTGGCTCACAGTGTCAGTTAGTTTGATCGTACGAGAGTAACATGATGCACGACATTCTGAGATATGATATTTATGAATGAGTGTGAACTATGATATTCCTGGCTTTGTGGATTATAGAAATAAAGTGTTGATTATAGAGTTATCTGTTCCTGAGATGATAAGTCTACACATGGTACCAATCATCATTGTTTCGGATTGAGATCTAAAACTCATATTGGGATTCTGAGGAAAATTACAATAATCTGTGAGTATGAGATTGCATTGAAATCGGGAAACGCAACTCAAACTCTCGAAATATTTATTTGTCATTGTGTTTTAGAGTTTCAAAGCAACTAAGAAAGACTGATGGTATTATAAGCAGTTACTGAACTCTGTTATTTCAGGATCGAGTTTTGTGAGAAAATGATCCACGGGATTAATATCGTCAAAGAAATTGAGTAGAAAATGAAAACAATTTAATACGTCATAAGCAGTCTTAGCTAGAGATGATATACAGCGAAAGTCAGATCAGAATTTCAATTGTGAGATTAAAGAGATTTGAAATCTGAAGCCATGTGTGAATTTGAAATGTATTGTGTGGAAGCAAATCCTTAATCTACCTTCTGGTAAGATTTTCGAGGACGAAAATCCCTAAGGGGGGGGAAGAGTTGTAAATGTCTGAATTTGACCCTAATCGGAACGGTGGTTTCGGGACCACGAATCCGAGTTAGAAAAATATTTTTATATTATTTTGCGTGTTAATTATATATGTTTGAGCATGTGTTAAAATTTCGTAGGCAAACTTGTCCGTTTGTGTGTTCGATTTATGAAAAAGGATTAAATCGCATAAGTGGTAAAAATAGCCAACTATTAAATTTAGTGGCTAAATTGAATTGTCTCCTTATTGATGAGGATTTAAATTGTAAATTGACCCTTTTTGGCAAGATAAGGGACGGCATTATGCTTTTATAAAGCAATTGCATGCCTATTTTATTTTAATAATATAATATTGCATGCTTAGTTTATTTTAATGAAAATATTGCATGCCAAGTTTATTTTAATATTATAATTTATTAACTAGATGGCATGTGCTTATATTATATAGCTTTGATATTAACTATAAAGGTTAAAGTAATAATAATAATATGTTAGTGGAATGTTAAAATATGTATGGATATTATTAAAGAAAGAAAAGATGTTTTATTTCATCTCTTTCTTCTCCATCTTCTTCACCGAACTCACAAAGAAAGAAGGAAGCTAAAACTTTCATTTTCATTCGGTCATTGCATGTACTATTGAGGTGAGTAATTGAGCTTTATTTTTGTAAATTTTTGCATCTTTGAGTTAGTTATATTGAGTACTATCAAACCCATGTGGAAATTTTAGAGTTTGAAGTATGTTCTAAGTTCGGCCATGGATGAAAGCTTAATGTTTTGTTGATTAATGGTGAAATAATAATGATAGGTGATAGATTAGTGAGTTTTTGTCTTTACATTTTTGATGAAATTGAGTATTATGGATTTAATTAAAAAAATAATTTTTTTTGGAGGGACTAAAATGAAAAACAAATGAAATGTATGAGCTTGTATTAGGACTATGAAAATTCGGCCCTAAAGAGCTGTAGCCAAATTTTGAGTATTTGGTGTTCTGGTGCAATAGGGGCTAAACTGTAAAAATTTTAAATGTTAGGGGTAAAATTGTAATTTGCCCGATTATGTGTTTTTGGACTAAATTGAATGAAAATATGTTGAATGAGCTTAATTTGAAATTATTTAGATCAAGAACAAAAAGAATCGGGATTGGATTGGGGAAAGGAGAAGTTAATTGAATAGTCGGGAAACGAAGTCCGTCGATATTCGAGGTAAGTTTTTAAGCAATCATATTGCATAGAATTTATCTAAATTGATGTATATAATTTTAATGGAAATATATGTACCATTATGTTGATAAGCTGAATGTGAGGTATAAATACATGCAAATGATACACTCGACTATGTTATAAATCGTGTAATGAACATTGTACTATATATGTACCTATGTGGTTGAGGTTTAAGCTTTATGAATGTATATATGAATGTGAATAAGTAGCAAGCTTGAGATATGCACTAAATGTGCAAATTTGTGACACCGAACACTAAGTGTGAGAAATCGGTCATTTGGCACTAAGTGTGTGAATTTTATTATACCGAGCACTAAGTGTGCGAAATCGGTTGTTATGCACTAAGTGTGCGAATTAAATGTCTGAGTACTATGTGTGCGAAATTGGCTAAAGAGCACTAAGTGTGCGATCAATTGTAATCTCAAAGATTGAATTCAGTAAGTTGATACTATGAGATCTTATCATTCGATATCTAGTTTATATGTTAAAGGGTGGCTTAGATGGATCGTTATTTTAAAGGTATAATTTAATATGATTAAGTTTAGTTTGATTGAGATATGATGTTCGAAAAATTCGTACAAAGATTATAAAGTATATAAAAGTTTCGATATATGAATTGGTTGTTAAAACTTGACTTTATAAATATGATATTCAAGCTTTGAGCCTAGCAGAGCTTTGTGCTAGTGAAAGTATTAGGGCTTTAAGCCTGCTTGAGCTTTGTGCTTGGGTGGATAATATCGGGCTTTAAGCCTAGCGTGCTTTGTGCGATGAAAGATATCGGGCTTTATGCCTAGCAGGCTTTATCTTAGGTGAATTATTATAAGTATATGCTTAAATAGATTTTTGATGATGTGGAACTTAAATTCGGTAAATGAGTTCGATGTTCAAGTATGTGTAAGTCTATTGTTTATTGGAGATAAGGTAAATTAGTAAATTGATATTTGTTACTAGTTATATGTGATACAATTGGAGAATGTATGTGAATTATATGGATTGAAAGGTAAGAAAGAAAATTTAGTAGTTAATATGTATATACTTGAACAAATGTATATGTATTGGTCTTGAGATGAGAAAGTGATTTATAGATCGATGTGAAATCTATTATTGAATGTGTGAGTGTTTGGCCTTAAGGCTACGAAAGGTGAAAGTTTATGAATGATGATAAATTATGAGTAAGTGAATTAGATATAAATTATGAGATGGAATATATGCATGATTACGATATCCCATGAATGAATTGGTGACTGACTGTGTATTTGAGTTAAATGATTCAGGTAAGTATGAGGTTTAATTGTTAAATGAAAAATAAGGTAAGTGAAGTTACTTAACGAGGAACATGGATTATATGAGAAAAGTGATTGTATATGTGTATGTGATTAACTAAATTTGGCCTTTTTGAAATGAATTATTTATGTTTCTATGGTGAATTATTTGCTTATGGCTTACTAAGCTTTCAAAGCTTACTTTGTGTAATTTTCCTATGTTTATAGAGTTTCAAGTCGGGTTGGAAGTCGAAGGAGATCTCATCACACTATCCAATTTTTGTTTCGGTAAATAAATGCTTGGAGATTTAGTTACGTGACATGTATAGTCTAGTTTTGATATTGCTGGTTTTGAAGTTGTATATATTTGTATAAGCCATGCAAAAATGGCTTGTCCATCTTGTTAAATCTTGGAATTTATATTTTGGCTTGATTGCCATGTTTGGTTGTGGTTTTGGTTGATTTGGTTTTGGGTATATATAAGTATGATTAATGTATGGAGTTTAAATGAAACAGCTTTTTGGTTACTTAGTGATAACATGATTTTTAAAAATCACCAAAAATAGGAGAAATGGAATTAGAAAGTGAATAAGATATAGTATTAAATCTTATTGTGTCTATTTTTATTGGAATAAACAAGAACATTATTGAAATTGCATACAATGAGATAACTGAGTTTTTGTAAAGATAGGTCAGAACCATCAAACAGTGAAATAGGGGAAACTTTGATGAATAAACTGTACTAATTGACCATACGAAAAAATTCTGGAAAAATTATAGTAAGAAGATATATGAGTCTAGTTTCGGAGAAAATTTACGGATCTAAATTTTGAGTTTCGTAACTCGAGTTATAGTCAATTTAGTCAACATGATGCAGATGGATAGTTTCAATTTTTATGCCCCAAATTAGTAGTTAAGTTTAGTAATACCTCGTACTCGACTCCGACAACGGTCTCGGGTAAGGGGTGTTATAGAATCTCAACCAGCTATGTGTAACCAAGATGAAGGGGCTAAGCAAGCCTTCTTTAGTATAATGAATGATTGGTTCAATCAATACATCCTGACTAATCCGGTTGTTCAACAACCGCCGAATCTGAATACTCCACCTGTAGTACCAGTGATACCCCCAATTGTTAATCCTGAGAGAATAAATAAACCTCCAGTCGACAGAATTGGAAAACACGGGGCTCAAGATTTTAGAGCTGAAGATGATAACGATGCTGAACGAGCTGAACTTTGGCTCGATAATACAATTCATATTTTTGATGTACTCTCCTGTACACCTGATGAGTGCCTGAAATGTGCTACATCTTTATTACGGGTATTGGTGGAACACTCTAGTATCGGTAGTCCCAAAGGAACGAGTTACTTGGGACTTCTTCCAGACAGAGTTTCACAAGAAATACATCATCCAGCTATTCATAGATTTGAAATGCAAGGAATTTCTCGAGCTTAAATAGGGTCATATGACCGTACCTGAGTATGAGTGCAAGTTTGTGAGACTTAGCCGATACGCCCGTGAGTGTGTTTCATCTGGGGCTGCTACGTGCAGAAGATTTGAAGAAGGGTTAAAAAAGATATAAAATTACTGGTTGGCATGCTTGAAATAAATGAGTTCGTGGTACTTGTTGAGCGAGCTTGTAAAGCCGAAGAGCTGGGGAAAGAAAAACAAAAGGCTTAGTTTGAAGCTAGAGATTTTTGTAAGAGATCAGCGAGTAAATTTCCTCAAACATTATCAAAGAAGTTCAAAAATGACAGTAGCCGATCCAAAGCTAATACAGGGATCTCTATACGAGAACGACCATCAGTGAGTTCACGAGCCACCTCGATTGCTAGTGTTGACAATACTCGACCGAATATGCCTGAGTGTCAACAGTGTGGTAGGCGACATTTTGGTGAATGTTGGAGCAAGACCAACAACCAAGCTTGCTACAAGTGTGGTTCACAGGATCACTTCATTCGAGATTGCCCGGAGTTAGCTGAAAAGGATAATGTTCAGAGTGCAAGATAGAGCGGTACTACAGCTAGTGGTAGACCACCCCGAAATGTGGGAGGTAGGAGCGGCACTCGGAGAGGGACTTCGGATACAGCTATTCGATCAGAGGCTCGTGTACCAGCTAGAGCCTATGCCATTCATGCCCGAGAGGAGCTTCATCTCCAGATGTCATCATTGGTATATTTACTCTCTTTAATACTAGTGAAATCGCTCTGATTGATCCCGGTTCAACCTATTCTTACGTGTGGAAACATTAGTATCCAGTAAGACTCTACCTGTTGAGTCTACTAAGTTTGTGATTTGGGTGTCAAACCCCCTGGGCCAGTGTGTGTTAGTTGATAGAATGTGCAAGAGTTGCCCTTTGATGATTCGAGATTCATGTTTTCCGGCTGATTTGATGTTACTAGCATTTGATGAGCACGATATTATCCTCAATATGGATTGGTTAACTGTGCATGATGCAGTAGTGAATTGCAGACGAAAGACTATTGATCTGCGGTGTCAGAATAATGAGATAATTTGAATTGAATCTGCGGATTTGAATGGGCTACCAGCTGTAATATCTTCGATGTTGGCTCGACAGTATTTGAGGAAGGGTTGTGAAGCTTACTTTGCTTATGTGATCAATAGTAAAGTGACCGAAAAGAAGATAGAATCTGTACCAGTTGTATGTGAGTATCCAGATGTGTTCTCAGAAGAATTATCGGGATTGCCACCTGTTCGGGAGGTAGAGTTTGGTATTGAGTTAGTGCCAGGGACAAATCCGATCTTGATAGCTCCATATAGAATGGCACCGACCAAATTAAAAGAGTTGAAAGCTCAGTTACAAGAATTGACAGGTAGAGGTTTTGCTCGACCGAGTTTCTCTCCCTAAGGTGCGCCAGTTCTATTTGTGAAAAAGAAAGACGGAACTTTGAGAATGTGCATCGACTATCGACAACTCAATAAAGTGATCGCAAAGAATAAATATCTGTTGCCACGTATTGATGATTTATTTGATCAGCTAAAAAGAGATTTAGTATTTTTGAAGATCGATTTGAGATCCGATTATTATCAGCTGTGAGTTAGAGACTCAGATGTACCTAAGACTGCTTTTCGGATGAGATACGACCATTACGAGTTTTTGGTGATGTCGTTCGGGCTCACTAATGCCCCTGCTATTTTTATGGATTTGATGAATTGGGTATTTAGATAGTATATGGACCGATTTGTGGTTGTATTGGTAGATGATATTCTTGTAACATCCTAAATTAGGGGTTGTGCATGTGGTGTGTTTTGTGTGTATGGTATGCTTAATATGCTGGTTTAGGGTGTTTTAGGGGTCTAGGAAAAACTCAGGGTTAAGCCGAAGTCTTGGCCAAAATTCTCTTTTTGGGCAATTTAGGGGAGAGCTGGATGGGATAGGACGTAAGGGTTGTTGCTTGTAGGTATTTGGCATAAGAAGTGCTTTATTAAGGTGGCAAAGAGGCGCCACTTAAGAGGCAGGTGAGTGACACCTCAGGAGAGCTGACAGGGAGCAGGTTTGAGTCGCGTGAGTTACCTTTTTGGGGAGTTCGTTTTGACGCCAAGGTGGAGGAGAGGTGGATTCAGGTTGGACTCTGGTGGATGAGTGTTGAATGAGTCAACACATTTGAATGAAGGGAGGAGAGGAATTCAAGGAGGAGGAATTAGTCAACAAGTTTGAATGGGGAGTGGAGAGTGATCGGTGGAGAGGATTATGAGATTGGAAGAGAGGAAGAGAGTTTGGCCGAATGTGGGAAGTGAGGTGTATGAGTGTGTGTGTGTTACGGTTTAGTTGGTTTGGGGGGTGGCCAAACTTTAGATGGTAGCACTTGGGGGGTTGGATATGTTATGTAAAGAGGAAGTGCTTAAGACTGTCACTAGTGGTTTGGTACCACAAGTGGGTTGGCCCACATTGTTGATTCCGTGATTAAGTCTCAGTGGTTTGGAACCACCAGTGGTTTGGTACCACATACATATGATTTCGTGACTTGTCCCAGTGGTTTGTTACCACAGTGTGTTGGCCCCACATGCATGATTATTAGGGATTGTCACTAGTGGTTGGGTACCACAAGTGGGTTGGCCCCACATATGATATTTTGTGACTCTGTCACCAGCGGCTAAGTGCCACATATGGAGTGTAGCGGATGGAGGGTTGATTGTAGAAATCCCCACGGTGTGATGGGTTGGTACGGGTGGTGGGTAGAGGATGTAAAATTTAGGTTGGGCTGGGTACATTGCATTCATATTTGTGTATATTACTCTAAAATGGGCTAAGGTCCAATATGTGATTGTGGGCCTGAAGCCATTTATGTGACTTAAGGAGGGGGGAATTTACACACTGATTCTTGGTGACTCACCCCCTCTACTTAACCTTGCAGGTGATCAGTAAGACGTGGACTTGGGAGTCGAGGCGGACTCGTGGATGGAGGCCATAGCATGATAATTTCCGTAAACTCAGTTTCTTTCTGAAAATTGTTTCAATTTGGAGATTTTAGTTGATGTAATAAGGCCTCTTAAATTACTATTTGGTTTTAGCATTTTGTATTTAGTTATGACATGACGTTATCATACGTTTTAAACATGATTGTTAAATGGAATTTTCAAAACATAAGAAACATAAAACAACCGTTTTTCTCAAATGCTAACAAAGATAACAAGGTCGCGATTACTTTTAACTCAAAAATTTTTCTTAAGCTACAAACAACTATTTTCCAAAACCTCACCTAAAACAAAAGCTTCAAACTTACGGGTTTTCATCAAAATTTCAAAGTTTCTTAAAAAAAAAATTCCCTGTGACATACCAGATCTGGTAGTAACGTTTAGACCGGGTTTGGAGTGTTACAACCTTGGTATCAGAGCCTAGGTTGCAAAACTCGGGCTGTGAAAATGGGTTCAATAATGTTTTATTAAGTTGGTCTGAATGATTTTTGGGAATGTTTTGATTGAAACATGGCATCCGAGTCCGTAGGCACCCGATCCACCCAGGTAAGTGTTCTAAAAATTACTGATGGTGTATGCATGAAATGATTGTTAATGTAAGTGAATATGGTTGTTAGCTTTAGGAGACCTAGACTATAGGGACTGAAACTTTGATGTGTTTGGCGGAAACTACTCTTTAAGACTATTTTCCATAAAACTGCTCGGGGTTAAATAGTGAAAGAAATAACTAACTCATAAAACTTTTAATCAGATTAAATCATAAACGTTAGTCATGAGTACTCGAGGGCGTGGACGTAATGTACGTGGCCGTGGTAGAGGTAGAATTGCTGTGTCGGAACCAGTAGGATCTGGTCATGGGTCAGGAAGTGAGATACCAGTGCCGCCAGCTGTGGAAGCAGAATTTTAGGACCAAACATGCAGGGATGATGCGGTGTCCCAGGCTATGTTACGGGTGTTGGAGAGAGTCGCTGGGGCAGGCATGGGCACAGGGGCTCGGAAATCCGTGTCTGAACGACTCTGAGCCAATGGAGTAGAAATGTTTAGGGGCGTTTCTGGTGTAGCTCCCAACGCAGCTGAATATTGGTTAGAAGCAGTTGAGAGTATAATGGATGATCTTGACTTCACAGCAAAGGAGAAGTTGAAAGGAGTCGTGTCTCTTCTTCGAGACGAGGCCTATCAGTGGTGGCTCACGGTCGGGGATGGTACGATGGTTGATAATATCACCTGGGATTTCTTTAAAACAGCATTCCAGAGGAAGTACGTCGAATCAAGTTATGTGGATGCGTAGCGTAAGGTATTTCTAAATCTGGTTCAAGGGAGTAAGTCGGTGTCCGAGTATGAGGCAGAATTCTTACGTCTAAGCCATTATGCCCGGGGTATTATGGCCACAGACCATGAGTGTTGTGTTCGATTTGAGGATGGGATGAGAGATGAGTTGCGAGTGCTAATAGCTCTACAGCGAGAGAGGGAATTTGCTATTCTTGTGGAAAAGGCTAAGATAGCCGAGGAGGTGAAGTAGTCCGAAAAACAGAATCAGGAAAGAAATAGAAATAAAAGGAATTTTGGTTCGTCAGGATCAGTTGGGTTGTTTTAGAAGAGACCTAGGGTTGAGGGGCCGAATCGTGTTGTGAGACCTACTATGGATAGTCGGCCTCCGAGGTGTGCTCGATGTGATAAATTTTATTTTCGAGAGTGTTGGGCTGGTAGTAGAGGCTATTTCAAGTGTGGGTCTACAGAGCATCCAATAAGGGATTGTCCATAGGAGAGGGGCAGAGCGCAACCAATGGGTCAGGGTTATGTTCAGTCAGGTAGAGTTGGTTAGCAACCACAGAGAGGTCGTGGTCTGGTCAGAGGGGGTAATGGTTTTGGTCGTGGACGTGGAGCATCAAGCAGAGGTGCTGGAAGCAGTGATGCAAGGCGGCCTAGGCTGGTCTATGCAGCCAGACGTTGAGAAAAGGGAGATGCATCGGACGTCATAACCAGTATGTTCCTTATTTATGGGTTGCCTTATACTGCAGTAATCGATATAGGATCGACACATTCTTATGTTGCTAGTGAGGTATCTGGAACTTTAAGAATAGACTCTGAGATTGCTTCTAGGGAGATGACCGTAATTAGCCCGTTAAGACAATCGGTAGTGGTGAACAGACTTTATAGGGATGTACCTTTAGAAGTTCAAGGGTGGTTTTTCTGACTAATTTGATGGAACTACCATTCGGGAGTTTGATTTGATCTTAGGCACCGGTTAGTAAAGTATCAAGCAAATTTGGATTGTGCTGCCAAGCGCATGGTATTAAGAATTCTCGAGGATGAAAAGGTGGTGGTAATAGGTGAGAGGAGGAATTACCTATCTAACGTAATATCTACTTTAAAGGCTGAGCGAATGGTGAAGAAGGGTTGTGAAGCATACATAGCTCTGGTTTGTGCCTTGGAAGTCAAGGATTTGGCTGTAAGGGATGTTAGGACAGTGAAGGAGTTTCCTGAGGTGTTTCTGGAAGAGCTTCCAGGACTACCTCTGGACCAAGAGGTGGAATTTGGTATTGATTTTTATCCGGGGACAGAGCCTGTATCGATTGCCCCATATAGGATGGCGTTCAAGGAATTGGTAGAATTGAAAGCTCAGATTCAGGAACTCTTAGATCGAGGTTTTATCCGACCGAGTGTATCACCTTGGGAAGCGCCAGTGCTATTCGTCAAGAAGAAGGATGGATCAATGCGTATGTACATTGACTACCGTCAGTTGAACAAATTGACCATCAAGAATAAGTACCTGCTGCCAAGAATTGACGACTTGTTCGATCAACTGAAATGGGCTTCAGTCTTTTCGAAGATATATTTGCGGTCAGGTTATCATCAGCTTAAGGTCAAGGAGGCGGACATTCATAAGACAGCATTTCGAACTCGCTATGGCCACTACGAATTCCTGGTGATGCCATTTGGTTTGACCAATGCACCAGCAGCATTCATGGACATGATGAACCGGGTTTTCCAACCCTATCTGGACTGATTCATCGTAGTGTTTATAGATGATATTCTGATTTATTCAAAGTCAAAGGAGGAACATGATTCGCATCTTCGTGTGGTTTTACAGATTCTGAAGGAAAAGTAGTTATTTGCCAAATTCAGTAAGTGTGAGTTCTGGTTAAAAGAAGTTACCTTTTTGGGTCATGTTGTGTCTGCTGAGGGGATTAGGGTTGACCCTTGAAAGGTCGAAGTTGTGCTGGATTGGAAGTCACCTATGTCTGTGGCAGAAATTAGGAGTTTTCTTGGTCTAGCTGGGTATTATAAAAGATTCGTTGAGGGATTCTCCTTGATTGCGGCTCCTTTAACCAAGTTGTTGCGGAAAGGGGTACCTTTTGTTTGGGCTGACAAGCAACAGGAAAGTTTCGAGAAGCTAAAGAGGATTTTGACGGAGGCTCCGGTGTTAATTCAGCAGGAGGCTAGAAAGGAGTTCGTGGTTTATTGTGATGCTTCACACACAGGTTTAGGATGTGTGTTGATGTAAGATGGAATGGTTGTTGTGTATGCGCCTCGGCAGTTAAGACCGCATGAGTTAAATTATCCCACACATGACTTGGAGTTGGAGGCGGTAGTTTTTGCTTTGAAAATCTGGAGATATTATCTGTATGGGGAGAAGCTCATCATTCACACAGATCACAAGAGCCTAAAATACCTTATTACCCAGAAGGAGTTGAATTTAAAGCAGAGGCGATGGATCGAGTTGTTAAAAGGTTATGATTGTTCGATTGAATACCATCAGGGTAAAGCTAATGTGGTGGCAGATGCATTAAGTCGTAGGGTGATCTCGGATCTGAGAGCGATGTTTGCCCATCTTAGCCTGTATGATGAGGGGAGATTGTTAGCTGAGCTTTAGGTGAAACCGACGAGGGTAAGTCGGATCAAAGGGAAGCTGTTGTTGGATGATGTCGTGAGTGCTCGATTACTTCAGGTACAAAATGGTAGGGTAGAGGATTATAATCTGAGCAGTGAGGAGGTTCTGTGTTTTCGAGGAAGGATTTGCATGCCGAGGGATTGGGAGTTGAGGCGTAGAATTTTATAGGAAGCGCATAGCAGCCCATACGCTATGCATCCTGGAGGAAGTAAGATGTATCAGGATTTGTGAGAACAGTTTTGGTGGCCGGGTCTGAAGCGCGAAATAACTGAATTCGTGAGTAAGTGTTTGACGTACTAGCAGGTGAAAGTAGAACATCAGTTGCCTTCGGGATTGTTGCAGCCGTTGAAGATTCCGCAGTGGAAGTGGGAAAGGATCACGATGGATTTTGTTAGTGGGCTTCCCCTTAGACCTACTAAGAAGGATTCAGTTTGGGTAGTTGTTGATCGTTTGACGAAGTCTGCTCATTTCATACCGGTGCGTGTGAACTACTCTCTTCAGAAGTTGGATAAGTTATATATAGCAGAAGTTGTAAGGTTGCATGGGGTACCAGTGTCGATCATCTCGGACAGAGACCCTAGATTTACGTCAAGATTTTGGAAGGCGTTGCATCAAGCGTTGGGTACAAAGTTAGATTTCAGTACAGCATTTCATCCACAGTCTGACGGACAGTCAGAGAGAGTAATCCAAATCCTAGAAGATATGTTGAGGGGCTGTATCATAGACTTCAGAGGTAGTTGGGAAGAGTTCTTACTGTTGGCGGAGTTCGCGTACAACAACAGCTATCAATCTAGTATTCAGAATGCTCCATACGAAGTGTTGTATGGTCAGAAATATTGCACTCCTACTTGTTGGACAGAGTTGGGTGAACGTTAGATGTTGGGTCCAGAATTGGTTTCTGAAACGGAAGATAAGGTTAAGCTAATTAGGACTCGATTGAAGGAAGCTTCGGACAAACAGAAGTCCTATGCGGATCTAAAATGTAAGGACATAGAATTTGTAGTTGGTGATCGAGTTTTCCTAAAGGTGTCACCGTGGAAAAAAGTACTTAGGTTTGGACGGAAGGGTAAGCTAAGCCCCAGGTTTATCGGGCCTTGTCGTGTATTGAAGCGTGTGGGACCAGTAGCATATCAACTCGAGTTACCTGCAGAGTTAAGTCAAAATCATGATGTGTCTCACATATCGATGCTAAGACGTTATCATTTGGATCCATCTCACGTGGTGCCGGTGGAAGAAATTGAAGTAAGGCCTGATCTATCCTTTGAAGAGGAACCAGTTCGGATTTTGGATCGTTATGTCAAAGTATTATGTAAGAAGAAGGTTCTTTTAGTTAAGGTGTTATGGCATAATCATGGTTCTGAGGAAGCTACGTGGGAATCAGAGGAAGCGATACGACAGCAACATCCTCATCTCTTTTGATCAGATAATTTTGAGGCCGAAATTATTTTTAAGAGGGGTAGAACTGTAACATCTTAAATTAAGGGCTGTGCATGTGGTGTGTTTTTGTGTGTATGCTATGCTTAATATGCTGGTTTAGGGTGTTTTGGGGGTCCAGGAAAGGCTCAGGGTTAAGCCGAAGTCTTGGCCAAAATTCTCTTTTTGGGCACTTTAAGGGAGAGCTGGATGGGATAGGACATAAGGGTTATTGCTTGTAGGTATTAGGCACAAGAAGTGCTTTAGTAAGGTGGCAAAGAGGCGCCACTTAAGAAGCAAGTGAGTGACGCCTCAAGAGAGCTGGCAGGGAGCAGGTTCAAGTCGCATGAGTTACCTTTTTGGGAGTTCTTTTTTACGCCAAGGTGGAGGAGAGGTGGATTCAGCTTGGACTCTGGTGGATGAGTGTTGAATGAGTCAACACATTTGAATGAAGGGAGGAGAGGAATTCAAGGAAGAGGAATCGTTCAACAAGTTTGAATGGGGAGTGGAGAGTGATCGGTGAAGAGGATTATGGGATTGGGAGAGAGGAAGAGAGTTTGGCCGAATATGGGAAGTGAGGTATGTGAGTGTGTGTGTGTACGGTTTAGTTGGTTTGGGGGGTAGTCGAACTTTAAATGGTAGCACTTAGGGGCATGGTGAGCATTTCAGCTAGCTAGAGAAAACTTAAAGCATTCTTTTGCCTCATTTCTTAATGGCCAAAACTGAAACACCCTCTGACCAAAAACCGAAACCATCATATTGGCTATCACTTTTGGCATTTATTCAAGAGACCGAAGTTGGCACTCTATTGCTTTCCTTCATAGCCGAATCTTACATTACCATCCACCTTCCTCATTTGTTTTATTTTTTCTTTTGCTATTATCTTCACAAGCCAAAATCCTCTGAAGCCACCCCTCCTGCCGAAACTCTGTCATCTTCTCTACCCTTCTCTTTAACACCATAGTTGAACCTTTCTTGATAGATAGCACCTCTCTTCTCCATTTCTTTCTTTTCCTGAGCAAAACACCTTCGGCATTCGTTCATTCTTTGAGTTCTTTTTCCTTAGCCGAATCTCCCTAGCCATCTCTTCTTCATATTTTTTTCTCTGGATTTCTTTCAAAAGAAAAGCCGAAACTTATCATCTTTTCTAGGCAGTTCTGTTAGCCGAATCTCTCTTGTATTCATATCCCTTCATTTGATCCTTGTTGACAGTGGATCGACATTACTTATCTTCCACCACTCTCAATCAGATTCTCTATTGATCATGGTAAGTATTTTTCCCTTTTTGTTTCAATTCTCTTTTCGCTCTTTTGAGTGCCGAAGACATTAATCTTATCCTATGTTCTTGGCCGATTGAAGGGGGGCTTTGTCTTCGCGTTCTTCCGGCTTCTGGTCTATGATTGAAGTGTGTTAAGGGACATTCGGTTCTAGTCAGGTATTCGATCCGTGCAGGATCTAAGCCTTTTTAATTTCTAGGATTTGTTGATCTAGGTAAGGAACCTTAGCCTTTGAGTGTTTATTCTCAGTTTCTTTGATTTCAATGCCTTAATCCGGTCTAGTGACCAAGGTCTTTTTCATGTATTCAAATATCAGCCAAGCGAAGGATGGGGTTGGACCCGTAATTCAAGCCCCTAAGTTTAAGAAGCGCGCGGTGTCTGCTGTTCGAGATTGGCCACTAGGTTGTGGGCCAGCTTCTGAGCAAAATAGTAGACAGATAGCAGTAGTTCCTGCTAGTGATAGTGTCGGCATAGATAGCATAGTGCTGCGTGTAATCAGGTGTGTAAAACTTCACACTTTAATATTAATATGTGATACTGATCGTTTGGGGCTGAAAAGCCGAAGTGACTAGATGGATAGTCGTTATACCTATATGGGTATGGTTGAAATACCATGTAAGTACCTTGTTGTTATGTATGAGTTAATATATATGTATGCCATAATGATACTGTTCATTTAAATAGCATGATACTTTCATTTGGTTTACATATGTTATGCGTGGGTTGGATATGTTATGTAAAGGGGAAGTGCTTAAGACTGTCACTAGTGGTTTGGTACCATAAATGGGTTGGCCCCACATTCTTGATTCTGTGACTAAGTCTCAGTGGTTTGGAACCACCAGTGGTTTGGTACTACATACATATGATTTCGTGACTTGTCCCAGTGGTTTGGTACCACAGTGGGTTGGCCCAACATGCATGATTATTAGGGATTGTCACTAGTGGTTGGGTACGACAAGTGGGTTGGCCCCACATATGATATTTTGTGACTCTGTCACCAGTGGCTAGGTGCCACATATGGAGTGTAGCGGATGGAGGGTTGATTGTAGAAATCCCCACGGTGTGATGGGTTGGTACTGGTGGTGTGTAGAGGATGGAAAATTTAGGTTGGGCTGGGTACATTGCATTCATATTTGTGCATGTTACTCTAAAATGGGCTAAGGTCCAATATGTGATTGTGGGCCTGGAGCCATTTATGTGACTTAAGGGGGGAATTTACACAATAAGTTTTGGTGACTCACCCCCTCTACTTAACCTTGCAGGTGATCAGTAAGACGTGGACTTGGGAGTCGAGGCGGACTCGTGGATGGAGGCCATAGCATGATAATTTCCGTAAACTCAGTTTCTTTCTTAAAACTGTTTTAATTTGGGGATTGTAGTTGATGTAATAAGGCCTCTTAAATTACTATTTGGTTTTAACATTTTGTATTTAGTTATGACATGACGTTATCATACGTTTTAAACATGATTGTTGAATGGAATTTTCAAAACATAAGAAACATAAAACAACTGCTTTTCTCAAATGCTAACAAAGATAATAAATTCGCGATTAATTAAACTCAGAAATTTTTCTTAAGCTACAAACCACTATTTTCCAAAACCTCACCTAAAACAAAAGCTTCAAACTTACTGGTTTTCATCAAAATTTCAATGTTTCTTAAAAAAAATTCCCTGTGACATACCAGATCTAGTCGTAATGTTTAGACTGGGTTTGGGGTGTTACAATTCTGATCTATTCACGCAACGAAACCGAGAATGTTGAACACTTGAGACTTGTGTTATAGATTTTGCGTGATAAGCAGTTGTATGCGAAATTCAGCAAATGTGAGTTTTGGTTAAGTGAAGTTAGTTTTCTGGGGCATGTTGTTTCAGCATCAGGTATTCGTGTTGACCCGAGTAAAATCTCGGCTATACTTGAATGGAAACCCCCACGAAATGTTTCTAAAGTTTGGAGTTTTGTGGGACTTGTCGGTTATTATAGACGCTTTGTAAAAGGGTTTTTAATGATTGTAGCTTTGATAACAAAGCTGTTACAGAAAGATGTTAAGTTCGAGTGGTCAGAAAAGTGCCAGAAGAGTTTTGATTAGCTAAAAACCTTATTAACGGAAGCTCCAATGTTTGTGCAGCTAGAGTCAGGTAAAGAGTTCGTTATCTTCAGTGATGCATCCTTGAATGGTTTGGGCTGTGTTTTGATACAGGAAGGTAAGGTTGTAGCCTATGCCTTGAAACAGTTAAAGCCGACGAAAAGAACTATCCGACGCATGATCTCGAGTTAGCTGCCATAGTTTTCGCTTTGAAAATATGGTGTCACTATCTATTTGGTGAAAAATGCCATGTCTACTCCGATCACAAGAGTCTAAAATACTTAATGACTCAGAAAGATCTGAATTTGAGACAACGACGATGGTTGGAATTGTTAAAAGGCTACGAGCTTGTGATTGATTACCCTCCGGGGAAAGCTAATGTGGTTGCTGATGCACTAAGTCGAAAATCACTATTTGCTCTACATGCAATGAATGCTGATATAGCTATGACTAATGATGGTGCGATTATTGCAGAATTGAAAGCGATACTGTTATTCATTCAACAGAGTTGCGAAGCTCAAAAAGTTGATAATGACTTATTAACAAAAAGGAATCAGTGTGATTCGAATACTGATTCAGAATTTCAAATTGATGCTGAGGGATGCTTACGGTTCAGAAATCGAATATGTGTACCAAAGGATCTCGAGTTGATTCGTATGATTTGTAATGAAACTCATAATAGTAGATTGTCTATTCACCCGGGTAGCACAAAGATGTATAATGATTTGAGACAGTATTACTTGTGGCACGGTATGAAACGAGATATATCAGAATTCATATCAAAATGTTTGGTATGTCAGTAAGTAAAAGCTGAGCATCAAGTACCATCTGGACTTCTTCAGCCGATCATGATATCTGAGTGGAAGTGGAATCGAGTCACGATGGATTTCGTATTTGGGTTACCGTTGACACCGAGTAAAAAAGATGCAATCTGGGTTATTGTTGATAGATTGACGAAGTCGGCCCATTTTATTCCGGTGCGGATGGATTTCTCGCTTGATAAGTTAGCTTAAATGTACATTTCTCAAATTGTACGACTGCACGGAGTACCTATTTCTATTGTTTCGGATAGAGATCCGAGATTTACATCGCAGTTTTGGAAGAAACCGCAAGATGCTCTAGGTACTAAATTACATTTCAATACTGCTTTTCACCCTCAGACGGATGGTCAATCTGAATGTATTATTCAAATACTCGAGGATAGTTGTGTTCTTGAGTTTGGGTGTTCGTGGGAACGATACTTACCTTTGATTGAATTTGCATACAATAATAGCTTTCCATCGAGTATCAAAATGGCACCTTATGAAGCTTTGTACGGTTGTAAATGTTATACACCTTTATATTGGACTGAGCTAAGTGAAAGCAAGATACACGAGGTTGATTTAATCAAAGAGACCGAACAGAAAGTAAAAGTGATTCGAGAAAGTTTGAAAGCCGCGTCAGATCGTCAGAAATCATATGCGGACTTGAAATGTAAAGATATAGAGTTTCAAGTGGGTGACCAAGTATTTTTGAATATCTCGCCGTGGAAGAAGATACTTAGATTTGATCGTAAAGGAAAGCTGTGTCCCAGATTTATTGGGCTGAGCAAGATTATTGAACGTATCGGGTCGGTTGTGTATAGGTTGATGTTGCCACCTGAGTTAGAAACGATCCATAATGTTTTCCACGTTTCGATGCTTCGATGATATAGATCCGATCCTTCGCATGTGATTAGTCCATCAGAAATTGAGATTCAGTCTGACTTGACTTATAAGGAAGAACCGATTTATATTTTGGCTCACGAAGTGAAAGAGTTGCGTAATAAGAAAATCTCGTTAGTCAAAGTAATGTGGCATAAGAACGAGGTCGAGGAAGCAACTTGGGAGCTTGAGGATTCAATGAAAGAACATTATCCTAACCTATTCACCAGTAAGATTTTCGAGGACGAAAATCCTTAAAATGGGGAGAGCTGTAACGGCCCGACTTTGGCCCTAATCGAAACAGTGATTTTGGGACCACGAATCCGATTCAGAAAAATATTTTAATATTATTTTCAGTATTAATTATATATGATTGAGCATGTGTTAAAATTTCGTGAGTTAATTTGCCCGTTCGAGTGTTTAATTTAAGAAAAAGGACTAAATTGCATAAGTGGTAAAAGTAGCCTTTTTGCTTGATTGAGTAATTAAATTGATGTGTCTTTATATAGGGAAGGACTTATGTTGTAAATTATCCATTATACTAGTGTAGTGGACGGCATTAAGAACGCATTATGCTATTAAAAGATTTATTATAATGGTTAAGTTAATAATTATAATAATTATCATATTATAAAGTATTATAATAATAAATAAAACATAAAAGAAAGAGAACAAACATGCATGTTCATCTTTCTTCAACCGAAGCTAAAAGAAAAAAAGACAGAAATAAGAACAAGTTCATTCGCCCTTGGATTTTACTTGATTGAGGTATGTGTTTTGCTCGGTTCTTGATAATTTTTATGTTTTTGAGATCGTTGCTTTGAACATTATTCGACCCATGTTAAAATTTCTGATTTTGATGCATGTTTTATGTTCGGCCATTGATGGAAACTTTTGTTTTGTAATGTTTGATGACAAAATATTAAGGATATGTTTTAGATTAACATGTTTTGTATTGGAAATTTTGATGATTTGGAGTAATTAGGACTAAATTGTGAAAATTATAATTTGAAGGGTAAAAATGTAAAATAAATGGATTGTATGGACTAGTATGGACATGAGTAACATTCGGCCCTAAAGGAGTGTGTTCAAATTTTGAGTATTTTGTGTTTTGTGGAATAAGGACTAAAATGTAAAAATTGTAAATGTCAGGGGTAAAATAGTAATTTTCCCATTTAAGTGTTTTTGGACTAAATTGAATGAAAATATGTTGAATGAGTTTAATTTGTAATTTATTTAGACCAAGAACAAAAAGGATCGGGAGTGGATCAGGGAAAGGCGAAGTTAATCGGGGTTGGTACATATTTATATATATATAAGCTTTGATTTATTTGAGTTGAATGAATATATATATATGTATCAATGATGTAGTTAAATGTGGAATTGAATGGAGAGTTGAAGTTGCAACCGAATGTGATGTTGAATTAGAAATGAATTTTGCCCGAATGTGAGGTATATTGTATAACATTAGTAAATTCGAATGTGAGGTTGTTATATAGATGTAATAAGCTAAGCTATTTGTAAATATAAGTGTTGTTGAAATGAGTAACAGGTTCAAGTTAGGCACTAAGTGTGCGAATCTGAATACCGAGCACTTGTGTGGGAGAATCGATCATCTGGCACTAAGTCTGAGGAATATAAGTAATGGCACTAAGTGTACGATATATTACAAGTAATTGGCACTATGTGTGCACTTTATCAAAGTAACTGCACTAAGTGTGCGATACGTTACATGGTTTGCACTAAGTGTGAGGGTTTGCGGATCTTCTAAGGATATCAACTAGTGAATTGTGATAAATGTAATGAAATAAACAGGTATGTGATTCATGATATTTGAGAAGTTTAGTACTAATGTGGTAAGTTTTAGTTGTTTATGAAACTAAAGAAATGAGATGTGACTAATAGTTTTTGAGTTTGTTTTGAGATGAAATAATGATGCATAGTTTAATATGAAATCTATTTATGAATGCATGAGTATTCAGTTTTGGGACTATTAATTATGATAGTTAACAAATGGTAATATGATCTATACCTATTGTTATGAGTTTCTTTGATAATCATGACATATTGATTTAAGTTTGTATAATGTTAAACTCTTTACTTTACAAATGCTTATAACTTACAAAGCTCTATTAGCTTACTTTGTGTGTGTTCATTTAACTATTTTATAGATTTTGAAGTTTATGTTCGAGCTCGGGGATCATTGTCAAAGTCAATCACACTATCAACTATCTTTGGTACCTTTTTTATAAGTTAAACTTTTGAAACTATGGCATGTATAGGCTATATTACTCTTTTATTATGATTATGATGTATAAAAATGCCATGCGAAAATGGCTATGTTTCTGTGCTTGGGTTTGATTTGAATATGTTTGATCATGGTATTAGTAGTTGTATAAGTTTTGCCTTGTTATAAGCTTAACTTGGAAATTCATTTCTTGGTATGTTATATATATGTGATAATTGAGTGCATGAATATGGTTTGAGTGAGTCATATTGTATATTTTGGTGAGTAGGTGAACTTATGTTTATATATATATACCTACATGTTAAGCTATAAGATGGCTATGTATGCTTTACATGTGTGACTATTGGATATGGTTTAATAGTGATCAAATTGTGGTATATTTGGTGTAAAGATTCGGCCATGGTAGTGACTTAAATTTTGAGTAGATATATCTTATTGGTTCTCATGTAATATTTGAATATAATATGTGTAAGTTTTTGAATGAGATTTGATATTATAAGTTTTACGCTATGTATACGAAATGTTGAATTTGAATATTTTGGTTGTGTCATTTATAAGGAGTTGATCGCTAATGTAGTTTTAAGCTCTCGGCAATCAATATTATATTTATTATATGTTTGATTTGGTTTGGTACTTGTTGGTGAAATGAATATAGGTATGGGGTATATTAGCCATTATAATATATTAATCAAATGAATAATAACTTGTACTATTTGATAAAAACTACTTTTATGTGTAATTGGCAATATCGATTCGTGGTACTTTTGTAAATGTTTTAATATACAATGAATATGTATCTTTATTCATGGTACATTCGATTATAATAAATTGAATGATAGATTGCTATGTTAAATTGATTTATATGAGTGTGCTAATTTTGAATTAGTCGAGTAATGCCTCATAACTCTAATCCGGCGAGAGATACGGGTTAGGGGTGTTACATAAAATGACTAAAATGCCCTACATGTTATATGGTTGTTATTGTATGCCATTTATAGTATATTTGCATTCTTGTGATATTATGCTGCATGGGGGATAGTATCATTGATTTGGAGGAAGTGTATGATTTGTTAGGGTACCATGGTCGCTTGACGACTGTGAATCCACCGATGGCTTTAAGCCGATTATGAGATTGGCAGCTCTGTTGCAATATTGGTTAGTGCCGCTACCGATGCTACATAAGGATTGTAGGGATGGGTGGGTCAATTAAATCCCCACAAGAGTGTAGGGTTGGAAGGGATTCAGAGTGCAGGGTTGGTTGGGCATTTGTGCATTGCTTGATCTGATTTAATTGAGATATGGGCTCAGGCCCACTGAGGCTATTATGGGCAAGGCCCAAATGCCACCATTACTGTAATGGGCTTAGGCCCGGATTGATGTAATGTATGCTTTACGATTGATGAGGGTTGTACACACTAAGTTTTCATAAACTCACCCCCTCTTTTAAATTTTTTCAGGAAATCCTCAGTAAGCGGTTCGACGTACGGGAGGACTTGGAGGTGGCCACACTACGAATAGCTTTAAATTTTAGTAGTCTATTTCACCTTACTTAAACCGTTTTCTTATTGGGTTGTAATAAGGCCTCTTTTAATTTCTGGTTTTTAATTTGGGATTTTCAGTTTATTACGTTTTCTATCTGTTAAAAGTAGATCGCGATTTTCCAAAACAATAACTGTTTTTCAAACGCTATGTTTCCACAACTCAATTTTAAATATCACGTTTCTGTAAATCATTTGTTTTAAATTAAGCTTCCGCAACAAATAAGGTTTTAAAGGTAATAATGTTTTAAAAAGGGAATAACTTTTTAATAAACCACGGTTGAAAATAAACAAACACAAACTAAGGTTTTGTACAAGTTATAAATGGCAAGAAGTTTTAATTTCCAAGAAGGGTTTGCAATGAAAACATAGTTTTCGAAAAACACTTCAATGTGACATGCCAGATTCAGCCATAACGTCTAGGTCGAGTTTCGGGTGTTACACAGTGTACCAGTTTCTTATCATGTGGATAAAGGCTTCTCGAGCCTCTTCTCCTCTTTACTGGCGCGGTCCCTTGCACGGGAGTCGACGTATTACTTGCAGCATCATCGGCTGTAGCTCAGTCGGGATCAGGGTCCATTTACTATATAAAAATACAATTCAAGTCATCAGGAGTCGTAACACTATCATTACACAATTACTCTACGTATGGCATGTATAACTAGCTTTATACTTACGCTATGTTAGTCCGAGAATCGACTGAACTGTAGCTCTGATACCATTAAATGTAACACCTCTTACCCGTGTTCCTAGCCGGAACCGGATACGAGGCATTATCTAACTTAACTTACTCAAACATAACACATCAAGCTATAACATTTCACTCCAGCTTAGACACTTTCCATTTAAAACCCATAACCTACTCATTTTGGGCCTACGAGGCCCTAAACATACTTTCAGGAGGTTTCGGAATTAAACCGAGAACTTTTAAGCATATAAATTTTTTTTGTCCAAATAGGGCCACACTTTCGTGTTGTTCAAGGGACACGCTCGTGTGCCCCTTGACATGCCCATGTTCTTCATCCGTGGTCGACACTGACTTATTTCACATAGTCAGACACATGACCGTGTCCCTCACACGGCCTCGACACACTCGTGTCTTAGCCTATGTGCCAAAACCTTGGCATTCTGTTTATGACGTCATCACCTTACTAAGGTCACACGGCCAAGGTACACATCCTTGTCCTTAGACCGTGTGTCGAATTAAATCCCACATTTTAAGTGCAGACTTCACACGGCCTGGGCACATGCCCATGTCCAAGGCCATGCCTTCCATAGGGCTAAGACACACGGTCATGTTTCTGCCCATGTGTTTACTACTGAGCATTATGACTTTGTAAACCTAGCATGCAGGGGACGCACGGTCGATCAACACGCCCATGGGGCTGATCGTGTGTCTCACACAGCCTAGACACACACCCGTGTGTCTACCCGTGTAGACATAAGAAGACTATATTCCAAGCCAAATGCCACCCTGCATAGCAAACATACTTATTTCAACTCATATAAACATCATTCATGACCCAAAGGCACATCCAAGAACTCAAATCAAAGCATTCACACAAGAAATAACTTCATAACTTGATCATCACTGAATATATATATAAACGTATCAAGTGTTGGCCCATTTCCAATGACTATTTACAAAATGACTTTGATAACATACATAGCCAACACTTTGGCTAACAATTATGACCTAACAAAATACCCAAGTCCTATACATGCCATACTCAAAATAAGTCTAAAATGTTATACCAAAGTGATATTGATAGTGTGATTCTTGAACTTCTGCGTCCCATGTTCATCAAGTTATCTTGGCAATACTACAAGGAAAAGGGAAATGAGAGGGGTAAGCATAAAGCTTAGTAAGTTTGCGTGAAATAAATACTAACAATAAGCTCATGATGACATCAATTCTTGGCATTAGATAAGCACACTAGGTCATAAACACTTTACCATAACTTACTCGTACTCGTTCTTATCTAAAACATACCATGCCACATATCGTAACATTCCTCGTGAATTTCTCACGGGTACCTGTATTCACTCAATCACATGACTTTAGTACTAATCTCATTTCTATTTCCAAGCTTATCTATTTATCCCATTAATCACTAGGGACACTCAAGGACGCATACTTATCGTCATTATTATAAGCACAAAGCCAATGCCACATCCCAGATGTGGTCTTACATGGGGTCACCTCTGAGTGCCGATGCCATATCCCAGATATGGTATTTTACAGAATCTCACATCAAGTATCGATGCCATATCCCGGATATGATCCTATACAATTCTCATATTCAATATCGAAGCCATATCCCTGATATGGTCTTATACAGGATTTCAATTCGGTGCTGAGGCTATATCCCAGACATGGTCTTATACGGGACCTTATCCATTTCACATCTCGATGGTAGTATTCTCACATTTATTATAGTCCAACTGGGATTTCAACATCTTGACTTTTATCATCTTTCTGATTCAATACAAATACTCGATGTCATAGAACACCATGTATCATTATAATACCAAACATTCTCAAATATGCTAGCATAAATGTTGAATTTATCACATACAAACTTACCTCGATTTCAAAATAGGCTAGATCATTGGTCTAGTCCGATATTTTGTTCTTTCCCCGATTGAGGTTGATTCTTTGCTCTTCTTTCTCTATAATAGCAAATTAGCTCATTTTAATCATCACATTAATAAAATCATTTCAATAATCATACTTTGGTAAAAGTACTATTTTGCCCTTAGACTTTGGCAAAATGACCATTTTATCCCTAGACTCGAAAATCTATTCTAATCAAATTTCTACCTTCAACAAGCCTAGGTGAACATTTATTTCTCTTATAGCTATCATCAAAACCCAACATTTGACACATTTACAACAAATTTTGCAACCTTTACAAAAAGGTTCATTTAGGTGTTTTCATGGCAACACCTTTCACAAGAGTTGTTCATCTAACAACTAAGTCTCATTTTCTTCCCTAAAAATGAAGCAAATAACAATGAAAGTTCTCATGGAAAAAAATATAATCTTTTCACCATATTGTAAGATAGTCCCCTCATTAGAAAGATTATGCTCTAGGGGTTCTAAAAGTTATCTTCAAGAAAAACCATTAAAATCACTTTCTTGAATGGAGATGAGTTTGCTGAAATTTTGAGCTTTCAAAACCCCTATTTTCTTGCTATTTTTGGTAGAGGAAGATGGAGAGAAAAGATGATATCTTTTCTTTCTTTATTTTATTAATACAAGTCAATTTAGTCACCATTGCCAACTTTGACTAATTTGTCAATTTTTGTCTCCTATAGCAAACCACTCTAATCTTAGGGGTCTAATTGCACTTTAAAGACCCCAAATTAATATTCTATGGCTATTAGGCACCTTTAGCTTATAAAATAGAACTTTCACACTTTATGCGATTTAGTCCTTTTTTCGCGATAATGCTTGAAATTGCTAAAACTAAAGCACCAAAATTTTCATGCACTTATATAATCATGCTCTAACTCATAAAATAACATGAAAATAATTTTCTCTAACCTCGAATTAGTGTTCTCGAGATCACTGTTCTAACTAGCCCCTAAATCGGCCTATTACAGTTTGCTCCATCCATCTTTTATGTAAAAAGCCTTAGCTTCATGAGTGAATTCCATTCAAATTGTGGCATGATATAATATCTGACAATCTAGTGTTTGCACTATTGAGGTTATTAAGTACAGAAATCATGTGACAAGATGAATTCCTTAGAAACTTTTTGTTAATATGTAGAGGATAGAATTTGTTGTAAATAGAGAAACTGACTTTAGTAAGTATGTGAAGAGATGCTTGCTATAATCAAAATTGCATGAAACTTTTAGGTTTTTTTTTTCTTTTGGTAATATTTTCTGCACTTCACTTGCTAAGCATGCCTATAAAATTTGAACCAATTTTCTGAATTTAAAATTTCTAAGAATAAAGGTATAAAATATTTTTTAGATAGTCCAGTGATATATTAGGTAAATGTAATGTTTTGGCAAACTCATGCATACCTGCATTCATGCATACTCATACATATTTGCTTGGAGACAAGCAATAATTTAGGTTTGGGGGTGTCATAACTCTTGAAAAGAGTTATATTTCAGGCTTCTAAACTGAAGTATTTGCTTATAATTAAGAAAACATGATTGCATCTTAGACTTATTACTAGAGCGTTACATACTAATTCTTGGATTGTGTTTTAACTGTGAATTTATGTTTCTTTTAATTATTGGAAAGAGGTTTGGTAGTCTTTGGTAGTAAGTGTAGGTAGGATTGAAGAGGCAAGAAGAGGAAAAGAGAATGAAGGAGGTGAAACATTGCCATGGGAAATGGTGGGATAGATTGCCAGTAGAAATGTCATGGAAATTCTAGGAAGATGATGCATCACTCAATCCACGTCACTCTCAGCCAACTATACGTGTACCAGATAAATCACCCTAGAAAAGGATGAGAGAGAAGAGAAGAAGCACATAGAGATTATGAAGAGAAAAGAAAAGAAGGAGAGTGATTCCTCTCTCTACAATAGAATCCTGTGGAGAAATTACACGGAAAATTCAAAAGAGAATAAGAGGGTGGCAGCTAAAAAGAGGAGATCACAATCGCGAAGAAAGGGAAGAGAAATCTGCATTGGGTTTTGCGCAAAGTCTTGAAAAGCTGGAGTGTAGTGAGAACTTCCTGTAGTTTTTCCTTTATTCTATTTTTCTTGATTTTAATTTCTATGATTCGTAAAACTTGAAGAATGTAGATGAATGATTTAATTTTGGATTTCATTACCCAACCCACGAGTTAATTATCTTTGGATTGGAATTATATGGGTGAATATTGAATTATCTGTAATGCTCATGATATGATTTTGATTAAAATTATTGTTTTATTCTATTTATGCTTATTCGAAATGCATGCATGCAAGCTCTAGACATAGTTGACTGTATGTTATGTTCTTAGATGGATTTGAATCTGAAAGGATTAAGTACATAGAATTATTAATGGATTGATACAGGCGAGTATTCAAGAGAATAATTGCTGCACTCTAGAAATAAAAGTTGCGATCTTTACAGGTGAAGAATGTTAGTGTGGTTATAATTTGTGAGTCTTGTAGACATACACAAACCCAGGATAATAACTAAAGTATGACTTTCAAAAGAAGAAGACTGCACTAGTAATTTTCTTGGCAGTAGTTAGTCAAAATTTACCATGACATTATTATGTTATGAAAATATTCCCTAAGTAATTCCAACCTTTCATCCAACAGTAGAAATACTCTCGACTTATTCTGTAACACCCCAAATCTGACCTAGAAGTTAGGCCTGAATCCGGAATGTCACATTAAAGGCACAATTCAAAATGATTTTGCTAATTAACAAATTAAGGCCCAAAAGCCCTTTCATCCTTGAGTCTTGTTAAGTAATAATAAAAACCCATTTTTATAGTTTTAAGTACTTCAGAAACCAAGTTTAAACATACGAAATTTACTTAGGCTTAATATTTAAGTAAACAGTTGAATACAACAATCCAAAATCTAAAGTCAAATCGGAGTACAAGGCTTTATTACATCCAACTAAAATAAAGCAATTAAAAACCATGTTTTTTTAATTGAAACAAAAACCAAAAAAAAAATTTTAAACATTTCATAGTGTGGCCATCTCCGAGTCCTCTCCCACGTAGAGCCATCTATTGAGGGTATTCTATTGAGGATCACCTGAAACATTAAATAAAGGGTGTGATTTTCAAAACTCAGTGTGTACAACCCTTGGCAATCAAATCAACATACAAATATTGGGCCTAAGCCCTATCAAAATCGGTGGTCTTGGCCTTAGCCCACAATGACCTCATATCATATCGTATCATATCGTATCATATCATATCATATCATATCATATCATATCATATCATATCATATCATATCATATCATATGCAAAACAAAGTAATGCAAAACCCTCCCCAAAAATCCATCCGCTACACACCATTTCCCTTCCAACCCTACACACCTGTGGGGATTTCTAAATCGACCCACCCATCCTCTGCACACCAAAGGTAGCACTCACAACGACACTACTCAACGTTGCAGCAAAGTTGCTAATCATATAATGTGCTTAAAGCCACCGGTGGATCCATGGTCGTCAAGCGACTATGCGATCCTTAAATCTTCCTTCGTACCATAAGTTCCCACACATATGCATCCTTCGTCAAGGGTATTTTGGTTATTTTCATATCAGGGGTATTTTAGTAATTTTACAAATCCAGGGGTATTTGGTCCCTCTCGGGTTTTACTTATGAACTTTGGCCCATTAACAAGTCATTGCGGCTAAAGTGAATAGACAGTATGCACCAGGTAGGATCCCAGAGAAGAGGAGGTGGGCCGCTAGGGCCGCTTAAGTACCAAGCTCTCCTTAGATCCAATCCTAGACATGCACATGCCCGTTACCAAACTTTAACCTAGCGACTTGTCCGCAGACAATGTTCAATTATTATAAAGTCTTATGCGGTTTAAGAGTTGTTCAATACTACACCTAAATTCCATAAAACCCTAGCATACTAGTCTTCGTCCCCATAAAGCCCATCAACCCATTTCACGTTCATATAACTCATAATGGCCACATCACATTTTTACGGCCCACTAGGTCCAAATCTCGATCATATGACCCATTAGGCCCAAAAAAAATCCAGATCACGTAACATGCATGCCTAACCTAATTCATATAATCAAATTAATCCATCTTATCAATACTTAGCCTCAAGGCCCACCAGGCCCATTTATCCACTTTTGGCCTTTCAGCTTTCCGGCGTTGTCGGTATGTGTGTGTAGTGTTTGTACGCATTTGGTAACCACGCACGCTGCAAACCCCTTTAATCACGAACCTACAATCGACATCACCTAACGATTAATCATAAATTAATATACACTTTATCAAAAACTGAACCTCACCATAAACTTATCGTGTGCCACACGTTCTAGTAGCCCTTCCTTAGCTACTATTTGTGATTATCGTTTATATTTGCACCCAAACATATATCGTCAAAATCAAGTGACCCATATTCCACATAAGTCACCCCTATGAGCCATAATACATTCGGCCATTTACTAAACCACCACCGGGATGAGTGCACATACCTTTTGCTAGCGGTCCTTACCTACCACGCTTGTGATTGTTGAACCTTACCCTTGTTAATACAAAGTTAACGACAAGGAGGGGTTAGATAGACCTTCGACTTTTAACAAAACTTCACTTATCGAAATCCTCCTTTGATCCCGTGGCTTAAATTTGGCTTTTGAGATTAGTATGGTGACAAAGACAATTCGGCACCACTAGGGAGAAGAAGAGGAGAAGTGGTCGGCTAGAACTAAAGGTGAACAAGAAAAGGAATTTAAGAAGAGAAGGTATGGGGAATTCGGCTAGAGAGAAAACCAAAATTTCGGCAAAGGAATGATGGATTTTTTTTGGCAAATGGAAGAATTCGACTAAGGGGGAGAAAAAGAAATGTAATGGAACGTAAGGAACCTCTCAAAGGAATTCGTCACCTCTTTTTATAGCCAATAGCCGAATCCTACCTTCCCCTACAGTCCAATTCGGCACCAAACCTTCCTACCTCTCATCTCCTAATTTTTCTCCATGATATCTCCCTTATCTCATCCGAAATTCCCTCATTTATCAGCTCACAAGACCAATTCAAACACTTCAACAAAAGAGTCCAAATTCTACACAACTTTGGCCGTCCACTATGCAAATAAACACTCCAAAAACACCTTACCACTACTCGAACCTTGGACCTCTTCACGCCACCTTGTAGCTCCCCTAGAGACACCACCTTGCCACTGGACCACAAGCCCATTTGTGTCTTATTTTCCCCTTAATCTGCTTAAGAGGCCTAATGCCTGAGACTAGGGTCCACTAAAGGAAGAAAAATAAATTTTTCCCTATGGTCATCCCTATCTCTAAGACTTCAAATAATCCCGATAATACCTTAAAATTAATATTTTAAGTGCTACTCATACATACCAACCTCAGTACATAGAAATTTAAAGTTTCAGGATTTTTGGGGCGTTACAACCCAATAGGCCCAAATTCCGGATGTTACATATTCTTTGTGAATTGCCATGACATTTATATTGCTTTGTCATTTTTTCAGTTATAATTGATATTATTAGTTCATTCATTAATTCCCTTTATCAATTTATACTTTGTTTCTTTTGCACAGTTTAATTAGTTAAATCTACAGTAAAACTTTACCTGTAACACCCCAAATCCGGTCAAACACACCACGACTGAATCTAGTATGTTACGATGAACACGTGTTTGAAAGTTTCGGTTTTACACTTAATAGGTTTGCTAAAAACTTTGTTCCGTTTAGAAAATCAAGTCGTTTCTTTGTTGTTACTAAAACCTTTTTGACTTAGTAGAAAAATCGAGTTTGATTAGAAAATCATTGAGTTTACTTAATATCAAAACATAGTGTGATACCCGATGGTATAATTTAAAACATATTGCGTTATAGGTTTGAGATCATTGTTTTTCCGAATTTTAGTAAAATTCATACCAAATTATTTTGTTAAAGCATGTTAAAAATCTACCTTAAAGCAATAACATCATAAACATAATTTCAAGGCCTTTTACAATCCAAAATAACAGCCAAATAAAAGTAATTAAACTAAAGTACCCAGATGATAGAGTCTGAGTAGAACTTTATTAAGCATGGCATGAGCACCCCGAGTCCATCCCGGCTCCATGTCCGCGTCTAAGTGTCACCTGAAATGTCAAAGGAGAGGGTGAGTCAAATGACTCAGTGCATAAATCCCGCTCCCGATAAAGCAACATGCCAACACACATCATACATAGTAACACAATTAATGCACCCCGATCCTAACCATCCGTATCTCCTTTTCTACCCCGTGTGGTACCAAACCTTTGGTGGTGCTAAACCACTTGGTGACCCAAAGTCACGATATCCATAAGTGTGGTGCCAAACCACTTGGTGACCCAAAGTCACGAATAATCCGATGATGGGGCCAACCCATCGCGTGATACCAAATCACTAGCGACAATCCCGTATCTCACAAGTGGGGTCAACCCACGGTGGTGTCAAACCACAGGACGAGTCGCAAGGAGGTGCCAAACCCTCGGTGTCCCAAAGACACAATGTGGTACCAAACCACTGGTGACCGTAGTCACAAATCCGATGATGGGGCCAACCCATCGTGTGATACCAAATCACTGGCGTCAATCCCGTATAATCAACTGTGGGGCCAACCCACCGTGGTACTAAGCCACTGGGGACGAGGAGCTGAGGTGCCAAAACCTCTGGTGACCCAAAGTCACAATAGTCCATCTGTGGTACCAAACCCTTTGGAGGTGCCAAACCTCACGGTGACCCAAAGTCACGAGTGTCCCAAAGACACGGATATCATATCCCCCTCCTCTCAAATCACCCAACATGTCACATCGATGCAAATCATGTAATACATGCCAACATGCTCCATAATGCACAGCATAAATCATAATATCACGGTATCACAATAGAACTTATAATAAGATAGACTTACCCGGATTCGTACACATACCCCATTTGGGTATCCAATTATCCATCACACTGTTATGAATTATAACAGGCAACCAGGTTTATTAATAACATTACTAAGTATCAGTGTGTTAGTTTACACACCTGGTAAATACGAGTCTTAAGATCCCAACGGATCGATCTAGGTCCCTCTAATGCCTTGCTCCTAGAATCGGCCAAACATAGGGGGTTAGGTACTAAGGCCATTCGGCCAAAGACTTTAAGCCAACAGGAATTTCTAACAACCCTTACCTTCACTTGATTTGGTTACCTACCAAATCCGAACCAACAGTGGTTGTTCTGATAGTCGGCCAACACCTAACAAGAGCATAGTTAATCCCCTGCCATCCTTGCCTAAATCGAACTAAACAAATACTCCAACAATAACAGAACCACTTACCACTGCTTACCAATCGGTTAACAGAAAAATGGCTCCTCTTGCTCGCTTCCGCAATCAAAAGACCCTACAACGCACACAATTAACATCCTCCCATGATTGCCATATTCGGCCCTTAACCCGTCCATAATCAATAGAGGACACAAGAGGGAAAAATGGCCATTCGGCCATCCACTTACCTTGTTCAAGGATTGAACATCCAACCAAGATCCACCCTTCACTGATATTCGGCCAAGAGAGCTACAAGGGAGAGGAGAGATTCGGCCCTGACCAAGAAAGAAACGCAAGAAAAGATGAGGAGAAGGATTGATATTCGGCCAAAGTGCAAACACAAGTTAGAAGGAAATTTCGGCAATCACCAAGGGAGGGTTCGGCTAGTACCTTAAGATGAAGAAAAGGAAGATATATCCAAGAAAAGAATCGGCCAAGGTCTTGAGAAGAGAAGAAAATGGGAAAAGAGATAGGTGCTTTTCGGTTTTGAAGAAGGAAGAAATGGGGTTGATGAATGTAGATTTCGGTTGTCAAAAGCAAAAGAATGAGAGAAGACTCTTTGGGAATTCGGCTTGTTGTTGACAAAATGAGAGAACTTTGGCTTACCAAAGAGAAGACCGAAAATGTACCAAAAGCAAAAGTACATTCGGCCTCCCCCCTCTCCCACCCTAAGCCGTCCACTCCCCCACTCCAAACACCCAAATATTCGGCCAATACCCTCCAATAGCTCCCAACCACACATTCAAACAATCATGACCAAGTCTTCCTCCTACAATTACTCTCCACCCAACATTTGAACTTTTGACTTGGTCCAAAGTGAAATTTAAACAACATACAACTCTTCCCTCCTATGCCGTCAAAATGGAAGCCCAAAATGAGAATTCCACAGCTTAAACTCAGGACTTCTCCCCCTTGCAGATGACGCCACACTCAAGCTCCAAGTGGCACATGCCTTGCCACTTTGCCAACCTCATTTTTGTGCTCAAAAACACAAAATAAAATACATATGGCCCAGCTCCTTCAGCTCCTCTCACTTAAGGCTAAAAAAAATAAAAATTTTTCCTATCACTAAGGCTCACCATAAGCTTATCACTGAACCTCTAAACAACAAAAATAACCACATCGCAAGCCAATAACATGCAAACAATGCCACCACAAACATAGCCCCTAACCCGGGATATTACAGTTCTACCCCCTAAAAATAATTTCAGCCTCGAAATTACCTGGTTAAAAGAGTTGTGGGTATTGCTGTCTCATCATATCCTCGGGTTCCCACGTAGCTTCTTCCACGCCATGATTCCGCCAAAGTACCTTAACCAAAGGCACAGACTTCCTACGCAGAACCTTCACATCCCGATCTAGAATCTGCACCGGTTCTTCTGCCATAGTCAAATCTGGATTTACCTCGATCTCTTCCACTGTTACCACATGTGACGGATCTGAACGATACCTCCGAAGCATCGAAACATGAAATACGTCGTGAATCTGACTAAGCTCTGCTGGCAACTCCAGCTGATACGCTACTGATCCAACTCGTCTCAGAACCTTATACGGCCCAATAAACCTCGGACTTAGCTTGCCTTTCCTTCCGAACCTCAACACCTTCTTCCAAGGCGAAACCTTCAGGAAAACTCGATCCCCCACAGCAAACTCTATATCTCTTCCCTTAAGATCGGCATAAGACTTCTGCCAATCTGAAGCTTCCTTCAATCGAGCCTGAATCAACCTAACCTTGTCCTCGGTCTCAGCAACCAACTCGGGTCCCAACAACTGACGTTCACCTAACTCTGTCCAACACGTAGGTGAGCGACACTTCCTGCCATACAACGCTTCGTATGGTGCCATCTTGATGCTTGCTTGGTAACTGTTGTTGTAGGCGAACTCAGCTAATGGCAGAAACTCCTCCCAACTACCCCTGAAGTCTAGAACACAACCTCTCAAAGATATCCTCCAAGATCCGAATAACCCTTTCGATTGCCCGCGATCATGCGGGTGAAAAGTCATCTTTGAAATCAAACAGCGTACCCAGAGCCTGATGCAATGCTCTCCAAAACCTTGACGTGAACCTGGGATCCCTATCTGAGATAATCGAAACTGGTACCCCATGCAACCTTACTATCTCTGACACATAAAGCTTTGCCAATCTCTGAAGTGAGTAGTCCACTCTCACTGGAATGAAATGGGCTGACTTAGTCAGACGGTCCACAATAACCCAAACTGAATCTTTCTTACTTGGCGTAAGCGGTAGACCACTGACGAAATCCATCGTTATCCTTTCCCACTTCTACTGAGGAATCTTCACCGGCTGAAGCAACCCTGACGGCAACTGATGTTCAGCCTTGACCTGTTGACAAGTTAAACACTTACCAATAAACTCTGTCACCTCCTTCTTCAGACCCGGCCACCAGAACTGCTCTCTAAGATCTCTATACATCTTGCTACCTCCAGGATGCATAGCATAAGGACTGCTTTGTGTGTCCTGAAGAATCTTCTGTCTTAGCTCAACATCCTTAGGCATACATGCCTTACCTTGGAAACACAGAACCTCGTCACTAGACAAGCTGTAACCCTCCAAACCACTATTCTGCACTTGCAACCTCCGCGCGCTCAAAACCTCATCCTCTAACTGCTTCTCTTTAATCTGCTCAACCCAAGTAGGCTTAACCTGCAACTCTGCCAGAATGCTTCCATCGTCATACAAACTCAAATGGGCAAACAATGCTCTTAAGTCCGAAACAACCTTGCGGCTCAACGCGTCTGCCACCACGTTAGCCTTGCCCGGATGATATTCAATCGAACAGTCGTAATCTTTGAGCAACTCAACCCATCTACGCTGCCTCAAATTCAGATCCTTCTGAGTCAAGAGATACTTTAGACTCTTATGATCTGTGTAGACTATTGATCTCTCACCGTACAAGTAGTGCCTCCAGATCTTCAGAGCGAAGACTACAGCTGCTAGCTCCAAGTCGTGCGTCGGATAGTTGACCTCATGTGGCCTCAGCTGTCGAGAAGCGTAAGCCACAACCTTACCTTCCTGCATCAGCACACAACCCAAGCCCGTATGTGATGCATCGCAATATACTGTGAATTCCTTACCAGCCTCAGGTTGAATCAAAACCGGAGCCTCAGTCAAAATCTTCTTTAACTTGTCAAAGCTTTCCTGCTGTTTCTCAGTCCAGACAAACGAAACTCCTTTCCTTAACAGCTTAGTCATCGGCGCTGCGATCAACGAGAAACCCTCTACAAACCTTCAGTAGTATCCTGCCAAACCCAGAAAACTCCGAATCTCTGCCACTGACTTAGGAGGTTTCCAATCTAGAACTGCCTCAACCTTCCGAGGATCTACTCTAATCCCCTCAGCTGATACTACATGACCCAAAAACGTCACTTCCCTAAGCCAGAACTCGCACTTACTGAACTTAGCATACAGTTGCTTCTTCCTCAAAATCTGCAACACCACTCTCAAGTGTGCATCATGCTCTTCTTCTGACCTTGAATATACCAAGATATCGTCAATAAAAACCACGAAGAAATGGTCCAGATCATCTTTGAAACACCCTATTCATCATATCCATAAAGCTGCCGGAGCATTAGTCGGCCCGACGGCATTACGAGAATTCGTAGTGCCGCATCGAGTCCAAATATTTGTCTTATGGATATCCGCTTCCTTAACTTTCAACCGATGGTACCGGACCTCGGATCGATCTTTGAAAACATAGACGCACCTTCGGTGATCAAACAAGTCATCTATCCGTGGTAACGGATACTTGTTTTTAATCGTCGACTTGTTCGGCCATGTAGTCTATACACATCCGCATCGTACCATCTTTCTTCTTGACAAAGAAACTGGCGCGCTCCCAAGGTGAAACACTTGGCCGATGAAGCCTCGGTCCAACAACTCCCGAACCGAGCCTTAAGCTCCACCAATTCCTTTGGCGCCATCCTATATGGAGCAATAGACACTGGCGCAGTCCCTGGTAACAGATCTATTCCAAACTCTACCTCACGATCTGGCGGCAAACCTAGGAGCTCCTCAGGAAACACATCAGCAAATTCTTTAATGATGACGAACCTTCTCTACAGCAGACTCTTTCGCCTCCAAGGCATACACATGAACTATATACGCTTCACAGCCCTTCCTGACCATCTTTACAGCTTTTAGCGTAGATACCACATTGGATAAGTAATCTCTCCTATTACCTATCATAATCACCTCATCACCCTTATCCGTCGTTAGAGCCATGCGTTTAGGCGCGCAATCCACCTTGGCCTGGTACTTAACCAACCAATCCATCCCCAGAATCAGATCGAACTCCCCAAACGGCAGTTCCATCAGATCAGCCACAAACACTACCCCTTGGAGTTCTAGGGGTACATCCTTATATCTGACTTATCTACAACTACTGAGTGACCTAGAGGGCTAAGTACGGTCATCTGTCTGAAGTAGTCTCGAGTCTAAGTCCATGGTCTCAACTATACTACTAGCAACATAAGAATGCGTGGAACCCAAATCAATCAAAGCAAAGATATATGGAGAACCAAAAATCAAAAGCGTCACGGTTATGACGTCCGGCGCGCCGCCTCACGCGCGCCGCAAAGATACACCAACCCCCAGTGTCGTGCCTCGGAACTACCCGCACCTCGCGCCGGTGCTCCACGGCCTCGCCCAAATCCCTTACGACCTCGCCATTACCACGACCCTCTGCGGTGGCGGTCCATTACCCCCAAACCGACATTACTCGATTCTCGGATGAATCCTAGCCAACTTACGCGGACAATCCCTCACCCGGTGATCTAGAGAACCACACTCAAAACATTTCTTTTCTCCGGTCCAAAGAACCTCCCCAATGAGATTTTCCACAGCGATTACATAGCGGCGGTCCCTCGATTCACGACAGCGAGCCTACCAGACTGGTTCGGCCCACTCGGTCTAGCCCTCTTCTGGGGATTACTCGACGATCCAGAAGATCCAAAACTCCTCTTATGACGGTTCCTATCCAGGTTTTGCCTCACCGATTCCTTAACACCCTCGGCCACCTTGGCCTTCTCAACCAAGACAGCAAACTCACGCTCCTGTTGTGGAGCAATCAGCAGTCTCAACTCATCTCTCAGACCATCCTCGAAACGAACACACCTCTCGTGTTCAGTGGCCACAATGCCTCGGCATACCTACTCGGCTTCAGAGAACCCTCGTGCTCGTAAAGCAGATTTACTCCCCTGAACAAGCCTCAGAAATGCCTTTCGCTGGGAGTCAATATAACTAGCTCCAATGTACTTTTTCTGATATGCAGCCTTGAAATAATCCCATGTCAGATCCTCTGCTGCCACACTGTCCCGAACCGTGAGCCACCATTGATATGACTCATCCCGAAGAAGCGATACAATCCCCTTAAGCTTCTCCTCAGCAGAAAGGTCCAGATCATCCATGATCCGCTCACGTCGCCTCCGACCAATATTCGGCGAAAGGGGAGCAACACCAGAAACACCACGAAAGAATTCAGCCCCGTTTGCTCGGAGTCGCTCAGGCACAGATTTGCGAGCTCCTCCTCCGCCTATCCCAGCTACCTTTTCCAAAACTCGCAAAGATCGCTCGTGAAAGCTGCGTCATCCCCGATCGATCTCGAAACTCACCACCTCCAGCTGGTGGTGCCGGTATCTCACTTTCTGACCCCTGACCAGATCCTACGGGTTCAGAAACTGTCATCCTACCTCGACCCCGACCACGAGTATTACGATCATGTCCACCTCGAGTACTCATGACTAAACGCTCTACGTTTCTGATTAAGAAGATTTTTATGCATTAGTATCGTTCTACTTCCTTAACCGCAAAAGAAATTTTTATGGATGGAGTTTAATCAGGGGTTCTTTCGAGCAAACAAGGTTTCAATCTTCTATCCTAATTCACACAAAGGAGTTCATGCATCCATTCCCTAATTCTTTCCATACCTATTCGCTCTTTGGACATTTCTGCCCATTTCTATCCCAGGGGTATTTTCGTCATTTTCCCTACAGGGGTATTTTCGTAATAAAAGAAATTTTAAAACTTTCGTAAAATCGGTCACTTTGAAATTCTCAAAATTGGAGGGTGTTTCTGAAAATTTTGTAAAATTTAGAGATATAACATCTTTTTGGAAACCAGGGGTATTTTGGAAATTTTCACAAACTGAGGGCGTTTTTCGTAATTTTCCAAAATCAAAATTTTCGATTGATATTTTGCAAAGCAGGTTTTTGAAGTTTGTAACATCATTGGAATTTTGACAAAACCATTGAGTTGATATTTTATGAACCGAGGGCATTTTAGTAAGTTTACCCCTAAGGGCATTTTTGTAATTTCCCACAATTCAGGTTTTTCGAGAAAATTGTTGTAAAAGTGACATTCTCAGTTTTAAAGAGTTTATTGCAAAAGTTTGAAAACATTAGGGTTGTTGTTTCATCCTTTTTCGAAAGTATGGCTAGTTCCCTTTCCGGGTTTTAGTCATTATGTTAAGCCTATGACCGAGCCTTCTTGGTGGGGTGAACAAAGCTACGCACTGTGGGATACTGCGAAGAGGAGGTGAGTCACGAGGACCGCTTAAATACCAAGCTCTTAGGATCCTCCTAGACATGCGCATGAGGTTACCACACCCTAACTCAGTAACTAAGTCATAGATTGGTTTAGTTCTTTAAGTCATATGTTTTGGTTTGAGTGTTTGAGTAATCTAATCCTAGGGTTCAAGTCCTATAAATCTATCTACGTTCCATACCACCTACCCTTCTACAAATAGTAATTCACAAAAGAGTTTAGAACTACTTACCTGGGCGAACTGGTGCCGGAGACTCTGTGCCATGCCTTATAAACCATGCATTTAACCCCAAAACACTTAAAACAAGCTTTTTGAAAACAGTTTGGGCCTCAGGCCCACAGCCGAGCTTTTGAACCTGGCTCTGATACCACAATTGTAACACCCCAAATCCGGTCAAAGACACCACGACCGAATCTAGTATGTTACGATGAACACGTGTTTGAAAGTTTCGGTTTTACACTTAATAGGTTTGCTAAAAACTTTGTTCCGTTTAGAAAATCAAGTCGTTTCTTTGTTGTTACTAAAACCTTTTTGACTTAGTAGAAAAATCGAGTTTGATTGGAAAATCATTGAGTTTACTTAATATCAAAACATAGTGTGATACCCGATGGTATAATTTAAAACACATTGCGTTATAGGTTTGAGATCATTGTTTTTCCGAATTTTAGTAAAATTCATACCAAATTATTTTGTTAAAGCATGTTAAAAATCTACCTTAAAGTAATAACATCATAAACATAATTTCAAGGCCTTTTACAATCCAAAATAACAGCCAAATAAAAGTAATTAAACTAAAGTACCCAGATGATAGAGTCTGAGTAGAACTTTATTAAGCATGGCATGAGCACCCCGAGTCCATCCCGGCTCCATGTCCGCGTCTAAGTGTCACCTGAAATGTCAAAGGAGAGGGTGAGTCGAATGACTCAGTGCATAAATCCCGCTCTCGATAAAGCAACATGCCAACACACATCATACATAGCAACACAATTAATGCACCCGATCCTAACCATCCGTATCTCCTTTTCTACCCGTGTGGTACCAAAACCACCGGTGGTGCCAAACCACTGGTGACCCAAAGTCACGATATCCATAAGTGTGGTGCCAAACCACTGGTGACCCAAAGTCACGAATAATCCGATGATGGGGCCAACCCATCGCGTGATACCAAATCACTAGCGACAATCCCGTATCTCACAAGTGGGGTCAACCCACGGTGGTGTCAAACCACGTGGACGAGTCGCAAGGAGGTGCCAAACCTCCGTGTCCCAAAGACACAATGTGGTACCAAACCATTGGTGACCGTAGTCACAAATCCGATGATGGGGCCAACCCATCGTGTGTGATACCAAATCACCTTTGGCGTCAATCCGTATAATCAATTGTGGGGCCAACCCACCGTGGTACTAAGCCACTGGGACGAGACGCTGAGGTGCCAAACCTCTGGTGACCCAAAGTCACAATAGTCCATCTGTGGTACCAAACCACTGGAGGTGCCAAACCTCTGGTGACCCAAAGTCACAGTGTCCCAAAGACACGGATATCATATCCCCCTCCTCTCAAATCACCCAACATGTCACATCGATGCAAATCATGTAATACATGCCAACATGCTCCATAATGCACAGCATAAATCATAATATCACGGTATCACAATAGAACTTATAATAAGATAGACTTACCCGGATTCGTACACATATCCCATTTGGGTATCCAATTATCCATCACACTGTTATGAATTATAACAGGCAACCAGGTTTATTAATAACATTACTAAGTATCAGTGTGTTAGTTTACACACCTGGTAAATACGAGTCTTAAGATCCCAACGAATCGATCTAGGTCCCTCTAATGCCTTGCTCCTAGAATCGGCCAAACATAGGGGGTTAGGTACTAAGGCCATTCGGCCAAAGACTTTAAGCCAACAGGAATTTCTAACAACCCTTACCTTCACTTGATTTGGTTACCTACCAAATCCAACCAATGATGGTTGTTCGATAGCAATGCCAACACCTAACAAGAACATAGTTAATCCCCTGCCATCCTTGCCTAAATCGAACTAAACAAATACTCCAACAATAACAGAACCACTTACCACTGCTTACCAATCGGTTAACAGAAAAACGGCTCCTCTTGCTCGCTTCCGCAATCAAAAGACCCTACAACGCACACAATTAACATCCTCCCATGATTGCCATATTCGGCCCTTAACCCGTCCATAATCAATAGAGGACACAAGAGGGAAAAATGGCCATTCGGCCATCCACTTACCTTGTTCAAAGATTGAACATCCAACCAAGATCCACCCTTCACTGATATTCGGCCAAGAGAGCTACAAGGGAGAGGAGAGATTTGGCCCTGACCAAGAAAGAAACGCAAGAAAAGATGAGGAGAAGGATTGATATTCGGCCAAAGTGCAAACACAAGTTAGAAGGAAATTTCGGCAATCACCAAGGGAGGGTTCGGCTAGTACCTTAAAATGAAGAAAAGGAAGATATATCCAAGAAAAGAATCGGCCAAGGTCTTGAGAAGAGAAGAAAATGGGAAAAGAGATAAGTGCTTTTCGGTTTTGAAGAAGGAAGAAATGGGGTTGATGAATGTAGATTTCGGTTGTCAAAAGCAAAAGAATGAGAGAAGACTCTTTGGGAATTCGGCTTGTTGTTGACAAAATGAGAGAACTTTGGCTTACCAAAGAGAAGACCGAAAATGTACCAAAAGCAAAAGTACATTCAGCCTCCCCCCTCTCCCACCCTAAGCCGTCCACTCCCCCACTCCAAACACCCAAAAATTCGGCCAATACCCTCCAATAGCTCCCAACCACACATTCAAACAATCATGACCAAGTCTTCCTCCTACAATTACTCTCCACCCAACATTTGAACTTTTGACTTGGTCCAAAGTGGAATTTAAACTACATACAACTCTTCCCTCCTATGCCGTCAAAATGGAAGCCCAAAATGAGAATTCCACAGCTTGAACTCAGGACTTCTCCCCCTTGCAGATGACGCCACACTCAAGCTCCAAGTGGCACATGCCTTGCCACTTTGCCAACCTCATTTTTGTGCTCAAAAACACAAAATAAAATACATATGGCCCAGCTCCTTAAGCTCCTCTCACTTAAGGATAAAAAAAATAAAAATTTTTCCTATCACTAAGGCTCACCATAAGCTTATCACTGAACCTCTAAACAACAAAAATAACCTCATCGCAAGCCAATAACATGCAAACAATGCCACCACAAATATAGCCCCTAACCCGGGATATTACATTACCAAATGTAATCAATTTCCTTGTGGAGACGATACTCACTCATCATTATATTACTTGAATCAACGTGTACACTTGCACATTTACATTACATATTTACACGCAACATCCACACGAGGTTCAATCAAAGACTTAGTTTTTTTTTCTCTTAACTTTCTGTTTCCTTCTAGAGGATAAAGGGACTACAGCTAAGTTTGTCTCAAGTTTCTCCTGGACCGACGTACCACCATTCAGCACCAACTCTTAGGATTGTAATTCCTCCATGAGCTGAGTCAAGGTAAGCGCCTTATTCCTTAAGTTGTAAACGGCTCTAAAACCAGCAAACTCTTGGTTAAGGATTTGCACACTATTTCAATTTGCTTGTCCACGTCTAGTTTAGCCTCATTGTCCTCCGCTTCCGCAAAGAATCCCATAAGCTTAAGCATATGTTCTTTGACCGGAGTGTTGGTTTTCTGTTGAGATTTCATCGAATTTGTAATAGCGAATTGTCGAGCCAATGCGACTTGGCCTCAGAGCAAATCCTCCAAATTTGTCATGACTTCTTTGGCAATACATAAATTCTTATGTTTCTTTTACAACACACTACTCATGCTCGCTAACATATAACATCGAGCAATCGAGTCAAAATCTCTCAAGTGATTTCTCATTTTGGACCGAGCTTCGGGGGGGGCACTTTTGTTAAGAACGAGTTTGTGTTTCTCACAGTTGAGAAGTATCAGCAAGTTCCATTTCCATTCTCAAAAGTTATCTCCATTTAATTTATTCTCAGTAAGAATGCTAATATGAGGAGTATGAGACATATTTGAATTGAAAAATAAATATTTCACTAATTACTATATTTGTATTAAGCAAATATTTTTCATTTCAACAACATATCAAGAATGCAGTATGATGCATGTATCTTGTATTAAAACCTTGAAATAAAATTTCGTTGCTGTGATCATTCTCACACCCATCAACCATGTCCCCTTGGGGTCCCATGATTAACTAGTAAGAACATGAATTATATTCAATCAGTTCATGAATCTTAATTTTCAAGACTCCACACAAAGTAATGACCATTTATTGTTTGGCCATCATCTCTAGCTTAAATATCATTTCTTGGGAAACTATTTAATAAGAGATGATCTTGAGTGTGTAACCATTGACTCAACACCCATCATGAACATATTTCATTTGTGAGTCATCTTGGGACAATCTCTCTGAAAGTTATGCATGACTAGTTGTCCTTAAAAGGAAATCTCATCTAGTGAACCCATATGGCAAAGCTTACCTTGGGGTACAGTAATAAACTGTAAAAGTAACATATTTTAATCCCAGATTTAGCTTACTTTTTGATGATTAATTCTTTGAATTATATAAAAAGGTGCTTATAATCCTTTCTTTTCATGTTTTATACCCAGGGAAGCACCCGAGGATGAAAAGAACACAAAACGGGCCCAAAATGGAGTAAATGGGCCTTAGCAAGAAATTGACACGGCCTGGCCCAAAATCCACACGGTCGTGTCTTGACGAACACCTAGAGTACGACCTCAACTCTGCCTCACACGGTCGTGCCTCAAGCTAGAAGTCCAAACACGGTCTGGTCTCGACTCACACGGGCGTGTGCCATGGCCGTGCCTCTGTCGCTGGAAAGAGCAATTTCAGTCGGAAAAGGATACTTAGGGAGAAAGAATCGCATTCCAAGAGCCTATATATATCCCCTAAGTACCACCTTTGAAAAGGGGTGAAAGCCAGGCCAAGGAGCCAAGCTGAGAAGGTTAGAGTTAGGAAATAACGCGAGGATAGCCAGTTGATCCATCCCAAGAAGCAAGAATTATACTCAAGACGGCGGAATTCTCCTTCAATTCCTTTAGGGGGTTTTAGGGTTTTCTTATGTTTTGTTTTATCTTTTCTCATGTGATGTTCTTTTTATTCATTATGAACTAAACCCTTCAGATACCTTAAGGGGATGAAATCTAGATGAATTTTGTTATTTGATTTTTAAATTTTATGATAATTATTTAGTTTGTTCTTAATTATGTTGCTTAGTCCAAATCTAATGTGCTTAGGTGGAGGAGGAATAGACCCTGCCTAAGAGTAGATCTAACATAATTAAGCAGAGTTGATCGAACGCCTAGAGATAGGGTTACGAGATTTTGTCGGATTAGGGTGAAACCTAATATGGGAGTCCATTGATTGTTTTACTGCTATCCTAAGGGGTTATTACAAGCGAACGAGAGTTCCACTAATTAACCTAGGGTTAGACGTTATTCGCCTCGAGAGAGGATTTAATATAGGTTAGAGAGTCTTACAGATCAAGCTAAGTAAAGAAATCATATAATTTAGGGTCAGATATCAAGTGAAGTCTAGGTGGATTCTTCCTAAGGGTATCGTCTTAATCAACTGAGTTTTCCTTCAAAGTTATTTTCCTATTCGTCCTTTTTGGCTTTGTGTCCTTAGTTTAGTCTTCGTCAATATAGTTTAAAGCAACTTCACTCTATTTTTAAGGCTAAGTAATAAAAAGAAAGTTAGTATTAGTACTCTTAGTTCCTTTGGGTTCGATATCCGGTCTTGCCTAAGCTATACTATTGTTCGATAGGTACACTTGCCTTTAATCGTTGTCAGAGTTCATTTTCAGGTTTTGATCATTCTTTTATTAATTTGAAAACTCTAATTTACAGCGATCAAGTTTTTGGCGTCGTTGCCGGGGAACTAAAATGTTAAGAAAGCTCTATTTTTATTACTTTAGCCGTTATTTTATTTTTCACAATTTATTTCTTTTGTTTTTAAGTTAAATTTTAATTTTTGCTAATTTTTCTTTCTTTCTTTTTTTTTTAGGTACCTCTAGTTTATGACTAGAAGGAACTCGAAAGGACCTTTGGTATACGATAGTGATATTGAAGCAACTGCTCGCAGGAATCGTCGGGAAACCAGGCGACCCCTAATTTAAACAGAAAGAGAGGAAGAAAATTCCAATCCTATTGAAAGGATGGACGAGAATAACCAACCACCACACGATGTGGGGGAACGCAATGATCCACGTACAATATTTGATTATGCGAAACCACATTTAACAGGAGCGAAATCAAGTATTGTTAGGATTGCTATATCTGCTAACAATTTTGAATTAAAGCCTAACACAATACAAATGATTCAATAGTTTGTTCAATTTGATGGTTTGCAGGATGAAGATCCAAACATGCATATAGCTAACTTTTTAGAGTTCTGTGATACTTTCAAAATAAATGGCATTTCTGATGATGCCGTACGCCTTCGGTTATTTCCTTTTTCATTGAGAAATAAAGCCAAACAGTGGTTAAACTCGTTACAACGAGGGTCAATCACCACATGGGATAAGATGACCGAAATATTTTTAATGAAATATTTTCCACTAGCCAAAATGGCCAAATTAAGGAATGATATCTCTTCTTTTGTGCAGATGGATTTAGAAACACTATACGATGCATGGGAGAGATTCAAAGATCTCTTGAGGAGGTGCCCATACCATGGCTTACCCTTGTGGCTACAAGTCCAAACATTCTATAACGGTGTAAACCCCTCAACGAGGCAACTGATTGATTCAGCAGTCGGTGGAACCCTGAATAACAAAACTCCAGAAGCAGCCTACGAGTTCATTGAGGAGATGTCATTAAACAATTATCAGTGGCAAGCTTCAAGGACCAAACCGACAAAATCGGCAAGAATCTTCAACATTGATGCCATGACCATGCTGTCAACGCAGCTTGAGATGATGAATAAAAAGCTTGATAGTTTGTGTTCTTCGCAGGCACATCCAGTCATGCAATGCTACGCAAGTGGAACCGTGGCAAATCATAAGTACCCACCCTACCAACCGGAAGCAGAGAGCGAACAGATGAACTATATAGGTAATAATTTCTGATCCAATAATAATCCTTATAGTAACACTTACAATCCAGGTTGGAGGAACCACCCAATTTTTTCATGGGGAGGTCAAGGCAATCAAGGAAATTAAAGGTAACAACTTCCTCAAAACTTCCAAAATCAGCCTTATCCACAAGAGAAGAAACCTACCCTTGAGGAGATGATGGCAAGGTTCTCAGCAGACACAGAGAAACATATTCAAGAAACTGATAGAACAATCAAAAGCAATGAGAGCCGAATTAGTGAAATTGCTAAGTCGATCAAGGAAGTAACTAACGCAGTAGAACAACTCGCAAAGCTAATGTCAAAACGACCGCAAGGACGTCTACCAATTAACACTGAGATTAACCCTAAGGAGCAAATTCAAGCCATCATAGCTCAGGATAGCGAGGAGTTAGATGAACCTAAACCAATTCCAGAAAGTAAGGTAGACGAAGGTACAACAGAGGTCGCACAAGAAAAGTCGAAACTGATAATCAAGGAGTACAAACCTCGAATACCTTATCCTTAAGAATTAAAAAGAGACGATTCAGAGGAACAATTTGGTAAGTTTCTTAAACTTTTAAAGAAATTACATATTAACTTACCTCTTCTTGAAGCTCTTTTTCAGATGCCAGATTCGAGGAAATTTTTAAAGATAGCTCTTGACCAACAAATGCAAAATAGATGAAGAGCACCACGTGGAACTGAATGCAACATGCTCAGCAATGTTACAAAATAGACTACCACAGAAGAAAAAAGATCCAGGGAGTTTTACAATTCCATGTTTAATCGGTAGTTTAAATATTGATAATGCGTTAGCTGATTTTGGGGCAAGCATAAATGTCATGCCTTATACATTGTTTAAACGACTAGGTCTAGGGAAGCCCAAACAAACTAGGATGAGTATTCAATTAGCTGATAAAACTATTAGAATTCCTAGGGGCATTATTGAAGACGTTCCAGTAAAAATCGATAAATTTGTTTTCCTAGTAGACTTTGTTGTTTTAGACATGGATGAGGATAATTCAATCCCCTTAATTTTAGGAAGACCTTTCCTAGCAACACCCAAGATAAAAATTGATGTTGCCACAGACGAGCTCATACTTTGTGTAGGAGACGATTCAATTATTCTTCAAGCCCTCGACTCAGCCAGGTCATTAAAGAACCAAGGTGAGAAAGAAAATTCTTTTGATGACCATCCAATTACACCTTCCTTTCAGGGACAACCGAGAAAAGGAAAGATTGAACCAGATCTTCAGTTCGATGCCAACAAAGAAATAACTCACGAGGGGCAAAGGATTCAATCCAATAACTTAGACAAGTGGAAAACGCACTTCAAGGAAAAACTAGGGTTACACGAGGAAGAACCAAAATCACACAAAGTAACACCAGAGGAACCACTAGAAGAGCTCGTAGGGACATCAAATCACTTTAAAATAGGAGACCAGGTAATGTTAGACAAAGCTGACCCTCACATCACCACAACAGACCTGAAGGCAAAAGGAGAACTTCTTCTTAAGGTACACGATATCTTCCCACAAGGAATAGTCGAGGTAAGCAATCCGATATTCGACAATTTCAAGGTAAACGCTTTTTGACTTCAACTTTGTCAAGAGAATAAAACCATAAGCATGAGGGAAGATATTCAAACCTTTAAACCTCCCTAAAAATTTTCAAATATGAGGAAAGTCTAGCTTAAGACTATAAACGAGCGCTTCTCGGGAGGCAACCCAAGCACTAACCCTATTTCTTTTTACATTTATTTGCATTTAATTTAATTTTTCTTTTTCTTCTTTTTAAACTAACCAAAAATGCAAGTTTTCCAGGTCACACGGCCTTACACACTGCCGTGGCCATGGCGTGTGGACCACCAGAATCGCCACACTGACAGATCAGAGGTCGTGTAAGTCAGTCCAACCACCCCCACGTCACGGATCCAACCACCCTCCCCACGGGCACCGACAGAAGGGAACGGCCATGCCCCTCAACCGTGTGAAGCTACTGACTTCCACACCATGGGCAGAACACGCCTGTGCCTACAAACCGTGTGAAACTACTAACTTATCGAATACGGGCGTGAGTATCTGAAGCACGGGCATAAGGTAACAACACACCCAAACACACGGCCGTGCGAGGCGGCCGTGTAAATCGACACACCCTAGGACCATGGCCTGGGAAAGCATCAGACCTAAACCCCTATTTAAACCCCACAACTCTCCCCCTTCCCTCCATCTAGTTTCATCTTTATCTTCTTTTCTTTTCACTCTTGTCCCTCTCAGATTTTACACTTCATAAATCTCTAACACCCTTGAGCCACATAAAATCATGTCGAAGAAGCAGAAGAATCTAAGCAGATGCTCTCAACAAAGAACGATCAACATGAGTTCATGCTGGCCGCTTCATCCAAACAACAGGCCAAGGGTCTTTGAGACCATTTAGTTTTTATTTTTCGTTTCTCTTTCATTTCATTCTCCTTTTCTTTAATAATCTTATGTTTAATTTATTTTAATTTAATTTAGTTTCTTAGTGCCAGGTTCGCCAGGCTGCTTGGGAATCATGCCGACCACCACGATAACCTCTTCACTTCCTCCACCGCGATCACATCCCCAACCTTAGTGTTGATTCCCACCTTGCGAACCATCCTTCAATAAGGACTTCAGAGTCCTTCAATATTTTATTTTCATTTTAGCTTTCTTCTTAGTCTCCTTCCCTTTAGTTTATTTTTCTTCAATTTTATATTTAGTTTATTTTTATTAGGTCTTAACAAATCCTGGCTACTTCTCAGTACGCTACCCAATTTCTTCATCTAGCGCAGGTTCGTCATCAAGACCGACCATCACCGCCACTAAAGACACTCCTCCGGAAAAAACATCCAAGATTCAGTAAGTAATTCTTTCCCTTTCTCTTTTGATTTATCCATTAAATGTTATTATCTATGCTTGTACATTGAGGGCAATGTACATCTTAAGTGTGGGGGGTGAATAGTTACTCTGAGAAAATGCCTAACTTTCTGCATTGTTCTCAAATCCCTAAATTTAATCTTGTTTTAAAGTAAAATTGTCATATTACTAATTAGGATGAAATTTCTGATGATTTGTGATTGTTATTGACATGTTTTAGAATAAGTCATAGTTAATTATACATTGATAATTAATTTGAAGATTACTAGAGAATCCAGCATGATAAGTATGCTTTTCAGGAAGTAAAATTTTGCTAGGTTGTTGATCTAAATTTGAATATTACCTTGAAATTTGAAATTTACAAGGATGATGTCAAAACACCCATAATTTTTGTGAGATTTTGAGCCTTATAGAGCATACATTCTCTTTCTTGCTCATTTTATTGATTATGAGTGTGTCAACATTGAACTGTTATTCTAGAACTTGCCTTGATTATACATGTCAAGACCATAGTTATGATTTGATATATGGAGATGATAAAGGCACCTAGGATTTAACCCACTCACTCCACTAGAAATCTTACCTTCATAATTAACCCCTAGTGAACCCCGTTGATCCTAACAAACCCTTTTTATTGACTCACCTACTAATATTAACCCAAGGCCCCTTTTGTATTTGTTATTACCATTCCTTTTGACTACCCCTTAATCGAGATTTGATTTGAGCTAGTTACCTAAGTATATTATTCTGGTAGTTAAATTTATCTTGTATTTAGTTTGTTCTTAAAAAAAATGAAGTATTCAATATTAGTAAGTATAAAAGGTGAGCTTACACAATCAAAGTCTATTTCCAAAAGAAAAGCTCGTATTAGTAGGTTTATTACTTTTCAATTTATAAAATTTTGGAAAAGTTTTAGGTAGGTACTTGTCAATTCGATCTCTATTCTAACCTTCTAATTTCTTCCTGTGGCCACACCTTTTACCCTAGCCCCGTTACAACCCTAACAAAGACCTTTTGATCTGTTTGTCATCTCATATTACAGTGGTGGAGATTTGATTTCCAGGCAAGCCTATGGGATTAACTTTTCAGGTTCGACTTAGGAGCGATCTTTTCCTGAACCTTAAACACTTTAGAGTGGTTTGAGTGAATCTTTAGTGAGGATATCAATCCTTGTTGGTTTTGGATTGAAAAAGTAGTTATTTAAATGAAGGGAGACACCTATGTTTTTCGAGGTACAAACTCATGACTTATCTCGTTTGAATCTTTAGACTCTTTGATTCAAATTATCCATATATGAATTATTTATGAATTAGGATAAGGCATTATTGATAAGAATTATGAATCATAGAAAGTTCGTTTTAATTGTAAGTTGAGAATTTTACTTGAGGACAAGCAAAAGCTTAAGTGTGGGGGTATTTAATAAACCGTAAAAGTAACATATTTTAATCCTACATTTAGCTTACTTTTTGATGATTTATTCCTTGAATTATATAAAAAGGTGCTTGTAATCCTTTCTTTTCATGTATTATACCCAGGAAAGTACTCGAGGATGAAAAGAACACAAAACGGGCCCAAAACAGAGTAAATGGGCCTTAGTAAGAAATCGACGAACACCTAGAGCACGGCCTCAACTCTGCCTCACACGGTCGTGCCTCAAGTTAGAAATCCGAACACAATCTGGTTTCGACTCACACGGGCGTATGCCATGGCCGTGCCTCTGTTGCTGGAAAGAGCAATTTCAATCGGAAAAGGATACTTAGGGAGAAAGAGTTGCATTCCAAGAGCCTATACATATATCCCCTAAGTATAGGGAGAAAGAGTTGCATTCCAAGAGCCTATACATATATCCCCTAAGTACCACCTTTGAAAAAGGGTGAAAGCTAGACGAAGGAGCCAAGCTGAGAAGGTCAGAGTTAGGGAATAGCGCGAGGATAGCCAGTTGATCCATCCCAAGAAGCCAAAATTATACTCAAGACAGTGGAATTCTCCTTCAATTCCTTCAGGGGGTTTTAGGGTTTTCTTATGTTTTGTTTTATCTTTTCTCTTGTGGTGTTCTTTTTATTCATTATGAACTAAACCTTTCAGATACCTAAAGGGGATGAAACCTAGATGAGTTTTGTTATTTGATTTCTAAGTTTTATGATAATTGCTTAGTTTGTTCTTAATTATGTTGCTTAATCCAAATCTAATATGCTTAGGTGGAGGAGGAACAGACCCTGCCTAAGAGTAGATCTAACATAATTAAGCGGAGTTGATTGAATGCCTAGAGATAGGGTTACGATATTTTACCGGATTAGGGTGAAACCTAATATGGGAGTCTATTGATCGATTTACTGCTATCTTAGGGGGTTATTATAAGCGAATGAGAGTTCCACTAATTAACCTAGGGTTAGACGTTATTCACCTCAAGAGAGGGTTTAATATAGGTTAGGGAGTCTTACAGATCAAGCTAAGTAAAGAAATCATATAATTTAGGGTCAAATAACAAGGGAAGTCTAGGTGGATTCTTTCAAAGGGTATCGTCGTAATCAACTGAGTTATCCTTCAAAGTTATTTTCCTATTTGTCCTTTTTTATCTTTGTGTCCTTAGTTTATTCTTTGTCAATATAGTTTAAAGCAACTTCACTCTATTTTTAAGGCTAAATAATAAAAAGAAAGTTAGTATTAGTACTCTTAGTTCCTTTGGGTTCGATATCCGGTCTTGCCTAAGCTATACTACTGTTCGATAGGTACTCTTGCCTTTAATCGTTGTCAGAGTTAGTTTTCAGGTATTGATCATTCTTTTATAAATTTTAAAACTCTGATTTACAATGATCATGTAGCCAAGGTAGGAATCGGCTCGAAACCTTATCATGCTATAACTTAGGGACCTTCAACAGAGACCGTAGGTCTTGGTCAGTGACCTTCTCCCACTCAATATGTTAAAAACATGCAAGGTTTTTTTTATCCCAAATTTCAAGAATAATCATACAATGTAGTGGCATTCTTACCTAATCTAAATGACATGTTTACAATGTATGCATGGCATGATATGGCAATTTTATCCATTCACAAGAATCAATCAATTTTAAAACAAAAAAAAAAAATTGATTCTCCACAATTTTTCTTTTAAGTGAAAAATCATATGCGAACCGTGCACCAAGTAGGGTCTTAGGAAAGGGAGGTGAGTCAAATTTGAATGCTGAAAAACCAAGAATTTCTTAGCTAGAGCCAATCCTAAACATGCACCTTCTCACAACCACACTTCTCATAGTTAGCGAATAACCTAAAGAAGTGAATAGAACAGTACAACACATGTATTTTTCTTATTACCACACTTATTATTTTTATGTGATCAACTGTGGATCATCTCATATATATATATCACAGTTATGACATTACATAATAAAAATATTATAAACAATTATAAAATAAATATATAATGAGATAGGTAATTAAAATAAAATTGCTAGCCAAGGTTTCCATTGTTCTATTCCTAGAAAATAAAATTACATAATATTTTTGCCACTAGGCATTCCTTAGGTCTTCAACCGCCATTGCATCTTTTCCTCGTCATGGATTCCTTTTGGAAAAAAATACATTTAAGTCCTATGTCCATTTCCAGCTCATAAGAATTCTATGAATTTATAAAAAAATATAGCCCTACGTGGAGATGATAGTCCACGGTCTATTTCATAAGAACCACAACCTCAACAAAAAATAATTATATAACAAATATATAATATCTCATCTATTCTCATATATAACTCAAAACATGTATAAGATCTAAAGAATGTCACTTTCTATGTAATCAAATCATTCAAGAAGAAGAGAAATTTATTTAGATTATCTATTTATACTTATAGATAGAACACAACCTAGCTCACTAGACCAATTGTTGGAAAATGCAATGGAAAATAAATTTAGGGAAAAACCAGAGTTTTAAAATTTTTTTCAAAACAAGATCTTGGTTGTGATATCTAAAGTAATAAACACTTAATCAAAATTGTACCTTTTTAATTCGTCTAGGATGAGCACTTCGACTGAGTAGTCTTCTCTGCTACCCTTAAGCTTATGTCTACCGAGTGTGGGCTCGTTTTGAATCAGAAAAATTTTCAAAAAAATTACCAGTGGGGTAGTTTTGTAATTTTTATAAACATTTGGGTCAAGTTGTAAATCATAAAAATAACTCTAAAAATTTTCTGGAATAATCTATTCAAAGAATTTTCTCTCTACAAGTTTCTTTTGAATTCAAAGTGTATGTAAATAATGACCCAATGCTTTCTTTATATAGAGAGAGTTTAGAAAGTTCAACTATGATTAAACTTAATCACTTTAATATTAAATTTAATCTAATCTAATATTTATCTTGATAAATATTAGATTAAATTTAATATTAAATCTTATTAAAATAATAGAACATTTATCTACAAGATAAGCATTAAATTAAATTTAATATTAAGATAATCACTTTAATATTAAATTAGTAAAATACTATTAAGATAAGTATTAAATTAAATTTAATACTAAACTATTAAAATAATATTTTTTTTGGAATAATTAATCTGAAATCCAAATCTCCGGTAGAATTCCAGTAGGAGTGTATGTAACAGCCTGATTTTGGGCCTAGTTGGAATAGTGGTGCGAGACCACGAATCCGAGGTGAAATTATGAGTTTTTAAAGTTTATATTATGTTTGCATGCTAGTATAAAAGTTTCATGAAGCAATTTCATTAAATCGAGGTTGATTGGTCCAAAAAGGACTAAATTGCAAAAGTTGTAGAATTTGAGTTTCTAGAAGCTTTTTGTATGAAATAGCTTTAGAATATGAATTATGAGCCCTTAAGTAACAATTTGCCCAAAATTTAATTTTTGGACAAAATTGGCCTTGAGATGGTATTATAGAAATTTTTAGTAATAAGGGCATTTTGGTCATTTGTCTAATAAGTGATTAAAATAGGAAAAATATGATAAAAATCTCATCATCTTCTTCCCCCATTGCTGAAAATTGAAGGAAGCCATAGCTAGCGTTCTTCAATTTTTCAAGTTTGCTATTAAGTGCTCCTAAGCCTGGTTTTTGATATTATTCGTATTTTTGAAGTCCCAGTAGCATGAGTAAGCTATTTTTTAGCTATTTGATGAGCTAAGATGCATGTTTAAAAATGTACCCATGAGTGACATGTATGCTAAATGATGTTTTATGGGAGTTTCTGAGAGTTTGATGTTAGAAAAACATCTTTTCTTTAATGAATTTCGTGAAACATGATAGTATGGACCATTTTGTAAAAGTTATAAAATTGGTCATACCTATTGGAAATAGAGAGAATTGATGATTTCTATAGTAGAGAAAATGATTCAGCTAAGCAAATAGTTTAAGAAAGTTGCATGAAAATCATTTTACGAGCCTTGAGGCAAAAGTGCAAATATGAGAAAGTATAGGGGCAAAATAGTAATTTTGTCAATTTTGTCAATATGAATATTAAATGATATACTTATGATTATAGATCATGAAAAAAAAAGCCTGGATCGAAACCGAGGCAAGAACAAAGTCGAGGACTAAATTGCATAACTACATACATTTTGTATATTGAGGTAAGTTTGTATGAGTTCTAAGCTTTATGATTTTATCATTAAATTGCTCAGGATAATATACATTGTTATCATGAATGGTTTAATGTTATGTTAAACAAAGAAGTCAATAAGATTAAACAAGAGAAAGTCCCGATTGAAGATGAATTACCCGGGAGATACAGTCTATTACATGAGTTAAGAAAGTTCGTATAAGACCAAGCCAAGGCATGGCATCGGCAATCAAGCAAGTTATCATGTAAGCCCAAGGACTCAAGCTTGGCATTGATCAAGTTATCAAGCAAGTTATCATGTAAGCCCAAGGACTCAAGCTTGGCATTGATCAAGTTATCAAGCAAGTTATCATGTAAGCCCAAGGCCTCAAGCTTGGCATTGAATAAGTTATCATGTAAGATCAAGGAAAGCTTGGCATTGATTCAAGAAGAGATCTTCCATATAAATCCATATCTAGAGTACGGCATTGGCATGAAGTACATGACAAGAGATCTAGTATTCTCGGTAATTCATGGAAATTTATCAGGCAAATGAGTAAGCTAAAATGTGAAAACAAGAATGTAAAGAAAGCATAGCTATTACCAAGTTGAAATTGAATGTTATTCATGTTATGAATGATGAGTTAGAAGACATAATTATTAGGTTTAAGTATGCTGATCAATGTGATCAAGTGATACAGGTACCTTGTTACCTTACAAGTATGAGATTAGTGAGTACCATGAGACAAGTAAGAATCATGTATGAGTAAGTAAGCTTTATAGATGAGATAATGATACCATTCTTATGTCAAATGGTTTATCTGAAGCAAGTTTATTTATTACGTGTTATTCATGCAAACTTACTAAGCATGTATAGGAATCATTCATTTTGAGAACATGTTTTATGTAATACCAGTGTATAGGTTATCAAGTTTATTATTCTTTTGTATATGGCTAAGTGGTTGGCCAAACTTGTTTAAGTTGTTTGTATATAGATATCAATGAAATACGTAGTATTATTCATGAAAATTGTTATTAATGAATTGTATTGTTTTGAGTTGGGTTGATCTTAATTTTAGGGAGGTAAATAGCTTGGTAAACATCCTCTAGTTGCCTACACGGTTAGACACACAGGCGTGTGTCTAGACCGTGTTAACCCTACACCTTAATGTTTTAAATAAAGTTAGACCACGGTCATTTTACACAGCCGTGTGTAAGGACCGTGTAAAACACACGTTCAAAGCATGGGCGTGTGCCCAGGCCGTGTGGTTGAAGTCAGTAGCTTCACGCGGTTGTAGACATGGGCGTGTCTATGGGTACACGGGCGTGTCTCTAAGTAACATGGGCGTGTGAACCCTGCTTCCAAGTTGAGTGTTAGATGAAGTGTCCAAAAGAGTTCGGTTAATTGTTAAAGGCCTCGTAGGCCCATAATATGCATGTTATGATCAATAAAGAAAAGATTTAAGTTGGTTCAAAATTTTACAGCCTGTAAGTACATGTTTAAGTGAGTTTAACATGGTAATGCCTCGTATCCAGTCCTAGCATCGGTCTTGGGTATAGGGTGTTACATTTAGTGGTATCAGAGTTACGGTTTAGTCGGTTCTAGGACTAACGTAGCACGAGCATGAGTCTAGTTATACATGCCATACGTAAGAATGTTTTTATAATGATAGTGTGACGGCTCCTGATGACTTAAATTATGTTTATACATATAGTAAATGGATCCCGACAGAGATATTGTAACAGACCGAATTTGACCCTAATCGGAACGGTGGTTTCAGGACTACGAATCTGAGTCTGAGAAATATTTAAATATTATATTTTGTGTTTATTATATGTGAATTATTGTGTGTGAAAGTTTCGTAGAAAAATTTAATCGTTTGTGTGTTCAATTTAACAAAAAGGACTAAATCGCGTAAAGTGTAAAAGTTGCATACTATAGTGTAAAGTGCTAGAATGATGATGGCTTTTTAATATGAGGTATTAAATGGGTAAATAACCCATTTCTAAGTTAGTGGGTGGTATATGACAAGATTAACCTTAAGTTTTATATTATATAATTTTATGTTATAAGGTTAAATAAGTAAACAAATTAAAGCCATATTATATGTTAATTAAAACAAAAAAAAAATGAACATGTTTACTCGTCTTCTCTTGGCCAAATATTGAGGAAAGAAAAGGGGAGCTAGGTTTTTTGAAATTTCGGCAACATTCAAGCCAAATTCAAGGTAAATTTTTAGTCGATTTTTGTAAATTTTTACGTTTTTGAGATCGTTGCTTCGAACAGTAGCTGACCCATGTTAGAACTTTTAAAACTAAGCATGCTTGATGTTCATCCATTGACATGTTCATGTGGTTTTTGATGTTTGATGATTTTAAATTAAAGTTATGTTAAAGATTAGTATGTTTTGTATTGAAAATTTTGGTGAATTTGAGTATTTTGGGGTAAATTGCAAAAATGAATTTTTAAGGGGACTAAAATGAAAAATAAGTGAAAGAAATGGATTAGAATGGTCCCTATGAATATTCGGCCTTAGGGTGTTATAGTGAAATTTTGTGTATTTTGTGTTTTGTGCAAATAGGACTAAAATGTAAAAATGTGAAACATTAGGGGTAAAATGGTAATTTGCCTATTATTGTGTTTTGGGACTAAATTGAGATGAATTGTGTTTGAATGAACTAAATTTTAATGTGTATAGATCAAGAACAAAGGAAAACAGATTTGGATCGGGGAAAGGCGAAGGTTATTGAATAACCGGTTTAAGTCGTCCGTCGATAGTCGAGGTAAGTCCCTAAGCAAGTATATATTAAAGAATTATTTATGAACATATTAAATGATAATATTTGCAAATTTTGAGTATAAATTCATGTGATGGCCGAATGAGGTAATATGTACTATTGGATTGGCTTTATTTTGTTTAAAGTAATGTGAATAAGTAAGTTCGGTTTGATATGTGAAAGAAATACGAAGTATATGAAATGTTTGTGAATTTAGAACTATGTAATGTGAAATGAATGGTTAATAGTGTTGATATTCGGGCTTCGAGCCTAGCAAGCCTTGTGCCAGTGAGTTATATCGGGGTTCGAGCCTAGCAGGTCTTGTGCCGGTGATCTATATCGGGCTTACTGCCTAGCAGGCCTCGTGCCGGTGAATTATATCGGGCTTTAATGCCTAGCAGGCTTAATGCCGGTGATATATTTAGTTAAAGAAGTCATGAATTACTTACAAGGTGGAATGTAGCTACGGCAATAAAATATTTGTTCGGGTAAGTATAAGCTCTTGCCTAGATACCAGGAATAAGGTAAGTGAATGTATATATATATCCTTTCGAAGTAAGTTGTGATGTAGTCAAAGCTTATGGTGAAGTGTTTAAGTGTGCATTTGAATTTATTAATAATGAGCATGATATGTATAAGTAAAAGCTTGGTTATGCTATTAAGGTTCGGACATATGTATAAATGTTATATGTGAGAACAATTGGATATGCTTGTATATGTGTATGGCTAAAATCATGTGGCTAAAGTGGTTGTCATAGTTAATAGTTTTGAAACATGCAAAAATCTGTATTATTTAAATGCTTTGGAGAGTTGTATATTAAAGATAGATGATTATTAAATGTAAAAATGAGAATAAAGGCATTCGGCCTTAGTGAAATTTATTGGTTAAACTATTGTATTTAATGTTATATACAAGTTGATACTTATATATTTATATGTAAATGCTTGAATGTTTGATTGTGCATCGTAATTGCTTGAGACTTACTAAGCTAGTGACTTACTCTGTTTATGTTTAATGTTCTGTTTTATAGATTTTGGTCAAGCTACGGGCTCGAGAAATCGTCAGCAAAGTCATCCACACTATCATCTTCTTGGTACTCTTTTAGTTTGGTCATTTTGGATAAAGGCATGTATATGTTGGTAAATGTCCTTGTTGGAGTTGGAAACTTTATTACTATATGTATTATAGCCATACGAATATGGCTTATGTTCTATGTTGTTAATGTGGAGACATACGGTTTTTAGTAATTAAATAGTACATATGGATATGTTATTACGATGCATAGATAATATGGATTGTATTTGGCTATAATCGGTTATGATCTAGTTGCATATCGTAGATGTAAATTGGTCATGACATATATGTGTGATATATATTTAGTTACGCATATGGCTAGTAAAGAGATGGTGATGATACTTAATGATTTAGGTTGGTATAACTGTTTGTTATTTTGGCTTATTCAAATATCGAAATGGATGTTTATATACGGTCATAGTTAGACATTTTATGAAATGTAAATCATGTTATGCAATACATAGGTGAGTTCGGCTAGACTAAAGGGAAATATCCAAATGAAATTCTTATGCTTAATAAATTAGTTGATCAGGCTTACTTTCGAATATAGCAGTGAGCATGTATATGAGGTGCATATGTATATAAGTATATCTATACATGAATTTAACTGTAGATAAGGGTTTGATTTGATTGAGTATTAAATCTATTAAGTTTAATTCAAGTTATGCAATGTTCTTGAGAAAGTTATGTATATGTTCCTATATATTCGGCTAAGAAACTGATTGTAGGTATAATAATATAATATGCATTGCAAGGTTATTTTGTGTTCCTCTATGGTTATCGTATATGACTTGGATTAATGTATCAAGTATATGCGCATGTGTAATTTTTCTGTCTATTATTAAATTATTTGATAAAGATACTAACTAAGAATTTTTCAATTGAATGGAAATTTTGACTTATATGGTAATGCCCTAATCTGGCAACGGACATGGGTTAGGGGTGTTACAGATATGGCGGATAATGTAGAACGTAACGCACCAGCTCCCGCAGAAGGGACGATGCTGAACGAGAACGAGAATAGACCCACTACAGTGAGTCAAGGAGGAGAAGAGGCTAGAGAAACCTTCCTCCACATGATGAACACATGGTATACAGAGTTCGTTCGGGCGAACCCGAATGCACAACCCCCTCCACCCCCGCCTGTTCCACAACCTGCTCCAATAGCCCCTCAAGTAGTAGAGGTGGTAAGAGGAGATAAACCTCTAATTGATAAGATCAAAAAACATGGGGCAGAAGAATTTCTAGCTAAAAGAGATGATGATCCAGAGAAGGCTGAATTTTGGTTAGAAAATACCATCAGGGTATTCAATGAAGTGTCATGCACACCTGAAGAATGCATGAAGTGTGTAATCTCTCTCTTAAGAGATTCTGTATATCAATGGCGGAACACCCTAGTGTCGGTAGTACCGAGGGAAAGGGTCACATAGGAATTCTTCCAGGGAGAGTTCAAGAAAAAGTATATCAGCTAAAGGTTTGTAGACCAAAAGAGGAAGGAATTTTTAGAGCTGAAGCAAGGCAAGATGTCAGTAACTGATTATGAGCGAGAGTTTGTACGACTAAGCAAGTACGCTCGCGAATGTGTATCCACTGAGGCCATCATGAGTAAAAGGTTTGAAGATGGATTAAATGAAGATATAAAGTTGTTAGTTGCTGTCCTGGAGTTAAAGGAATTTGTTGTACTAGTAGAAAGGGCTTGTAAAGCCAAAGAACTGGTAAAAGAGAAGAAGAAGTCTGAATTGGAGTCTTGTGACTCTAGAAAGAGACAGTGGAATAAGTCATTCCAATCTTCGTCCAAGAAGTCAAGAGATTTCCCTACCCAATTGGCCACTTCCACGAGATTTTCAAGGAAAGACAAGAGTAAACAGTATTTTGGGAATAAAGCACAAACTACTTCGGTTGCAAGTGTAGGGAACATTCGACCTGACAGATCCGAGTACCCACAGTGTGGCAGACGCCATCTTGGAGAATGCCGAGCACATGAAAATACATGTTTTAGATGTGGTTCCTAAGACCATTGCATAGAAGATTGTCCAAAGATGACTAAAGAAGAGAGAATTCAAAACCCGAGATCTGGGAGTATGGTCAGAGAGAGACCGCAAAGGAACCCGGGAAGTGGGGCAAGTGGAAGAGGTAACCCTCGAGAGCAGGCCACAATACCTGAGGGTAGAGCACCTGCAAGGACCTATGCCATTCGCGCTCGCGAAGAGGCATCTTCCCTTAATGTTATTACAGGTACCTTTTCTCTTTACAATACCAAAGTTATTGCTTTAATAGATCCCGGATCCACACACTCTTACATTTGTATGAAATTAGTATCTGATTTGAGCATGCCTATAGATTCTACTGAATTTATGATTAGAGTGTCCAATCCTTTAGGCAAGAGTGTGTTGGTTGATAAAGTATGTAAATGTGTTGGTTGATAAAGTATGTAAAGATTGTCCATTAATGATTAGAGGTCATTGCTTTAAAGCAAACCTTATGTTGTTACCATTTGATGAATTCGACCTCATTCTTGGTATGGACTGGTTGACTGCTCATGATGTGATTGTAAATTGTGGGAAGTAATACATTGAGATGAGATGTAAAAATGGAGATATTCTTCATATAGAATCAGAAAACATGAGGGATTACCAGAAATGATTTCTAATATGATAGCATAGAGATGTTTAAGAAAAGGGTATGAATCATATCTAGCCTTTGTGATGAATGATAAAGAAACAGAGCTAAAGATTGAGTCAGTGCCGATAGTATGTGAGTATATGGATGTTTTTCTCGAGCAATTACCGGGACTACCACCAGTTAGAGAGGTAGAGTTCAGCATTGAGTTAGCCCCTCGTACTGTACCTATATCCATTACTCCTTACAAAATGGCTCCAACAGAGTTGAAAGAACTAAAGATACAGTTGCAAGAGTTGATAGACAAACGTTTTACAAGATCAATTTGTTCACAATGGGGTGCTCCGGTTTTGTTTTCAAAAAAGAAAGATGGCACCATGAGATTGTGCATAGATTACCATCAGCTCACTAAAGTGACAGTAAAGAACAAGTACCCATTGCCTAGGATCGATGATTTGTTCGATCAATTGAAAAGAGCTATTGTGTTCTCTAGAATAGACTTTAGATCGGGGTACTACCAGTCGAGAGTGAAAGATTCAGATGTACCCAAGACTGCTTTTCGAATGAGGTATGGGCATTAGGAATTTTTAGTCATGCCCTTTGGGTTGACCAATGCTCCTGTGGTATTTATGGACTTAATGAATCGCATCTTTAGACCATACCTTGATAAGTTCGTAGTCATTTTTATTGACGACATACTGATTTATTCTTGAGACGAGAATGAGCATGCTAAGCACTTACAGACAGTCTTGCAGGTTCTATGAGAGAATCAGTTGTATGCCAAGTTCAGTAAAAGTGAATTTTGGCTCAAGGAAGTGGGATTTTTGAGACATATTGTCTCGAAAGATGGAGTTTGAGTAGATCCAAATAAGATCTCGGCAATAATGGACTGGAAGCCATCAAAGAACATTTCTGAGATTAGAAGTTTTCTAGGCCTAGCTGGCTATTACAGGCGATTCGTCAAAGGGTTTTCCATGATTGCAACCCCGATGACCAAATTTTTACAGAAAAATGTGAAGTTTGAGTGGACAGAAAGATGCCAGCAAAGTTTTGAGAAACTGAAAGCAATGTTGACAGAAGCACCAGTTTTGGTACAACCTGAGTCAGGGAAAGAATTTATAATTTACAGTGATGCATCCTTAAATGGATTAGGCTGTGTACTCATGCAAGAAGGCGAGGTGATTGCTTATGCCTCCAGACAGTTGAAACCTCATGAGAAGAATTATCCGACGCATGATTTAGAATTAGCTGCCATAGTCTTCGCTTTGAAGATTTGGAGACACCATTTATATGGTGAAAGATGTCGGATTTTTACTGATCACAAAAGTCTAAAGTACATGATGACACAGAAAGAGTTGAACGTAAGGCAGCGGAGATGGTTAGAGTTGATAAAAGATTATGAGTTGGTCATCGATTACCATCCAGGAAAGGCAAATGTGGTCGCCGATGCTTTGAGCAGGAAGTCCCTTTTTGCTTTAAGAGCATTGAATTCAAGAATGATTTTATCTGACGATGGTTCTATTTTAGCTGAGCTGAGAGCTAGACCAATATTTCTTCAAGAGATCTTTGAGGCTCAAAAAGAAGATGACGAATTGCAAGTCAAGAGAGCTCAGTGCGAGTCAGATGTTAAATCTGACTTTTGGATTGATTCTGATGGATATTTGATGTTTAGAGATCGGGTTTGTGTATCGAGAAAAAAAGAGCTTTGTAACACCCCTTACCCGAAACTCTTACCGGGATCGAGTACGTGGCATTACTAGACTTGACTAATAACTCAGGGGGTAAAATTTTTAAAGCTGTCCAACTGTGTCATGTTGACTAAATCGACCATAACTCGAGTTACAAAACTCGAAATTTTGATCCGTAAATTTTCCTTGAAACAAGACTCATATAAGTTTTCACCATAATTTTTCCAGAATTTTTCATGTGGCCAATTAGTACAGTTTATTCATCAAAGTTACCCTATTTACACTGTTTGACAATTCTGACCAGTCTCTACAAAAATACAGTTATCTCATTGCGTAAATTTCATATACTGCTATTGTTTATACCAATGAAAAATAGACTCAATAAGGGTTCTACACATATAAACTATGCTTCCTAATTATTTTTGTACAATTTTTGAAAATTTTTCCAAAACAGAACAGTGACTCACGAAATCATTCAGAGCAGGTCTCACTAAAACTTAATTATCTCATAACATTTCAAGTCTTTTGCCTACTCTGTTTCTTTCATGTAAAAATAGACACAATAAGGTTTAATATCATATCTCATTTATCTTCTAATTCAATAAGCCCTATTTTTGGTGATTTTTCTAACTCGCATCACTGCTACTACTACAAACTGTTTTGTTGTATTTTATGAAAGACTAGTTTCTAACCGAACCTACCTACTTCCCTATTCCAAGGATTTATTTTAGTATACAACATTTCTTTGTGAAAACGATTAAACTTTGATTAAGAATTTCATAAACATACCATCATGAACCACATACATATCGAAACACAACATCGTACTTACTAAAAATTTAGCCATATTCGCATGGCTATTATAAACATGTACAAGGTCAAACATCGTATGTTTCTAAGACTTCATCTAGCCTATACATGCCTTCTAATTCGTAACCAAAATTCAAAATACCAAAGGAAGGCGATAGTGTGGTAGACTTCTTGAAGATCCTTCACGAGCCCGCACGTGACCAAAATCTATAAAACAAAGGAAACACTTCACACACGATAAGCATACTAGCTTAGTAAGTCCTAATTTCATAAAAATATAACATTCAAATATCAACAATTTAATTACTACAATTCAACTTGTAGGCTTGTGCTCATATTTATTATCAAACTTTCAACTTCATATCGATGTGACTAAGTATAAATTCGTAGGAAAATTTCTCTTTGCCCACATATTTGTGATCAAAATATTTGTTCACAATCCAATCTAATTTAAATCCAAAGTGTCATCATGTAACCATAGGTACAAATATTCATATACTTGAATATCAATTTATTTTAACATGTCATCAATTATACAACCACATCATTCATCAAATAAACCGAGAACACATACCATTGGTAATAAATCACTAGTTTACCTTGTCTTAATTAAGTAAGAAGCTCATTCCTACCTTATATACTCACCTGAACCGTTAACTCGATAAATTTGCTTTAATTCGCCTTGAACACAATTTCGGTTTCTAATTTGTGAAATACAACACCGGCATCAAGCCTGCTGGGCATAAAAGCCCGATAAATAACACCGGCACAAGGCCTGCTAGGCTTAAAGCCCGAATTAAATCACCGGCACTAGGCCTGCTAGGCTTAAAGCCCGAATTAAATCACCGGCACTAGGCCTGCTAGGCTTAAAGCCCGAAACACATTTATGTGATCAATCATCTCTAATACCCTTTTTTTTTTTTTTTAATACTATATCACATAAGAAAAGTACTTGGCTTATTTACATCAAACAATCAAAACCATTCTAATAGGCTTATATATATTCGGCTATGACATGAATATTTACTAAAATTTATCAAGCATTATCGTACAATAAATTCATAATTAATTCTTCAATATACTATAGTTTAAGGACTTACTTGAAATTTAAGTAACCCAAATGCTTCGGCTATTCGTTCACTTTGCTCTTTCCCGGTCTAGCTCTTTTCTTTTTGCTCACGGTCTAAGAATTATCAATGACATTCGTTCAATATGTATTTCCAATTGATTTAATGCTATTCAATTCAATTTCAAGATTTCACACTTCTTACTATTCAATCTCACATTTATACTACTAACAAAAATCCAATCCACCACATTACAAATATATGCATACATATAATCCACAGCTCAATTAATTTACACCCAAATGAATTTTTTTTTTTTTTTTTACATTCGGTCAAATTACTAACATGAAACCGAATTATCATGAAATATATTCCTATCATATTTTAGTATTTCTCACGCCATAAGCATCATTAACAATTAAACATTTATTTCATGATTTCACATCTAAAGTCCATAAGAAGCACATCAATTTATTTTATAAGCCAAATTTACTATCACATTCGGCAATATGCCTTTCTCCATACTTACTTACAATTACAAAATAGTTTAATGGCAATTTACTCTCCCCCCCCCTTGCTTACGGTTTCCTTGTAATCTAGCCCCAAAACAGATTCACAATTTCTCATGAATATATATATTTAACTATATTTCCTAAGAGCTAACACATACCTCTCTTCCCAAAATTTACAAACTAATTATCAAGACAAAATTTCCAGCCGATTGTTTCCAAAGTATCTAAGCCATAACACATACCTATTTCCCTTAAATGACACTTTAATTCACTAACCAAGAAATCAAGATTTCTTCATCATACATGAATATAACATAATCCTTGCTAATGGCCGAATCTAAGGAGGCTTTATACTCAAATTTCCACATAAAGTTGGTAGCATTTAAGTTTACTAGCTTAACCATACAAAAATTTTCAAATTTGGAGGTTGATACATCACCTTAAAGATACATGCAAGGTCAGGCCATGGAGGTTTCAAAAAAAAATGGCTTCTTCTTTTTCTTTCAAATAGAAAGCGGGGAAGAAGATGGGAATAGGAGAGAAAATAGAATTAAAAATACTTTATTTTTGGTTTAAAAATTAACACATTTTAAAGCTTGCTAATTACACAATAATACTTTAATTATAAAATACTAAAGTATATAAAATCAAGGCATGCTTACCGTCCACTATTTTAAAAGTGGAGAATTTGACATGCAAATCCTAAGGTTTCTCAAACAATTCACTTTACTCTTTTTAATTTCATGCTCACAACTTTTGTCACCTTCGCAATTTCATCCTTTTTATTAAATTGAGCACTTAAACAACTAAATTTTTCTACGAAACTTTTACACTCACTAAATCACATATAATAAACACAAAATATAATATTAAAATATCTCTCAAGTTCGGATTTGTGGTCCCGAAACCACCGTTCCGATTTGGGTCAAAATTGGTCTGTTACAAGTTTATTTAGAGAATTTTGCACGAGGCACATAACGGGTGTTTATCTGTACATCCGAGTAGTACTAAGATGTATAATGACTTGAAGCAACTGTATTGGTGGCCGAAAATGAAGAAGGATATTTCAGAGTTTGTTTCCAAGTGCTTGATTTGTCAACAAGTAAAGGTTGAATACCAAGTACCTTCAGGTTTACTTCAGCCCATCTTGACTCCTGAGTGGAAATGGGACCGCGTCACCATGGATTTTGTAACGGGTTTACCGTTGTCACCAAGTAAGAAGAATGCTATATGGGTTGTAGTTGACAGACTTACGAAGTCAGCCCATTTCATACCAGTACGAGTGGATTTCTCCCTCGACAAGTTGGCAAACTTGTATGTTTCAAAAATAGTAAGGTTTCATGGAGTTCTTTTGTCAATTATATTGGATAGAGACCCGAGATTTACATCCCAATTTTGGAAGAAGTTGCAAGAAGCCCTAAGTACAAAGTTAAACTTTAGTACGGCTTTTCATCCTCAAACTGACGGTCAGTCGGAAAGAGTAATTCAAGTACTTGAGGATATGCTCAGATGTTGTATTCTCGAATTCCAAGGCAATTGGGAAAAGTTCCTTCCATTGGAAAAATTTTCCTATAATAATAGTTTCCAATCGAGCTTAAAGATGACGCCTTATGAGGCCCTGTATGGGCGTAAGTGCAGAACACCTTTGTTCTAGACTGAACTCAATGAAAACCAAATTTATGGGGTTGATTTGGTTAGAAAAGCTGAAGAGAAAGTTAAAGTGATACAAGAATGTTTGAAAGCTGCATCAGACAGACAAAAATCCTATTCGGACTTAAGGAGAAAAGAGATGGAGTACCAAGTTTTCTTGAAAGTTTTCTTGAAAGTGTCACCATGGAGGAAAGTTCTCAGATTTGGTCGGAAAGGCAAGCTAAGCCCACGTTTCATCGGACCTTACGAGATCACTGAAAGAGTTGGGCCGGTAGCTTACTGTTTAGTTTTGCCATCAGAATTAGAAAAGATACATGATGTGTTTCACGTGTCAATGTTGAGATGCTGCCGATCAGATCCTTCACATGTAATTACCCCGTCAGAAATAGAGATTCTTCCCGACATGGCTTATGGTGAAGAACCAATTAAGATTTTAGCTCGGGAAGTCAAGCAGTTACAAAATAAAAGTATCGCTCTAGTGAAAGTATCGTGGCAAAGACATGGAATAGAAGAAGCTACATGGGAACAAGAAGAGAGTATAAGAAACCAGTATCCAAACATTTTCCCTGGTAAGATTTTTGAGGACGAAAATCCCTAAGAGGGGGAGAATTGTAACAACCCGATTTAGGGCCTAGCCAAAATAGTGGTGCAAGACCACGAATCCGAGGTGAAATTATGAGTTTTTAAAGTTTATATTATGTTTGCATGCTAGTATAAAAGTTTCATGAAGCAATTTATTAAATTGAGGTTGATTGGTCCAAAAAGGACTAAATTGCAAAAGTTGCAAAATTTGAGTTTCTAGATGCTTTTTGTATGAAATAGCTTTCGAATATTAATTATGAGCCCTTAAGTAACAATTTGCCCAAAATTTAATTTTTGGACAAAATTGGCCTTGAGATGGTATTATAGAAATTTTTAGTAATAAGGGCATTTTGGTCATTTGTCTAATAAGTGATTAAAATAGGAAAAAGATGATAAAAATCTCATCATCTTCTTCCCCCATTGCCGAAAATTGAAGGAAGCCATAGCTAGGGTTCTTCAATTTTTCAAGCTTGCTATTAAGTGCTCCTAAGCCCGGTTTTTGATATTATTCATATTTTTTAAGTCCCGGTAGCATGAGTAAGCTAGTTTTTAGCTATTTGATAAGCTAAGATGCATGTTTAAAAATGTACCCATGAGTGACATGTATGCTAAATGATTTTTTATGGGGGTTTATGAGAGTTTGATGTTAGATAAACATCTTTTATTTAATGAATTTCATGAAACATGATGGTATGGACCATTTTGTAAAAGTTATAAAATTGGTCATACCTATTGGAAATAGAGCGAATTGATGATTGCTATAGTAGAGAAAATGATTCAGCTAAGCATGTAGTTTAAGAAAGTTGCATGAAAATCATTTTACGAGCCTTGGGGTAAAAGTGCAAATATAAGAAAGTATAGGGGCAAAATAGTAATTTTACTGAATTATGAGTTATGAGTCAATTTAGTCAATATGATTATTAAGTGATCTATTTATGATTATAGATCAAGAAAAATGAAGCCCGGATCGAAACCGAGGCAAGAACAAAGTCGAGGACTAAATTGCATAACTACATACATTTTGTATATTGAGGTAAGTTTGTATGAGTTCTAAGCTTTATGATTTTATCATTTAATTGCTTAGAATAATATACATTGTTATCATGAATGGTTTAATGTTACGTTAAACAAAGAAGTCAATAAGATTAAACAAGAGAAAGTCTCGATTGAAGATGAATTACCCAGGAGATACGGTCTATTACATGAGATAAGAAAGTTCGTATAAGACTAAGCCAAGGCATGGCATCAGCAATCAAGCAAGGTATCATGTAAGCCCAAGGACTCAAGCTTGGCATTGATCAAGTTATCAAGCAAGTTATCATGTAAGCCCAAGGACTCAAGCTTGGCATTGATCAAGTTATCAAGCAAGTTATCATGTAAGCCGAAGGACTCAAGCTTGGCATTGGTCAAGTTACCAAGCAAGTTATCATGTAAGCCCAAGGACTTAAGCTTGGCATTGAATAAGTTATCATGTAAGACCAAGGAAAGCTTGGCATTGATTCAAGAAGAGATCTTCCATATAAGTCCATATCTAGAGTATGGCATTGGCATGAAGTACATGACAAGAGATCTAGTATTCTCGATAATTCATGGAAATTCATCGGGCAAATGAGTAAGCTAAAATGTGAAAACAAGAATGTAAAGAAAGCATAGCTATTACCAAGTTGAAATTGAATATTGTTCATGTTATGAATGATGAGTTAGAAGACATAATTATTAGGTTTAAGTATGCTGATCAAAGTGATCAGGTGATACAAGTACCTTGTTACCTTACAAGTATGAGATTAGTGAGTACCATGAGACAAGTAAGAATCATGTATGAGTAAGTAAGCTTTATAGATGAGATAATGATACCAATCTTATGTCAAAAGGTTTATCTGAAGCAACTTTATTTATTACGTGTTATTCATGCAAACTTACTACGCTAAATGCTTACGTCTTTGATTGTTTCTTTCTATGCAGTCCCGCCAAGTTAATTTGTGGATCATTGGAGTCGGAGCTTGTAGCACACTATTGACCCTTATTTTGGTATAGCCAAATTATATTGCTAAGTATGGCATGTATAGGAATCATTCATTTTGAGAACATGTTTTGTGTAATACCAGTGTATAGGCTATCAAGTTTATTATTCTTTTGTATATGGCTAAGTGGTTGGCCAAACTTGTTTAAGTTGTTTGTATATAGATATCAATGAAATACGTAGTATTATTCATGAAAATTGTTATTAATGAATTGTATTGTTTTGAGTTGGGTTGATCTTAATTTCAGGGAGGTAAATGGCTTGGTAAATAGCCTATAGTTGCCTACACGGTTAGACACACAGGCGTCTGCCTAGACCGTGTTAACCCTGAACCTTAATGTTTTAAATAAAGTTAGACCACAGTCATTTTACACGGCCGTGTGTAAGGACCGTGTAAGACACACGTTCAGAGCATGGGCGTGTGCCCAGGCCGTGTGGTTGAAGTTAGTAGCTTCACACGGTTGTAGACATGGGCGTGTCCATGGGTACACGGGCGTGTCTTTAAGTAACATGGGCGTGTGAACCCTGCTTCCAAGTTGAGTGTTAGATAAAGTGTCCAAAAGAGTTCGGTTAATTGTTAAAGGCCTCGTAGGCCCATAATATGCATGTTATGATCAAGAAAGAAAATATTTAAGTTGGTTCAAAATTTTACAGCCCGTAAGTACATGTTTAAGTGAGTTTAAGCATGGTAATGCCTCGTATCCAGTCCTAGCATCGGTCTTGGGTATAGGGTGTTACAGTGTAACTCTTCCACTACTCAACCACCGATGACCAACCGCCGTCGGCTACTGGGATGCTGCCGTCGCAACCACCGGCACAACCGTGTCTGGTGATGCAGGTGCGACACCCTTGCGACACCCCAAGTCGGTTCAACTGCTGCTGGTTTAGTCTAGGTCAATGACGACCCGACACATCTAGTCTATCCATCGATCGGACCATCAGCCCAGTTTAACATGCCGAGCCCGGTTTAACCAGTTTTTGGGTATTGGACTCAATTTTAGGCTCCTAGGCCAATTTATGATGTTAGGTCCAATTTTCAAGTTCAATTACCCATTGGGCCAATTGTCTGACTTGAAAATTATCTTCCAAAAATATCATATTAATTTTAATTGATTTGATTAATTTAGTTTTACTTGATCAAATTAATTTTTCCAAAAATCAGTTAGATTTTCCAAATTAATTTTTCAAGAAAATTATTTAATCAAATTCTCAAGTTGAACAATTCTTATGACCGCCTAATTTAATTCTACATTGAATAAATTGACTCAATTAAATTATTCCCAAAGTCATAAAATTTTGTTCTGACTCAAATGCAGTCTGATCAAGCTTTTGTTGAGCTAGTGAAGGGACCAATTGGACATGTACAATTAGGCTCTAGTAATTGCAATTATGTCCAGAAGCATTATTCTGATAATTAAAAATTACATAATCATGGAGTCAGTCCACAAGAAGTACCATGATTGAAAACTCCTTATTATATACTCTTTACGAAAGTAATTCATCCAACTGTTTTGTCCAATGACCTCATCAAGTATGTGTTACCCTCATATGATATCATTGATTCCTTTGAGTTAAAGTCATTCGCTCAATACTATCCTATTTATGGCATTGTCACTATTGTGTCTTCTTAATGATTAATATGACCACTGCCAACAAATGATTGTGATAAATTGCTCGTTCGAGAAACTAACAACCCTTGTCCATGTTTCATATTTATCAATCCACACAATGCTAATGAGATGATATCATTAACTCTTTAATTGAACTATGAATTCCACTGTTACTAGTAAACCCATGTCATACACAAGTCATGTACCCAACATACTAGCTATGGATGTAATACGCCTAACCCGTATCTATCGTCGAAATAGGGTTATGGAGCATTATCAGAGTTTACATTTCAAAAAATATAAATCATTTACTTCAGAACATCAATCATAACAAATTCCATTAATAACATACATATTGTCCCTTATATAAGCCCTCGAGGCCATAAAAACACATTTAGAAACAAATCAGAAACATTTAGAATTTTTTGCGAAAAGATGAAAATTTTCAAACTGCAGGGGTCACACAGTTGAAACACTTGCCTATGTCTCAAGCCGTGTGTGCATTCGAAATAGGGACACACGGCCATGTTCCAGCCTATGTCTGTGCCCGTGTAACTCTCTAACTTGGGTCACACGGCCAAGCCACAAACCGGTGTGCCAGGCCGTGTAACTCTCAAAATCTAACCTTTAAAAACCTAGAGGGGACAGATGACCATGTCACATAGCCGTGTGTCACACACGGCTGTGACACATTGTAACAACCCATTTTTAGAGAAATCGAAACAATGGTTTCGGGACCAAAAATTCGATTCTGAAAAGAAAATTTATTTTAATATTATTTTATGGTATATAATATGATAATAATATTGTGTGAAAATTTCGTAAAAAAAATTTATCGATTACATGCTTAAATTGATAAAGGACCAAATTGCACAAGGTGCAAAAGTTGAGTTCTAATAGCTAAAGGGATTAAATAGCTATTAAAATTTAAATTGGAGGTCCTTATATGGTTATTAGACCAGTAAAAATGCTTGGTCATTAAGAATGATGATTCATCCATGGAAAATAAAATTAAAGAAAATGAAAAAATTGGAAGAATAAAAAAATAAAGGTGATAAATAATAAAAGATGAAAATATCATTATTTATCATCATCTTCCCCAAATATTTTGCATGGAAACCCTAGGAAAGAGAAAGCAAGCTTTCTTGGTCAAATTAGGTAAGTATTCAAGCCTGTTTTTAGTAATTTTTATATTTTTGAGATCGGGGTAACTTAATCTATTTATTTTAGGGATCAATTTGAAAAGATATCAATGTATAGAATTGCTGAAATTATGAAATTTATGGTAGAAAATGAATGGTTGTTGATAGGTAAACAACTTTTACAAAGTGAATTTTGATGAAAACTTTATTTAGGGACTAAATTGTAAAAATGAGAAATCTATGGAAAAATTATGATCTTTATGAAATATATGGGCTATAAATATTACATGAAAAATTCAGTTAGGCTCGGAACAAGGATTAAATTGCATGAGTTTTATTTTTCGAGTCTAGGGACGAAATCGTCATCTATTAAAAGTTTAGGGGGAAAATGGTAATTTTACCTAAAGTGTAAATTGGACTAAATTGAGTATGAATTATATTAAATTGATGTTAAATTTACTCGTATAGATCCGGATAAACCGAATATGAGTTAGAACGAGGAAAGGAGAAAATGTCGGATTAGTAAACTTTATGTACACAAACACTTATTGAGGTAAGTTCGTATAACTAAATTGTGTATGTTTATATGCTTGCATTGACTGTTGTGTATGTAAATTGTATAAATGTCATAAATATGTGAAATGATCACATCCCGATAAATGAAAGTGCCTGAAATAAATGACAATACCCGATAAGTGATAAATGATAAAATTGTTATTTTTATGCTTGAGTTGAATGTGAACATTTGAATTTCATAAATGCATAAATATATATGAGATTGATCACATACCCAGAAATTATTGGATAAATGTCAAATTCTGTTTGAATAAATGAAAAATCGATGGATATGTGATTTACCGAAATGAATGAGGTCCTGCATTTGTTGTTGACGAGATTTAGCTCAGACGAGTAATCCTATTGACCTCATTACATATAAGATTTAGCCCAAACGGGTAATCCTGATATAATCCTTATAACATGCTGATTTTGGGGCTATGCATTTGATGTGTTTGGTGTGTATGCCTTGTTTAATGTGTTGTTTTGGGGTGTATGCGAGTCTAGGAAAGGCCCGGGGAAAAGCCGGAGCCCTGGCTAAAATTTTCTTTTTAGGCACTTTAGTGGAGAAGTTAGCTGAAATAGGACCTAAGGGATAATGTTGGTGGTTGAGTGACACAAGAAAAGGAGTGACAGAGTGGCAAGGAGGCGCCGCTTAAGATATTGGTAAGTGACGCCACAGAGAAGAGGAGAGGGAGCAGGTTCAAGTCACAAGGAGCTCATTTTGGGAGTTCTTTTTGGCGTCAGGGAGAGCAGAGGCTGAACTTGACTGGGACACTTCAGGATAGAGGAGTGGACTGAGTCAAATAATTTGAATGAATGGCAGAGAGGAAAAAGGGGAGTTTGAGGTGTTCAAAATATTTCAAACGGGTGATCAAGAGGAATTTGAGGAGAAAAGAAAGGGATGAGCATTGTAAGCTTGGTGTTAGCCGAATTTCAAACTCATAGTAGGGGGGAATCGGTTTTTTCTTGCTAAGGGTATGCCGAATTTCAACTTTGGGAAGCATAGGCTTTTTGTTCTCGAAATAGTGCTTTTTTGATTTTGAGGTTAGTAGGTGCCAAAATTGTTTGGAAGTGTTTAGTAGTCAAGTGAGAATTTCCTCCCCATTTCAGGATTTGAGGTTTTTATTTTACTCATTCTTGAACCTTTCTCTATGTGAAAGCCGAAACTACCATTCACATTCATTCTCTTCTTCATCTCCTGCTAAAGCTGAACTTCCCTAAGCCTTGCCGAAATCTCTTCTTCCTCTTTACCATTCCTACCGTCTTCTCATCTCATTTTATTTCTTTCTCATCCCTCGACTGATTTCTTTTTCTCTCTTTGATTCTTTCCAAAACTGAAACTCCTAAACTCCCATTCTCATCTCCATTTCTATGCTATAGCCGAATGTCCCTTATCCAAAATTCTCTTCTCTGATTTCTTCTACAAACTGAATCTTCATAACCTTCTCTTTTTCATCTTTTCTTTTGGTCACTTCTAAAACCGAAAACTCCTAAGTTCCATTGGTAGTTCTTTTATTTTCGGCACTTTTATCTTCTTCCCTGTATTGCCGAATATTCTCTTCTGCCATGCTAGTGTCGAATTCTCTTAGGTGATAACTGAATCTCCTGTGTTAAGGTAAGTGACGATTTCTTCTATATCTCTATCTTCTCTTTCGATTTTTGGAAGCCAAAGCCGAGTGGCTAGTTGGCTTGGTGAGGCCATCGGTTGGACTTATGTTCTTCTTATTTTCTTGTGTTCTTTGGGTCGCCTATTTCGGGAATCGAAGGAAGTCAAATCGTCGAGATCTCTAAATCAGAAACCGTTAATCTCTGAACCCTGTATCTCTCTTTTCGGGGTTTCAAGGGAAGGGCGTTCTCTTTAGATTTTGTTTAGGTTCATTATCATATTCATTACCTTAACCCTATATCGTGGTTTAACAAACCATATTTCATTATAGTATCATCTGATGAGATCTTTTGATGGAATCCAATACCGATCAGGCAAAGGAGGGGGTTGGACCTGTGAACCCAGCCCCTAAGTTTAAGAAGCGAGCGGTGCCAGCAGTCTAAGATTGGCTACTGGGGTGTTGATTGGCTTCAGAACAGAGTCGTAGGCAGATATCAGTTGTTTCTGCTATCGATAGTGTCGACGTAGAGAGTATTGTTTTGTGTGTTACTAGGTGTGTAAACCCTAACACACTTTACTTAATTGTATTATTATTTGTATGGGTTGAAAAGCCCGGAAAAGTCTGTGAATACAGTCAAAATACCTTTGTGGTTAAGGCAGGAAATGCCAGGTACGTATCTGTAATTACCTAATATGAGTTGGTTGTATGTGATGATATATTGCCTTGTTATTAGCATGATACACTTGTTTCGATATAAATGTTGTGCATGGGATATGGGAATGTTGATAAAGGGGAAGTGAAAAGGTCACATAGTGATCGGTGGCTCTGCCACATTGTTTTAAGGTCACATAGTGATCGGTGGCCCTGCCACATCTATTTATGAGGTCACGTAGTGATCGGTGGCTATGCCACAGTTGATTTTAAGGTCACGTAGTGATCGGTGGCTATGCCACAGTTGATGTTAAGGTCACATAGTGATCGGTGGCGATGTTACAGTTGATTTTAAGGTCATGTAGTGATCGGTGGCTCTGCCACATTTTCTGACAGTATGACTGTTAAGACGGCGTGTAGCGGATGGAGGGTTGATTGTAGAAATCCCCATCGTGTGATGGTTGGTACAGGATGGCGTGTAGAGGATGGAAATACTAGGTTGGGTTAGGGCTTAATGCATTCATGAATTTGTATGATATCATGTATGAGTTTAATACGAGATCGTGGGCCGTGGGCCAGTTTAAGTGTTTAATGGTTTTGCACACTGGTTCTCTGTGACTCACCCTTTCCCTAAACTTTTCATGTAATCAGTAGATCGTGGATATGTGAGTCGAGGTGGACTCGTGGAAGCCATAAAAGACGTTATATTTTATGAACCTTTTACTGCTTAAGGTTTTTCTTTAAATTTGGGTAATTTTTGATGTAATAAGGCGTTTTAAATTTATATTTGGTTTTATTTAGTATTTATGCCTGACATTATGGAAAAATTTTAGTCACGAAATTTAAATGGGGTTTTGAATATACAAGTTCACTTAGTAACATTTTTTTTAAAAAAAATCGCACCTCGTCAAATAAATGATTGCTTAATTAAAATTGTGAAATTTCTTCCAAGCTAGCAAATCTTGGTTTTCGAGACATCGCTTAATCAAAAGGTTTTAAAAAAATATATCATGATTTTTCCTAGAGTAGATAGGAAATCGTTTTCACTCAACCCTGTGACATAGCAGATTCGATCGTAGCGTTTAGGCCGGGTTGGGGTGTTACAATTTGGTATCAGAGCCTAGGTTGCAAACACTCGAGCTGTGAAATGGGTCCAACAGTATTTTATAAAATCAATGAGAATTGGAAAAAACTATTTTTTTCGAACAAAATATGGCATCCAAGTCCGTCGGCACCTCATCCACCCAGGTAAGTGATTCTAACTATTTGGTGATGTATGCATGAAATGATTGATAGCATGAATGAGTATGATTGTTAGCTTTAAGATACCCGAACTTTAGAGACTGAAACTGTTTGATGTGTCTTGCGAAAACTATTCCTTAAAATTATTATCCATAAAACTACTCGGTGGTAAACAGTGAAAGAAATATTAACTCATAAAACTTCTAATCAGATTAAGTCGCAAACGTTAGTCATCAGCACTAGGGGACGCGGCCGTAATGAGCGTGGTCATGGTAGGGGCAAGATGGTCGTGTCGGAACCAGTAGGATTGGGTCATGAGTCAGGAAACGAGACACCAGTACCGCCGGTTGCGGAAGCAGACTTTCAGGACCAAACGGGTGGAGATGATGCAGTGTCTCAGGCAATGTTACGGGTTTTGGAGAGAGTTGCTGGGGCAAGTATAGGTACAGGAGCTCGGAAATCTGTGCCAGAGCGACTTCGTACAAATGGAGCAGAAATGTTTAGGGGTATATCGGGTGTAGCTCCCAATGCAGCTGAGTATTGGTTGGAGGCGATTGAGCGTATAATGGATGATCTCGACTTCACAGAGGAGGAGAAGTTGAAAGGGGTTGTATCTCTTCTTCGGGATGAAGCATATCAATGGTGGCTGACGGTCAGGGATGGTACAGTGGCTGACTGCCTCACCTGGGATTTCTTCAAAACGGCATTCTAGAGTAAGTACATCGGGTCGAGTTATGTGGATGCGCAGCGTAGGGCATTTTTAAATCTAGTTCAGGGTAGTAAATCGGTGGCTAAGTATGAGGCAGAATTTTTACGCCTTAGTCGTTATGCCCGAGGGATGGTGACCACAGATCATGAGTGTTGTGTCCGGTTTGAAGATGGTCTGAGGGATGATCTGTGGGTATTGATAGCTCCACAGTGAGAAAGGGAATTCGTTGTTTTAGTGGAAAAGGCTAAGATAGCTGAGGAAGTGAAACGGTCAGAAAAGCAGAATTGTGATAAAGATAGAGGTGGTAATAAAAGGAATTTTGGATCGTCAGGGTCAGCTAGGCGTTTTCAAAAAAGACCTAGGACGGATGGGCCAAATCGGGTTGTGAGACCTGTTGCTGATAGACAACCTCAGAGGTGTGCTTGGTGTGGTAAATTCCATATTGGAGAGTGTTGGTCAAGTAACAGAAGTTGTTACAGGTGTGGATCACCTGATCACAAGATTAGAGACTGCCTACAGGAGCGAGACAGTGCGAGGCCAGGGAATCAGGGTTATACTCAGCAGGGTAGAGGAGGTCAGCAACCCCAGAGGGGTCGTGGTCTGGCCAGAGGAGGTAATGGTTTTGGTCGGGGTCGTGGAACGCCAGGCAGAGGTGCAGGAAACACAGAAGCAAGACAGCCGGGGCTGGTCTATGCAGCTAGGCATAGAGAGGAGGGTGATACACCAGACGTCATAACTGGTATGTTCTTAATCTTTGGACTGCCTTTTCCTGCATTGATTGACATTGGGTCGATACATTCATATGTTGCTAGTATGGTGTCCGGCACTTTAAGTATAGACTTTGAGATTACTTCAAGGGAAATGCGATGAAGTGCTTTGTTAGGAATGACCAGTAGTGGTGAACAGACTTGATAAGGAGGTACCTTTAGAAGTTCAAGGGGTGGTTTTTTTGGCTGATCTGATGGAACTGCCGTTCGAGGAGTTCGATTTGATCCTAGGGATGGTCTGGCTGATAAAGTACCGAGCAAACCTAGACTATGCTACTAAACACATGGTGGTCCGTGCGCTTGAAGACGAGGAGGTGGTGGTAATAGGAGAAAGGAGGAACTATTTGTCCAACGTGGTGTCTGCTTTGAAGGTTGAAAGAATGATGTGGAAAGGATGCGAGGCATTCATAGCCTTGGTTTGTGCTTTGAAGGGTAAGGAATTGTCTGTAGGGGATGTGAGGACGGTGAAGGAGTTTTCTAATGTTTTTCCAGAGGTGAATCCAGCCCCTAAGTTCAAGAAGCGAGCGGTATCAGCAGTCCGAGATTGGCCACCGGGGTGTGGACTTGCTTTAGAACAGAGTCGTATGCAGATAGCAGTTGTTTCTGCTATCGATAGTGTCGACGTAGAGAGTATTGTTTTGCGTGTTACCAGGTGTGTAAACCCTAACACACTTTACTTAATTGTATTATTATTGTATGGGCTGAAAAGCCAGAAAAGGCTGTGAATACAGTCGAAATACCTTTGTGGTTAATGCAGGAATTACCAGGTACGTATTTGTAATTACCTGATATGAGTTGGTTGTATGTAATGATATATTGCATTGTTATTAGCATGATACACTTGTTTCGATATATGCATGGGATATGGGAATGTTTATAAAGGGGAGGTGAAAAGGTCACATAGTGATTAGTGGCTCTGCCACATTGTTTTCAGGTCACATAGTGACCGGTGGCGCTGCCACATCTGTTTATGAGGTCACGTAGTGATCGGTGGCTATGCCACAGTTGATTTTAAGGTCACGTAGTGATCGGTGGCTATGCCACAGTTGATGTTAAGGTTACATAGTGATCGGGGGCGATGCCACAGTTGATTTTAAGGTCACGTAGTGATCGGTGGCTCTGCCACATTTTCTGACAGTATGACTGTCAAGATGGCGTATAGTGGATGGAGGATTGATTGTAGAAATCCCCACGGTGTGATGGTTGGTACAGAATGACGTGTAGAGGATGGAAATACTAGGTTGGGCCAGGCTTAATTCGTTCAGGAATTTGTATGATATCATGTATGAGTTTAATACGAGATCGTAGGCTGTGGGTTAGTTTAATTGTTTAATGGTTTTACACACTGAGTCTTTGTCACTCACCCTTTCCCTAAACTTTTCATGTAATCAGTAGATCATGGATATGGGAGCCGAGGTGGACTCGTGGAGGCCATAAAAGACGTTATATTTTATGAACTTTTTACTGCAAGGTTTTTCTTTAAATCTGGGTAATTTTTGATGCAAGAAGGCCTTTTAAATTTATATTTGGTTTTATTTAGTATTTATGCCTGACACTATGGAAAAATTTTAGTCACGAAATTTAGATGGGGTTTTGAATATGCGAGTTCACTTAGTAACGTTTTTTTTAAATAATCGCACCTCGTCTAATAAATGATTGCTTAATTAAAATTGTGAAGTTTCTTCCAGGCTAACAAATCTTGGTTTTCGAGACATTGCTTAATCAAAAGGTTTTAAAAAAAATATATATCATGATTTTTCCTAGAGTAGATAGGAAATCATTTTCACTCAACCCTGTGACATACCAGATTCGGTCGTAGCGTTTAGGCCGGGTTTGGGGTTTTACAATCCCTCTCGAACATATGTTACAATTAGGATTTAGCTTGGACTGGTAATCCTAATTGAGCTCTTCTGAGCATATGTTACAGAAAGGATTTAGCCTAGGCTGGTAATCCTGTTATATGATATGTGGCTCGAGAGTGTGTTTCCTGATTAAGTACCCTAATGGGTACTCCTGAATATGAATTGATGAATTTACCAATATGTACACTTTGTGTGTACTACCTAAGTATCCATCGATATTTTCAATAATTCAACGAGTAAAATCCTGACATGAAAAGAAATGGATTTTTACATGTATCTGCCTGAAGTACATGAAAATGATGTTATATGAATATGAAAGTATGAAATTTTGAAATATGAACATGGAAATTTGTTTGATGAATACATTCATCTATGAAATTAGATTTGTACATCTCGAGTGTAATATCTATGTGATTATCAACATTTCAGTTGAATAATGACCAAAGTTCTGACATGAAATATACTAAAACTCGAGATGAATTATTATAGAATGTACCCGAAAACTATGGAAATAATTTGTATATATGTTATATGAATACATGATGTGGAAAATTATATGTGTATGAGAATCTAAACATTGTTGAGCTCATATATGTGTTTCTTGATGTTTAAATGAAATAAGTTACTAACAATGACGATGAGAATATGTGTTAGGGCTTGGGAAAGAATGGTTGATTGTGATTTACATGTTTATCTTTAATATGAATAGTCAGTAACTTAATTACCAAGTTATATGGAATTACTAAGCATTATATGTTTACTCTAATTTATTTTTCCTGTTCTATAGTAAATCGGAAGCTCGTTGGATTGGAAGCTTGACGGAGATCACTCACACTATCCATCGACTCAATTTGATATATAAGGTAAAATAATTGTGGTTATAATGGCATGTATAGGTTAAATTGGCCAAAGAATGGCATGCAAATATTTGTTAATGACTAGCTATTGGAACGGCTAGTTATGAACATTTTTTGGTGTTTACGTATAAAAGACTACGTCATGGTATATGTTTGAAAATCATTGAATAATATAAATCACAATGAGATATGTATGAATGAATTAAATTAGCATATTTGATTCAATATGCACAAATATGAAGATGGTATCTAGATAAATATGAGTATAAATTGACATGTATAAGACTTAAATTTTTGGCATGAAAATGTGGTTGGTGAATGTGATAAATTGTATATAAGTGTTGGTGTAGGTGCAAGGCGAAAACGGGTGAAAATTAAAGCTAGGAAATGGCATTATTTTGTCCACACGGGTAGACACATGGGCGTGTGTCTTGACCGTTTGAGACATACGACTTAACATATGGGCGTGTGGTCTGGTTTTGTGTCGCCTGCATCTTAAATTTTAGAAACAGAATGTTCAGAATTGAGCACACATGTAACACCCCAAACCCGGCCCAGATGTTATGGCCGAATCTAGGAATGTCACATCAAAGGCCCAATTCAAAATAGTTTTGCTAAGTTAAAGTTTAGGGCCTAAAAGCCTAAAAATCCTTGACATCTTGTTAAGTAATGATAAAAGCCCATTTTATTATTTGAAGTATTTTGGAAACCATGTTTAAACATAAGAAATTTACTCAGGTTTAATAACTAAGTAAACGGTTAAAACAATATTACCAAAACTCAAAATCTAAAGTCAAATTGGAGTATAAGGCCTTATTACATCCAATGAAAATAAAGCAATTAAAATCATGTCTTTTGAAAAAAATAAATAAAACTTCTAAATATCTTGTAGTGTGGCCATCTCAGAGTCCTCTCCTACGTCGAGCCGTTTACTGAGGATCACATGAAACATTTAATAAAAAGGGGTGAGTTTCGAAACTCAGTGTGTACGACCCTTGGTAATCCAATCAACATACAAATATCACATTAGACCTAAGCCCTATCAAAATGGTGGCCTTGGGCCTTAGCCCACAATGACCTCATATCACATCAGTATCACATGAATGCAATGCACCCATCCCAAATCCAACCCTGCACACCATTTAAAACACCCCAAACCCGGTCCACGAGCCTTGACCGGATCTGGTATGTTCCTTAAATAAAACAGTTCAAAACTTTTTGAATAGTTTGGATGGTTTTGAAAGAAATTTTATATTTTGGGTTGGGCTTGAGTTAAAAACAAGTTTACTCTTGAAATCTACGTATTTATAAAACTTTATTTCTCCGTTTCAAAGTCTATCTTAAATTGAGTATCACTTATGTTTAGTGTCAAAACATTTAACGTTTATTTTAACAAAACAATTCAGACAACTTTTGATTTAGTCTTAATAATATCGTGATAGAAATAAATAAAAGCAAACGTAACGCAGTCTTGTACTATGGCCTTATTACATCAAAACAATTTCCAAAATAAGTCAAAATACTTAAATAAATAAAAGAAAGTCCAAAATCAAATAAAACTCTGAGTTGAGCATGGCCACCACTAGCGCTCAATGACCAGGTCCATCACTGAATGTCACCTGAAAGAAAATATTCCCCCAACGGGGTGAGTCAAACAGACTCAATGTGTAACCAACACTAAAACTCAACAATTCGGCATGTCATATAATATCATACAAGTATATAACAGGTAAAAGTTGTGATGCAAACCCGAACCCAAACCTAGGTACCATCCGCTACACATCACCCGTACCAACCCGCACACCGTGGGGACTACTAAGTCAACCCTCTATCCGCTACACATCATCGAAGGCAGTCACTGCAATCGACGTGCTCATCGTCCTTATAAAATTCGTGGCATAGCCACCAGATAAAATATTTGTGACATGAGTCACCACATTCAAATAATGTGACCGAAGTCACCACATTCAGATATTGTGGTATAAAACCACCACATTCACTTCCCCTTTCATATAACCCATATGCCCCATTTCATACAAATATGCATACGTCACATTCCTATTTCACATTCTTACAGTTTCATATATGTGCCATGACAGATCTCATTATAATCCTAGTAGGAGTAGGAAAATGTACCTGAGTACTTTGTACCATTGCATGGTACCTTAGCCATATTTTTCACATTCTTATTAACATATTTAAGAAAGCATAACCATAAATCTATCGAGAAATAGTGTGGGGTACACACCTGGTTCACTTAACGCTTTTACTGAATTCCCGAAGAATCTCGATTTACTGCTCTAGATCTTAGTTCCTACATTCGGCCGCCCTAAACATGTTAGCAGAGAGCTATTCGGCTAAATAGCCAAATCCCAAAGGATTAACGTAACCCACTTCTTACCTTGCTGCCGATTTGACTACTAATCAAATCCCGAAATTCCACGATACCTTTTCCTTGCAATCGGCCCACCTTAGATCACTTAACAGATTTGTTTCTGGCTTTTGAACATGTAAGAAATAGATCTAAGCACTAAAATAGGGCCTTGGCCGATTGTACATAAGTGCTTACCTTGCGATTAAAAATCCCAAAATCCTTGTATACCATTATCGACTGTCCCTGAATATCCATAGTTAGATTTGGCTAACATAGTAACCAATATGGCCGAATATGTACCTTCACTTACCTTGTGAATCCAAAACCCGAAATCGCTAGTTACTCTTGGTACCTGTCGAAATCCCTACAGGTACTATGTTAGATTAAATTCTAACATTTAATCTCAATAGATGGCCCTTGACCGAATATACACATGACTTACCTTGAATCTTCAAATCCCGAAGACCTCATCTAGAAGTCGGCTATACTAGAAATCCTGAAAGATCCTTCCAAATTTCGGCAACACAAAAATTAATGGGATTAGTCTGTAACTTTCGGCTAAAAGAAAGAAAAAGATTGGAGATCGAATAACAATGGATCTTACCCTTAATGTTGTAGTTGACAGCACTCTAGCTTGGCCACAGAGATTTGATTTTTTGCAGAACACTAGGGAGATTCTGGCTTCTCCTTAACAAAGAGTGATGATGAGGAAGAGATGAGAAAGGAATATTAGGGGAGGCTCAAATATGAATCGGCTAGAGGGGAAAAGAAAGAAGGAATTGAGAGAATTGAAAGAAAAAGAGAATAGTTGCAGAGAGAATTTGGCAGAGGCTTCAAAGAGACAAGAATAATGGCCTTGTTTTCCCTTCCCGCGAAATTACTAAGCCTAGAGTCCCCTATTCGGCCAACACTACCATATCCCTAGTTTTCCTCTTTATCACCTCATTTAAAAATTAATCAAATTAATCCAACAATTATCCCTCTTATCTAGCCGAATTTTAGAGAGAATTAAACTCTTCCTTAAGTGCCTTGGTGCCATCCACTACTGCTCACCCCTGCAGCAAAATAAAAACTCCATTTGCTTCCCTAGCGACTCGAACACAAGCCTCTCTGACACTCCTTGTGGCGTCATTTCTAGAGGCCTTAAGTGGCGCCTCCAAGCCACTTTTCCAAGCCCGTTTGTGTGTCATATTCTCCCTACTAATTCTCTTAAGGCCACCCTGCTTAGCTTCCTCTTTTAAAACTTTAAAATCGAATAATTTCTACGGCATTCACTACACTCTAGGGTTCACCAAAACTCATAAAACACATTATAACACATAAGGCATGCTATTTCATATAATTAAGCAAAAATGCACAAGCCCAATTTCAGGATATTACAGCTCTACCCCCTTAAAATAATTTCGACCTCGAAATTACCTGGCTAAAATAAGTGAGGGTATTGCTGTCGCATTGCCTCTTCTGGCTCCTACGATGCTTCCTCCGATCCATGATTGTGCCACAGCACCGTGACTAGGGGAACCGATTTCTTTCGTAGCACTTTCACATCTCGCTCTAAGATCTGAATCGGATCTTCCTCGTAAGACAAATCTGGCCTTAGCTCCACCTCTTCAACCGGAACCACATGAGATGGACACGATCGATAACGACGTAGCATAGAAACATGAAATACGTCGTGCATCTGCTTCAATTCTGAAGGCAACTCTAACCGGTATGCCACTGGTCCAACTCGCTTTAATACTCGATAAGGTCCTATAAACCTTGGACTTAACTTCCCTTTGCGACCAAACCTCATCACTTTATTCCATGGCGAAACCCTAAGAAACACTTGATTTCCCATAGCAAATTCTATCTCCTTTTGTTTCAGATCTGCGTACGACTTTTGCCTATCAGATGCTTCCTTCAACCGTGCCCAAATTACCTCAACCTTTTTCTCAGACTCTGCCACAATCTCTGGACCCAAAACTCGACGTTCCCCTAATTCAGACCAATATGACGGAGTGTGACACTTCCGTCAATACAACGCTTCATACGGCGCCATTCGAATACTGGCCTGATAGCTATTATTGTACGCAAATTTCGCTAAAGGCAAATATTCCTCCCAACTTCCTCTGAAGTCTATCACACATCCCTTCAGATTGCCCGTTAGACTGTGGATGAAAAGCCGTAGTGAAATCTAGCTTAGTGCCCATAGCCTGATGTAATGCCTTCCAAAATCGAGACGTAAACCTTAGATCCCTATCCCAAATGAATGACATCGGCACTCCATGCAACCTTACAATCTCTGCCACATATAACTTCGCCAACTTCTGCAAAGAATAGTCAACCCGCACTAGAATAAAATGTGCGGACTTTGTCAACCGATCCATTATCACCCATACCGAGTCCCTCTTAGTAGGCGTAAGGGGAAGCCCACTAATGAAGTCTATGGTGATTCTCTCCCACTTCCACTGTGGAATCTTGACTGGCTAAAGTAACCCTGACAGAACCTGATGTTCAGCCTTAACTTGCTGACACGTCAAACACTTGTCGACAAATTCGATAACTTCCCTCTTAAGACCAGGCCACCAAAACTGTTCCCTTAAATCTCTATACAACTTGGTACCTCCTTCCTTAACAACTTCATCAAAGGTGCGGCTATTGACGAGAACCCTTCCACAAACCTTCTGTAGTAGCCTGCCAATCTCAAGAAACTTCGAACCTCAGCCACAGACTTAGGTGGTTTCCAATCTAGCACTGCCTCGATCTTCCTAGGATCCACCCTTATTCCTTCCGTGGATACCACATGCCCTAAGAATGCAACTTCCTTCAGCCAAAATTTACGCTTACTGAATTTGGCATAGAGCTTCTTCTCACTTAGCACTTGCAACACAATCCGAAGATGCTCATCATGTTCTTCCTCAGACTTGGAGTACACTAGGATGTCGTCGATGAACACAATGACGAACCTATCCCAGTAGGGTTGAAAGACCCGGTTCATCATATCTATGAACGCGGCTGGGGCGTTCGTCAACCCGAACGGCATTGCCAAAAACTCATAATGGCCGTATCTTGTTTGAAAAGCTGTCTTATGAATATCTGCTTCCTTCACCTTTAATTGATGATATCCCGATCGTAGATCTATCTTGGAGAATACTGCTGCCCCTTTAAACTGATCGAACAAGTCGTCTATCCTTGGCAAAGGATACTTGTTCTTGATGGTCAGCTTATTCAACTGACGATAGTCTATGCACATACGCATAGTTCTATCCTTCTTCTTCACAAACAAGACCGGTGCTCCCCATGGAGACACACTGGGTCGAATAAACCCACGATCAAGCAACTCTTGAATTTGAGCCTTGAGCTCCACCAACTCCTTTAGTGCCATTCTGTATGGGGCAATTGACACAGGAGCTGTTCCCGGCAACAAATCAATTCCAAACTCCACCTCCCTATCTGGGGGTATTCCGGGTAATTCCTTTGGAAACACATCTTCAAAATCCCTTACAGTTCTAACTCCACTAACTCCCCCTTCTTTTCCATCCAACACACTTATGAAGGCTAAAAATGCCTTGCAACCCTTCCGAACCATCTTATCAGCCTTCAACGCCGAAACTACGTTAGACAAGTAGTTTCTTCTTTCTCCGATCATAACTATCACTTCATCCTCCGGGGTCCTCAACTCCATTTGCTTAGCTGCACAGTCCAACACAGCCCGATATTCCACTAGCCAGTCCATACCAAGTATAAGGTCGAATTCTCCGAAGGGTAGTTCCATTAAGTCGGCAGAAAATACCATTCCTTGAATCTCTAGAGGCACACTCCGAAAGATCTTATTCACCATTACAGTTTGGCCTAATGGGCTTACTACAGTCATCTCTCTATTAGACAGTTCAGAGGCTATGCCTAGTGTTTCCACTACACTACATGCAACATAGGAATGGGTCGAGCACACATCAATCAGAGCAACATAAGGTTTACCGAATGCAAGGAACGTACCGGTTATGACGTCTGGCGCGTCTCCATCCTCCCTCCGACGAACCAAATAAACCAGACCCGGTTGTCTTGCCTTTGTATTCCCAACACCTTTGCCAGTTGTTCCTCGTACCCTTCCAGCACCGTTACCTCTACCATTCGGACCACGACCTCGCTGAGGCTGCTGTCTACCTTTACCAGCCTGATTAACATTCTGAGCTGCTGATCGATTCCCATCTGGTTTCATAGGACAGTCCTTAATCATGTGATCCTTAGATCCACACTTAAAACATCCTCCCGTCTTCTTCCAACACTCTCCTAGATGCATCTTCCCACATTGATTACATGTACGATACTGCCCTCCTGAACCAGCTTGTTGACCTCGCGACCCATTAGATCTAGGCCTCTTTTGTACATTTCCTAACGATCCAGACGATCCAAATCCTCTTTTCTGCCTATTCCGATCAGTGTTCTGCCTTACAGAGTCCTTAATTCGCTCAGCTACCTTAGCCTTCTCAACCAACACTGCGAACTCCCTCTCTTGCTGTGGAGCTATCAATAACCTTAGATCATCCCTAATTCCGTCCTCAAACCAGACACATCGCTCATGTTCAGTAGCCACTATCCCTTTAGCATAACGGCTCAGCCTTAAGAATTTTGCCTCGTATGCTGCTACAGACTTATTTCCTTGAACCAGCCCCAGAAATGCCTTCCTCTGCTCATCAGTATAACGCGTGCCCACATACTTCCTCTGATACGCTGCCTTAACATACTCCCAAGTTAGATCCTCAGTTGTGGCACCATCCCGAACTGTGAGCCACCACTGATATGCTTCATCATGTAGCAGCGCCACCAATCCTTTCAGCTTCTCCTCAGGGGTCAAATTTAGCTCATCCATAATTCGTTCTGTTGCCTCCAGCCAATACTCAGCTGTACTGGGTGCCACCCTAGACACGCCACGGAACACCTTAGCTCCATTGGCTCGGAGTCGCTCGGGTACAGATTTTCGAGCTCCCATATTTCCTCCAGCACCAGCCACCATTTCAAGAACTCGCAGCATAGCCTGCGGTACAGATCATCTCCCGTCTGATCCTGCTATTTAGCACTAACAGCTGGTGGTGGTGGTGGTGGTACTTCATTCTCAGATCCTTGACCCGACCTAACGGGTTCCAACAGGGTCATTCGGCCTCGACCGCGTCCACGCACATTATGACCACGTCCCCTAGAGCTCATGTCTACGTTCGTGTTTTAATCTGATTAAGAAATTTTATGCATTAGTCCTTGTTCCACTGATAATTCGCGAAGAAATTTTATGAAAGGAGTTTAATAGCAGTTCTTTCGATCAATCAAAGTCTTCGTTCAAGTTTTCTATCCTAATTCAGAGGAGCACATTCATTCAAACATTCATTTAGTAGTATCTATCACACACATTCATTACCCTAACATCTTTGTCTTATTCCTATCCCAGGGGTATTTTTGTCATTTTTCCTACAGGGGTATTTTGGTAATAAACCGAGGTCAATTTATAAATCTTAATAAATCAAGGCACTTTAAAATTCTCAAACCTTAAGGGTACTTTTGTAAATTTTCTTAAATTAGGGGTATGGCAGAAATTTTTGAAATCGGGGGTCATTTTGGTAATTTTGTAAATCAGGGGTAATTTGGTAAATTTTCCAAATCAAGGTGTCTTGGTATTTCGTAAAGATAAGATTTTTGGACATTTTTGCAAAATCAGAAAATTTTATTAAAATCAGGGGTAGTATGGTAATTTTGAAATCCAAAGGCATTTTAGTAATTTTTTTTAAATCGAACATATTTTGAAAAATTTTCAAACTAGGTTTTGCTACAATTTAAAGGGGTAATTTGGTGATTTTAAAACTGAAGTTTTTATGAAAATATAGCTAATCCCTTACGGGTTTTAATTATTGGGTTTAGCCCGTGATTAAGTCCTGTGAACCGAAGCTACGCACCAGGTAGGATTCCAGCGAAGAGGAGGTGAGTCACTAGGACTGCTTAAGTACCAGGCTCTTCCGGATCCAATCCTAGACATGCGCACAAAGGTTGCCACACCCTAACTCGGCGACTTAGCCCCAAGTTTGTTTACTTAGGCACTTAAGTCTTTTGTGAATGTTGGGGTAAACTAGTCCTAGGGTTCAAGTACCTATCATACTATTCTACGTTCCATTTCTACCCTTCTACAGTTCATACTATAAATCACACAAATGAATAGGGGTACTTACCTGGTGGACTTCGGGTCGGAGACTTGGGTGCCATGCCTGAAAAACCTGGTCTTTTCATAAAAAACTTGTTTGGGCCTTATTTAAAAATGTTATGGGCTTTAAACCCAAGGCTGAGAGTTTAAATCTGGGCTCTGATACCAAGCTGAAATACCCTAAACCTGGCCCACGAGCCTTGACCGGATCTGGTATGTTCCTTAAATAAAACAGTTCAAAACTTTTTGAATAGTTTGGATGGTTTTGAAAGAAATTTTATATTTTGGGTTGGGCTTGAGTTGAAAACAAGTTTACTCTTGAAATCTAGGTATTTATAAAACTTTATTTCTCCGTTTCAAAGTCTATCTTAAATTGAGTATCACCTATGTTTAGGTGTCAAAACATTTAACGTTTATTTTAACAAAACAATTCAGACAACTTTTGATTTAGTCTTAATAATATCGTGATAGAAATAAATAAAAGCAAACGTAAAGCAGTCTCGTACTATGGCCTTATTACATCAAAACAATTTCTGAAATAAGTCAAAATACTTAAATAAATAAAAGAAAGTCCAAAATCAAATAAAACTCTGAGTTGAGCATGGCCACCACTAAGCGCTGTCGATTTGGGTCCATCACCGAGTGTGTCACCGAAGAAAATATTCCCAAGGGGGTGAGTCAACAGAGACACAATGTGTAACCAACACTAAAACTCAACAATTCGGCATGTCATATCATATCATACAAGTATATATATGAGATAAAAGTTGTGATGCAAACTCGAACCCAAACCTAGGTACCATCCGCTACACATCACTGTACCAACCCGCACAATCGTGGGAACTACTAAGTCAACCCTACATCCGCTACACATCATCAAGCGCGTCATTTGCGCAGCTTGACGTGCTCATCGCCTCTTATAAAATTCGTGGCATAGCCACCAGATAAAATATTTGTGACATGAGTCACCACATTCAGATAATGTGACTGCAGTCACCACATTCAGATATTGTGGTATAAAACCACCACATTCACTCCCCTTTTCATATAACCCATATGCCCCATGTCATGCAAATATGCATATGTCACATTCCTATTTCACATTCTTACAGTTTCACATATGTGCCATGACAGATCTCATTATAATCTTAGTAGGAGTAGGAAAACGTACCTGAGTACTTTGTACCATTGCATGGTACCTTAGCCATATTTTTCACATTCTTATTAACATATTTAAGAAAGTATAACCATAAATCTATCGAGAAATAGTGTGGGGTACACACCTGGTTCACTTAACGCTTTTACTGAAATCCCAAAGAATCTCGATCTACCGCTCTAGATCTTAGTTCCTACATTCGGCCACCCTAAACATGTTAGCAGAGAGCTATTCCACTAAATAGCCAAATCCCAAAGGATTAACGCAACCCACTTCTTACCTTGCTGCCGATTTGACTACTAATCAAATCCCGAAATTCCGCGATACCTCTTCCTTGCAATCGGCCCACCCTAGATCACTTAACAGATTTGTTTTCAGCTTTTGAACATGTAAGAAATAGATCAAAGCACTAAAATAGGGCCTTGGCTGATTGTACATAAGTGCTTACCTTGCGATTAAAAATACCGAAATCCTTATATACCACTGTCGACTGTCCCTGAATATGCACAGTTAGATTTGGCTAACATAGTAACCAATATGGCCGAATATGTACCTTCACTTACCTTGTGAATCCAAAACCCGAAATCGCTAGTTACTCTTGGTACCTGTCGAAATCCCTACAGGTACTATGTTAGATTAAATTCTAACATTTAATCTATATAGATGGCCCTTGACCGAATATACACATGACTTACCTTGAATCTTCAAATCTCGAAGACCTCACCTAGAAGTCCTGTAACATCCTGGATTATAGCCTATGCATTAGTATGTCTTATGTGTTATGGATGTGATGTGTGCATTTTTAGAAACTTGGAAATGTAAGGAAATGACTTGGAAATGTAAGGAAATGTCTTGTCTTAGAAATGTAAGGAAATGACTTGGAAATGGAAGGAAATGTCTTGTCTTGGAAATGTAAGGAAATGACTTGGAAATGGAAGGAAATGTCTTGTCTTGGAAATGTAAGGAAATGACTTGGAAATGTAAGGAAATGTCTTAGAAATGTAAGGAAATGCTTTAGAAATGTCAAGTTTAAAGTTTAAAAGAGGGACATAAAGCAAGGTGGTCTTAAGAGGAATTGTATGCAAAACATGACACACAAATGAGCTTGGAAAAGTGGCTTGGAGGTACCACTTAGAGCTCTGGAAATGACGCCACATGCTAGGGGGAAGGACTTGTGTTCGAGTCGCGTGGAGAGCAAAATTTTAAAGCCTTTATTTTGCTAAGTGGCGTCAATAAGAGGGAATAGGGGGACGACACATGGCTAAATTTTAGGAGTTTTATCCCTTTTATTTTATTTAAGGATAAAAGATGATAAATGAGGAATTATTCTTTAATTAAGAAAATAAGGGAGAAGTGATGGCCAAGTAAGGAACTTTGAGTTTAATAATTTCGGCTAAGTAAGGATAGTTGCTGAATTATCTTTTATTTTAGGTGATAATTAAAGAGATAAAGCTATCAAAATAGAAGAGTGATGGCCAAGTAAGGGTTTCTAAGTTAGTAATTTCGGCTACTAAAGGAAAAGAGGGCCATTCATTCATTCTTTCAACTCTCTCTCTGCTGAATTCTCTCTAGCAAATAACTCCTCTCTTCTCTTTTATTTTTCCCAAGCCGAAATACCTTGTGCTCTAGCCGAATCCTGCATCTTTATTCTTCTTTCTCTTTTCTTTCTTTATACCAATCAAAAAGCCAAAATTAAGATCCTTCTAGCCTACATAGCCGAATATTGTTAAAGGTTCAAACAAGGATTGCCGATTTCTAAAGTAAGGCTAAGATCTCATTCGGTTTCATCCTTTTTTCTTTTAAGATTTGCGAAAATCGAGGACTAACCCCATTAATATCTTGTTGTCAAAACTTTGAAGAGATCTTTCAGGATTTACTAAGTGTCGACTACAAGGAAAGAGAAGTTCTTTTTCTGAAGGTACACCATAGGCCGCGTGTTCCCTAGTTATTTGGTGAGTTTCGAGATTTAAAATCCACAAGGTAGTGTTTATAGCATTCGGCCAAGGCCATGTTTGGTAAATAGATGTGTTTCATTAATTATTCAAAAGCCGAAACAAATCTATTCAAGTAATCTAGTGATTGCCGATGTCAAGAAAGAAGGATACAAAGTTTCTGGCATTTGATTAGACATCAATCGGCACCAAGGTAAGTTTTGAGTAATAACAATCCTAATAGGATTTGGTTTTATGGCCGAATAGGCTTTTACTAAATAGTAAGTGATTAATCAAATGTAGGAACTTGAGATCTAAAGCAGTAGATCAGAATTCTTCAGGAAATCAGTAAATTCGATAAGTTAATCAGGTGTGTACCCTACACTAATCTTAATAGATTTATGGCTTAAACTTGATATATGTGTTAATATGAAAGTGTAAGAATGTTGCTAAGGTACCATGATATGGTACAAAGTACTCAGGTACATTTCCTACTCCTACTAAGATTGTGAAATATGTTATACTTAACATGTGATAAGTGATAAGAATGTGAAATTTGGCATGTTAATGCATACTATGTATATGGGGCATATGGGTTATTGAAAAGGGGAAGTGAATGTGGTGACCTAAGACCACGATATTTGAATGTGGTGACCTAAGACCACGAGATCTGAATGTGGTGACCTAAGACCACGAATACTCATAAGGGCGATGAGCACGTCGACTGCAGCGACTACCTTCGATGGTGTGTAGCGGATGGAGGGTTGACTTAGTAGTCCCCACGGTGTGCAGGTTGATACGGTCGATGTGTAGCGGATGGCATCTAGGTTTGTGTTCGGGTTGCATCATTATTTTATCTGTTATATGAATTTATGTGTGATATGATTATATAAGCCTGAGCTATTAAATTTTAGTGTTGGTTACACATTGAGTCTGTTTGACTCACTTCGTTAATGGGAACATTTTTGGTGATGATCGAGTAATGGACCCGGTCGATAGGAGCTTAAAGGTGGCCATGCTCAAGAAGGAATTTTATTTGGACATTTTATTTTTATTTAAGTACTTTAAATTATTTGGGTTTATTTGATGTAATAAGGCCATAGTTGAACTATTTTACATTTATTTTATTTATTATGTTTACAAATTTTTATTAATTAAAGTTTAAGTAATTTTTTTTAAAACTAAACCCTGAATGTTTTGACACCTAAGATAAAGGGATTTTAATATAAGATAACCCTGTTTTCAACTCGAGCCCAACCCACCAGCAAACTATCTTCAAAACACACAGATTTCCAAGTAATAAAAGAATTTTTAACCGGTTTACTTCGAGGAACATACCAGATCCGGTCCAGGCTCGTGGGCCGGGTGTGGGGTGTTTCAATTTGGTACCAGAGCCCGTTTCAAACTCTCAGCCTGAGGTTGAAGGCCCAAAACATTTTCAAAGTGAGCCCAAATAAGTTTTATGAAAACATTTTTTTGAAATAAGCAGGTTTTTGGCATGGCACCTAAGTCTCCAACCCGAAGTCCACCAGGTAAGTACTTCTATCCATTTGTGTGATTTATAGTATGATGTGTAGAAGGGTAGAAATGGAATGGAACATAGATTAGCATGATAAGTACTTGAACCCTAGGACTAGTTTTCCCCAACATTTACATAAGACTTAAGTGCCTAATTAAACAAACCTGTGGTTAAGTCGCCGAGTTAGGGTGTGGCAACCATGGTGCGCATGTCTAGGAATGGATCCAGAAGAGTCTGGTACTTAAGCAGTCCTAGTGACTCACCTCCTCTTCGCAGGAATCCTACCTGGTGCGTAGCTACGGTTCACCCTAACCAAGAGGACTCGGTCATAGGCTAAACACAATAACTAAAACCCGAAAGGGAACTAGCTGTGTTTTTATAAAAACCCTAGTTTTAAAACTCTTAAAATTACCTTTTTAATTTGTGAAGACTATTTTTACAAAAAAAATTTCCGAAAAATTTTTGATTTATAAAATTACAAAAAATACCCCTAGTGATAAAATTACAAAAATGCCCTTGGTTTATGAAATTTCCAAAATACTCACAGTTTTTATCAAAATTTTCATTACCTTATAAAATGTTCAACAAACCCTAATTTGCAAATTATCAAAAATATCTTGATTTTGGAAAATTACGAATTTGCCCCTAACTTACAAAATTACCAAAATGACCCTAACATCCAAAATTTTTGCAATATCACCAAAATAGAAAGCAAATTCACAAAAAGAACCCTTAAAGGTTTGCAAATTTTGAAATACCCCTGGGATAGGAACGGACAGAAATGTCCGAAGAGTGAATGCGTATGGAAGATACTATGGAATGGATGTCACTGAAAGAATGTTTGAATGAATGTACTTCTCTAAATTAGGATAGAAGACATGAAAACTTTGATTGATCGAAAGAACTACTTCTAAACTTCTTTCATAAAATTTCTTCGCGGCTAATCAGTGAAACAAGTATTAATTCCTAAAATTCCTTAATTAGATTAACACGCGAATGTAGACATGAGCTCTAGGGGACGTGGACGTAATGTGTGAGGACGCGGTAGAGGTAGAATGACCGTATCGGAACCCGTTAGATCGGGTCAAGGATCTGAAAATGAGGTACCACCGCTACCACCACCCCCAACTTTTGATGGTGAGCAGCAGGATCAGACAGGGGGTGATGCCGTATCACAGGCTGTGCTGCGAGTTCTTGAATTGGTGGCTGGTGCAGTAGGAAATTCGGGAGCTCGAAAGTAGGTACCTGAGCGACTTCGTGCCAATGGAGCTAAGGTATTCCGTGGCGTATTTGGTGTACCACCCAGTACGGCCGAATATTGGTTGGAGGCAACCGAGCGCATTATGGATGAGCTCGATCTTACCCCTGGAGAGAAGTTGAAAAGAATGGTGGCACTGTTACGCGATGAAGCGTATCAATGGTGGTTAACAGTTCGGGATGGTGCCACAGCTGAGGATCTGACCTGGGAATATGTTAAGGCCGTATATCAGAAGAAGTATGTCGGTACAAGGTATACTGATGAGCAAAGGAAGGCTTTTCTGGGACTAGTTCAAGGGAACAAGTCCGTAGCAGAGTATGAAGCTGAATTTTTAAGGTTAAGCCAGTATGCTCGAGGAGTAGTGGCAACGGAGCATGAGCGATGTGTCTGTTTTGAGGACGGACTAAGGGATGATCTAAGGTTGTTAATAGCTCCACATCAGGAGCGGGAATTTTCTGCATTAGTCGAGAAGGCAAAAGTAGCTGAGGGAATTAAGGACTCCGTGAGGCAGAACTCTGATCGGAGCAAGCCGAACAGAGGCTTTGGATCGTCACGATCATCTGGGAATAAAAGGCCTAGAGTTGATGGGCCGCAAGGCCAGCAAGCTGCTACAGGAGGGCAGTATCGTCCTTGTGATCAATGTGGGAAGAAACACTTAGGGGAGTGTTGGAAAAAGACAGGAGGATGCTTCAAGTGTGGGTCAAAGGATCATATGATTAAGGATTGCCCTATGAGGCCAGATGGAAATCGACCAGTAGCTCAAAATGTTAACCAAACTGGTAGAGGGGGACAGCAGCCTCAGCAAGGCCGTGGTCCGAACGGTCGAGCGGAGGTCCTGAAGGTTCAGAAGCGAGGCAGCCAAGGTTGATTTATGCAGTTGGCCGTCGCGAGGAGGAAGATGTACTAGATGTGACAATGGGTACGTTCCTTATTTCTAGAATACCCTTAATTGTCTTGTTTATGGTTAAGTCAGTTCATTCTTATGTTGCTAGTAAAGTGTATGGAACCTTGATTATGAACTTAGAGAATGTGCCTAGAAAGTATGATAGTTCTTTAAGATCAGAGTGCGCAGCATAAGCGTAGTGCGGTGAGTTAAGATGTACGATTATTTGTTAATAAGTAATTTCGAGAACGAAATTATTTTTAAGGAGGGTAGAACTATAACATCCTGGATTATAGCCTATGCATTAGTATGTCTTATGTGTTATGGATGTGATGTGTGCATTTTTAGAAACTTGGAAATGTAAGGAAATGACTTGGAAATGTAAGGAAATGTCTTGTCTTGGAAATGTAAGAAAATGACTTGGAAATGGAAGGAAATGTCTTGTCTTGGAAATGTAAGGAAATGACTTGGAAATGGAAGGAAATGTCCTGTCTTAGAAATGTAAGGAAATGACTTGGAAATGTAAGGAAATGTCTTGGAAATGTAAGGAAATGTCTTGTCTTGGAAATGTAAGGAAATGACTTGGAAATGTAAGGAAATGTCTTAGAAATGTAAGGAAATGCTTTGGAAATGTCAAGTTTAAAGCTTAAAAGAGGGACATGAAGCAAGGTGGTCTTAAGAGGAATTGTATACAAAACATGACACACAAATGAGCTTGGAAAAGTGGCTTGGAGGCACCACTTAGAGCTCTGGAAATGACGCCACATGCTAGGGGGAAGGACTTGTGTTCGAGTCGCGTGGAGAGCAAAATTTTAAAGCATTTATTTTGCTAAGTGGCGTCAATAAGAGGGAATAGGGGGACGACACATGGCTAAATTTTAGGAGTTTTATCCCTTTTATTTTATTTAAGGATAAAAGATGATAAATGAGGAATTATTCTTTAATTAGGAAAATAAGGGAGAAGTGATGGCCAAGTAAGGAACTTTGAGTTTAATAATTTCGGCTAAGTAAGGATAGTTGCTGAATTATCTTTTATTTTAGGTGATAATTAAAGAGATAAAGCTATCAAAATAGAAGAGTGATGGCCAAGTAAGGGTTTCTAAGTTAGTAATTTCGGCTACTAAAGGAAAAGAGGGCCATTCATTCATTCTTTCAACTCTCTCTCTGCCGAATTCTCTCTAGCAAATAACTCCTCTCTTCTCTTTTATTTTTGCCAAGCCGAAATACCTTGTGCTCTAGTCGAATCCTCCATCTTTATTCTTCTTTCTCTTTTCTTTCTTTATACCAATCAAAAAGCTAAAATCAAGATCCTTCTAGCCTACATAGCCGAATATTGTTAAAGGTTCAAGCAAGGATTGCCGATTTCTAAAGTAAGGGTAAGATCTCATTCGGTTTCATCCTTTTTTTTTTAAGATTTGTCGAAATCGAGGACTAACCTCATTAATATCTTGTTGTCGAAGCTTTGAAGAGATCTTTCGGGATTTACTAAGTGTCGACTACAAGGAAGGAGAAGTTCTTTTCCCGAAGGTACACCATAGGCCGCGTATTCCCTAGTTATTCGGTGAGTTTCGGGATTTAAAATCCACAAGGTAAGTGTTTATAGAATTCGGCCAAGGCCATGTTTGGTAAATAGATGTGTTTCATTAATTATTCAAAAGCCGAAACTAATCTATTCAAGTAATCTAGTGATTGCCGATTTCAAGAAAGAAGGATACAAAGTTTCTGGCATTTGATTAGACATCAATCGGCACCAAGGTAAGTTTTGAGTAATAACAATCCTAATAGGATTTGGTTTTATGGCTGAATAGGCTTTTACTAAATAGTAAGTGATTAATCAAATGTAGGAACTTGAGATCTAAAGCAGTAGATCGAAATTCTTCGGGAAATCAGTAAATTCGATAAGTTAATCAGGTGTGTACCCTACACTAATCTTAATAGATTTATGGCTTAAACTTGATATATGTGTTAAGATGAAAGTGTAAGAGTGTGGCTAAGGTACCATGATATAGTACAAAGTACTCAGGTACGTTTCCTAGTCCTACTAGGATTATGAAATATGTTATATTTAACATTTGATAAGTGATAAGAATGTGAAATTTGGCATGTTAATGCATACTATGTGTATGGGGCATATGGGTTATTGAAAAGGGGAAGTGAATGTGGTGACCTAAGACCACAATATTTGAATGTGGTGACCTAAGACCACGAGATCTGAATATGGTAACCTAAGACCACGATATCTGAATGTGGTGACCTAAGACCACGATATCTGAGTGTGGTGACCTAAGACCACGAATACTCATAAGGGCGATGAGCACGTCGATCGCAAATGATCGCTTTGATGGTGTGTAGCGGATGGAGGGTTGACTTAGTAGTCCCCACGGTGTACAGGTTGGTACGGGTGATGTGTAGCGGATGGCATCTAGGTTTGGGTTCGGGTTGCATCATTATTTTATCTGCTATATGAATTGATGTGTGATATGATTATATAAGCCTGAGCTATTAAATTTTAGTGTTGGTTACACATTGAGTCTGTTTGACTCACCCCGTTGTGGGAACATTTTTCAGGTGATGATCAGTAATGGACCGGGTTGGTTGGAGCTTAAAGGTGGCCATGCTCAGCAAGGAATTTTATTTGGACATTTTATTTTTATTTAAGTACTTTAAATTATTTGGGTTTATTTGATGTAATAAGGCCATAGTTGAGCTATTTTACATTTATTTTATTTATTATGTTTACAAATTTTTATGAATTAAAGTTTAAGTAAATTTCTTTTAAACTAAACCCTGAATGTTTTGACACCTAAGATAAAGGGATTTTAATATAAGATAACCCTGTTTTCAACTCGAGCCCAACCCACCAGCAAACTATCTTCAAAACACACAAATTTCCAAAGTAATAAAAGAATTTTTAACCGGTTTACTTCGAGGAACATACCAGATCCAGTCCAGGCTCGTGGGCCGGGTGTGGGGTGTTTCAAGTTGGCTATACTAGAAATCCCGAAAGATCCTTCCAAATTTCGGCAACACGAAAATTAATGGGATTAGTCCTTAACTTTCGGCTAAAAGAAAGAAAAAGATTGGAGATCGAATAACAATGGATCTTACCCTTAATGTTGTAGTTGACGGCACTCTAGCTTAGCCGCAGAGATTTCGATTTTGCAGAACACTAGGGAGATTTGGCTTCTCCCTTAACAGTAGTGATGATGAGGAAAAGATGAGAAAGGAATACTAGAGAGCTCAAATATGAATCGGCTAGAGGGGAAAAGAAAGAAGGAATTGAGAGAATTGAAAGAAAAAGAGAATAGTTGCAGAGAGAATTCGGCAGAGGCTTCAAAGAGACAAAAATAATGGCCTTGTTTTCCCCTTCCTGCCGAAATTACTAAGCCTAGAGTCCCCTATTCGGCCAACACTACCATATCCCTAGTTTTCCTCTTTATCACCTCATTTAAAAATTAATCAAATTAATCCAACAATTATCCCTCTTATCTAGCCGAATTTTAGAGAGAATTAAACTCTTCCTTAAGTGCCTTGGTGCCATCCACTACTGCTCACCCCTGCAGCAAAATAAAAACTCCATTTGCTTCCCTAGCGACTCGAACACAAGCCTCTCTGACACTCCTTGTGGCGTCATTTCTAGAGGCCTTAAGTGGCGCCTCCAAGCCACTTTTCCAAGCCCGTTTGTGTGTCATATTCTCCCTACTAATTCTCTTAAGGCCACCCTGCTTAGCTTCCTCTTTTAAAACTTTAAAATTGAATAATTTCTACGGCATTCACTACACTCTAGGGTTCACCAAAATTCATAAAACACATTATAACACATAAGGCATGCTATTTCATATAATTAAGCAAAAATGCACAAGCCCAATTTCAGGATATTACACTATTTCCCTTCCAACCGTTCCCAGCTATGGGGATATAAATATCAACCCACCCATCCCTACACTCCAAAGGTAGCACCAATAGCGGCACTACTCAAACATTGCAGCAAAGCTGCTATAATGGGCTTAAAGCCATTGGTGGATCCACGATCGTCAAGCGACTATTCGATCCTCAAATCTTCCTCTGTATTATCAAAACCCACCAAGTGCAACATATATTTCGTGAATGCAACACACATTTTCACACTTTAAGCACCTAGGGGTATTTTAGTCATTTCACTACCTAGGGTTATTCTCGTAATTGTACCCTACAGGGTATTTAGGTAATTTTGCAAAATAGAGGTACTTTGAAAATTTGTTAAATCAGGGATATTTTGGTAATTCTGCAAATCCGGGGTATTTTAGTAATTTTACAAATCTAAGGATATTTCGATAATTTCCAAATTAGGGTATTTTAGTAATTTTACCAATCTAAAGATATTTCGGTAATTTCCAAATCAGGGGTCTTTTAATAATTTTACAAATCTAAGGATATTTTGGTAAATTTCCAAATCAAGGGTATTTTAGTAATTTTACAAATCTAAGGATATTTCGGTAAATTTTCAAATCAGGGGTATTTTAGTAATTTTACAAATCTAAGGATATTTCGGTAAATTTCCAAATCAAGGGTATTTGGTCCCTCTCGGGTTTTAGTTATGAACTTTGGCCCATTAACAAGTCCTTGTGGCTAAAGTGAGCAGACACTATGCACCAGGTAGGATTCCAGAGAAGAGGAGGTGGGGCACTAGGACCGCTTAAGTACCAAGCTCTCCCTAGATCCAATCCTAGACATGCATATGTCCGTTGCCACACTCTAACCCAGCGACTTGTCCACAAACAAGTTTAATTATTAGATTAAGTTTTATGCGGTTTAAGAGTTGTTCAGAATTACGCCTAAAGTCCATTAAACCCTAGCATACTTGTCTACGTCCCCATAAAGCCCATAAAGCCCAAGTCACATCCTTACGGCCCATTAGGCCCATCTCATCCATATGGCCTATTAGGCCCAAAACAATTCCAGATCATGTAACATGCATGACTAACTGAATTCGTATAACCAACCAAACAATTTCATCAAACTTAGCCTCAGGGCCCACCGCTACTTTCAGCTTTCTGACTTCCCGGCATTGCCGATATCGTGTGTGTGTAGTGTTTGTACACACCTGGTTATTGCAACGTGCTATACTATACTTAGCCTCGAACCTAGAACCAACCAACCTTCAATCAATCACTAAATTAAAAATTTACCAAAAGCCGAAGCCTTATCGTAACCTTACCGTGTGCCACCAAGTTCTAATAGCCTTTCCTTAGCTACTAATCAGGAGTATCCCCTAGATCTGCACTCACACATACACCACCAAAATCTGAGTGACTCATAATCCACAAAAGTCACCCCACACATTCGGCCATTCACTTAAACCACAATCGAGTTGAGTACACTTACCCTTACTAACGATCCTACCACGCTTGTAATCTTTGAACCTTATCCTTGTTATCACAGAGTTAATGACAGGACAGTTAGATAGTCTTTTGGCTTTTAGCAAAACGTACAAAAGAGGTTAACTGAATACTTACCAAGTGCCCTTTCGATCCTGCGGCCTAGATAGCTATTACATGGATCCGGCTTTTAACACTTGACTGAGAGTAGGTAACAATCGATTTGTGATGGAGGAAAACAACAAGGGTTTGGCATGAATAGGAATTTCGACAAGGAAAAAGTCAGTGGTAATTCGAAAATAGAAGAGTTTGGCTATGAGAGTATTCGACAAAAAGAATTCGGCTATAGGAGATTTCGGCAATTAGGAGAATTTGGCTACGGGAAAACCGATTAAGGGAAGAAAAGAAAGACTAATGAAAGCTCAAAGAACCTTTCAAAGCATTTGGCCTCTCCTTTTATAGCCACCAGTCGAATACTCCTTTCCCCACAGCCTATTCGGCAACAATTCCTCCCTCTCCTCATCTCCTAACTTTTCTCCTCATAACACCTTAGCCTTATTCAAAATTTCCTCCATTATCAGTTCCCCTTACCACTCAAACACTCCAACGCAAGATTTCAAATTCCATACAACTCTGGCCGTCCACTTATGCAAAATAAACACTCCACAAAATACCACTCCTAAGCCTTAAACCTTGGACCCCCTCAGCTGACAATCATGCCACCTTATAGCTCCCCAAGTGACACTACTTGCCACTGGACCACAAGCCCATTTGTGTCATATTTTCCCTGAATCTGCTTAAGAGGCCTAATGCCTGAGACTATGGTCCACTAAGGCAAAAATTAAAATTTTCCCTAAGGTCTTCTCTATCTCTAAGACTTCAAATAATCCCGATACTACCTTAAAATTAATATTCTAAGTGCTACTTATACATACCAAGTTTAGTGCGCAAAAATTTAGAGTTTCAAGATTTTGGGACGTTACAACTTGGTTAGTGCCGTTCTCTTGTTCTAAAAAATTTTAAACGCTCCCATGGCCAAGGCCCAATTTTACTAGGCCCAAATTTGGGGCGTTACAACACGGGTAGAGACACTGTCGTGTGTATCAGTCCACACGGCCTAACACACGGGCGTGTGACTTGGCATGTGATGCAAGTCAAAGAGTTACATGGGGCATGACACGGCTTGATTACGGGTGTGTCATAGGGTTACACGGGCGTGTCCCTCTGCCATACGGGGATGTGAGCCTTGCATCTAGAAGAAATTTTGAAATTTGATGAAATTTTCTTTCTGAGATCCCGATTAAGCCCTGATTTGATTCTAATGTTTATATTGGGCCTCAAGGTCCCATTCAAGGGACAATATAATTAGTATCAGACATGAATAGTAAATGATGTGAAATATCTGTAATTATTCTTTAAATTTTGGTAATGCTCTGTAACCCTATTTCAGCGACGAATGTGAGTTAGAGATGTTACATTTATTGGTATCAGAGCTAAAGTTTAGCCGATTCTCAAACTAAACGTAGCATATGTGAAGTTTAGAAATACATGCCATTATATAACCTGTGATAGTGTGATATCTCCTGACTCTGATCAAAATTGTTTCACAAATAGACATAAATGCTTTCCAATTGAGATAATTCCGATAATTCCGAAAGGGATACTCAAGTATCTGAGTAAAATGTTACTTATGATGAAACATAATTCGAAAAGGTACGGGTAAATGTTTTATAGTACATGAGAATAATAAATTTTATGTTATATGATTATATACATGCAAGTTAAATTGTGAGGCTTTACAATTTCCACCCCCTTATTTTTTTACTTATATCTAATGAAATTCATAAGATTTATATTGATTTAGTTCAGAAGTGTGGAACTAAAGAGTTCAGTGGCTGAATGATAAATAAAACAGTTAAAATTGAGAATGAGTTAGTAAATAAAGATGGGTTCTAAAGAGAAATATCATATTTTTCTGAAAACTATTTGGGATATGCAATGCCACTATTAAAGAAAAAAGTTATTTATGAGAAATCGATTTATTCAGATATGATATCTACAGAATGGGTTAACTAAAAATTTCTTTCGAATAAGCTTCTTGAGTGAACTGAATGATGTGAGATTATTGATGACTTTATTAGTCAGTGGAATAGTGATGAAATTGCAAAGATATTTGAATACAGTTGTTATAATCGAGTATATTACAACAATCTCTTCTGGGTATTTTACATGCTCTATTATTCTCAAAGGTATATGAAATTGTTCATGTTTAGATGCGATATTTATCATATAGAAGGATTGGCGAATCATGATATTAGACAGAACTATTGTTAGTCTGGTTGATTTATAATTGACATTGTTCTTGTAACACCCCTATCCCGTGTCCGTCGCCAGATTAGGGTTAGGAGCATTACCGGATAGATTGAAAAACACTTACAAAAATTCATACATTCATCCATCAATCTAAAACGTAATGTCCTTTAATACGGTCAACGAGACCTTAAGCATGCTTATAAATCTGGGTCGGGACTAAACCAAAACGCATACAAAATTTGAAGGAAAATTAAAACTTTTATAGGTTTCAAGCGTTACACGCCCGTGTGGGCAGGCCGTGTGCCTCCCACGGTTGGTAGACACCCCGTGTGTCCTCCCCGTGGTTGAAACTGACTTATCTTCCACGGCCACTAAGCACGCCCGTGTACTCAGGCCGTGGTCAATCCTGTCAAAAATCACATGGCTACTAGGCAACAGACACGTCCGTGTGCCAAGGCCGTGTACTCTTGTGCTAGCTATATACTTAGCCCACGGTCACTAGGCACGCCCGTGTGACACGACCGTGTGACATTATAGGCCCTTTTCAAGGCCAAAATTCCACCCATTTGGGTCATACCTAGAAGCAATGTCAACCAACTTATTTCATACCCATATGTCAAGCAAGAACATACCAATTAACCATCCAATCTATACATTCAATAACCATTTCAACAATGCCAACTTCCAAGACCAAAACATATAACAAAAGTATAATACATTCATTTGCTTAACTCAAAAGCTTGACCATTTCATGAATCAATTAACCATGCCAAAACATGATTCATATATCATGATCATAATGCATAATCTCAACTCATCTCTAGCCAAATCCCATGGCTAAGTTCATATAATAACATATACCAAAATACTAGCCTATACATGCCATATCTAGCTTTATACATTTCCAAAGTGTACCAAAATGAGTTTATTAGTGTGATGATGATCCTTGACGGTCCCTAGCCTTTAGTAGCTTTGATGACCTATAAAACAGAGAAAACACACACACAGAGTAAGCTTTCCAAAATCTTAGTAAGTCATATACAAATAAACTTAACATGTAAACCATTTAAGCATATATAACCATTGGCACAATTCATATTCATGGTGTATTTCTCTCATAAATGCATTAAACCATAACCTTGGTCATATTTGTCACATTCATCAATTCAAGAATCACATGTATATACATAACTCTTACATAACTATCCTTGTATCTCATTCACATTCTCATAATCAATTGTACATTCCCTCAAATCAAACTCACTTAGGTCCTTAACTTTTTATACACACTAAGTGTATATACTAAATGTACCTGAAACGGATAATCATTCACTTAATTAATCATCGCTCAGATTTGCAATTCGTATCATAAACTTGCCCGTTGAACCTTTATGAATCTAATAAGATACTCAAAAAGCTCGGAATAGTCGTACAATGCCAATGTCCCAGACGAGGTCTTACATGCACTCATATATCGGTGCCACTATCCCAGACAGGGTCTTACACAAATCAATACGATGCTGATGTTCCAGACACGGTCTTACACGTAAAGCTCATATCGATGCCAACGTCCCAGATGTGGTATTACACGTAAAGCTCATATTGATGCCAACATTCCAGACGTGGTCTTACATGAAATCTCAAATCAATGCCAACATCCCAGACGTGGTCTTACATGATAAAATAGAACATATACCTATGTCATGACATAGCTAATCCTATCTATTCCTAGGTTCGTACGGGACTTCTCGGACATTGTCACTAAGTAATCCTTATCTCGAAATTCATGAACAGATCATGTCATAAGTATTCATCGATAACAATAGTCATAAAACATACATAATTCAATACGAATTTGTTTATTTGCATAATGACTTACCTCAGATTCAATCTAAGTCTGTTTTCCTCGATTCTTGATCTAAATATATTTAGAATTAACCCTTTTATTCACTAATTCATTCAATTCAATCCATACACATATATTTAGGGCTATTTGCAAATTAACCCACGCTTAGCCGAATGTTCCTACCTCTCATACAAGCCCATATTTTTCATCAAATTTGTAATTTAGCCGTTCAAATTACTACTTTCTCAATTTAGCCCTAATTAGTTAAATTCATCAAAAATTCAAAAACAAAGTATGTTCATCTAGCTCAAATCCTTCACTTAACACCATAAATCATCACAAAGCTCAACATATCATCAATGGCATATCTCACAAACATCATCAATACACAAAATTAATTCATGGGTTTTGTAGCTTTCTAAGCAACGATTGCAAAAACATAGAAATTATCAAAAATCGAAGTCAAAACTTACCTTGATTCAAGCTTGTATGTGCCGAATGTATGAGAGCTTTTAAACCTTTCTTTCTTTTGATTTTCAATGAATGAATGCATGAAATAATGTCCATTTTTATGTTTTAATCATTTTGTAATTCATTAATAAACAATTTCCAATTTTAACCTTATAATATAAAATCACAAAACATAAATTCTAAGGTTATTATGGACTGTAGTCATCCACTATCTATAAAAATAGCTAATTTGTCATATAAAACCTCCACTTTAACAAAGCCACAACACATTGATACTTTAACAAATAGCAAGAACCTTTCACATTTAATGCAATTCCATCCTTTTGTCAAATTAAGCACATGAAAGGACAAATTAGCTTACGGAAATTTAACACATGATTAATCATATATCAAAGACGTAGAAAATAATATTAAAATATTACACTGACTCAGATTTGTGGTCCCAAAACCACTGTTCCGACTAGGGTGTAAACTGGACTATTACAATTCTCCCCCTTTAGGGATTTTCGTCCCCGGAAATCTTACCGTTAAACAGAGTCAGATATTGTTGTCTGATTAAATCTTCCGGTTTCTACGTTGCCTCTTCAATTTCGTGCCGATTCCATAATACTTTCATTAATGGAATTTTCTTATTTCTCAACTCTTTCACTTCACGAGCTAAGATACAGATCGGTTCTTCTTCGTAAGTCATATCAGATCGGATTTCAATTTCAGATGGGGCAATCACATGTGATGGATCGGATCGATATCTACGAAGCATTGAAACATGAAATACATTATGAATCATTTATAACACAGACGGCAACTTTAATCTATATGTAACAGGCCCAACACGTTCAATGATCTCATACGGTCCGATGAATCTCGGGCTCAATTTGCCTTTACGTCCAAATCGGAGTACTTTCTTCCACGGTGATACTTTCAGAAATACCTTGTCACCGATCTAAAATTCTATATCTTTCCGTTTCAAGTCTGCATAAGACTTCTGACGATCAGATGCTGCTTTCAAATAATCTCGGATCAGTTTCACTTTCTGTTCTGAATTTTTTATCAAATCAACCCCATGTAGCTTATTTTCTCTAAGCTAAGTCTAATACAGAGGTGTACGACATTTGCTCCGTACAAAGCTTCATAAGGTGCCATTTTGATGCTTGACTGAAAACTGTTATTGTATGCGAATACAATCAAAGGCAGATACTATTCCCACGACCCATTAAACTCAAGTATACAGCATCTCAACATGTCTTCAAGAATCTGAATAATTCGTTCAGATTGACCATCTGTTTCCGGATGAAAAGCTGTACTGAAGTGTAATTTCGTGCCCAAAGCTTCTTGCAATTTCTTCCAAAATCGTGATGTAAATCTCGGATCTCTATCTGACACAATAGATAGTGGCACCCAGTGCAATCTCACAATTTTAGAAATATAAAGCTCGGTTAATCTATCAAGTGAATAATCAGATCTTATCGAAAAAAATTGGTAGATTTCGTCAATCAGTCAACTATGACCCAAATCGCATCTTTCTTTCTCGAAGTCAGAGGCAATCCAGAAACAAAATCCATTGTCACTCTATCCCATTTCCACTCAGGAATCAGAATCAGTTGTAGCAACCCAGATGGAACTTGATGTTCAACTTTCACTTGTTGACAGATTATACATTTCGAAACAAAGTTAGAAATGTCTCGTTTCATACCAGACCACTAATAGTGTCGTTCAAATCATGATACATTTTAGTACTTCCCGGATGAACGGATAGGCGGCTTTTATGAGCTTTACACAAAATTGACTGAATCAACTCTGGATTTCTCGGAACACAGATACGATTTCAGAATCTCAAACAATCATCAACAATTTGAAATTTAGATTCAGAATTCGGATCACATTGAGCTCGTTTCATTAATAACTCATTATCAGATTTCTGAGCATTACATATCTGCTATAAAAACAATGGTTTTGCTTTTAACTCAGCTAACACGAAACTGCCATCAGTCAAATCTAACTGGGCATTCAAAGCATGTAGTGCAAACAATGATTTTCGACTCAGTGCATCTGCAACAACATTTGCTTTACCCGGATGATAATCTATCACAAGCTCATAATCTTTTAACAGTTCTAACCATCTTCTTTGACACAGGTTCAAATCATTCTAAGTCATCAGATATTTCAAACTTTTATGATCTGAAAACACATGACATTTCTCACCGTACAGATAATGGCGCCAAATCTTAAGTGCAAACACAATCGCAGCAAGCTCAAGGTCGTGTGTCGGATAATTCTTTTCATGAGGCTTCAATTGTCTCGAGGCATAAGCTACAATTTTGCCTTCCTACATCAAAACACATCCCAGACCATTTAATGAAGCATCACTGTATATAATAAATTCTTTTCTTGACTCTGGCTGTACTAACTCTGGAGCTTCTGTTAACAGAGTTTTCAACTGATTAAAACTTTTCTAGCATTTATCCGACCATTCAAATTAACATCTTTCTGAAGTAATCCAGTCAACGGAGTAGCTATCGTTGAAAATCCTTTTACAAACCGACGATAATAACTAGTCAAACCCAGAAAACTACGAACTTCAGACACGTTCTTTGGAGGTTTCCAATCCAAAATAGTAGAAATATTGCTTGGATCCACTCGGATTGCAGAAGCTGACACAATATGCCCTAGAAAACTAACCTCGTGTAACCAGAATTCACATTTGCTAAATTTCGCATACAATTACTTTTCTCTTAGAGTTTGCAACACGATTCTTAAATGTTCAGCATGCTCATTTTCATCACGTGAATAAATCAATATGTCATCTATGAATACCACAACAAATTGATCTAGGTACGATCTGAAAATTTTGTTCATCAGATCCATAAAAACAGCAGGAACATTAGTTAGTCCAAGTGGCATAACTAAGAATTCATAATGTCCATACTTCGTTCTGAAAGCAGTCTTTAGAATGTCTGAATTTTTAACTCTCAACTGGTAGTATCCCGATCTCAGATCAATCTTGGAAAACACAGTAGCTGCTTTTAACTGATCAACTAAATCATCAATTTTGGGCAATGGGTATTTATTCTTTATAGTCACCTTATTCAACTGATGATAATCGATACACATTCTCATTGTGCCATCTTTCTTTTTCACAAATAGAACAGGAGCTCCCCATGGCGAAAAACCCGGTCTAGTAAACCCTTTATCAGTCAATTCTTGCAACTGTGACTTTAACTCCTTCAACTCTATTGGTGCCATTCTATACGGAGCTATCGAAATAGGTGTCGTACCAGGTAACAACTCAATACCAAAATCAACTTCACGAATCGAGGGCAAACCCGGTAACACATTAGAAAACTCGCAGACAATAGGTACAGACTCAATTTTCCTTTCAGACATTTTCGAATCAATTACATAAGCAAAATATACCTCATATCTTTTTTTTCACGTAACTCTGAGCTTTCAATTTCGATATCACAGTAGACAATCCATTCAAATCATCAGACTCAATCCGTACAATTTCATTATTCGAACATTTCAAACCTATAGTCTTTCTTTTAGAATTCACAATAGCATCATGCAAAAATAACCAGTCCATACCCAAAATGATATCGAACTTAGCAAATGGCAAAAGCATCAGATTAGCAGGGAAACAGATATCTCAAAACATTAACGAATAGTTCTTGCATACTTTGTCAACAAGGACGCTTTTACCTAAGGAGTTCGATACTTTTATAGCAAATCAATAGACTCTACAGGCAAAGTCTTGCTGAATACTAAATTCATGCATATATACGAATGCGTAGAATCAAGGTCTATCAAATCACAGAAGTATCATAAAGTGTAAAAGTTCCAGTTATAACATCAGGTGATGAAACTTCCTCACGAGCTCGGATAGCATACGCTCTGGCAGGCGCTCTAGCTTCAGATGTTGCAACAGTGTCTCTCGTCATCCTCTGACTACCACTAACATTTTTTACATTCTTTGGAGGTCTATATCTCATAGGTGCATTATCAGGTCTCGGATTCTGAACAATATCTGGCTCGACAGACTCAGGAAAATCACGGATGAAATGATCAAGCGATCCACATCTGAAGCGACAATGTTTACATTCAGGTCTCTCAGTCTGGACATTACCAACACTGGCTACTGAAGTTGCTAGAGTTTTGGAACTCATTTGTGATCTAGCTCGATTTCTTTTTGAATGTCCCACACTGTCTCTTGAATGAATTTGATCATCTCTGAATCTCTTCGACGCAGACTGAAATGACTTGCTTGGATATCTATTTCTCATAACTCTAGCGTCAGACTCAACTTTTCTTTTATCTTTCCCGAGTGCTTCAGCTTTGCAAGCTCGGTCAACGAGTACAACGAACTCTTTTATTTCTAAAATCCAGAATAGCAAACGAATGTCTTCATTAAGGCCATCTTCGAATCCTTTACACATTATAGCTTCAGATGATACACATTCTTGAGCATACAAACTCAGTCTCACGAATTCTCGTTCATACTCAGAAACAGTCATTCGGCACTGTTTAAGTTCCAGAAATTCCTTCTATTTTTGATCGATGAATCTTTCGCTGATATATTTCTTCCTAAACTCAATCTAAAAGAAGTCCCATGTAACTCGTTCACTTAGAACAACAAAAATTAAGGTTTTCCACCATTGATAAGCCGCATCTCGAAGCAAAGATACAACACACTTTATGCATTCTTCCAGAGTCAGAGACATTTCGTTGAATACCCGGATCGTATTCTCTAACCATAACTCGCCCTTTTCAGCATCATCATCATTGGTAGCCCAAAACTCTTCAGCCCCATACTTACGGATCTTGTCAACCGGAGGCTTATTCAAAAGGTTCGGATGCATAACTGGTGGCACAAATATAGTCTGAGGGGGATTAACTGGGGACAGGGGTTGCGAAACAGTCAGGTTATTCTTTCCAAACTAAGTGAACCACTCACTCATCATCTGGAGGAAAGCTTGTTTAGCTTCTCCCTCTTGACTGCTCGTAGCCGGTCTCGAATCAGAGGGCATTGTCTCTTGCGCAGGAGTAGGCGCATTACTCTCTATGTTGTCAGCTATGGCTCTTTCGGGATCCATTGATATAAAGAAATCACATTTTATACGTCAGGATTCATCACACTATCAAAATTCAGATATATGGCATGTATAGCTAGACTCTGACACGCTACTTTAGTCCGAGAATCGGCTAAACCGTAGCTCTGAGACCAACCAAATGTAACACCCTATCCCGTGTCCCTCACTAAATTAGGGTTAGGAGCGTTACCGGACAGATTGAAAAAACACTTACAGAAATTCATACATTCATCCATCAATCTAAAACGTAATGTCCCTTAATACGGTGAACGAGACCTTAAGCATGCTTATAAATCCGCGTAGGGCCTAAACCAAAACACATACAAAATTTCATGGAAAATTAAAACTTTTCTAGGTTTCAGGGGTTACACGTCCGTATGGGCAGGCTGTGTGCCTCCCACGGCTGCTAGACACCCCCGTGTGTCCTCCCCGTGGTCAAAACTAACTTAACTTCCACGGCCACTAAGCACGCCCATTTACTCAGGCCGTGGTCGATCCTGTCAAAAATCACATGGCTACTAGGCAGCAGACACGTCCGTGTGCCAAGGCCATGTAATCTTGTGCTAGCTATATACATAGCTCACGGTCACTAGACACACCCGTGTGCCATGACCATGTGACATTATAGGCCCTTTTCAAGGCCAAAATTCCACCCATTTGGGTCATACCTAGAAGCAATGTCAACCAACTCATTTCATACCCATATGTCAAGCAAGAACATACCAATTAACCATCCAATCTATATATTCAATAACCATTTCAACAATGCCAACTTCCAAGACCAAAACATATAACAAAAGTATAATACATTCATTTGCTTAACTCAAAAGCTTGACCATTTCATGAATCAACTAACCATGCCAAAACATGATTCATATATCATGATCATAATGCATAATCTCAACTCATCTCTAGCCAAATCCCATGGCTAAGTTCATATAATAACATATACCAAAATACTAGCCTATACATGCCATATCTAGCTTTATACATTTCCAAAGTGTACCAAAATGAGTTTATTAGTGTGATGATGATCCTTGACGGTCCCAAGCCTTTAGTAGCTTTGACGACCGATAAAACAGAGAAAACATATACACAGAGTAAGCTTTCCAAAAGCTTAGTAAGTCATATACAAATAAACTTAACATGTAAACCATTTAAGCATATATAACCATTGGCACAATTCATATTCATGGTTTATTTCTCTCATAAATGCATTAAACCATAACCTTGTCATATTTGTCACATTCATCAATTCAAGAATCACATGTATATACATAGCTCTTACATAAGTATTCTTGTATCTCATTCACATTCTCATAATCAATTGTACATTTCCTCAAATCAAACTCACTTAGGTCCTTACCTTTTTATACACACTCAGTGCATATACGAAACGTACCTGAAACTAATAATCATTCACTTAATTGATCATCGCTCAAATTTGCAATTCGTATCACAGACTTGCCCATTGAACCTTTATGAATCTAATAGGATACTCAGAAAGCTCGGAATAGTCGTACAATGCCAACATCCCAGACGAGATCTTACATGCACTCAGATATCGATGCCACTATCCCAGACAGGGTCTTACATGAATCAATACGATGCTAATGGCCCAGACATGGTCTTACACGTAAAGCTCATATCGATGCCAACGTTCCAGACGTGGTCTTACACGTAAAGCTCATATCGATGCCAACGTTCCACACGTGGTCTTACACGAAGTCTCAAATCAACGCCAACGTCCCAGACATGGTCTTACATGATAAAACAAAACAGATACCTATGTCATGACGTAGCTAATCCTATCTATTCCTAGGTTCGTACAGGACTTCTCGGACATTGTCACTAAGTAATCCTTATCTTGGAATTCATGAACAGATCATATCATAAGTATTCATCGATAAAAATAGTCATAAAAGCATAAATAATTTAATACGAATTCATTTATTTGCATAATGATATACCTCGGATTCGGTCTATCGGAATGGAAATGGCTACTCAGTTACTTTCGCTTTCCCGCGATCTAAGTCCATTTTCCTTGGTTCTTGGTCTTAAGATATTCAGAACTAACCCTTTTATTCACTAATTCATTCAATTCAATCCATACACATATATTTAGGGCTATTTGCAAATTAACCCTCATATTTGCACAATTTAACAATTTAGTCCATTTTCCTCAAAACATCAAATTCGCAAAATCAACCCATACTCATGCTTAGCCGAATGTTCCTACCTCTCATACAAGCCCATATTTTTCATCAAATTTGTAATTTAGCCGTTCAAATTACTACTTTCTCAATTTAGCCCTAATTAGCTAAATTCATCAAAATTCAAGAATAAAGTATGTTTATCTAGCTCAAATCTTTCATGTAACACCATAAATCATCACAAAGCTCAACATATCATCAATGGCGTATCTTACAAACATCATCAATACACAAAATAAATACATGGGTTTCGTAGCTTTCTAAGCAATGATTGCAAAAATGTAGAAATTATCAAAAATCAAAGTCAAAACTTACCTTGATTCAAGCTTGTATGTGCCGAATGTATGAGAGCTTTTAAACCTTTCTTTTCTTTTGATTTTTGGTGAATGAATGCATGAAATAATGTCCATTTTCATGTTTTAATCATTTTGTAATTCATTAATAAACAATTTCCAATTTTAACCTTATAACATAAAATCACAAAAACATAAATTCTAAGGTTATTATGGACCATAGTCATCCACTATCTATAAAAATAGCTAATTTGCCATATAAAACCTCCACTTTAATAAAGCCACAACACATTGATACTTTAACAAATAGCAAGCAACTTTCACATTTAATGCAATTCCATCCTTTTGTCAAATTAAGCACATGAACGAACAAATTAGCTTACGAAAATTTAACACATGATTAATCATATATCAAAGACACAGAAAATAATATTAAAATATTATACTAACTTGGATTTGTGGTCCCGAAACCACTGTTTTGACTAGGTTGTAAACCAGACTGTTACAATTCTATCTTTTTCTGGTCTTCTAAAAGCTATTATATTTGATAAAAGATTTGATGAGAAGATTCATATGATACTATTTTCTACTTCTGTTAGTTGAAGTTTTGAATGGCAAATGTGCAAGTTACACTGTCTCTATTATGACTGTTTATAGTGTAAATGTGCAATATTACTCTTCTGGACTTTCTCTGAGATGTCATCAATCTTTTTATTATTCAACATGGATTATCTTCTCGGAAATTTAGTATAGCTTTACAATTTGGATTTCGTTATCTCAGTTTTCTTGTTATTTTATGGTCTAACTGAAAAAGATATTCATTGGTCGGTGGTAATTATACTTACTACTGTTATGAATTCTGACTTGATTATGAGAATTTGGTAATATCGATCACAGATTGTAGAAACTGTACTATTGCACTGGTTGATATTGGAGCCACCCTCAATTTTCCTCTTCTATTTGAAAAATATTATTGAAGTTGAGGTATTGTTCCATTTATATTGTTGAAACGTCAGATCTACTATAGTATTATGGTTTTAACCTATCTGATGATTGTGGCCTCAGAATAATTTAAAGCTTCGATATCCTTTTAAATTTTTGTGAAAGTGTTTTCTATGGTAGCTACATCAATGATATGGATACTACAGAAAGATGTAAGATTTGAATGGACTGATAAATGTTAGTAAAGTTTTGACTAGTTGGAATCCCTGATGACCGAAGCATTAGTTCTGGTTCAGTCTGAATCGAATAAGAAATTTATTATTACAATGATACATCATTGAATAGATTATACTGTATTTTGATGAAGAAAGGCAAACTAATGGTCTATACTTCTAGCCAAATAAAGCTACAGGAAAAGAATTACCTGATATATGATCTTGAATTGACAATTATTGTGTTTGCACTAAGAATTTGGTAATAGTATCTGTATGATGAAAATATCATATATGTACTGATCATAAAACTTTAAAACACCCGATGGTAAAGAAAGATTTGAATCTGAAACAGAGTGGATGGTTTGAATTATTAAAAGACCCTGATTTGGTAATTGATCATCGTTCAGGAAAACTAAATGTAGTTGCTAATATTTAGAGTAGAAAATCTTTGTTTGCTGTATGAGCAATAAATACTCGATTGCTATTGTCTGATGAAAGATTAATTTTAGCTGAGCTTAAAGCTAAGCTGATGTTTCTACAACAATCTGTGAAGCCCAGAAAAGTTATAATGAGTTGTAAGTTAAATGGGTATAAAGTGAAATAATTACTGATTCAGGATATCGAATTTGAATCTGATGATTGTCTGTTATTTCGAGATAGAGCCTGTGTACTGAAAAATTTAAATCTTGTACATAAAATTTTATACTGAACTCACAATGGTAATATATCTGTCATCCGAGAAGTATGATAAATTGAAAAAAGATGTATTGGTAAACTAGAATGAAATGTGATGTCTTTGAAATTATGTTTAAATGTTTAATATGTCAGCAGATTAAAGCTGAATATCACGTACTGATACTTTTAGAATTGTTACAGCTAGTGATGATACTGGAACAAAAATGGGATAAAGTTATTATGAATTTTATATTAGGATTACCCCTGTCTCAGAAAAAGAAAGATGTTATTTGGGTGATCACCAACTATGTAACACCCCTAGCCCGTATCCATTGCCGGACTAGGGTTAAAGGTATTACCGGATAGATCGGAAACTTTTACTGACATTACAAACAATCATTCATCAATTGCAATCATAATGTTCATTAAATAGGTTAACAAGACCTTAGTTGTGCTTTAAACAGAGTCGGGATGAAACCGGAACACATACAGAAATTCTCAGAAAATTTTTAAACTTTCTAAGTTTCAGGGGTTACAAGCCTGTGTGGGCAGGTCGTGTGCCTTCCATGGCTGTTAGACACATCCCATGTGTCTTCCCCGTGGTCGAATCTGACTTAACCCCACGGCCACCAAGCACGCCTGTGTATTTTGGCTGTGGTCAATTTTGACTTGGCTCCACGGCCACCAAGCACGCCCTTGCAGTTTGGCTGTGGTCGATTCTAACTATACCACATGGCTACCAGGCACGACCGTGTGCCAAGGCCGTGTACTCTTAATCAGCTACTGACTTAGTCCCACGGTCAATTGGCACGCCCGTGTGCCACAATCGTGTGGCAAAATATGCCATTCGCAAGGCTAATATGCCACCCCCAATTAGGGTCAAACCTACAAGAATATTACCAGTACATCTCAAGCACATATGACAACCAAGAACATATCAAAATAATCATCCAATCTCTACATTCCATTCCAATTCCAATCATGCCAAATCTACAAGACTAAAACTCATGTAAATACAAGCATAATTTATCCATACACTCACCATAAACTTAACCATTTTAAATACTATCAAACCATATCAAAATCATATTTATTAAAGCATATAGCCATCACATAACTAGCCAAATCACATGGCTAAGTTCACATCTCAATCTAATACAATTAGCTAGCCTATACATGCCATACTTAGTTATTCACATTTCAAAAATATACCAAAACAAGCTGAGTAGTGTGATGACGATCCTCAATGGTCCCCGAGCCTTCAGTAGCTTTGACGATCTATAAAACAGGGAAAAATGCACACAAAGTAAGCTTTCCAAAAGCTTAGTAAGCCATATAGAAATAAACTTAATACACAATGCATATAATCAATTTGAATTACTGGTACCTATAAATCTCATAGCCATTTCATTTCATAGACTTCGGCACATTTACTCACTCAAATATTGCCACATATTTCATTTCACATATCACATAAATCCTTTGCTTATTCATATTCATTCTTGTATCTCATTCATATTCTCATGTTCAATCATACATTTCTTCCAATCAAATTCGTATAGGTACTTACCTTTTATACACAATTAGTGTACATACCAAACGTGCCTGTAGCGAATATACATTCACGTAATTGTTCATAGCTCGGATTTACCCATTGAACAGTTCGGAATCTAATAGGATATACAAAATACTCAGAATAGTCATACAATGCCAACGTCCCAGACGCGGTCTTACATGTAATCAGATGTTGATGCCACTGTCTCCAACAGGTTCTTACACGAATTAATACGATGCCGATGTCCCAGACATGGTCTTACACGTAAAGATCATATCGATGCCAACGTCCCAGACGTGGTCTTGCACAAAATCTCGAATCAATACCAACGTCCTAGACGAGGTCTTACATGATAAAATAGAGCAGATACCTATGTCATGACATAGCTAATCCTATCTATTCCTAGGTTCATACGGGACTTCTCGGGCACTGTCACTAAGTCAACCTTATCTCGAAATTCATGTACAGATCATCTCATAAGCATTTATAGTTAACAATAGTCATATGAACATGCACAGTTCAATACAAATACGTTTATTTGCATAATGACTTACCTTGGATTCGATTTAATTGAAATGGAAACGGCTACTTGGTTACTTTCGCTTTCTCGCGACCTAAGTCTGATTTCTTCGGCTCTTGATCTAAACATATTCAAATTTAACCCTTTTATTCAGTAACTCATCCAATTCAATCCAAATATACATATTTAGGGCAATTTATAAATTAGCCCTTACATTTGCACATTTTATCAATTTAGTCTATTTTTCTCAAAATATCAAATTCACAAAATCATCATTTTAATCATGCATGGCCTAATGCTCCTATATAACATATAAGTCTAAACATTTCATCAATTTCACAATTTAGTCCCTCAAATTGCTATTTTCTCAATTTAGCCCTAATTAGCTAAATTCATCAAAAATTCAAGAACAAAATATGTTCATTAAACACATATCTATCATTTAACACCATAAATCATCATAAATCATATGAGTTCATCAAAGTCTCATATCACAAACATCATCAATTCTCAAAATTGAAGCATGGGTTTTGTAGTAGACAAAACAACGATTACAGAAACGTAGAAATTATCAAAAACCAAACAAAACTCTTACCTTAATCTACTTGAGCAAGGGCCGAACATTCAAAGGTTTTAACCTATTTTTCTTTTCTTCTTTTTCGGTGCAAGAACATATAAATGGCCACCATCTTTTTAACTTTGTTTTTATTATAATATCTTATAATATATTATATTAACTTAACTTATAAAATAAACATATAAAAGCATAATATATATATACATGTTGCCGTCCACTAACCAAAATAAAGGCTAAATTGCCACATAAAGCATTCACTTATTAAAAGCCATCACAATTAGATACTTCTCATATAGCATACACATTTTTACATTCGATGCAATTTAATCCTTTTATCAAATTAAATATACAGATGAACAAATTAGCTTACGAAGATTTAACACATGCTTAATCACTTATCAATGACACAAAAAATAATATTAAAAAAATATTTCACAGACTCGAATTTGTGGTCCCGAAACCACTGTTCTGACTAAGGTATAAACCGGACTATACAATTCTTCCCCTTAGGGATTTTCGTCCTCGAAAATCATACCATTAAACAGATTCGGATATTGCTGTCTCATTGAATCTTTAGGTTCCTACGTAGCCTTTTCTATTTCATGTCGATTACACAATATTTTCACTAACGGGATTTTCTTATTTCCCAACTCTTTCACTTCACGAGCTAAGATACAGATCGGTTCCTCTTCATAAGTCATATCAGATCGGATTTCAATTTCAGATGGAGGAATAACATGAGAGGGATCAGATCTGTATCGTCTAAGCATTGACAAGTGAAATTCATTATGGATCTTTGCTAGCTCAGGTGGCAACAACAATCTATACGCAACTGGCCCAACTCGCTCAATGATTTCATACAGTCCAATGAATCTCGGACTCAACTTGCCTTTACGTATGAATCAAAGTACTTTCTTCCACGGAGACACTTTCAGAAATACTTTGTCACCGATCTCAAATTTTATATCTTTTCTTTTCAAATATGCATAGGATTTCTGGCAATCGAATGCTACTTTCAAGCTATCTCGGATCACTTTTACTTTCTGTTTTGAATCTTTTATCAAATAGACCCCGTGTATCTTGTTTTCACTGAGCTCAGTCCAATACAGAGGTGTCTATCATTTACGTCCATACATAGCTTCATAGGGTGCCGTTTTGATGCTCGACTGATAACTATTATTGTAAGCAAATTCGATCAATGGTAGATACTGTTCCCACGTACCGCCAAACTCAAGAATGCAACATCTCATCATACCTTCGAGAATCTGAATAATCCGTTCAGACTGACCATCTATTTGAGGATGAAAAGCTGTACTGAAATGCAGTTTCGTCCCTAAAGCTTCTTCTAGATTCTTCCAGAATCGTGATGTAAACCTCGGATCTCTATCAGACACAATGGATAGTGGCACTCCGTGCAATCTCACAATCTCAGAAATATAAAGCGCAACTAATCTATCAAGTGAGTAATCATATCTTACCGGAATAAAATGGGCAGATTTCGTCAATTGATCAAATACGACCCAAATCGCATCTTTCTTTCTCGGAGTCTGAGGCAAACCAGAAACAAAATCCATTGTCACTCTATTCCATTTCCATTCGGGAATCAGAATCAGTTGTAGCAACCCAGACGGAACTTGATGTTCAGCTTTAACTTGCTGACAGATTAAACATTTTGACACATAGTCAAAAATATTTCTTTTCATACAGACCACCAATAGTGTCATTTCAAATCTTGATACATCTTTGTGCTTCTCAAATGAACAGATAGACGGCTGTTATGTGCTTCACTCAAAATTAACTGAATCAACTCCGAATTTCTCGAAACATATATACGGTCTCAAAATCTCAAGCAATCATCAACGGCTTTAAATTCAAAATCAGAATTCAAATCACACTGAGCTCGTTTCGCTAATATATCATTATCAAGTTTCTGAGCATCACATACCTGTTGTAAGAACAACAATTTTGCTTTTAATTCAGCTATCACTAAACTATCATCAGACAGATCTAATTTAGCATTTAAAGCACATAATACAAACAGTGATTTCCTACTCAGTGCATAGCAATGACATTTGCTTTACCCGGATGATAATCTATCACAAGCTCGTAGTCTTTCAACAATTCTAACCACCTTCTCTGTCTCAGGTTCAAATCTTTCTAAGCTATCAGATATTTCGAACTCTTATGATCTGAAAACACATGACATTTCTCGCCGAACAGATAATATCGCCAAATCTTTAATGCAAACACAATCGCAGATAACTTGAGATCATGTGTCGGATAGTTCTTTTCATGAGGCTTTAACTGTCTTGAGGCATAAGCTATTACTTTGCCTTCCTGCATCAATACACATCCCAGACCATTCAATGAAGCATCACTGTAAATCACAAATTCTTTACCCGATTCTAACTGTGTCAAGACTTGAGCTTCTGTTAAAAGGGCTTTCAACTTATCAAAGCTTTTCTGACACTTTTCAGACCATTCAAATCTAATATCTTTCTGAAGCAATTTCATTAACGGAGTAGCTATCATTGAAAATCCTTTCACAAACCGACGATAATAACCAGCTAGTCCTAGAAAATTGCGGACTTTAGACACATTCTTCGGAGGTTTCCAATCCAGAATAATAGAAATCTTGCTCGAATCCACTCGTATTCCAAAGGATGATACTATATATCCTAGAAAATTGACTCCACGCAACCAGAATTGACATTTTCTAAATTTCGCATACAATTGCTTTTCTCGCAGAGTTTGCAATATAATTCTCAGATGCTCGGCATGTTCAGCCTCATCACGTGAATAAATCAAAATGTCATCTATAAACACTACCACAAATCGATCTAGGTACGGTCTGAAGATTCTATTCATGAGATCCATAAAAATAGCAGGAGCATTGGTTAATCCCAATCCCATAATGCTCATAATGCTCGTACCTCATTCTAAAGGCAGTTTTCAGAATGCCTAAATCTTTCACTCTCAATTGATAATGTCCCAATCTCAGATCTATCTTTGAAAACACAGAGCTCCTTTTAGCTGATCAAATAAATCATCAATTCTGGGTAACGGATATTTGTTCTTTATTATCACTTTGTTCAACTAACCATAATCAATGCACATTCTCATCGTGCCATCTTTCTTTTTCACAAACAGAACAGGAGCACCCCAAGGTGAAAAACTCGGTCTGGTGAAACCTCTGTCAGTTAACTCTTGCAACTGTGACTTTAACTCTTTCAACTATGTTGGTGCCATTCTATACGGAGCTATCGAAATAGGTGTCATACCAGGCAACATATCAATACGAAACTCAACTTCACAAATCGGAGGCAAACCCGATAATTTCTCAAGGAATACATCAAAGAATTCACAGACTACTGGCACTGATTCAACTTTCCTATCAAATGCTTTCGAATCAATTACATAAGCAACATAAGCATCGTAGCCCTTTTTCATATAACTCTAAGCTTTTAACACAAATATCATACCAGGTAATCCACTCAAATCATTAGACTCAATCCTGACTATTTCATCATTCAGACATCTCAAATTAATAGTCTTTCTTTTACAGTTCACAACAGCATCATACAATGACAACCAGTCCATACCCATAATTATATCAAACTCATCACATGGTAGTAGTATCAGATCTGCAAGGAAATAGATATCTCGAAACATTAACGGGCAATTCTTACATATTTTGTCAACCAAAACATTTTACCTAAGGGGTTTGATACTTTTATAACAAACTCAGTAGACTCTATAAGCAAAGTCTTATTGATTACCAAATTCACGCATATATATGAATGTGTAGAATCATGGTCTATCAATGCAATTACAGAAGTATCATAAAGTGTAAATGTACCCGTTATAACATCTGGAAATGAAGCTTTCCCACAAGCTCGTAAGCATATGCTGTGGCAGGTGCTCTAACTTCGGATCTCGCAATAGTATCCCTTGTATTTCTCTGACTACCACTGACATTTCTTACATTTCGTGAAGGTCTACCCCTTGCTGTAGCATTCTCAAAACTTAGATTCTGAATAGTCTCTTGCTCAACTGACTCTAGGCAACCTCGAATGAAATGATCTAATGATCCACATCTGAAGCAAGCCCGGTCATTCAATGTACAACTTCCCGGATGCCTTTTTTCCACAATGCTTACACTCGGGTCTTTTAGAACAGACATTTCCAACACTTGCTATTGAAGTTGCTGGAGTTTTGGAGCTCATTTGTGATCTAGCTCGATCTCTATTCGGTTGTCCCACATTAGCCTTTGAATGGCTATGTTCATCTCTAAATTTCTTTGTAACAGGCTGAAATGATCTACTCTGAAATCTCTTTTTCACATCTCTAGCTTCAGAATCAGACTTCTTTTTATCTTTCCAAAGTGCTTCAGCTTTGCACGCTCAATCAACAAGTACAAAAAACTATTTTATTTCTAAGATCCGACTAACAAACGGATATCTTCATTAAGTCCATCTTCAAATCTTTTGCACATTATTGCCTCAGTAGATATACATTCACAAGCATATTGACTCAGTCTTACAAACTCTCGTTCATATTTCGTAATAGACACATGGCCTTGTTTCAAGTTCAGAAATTCCTTCCGTTTTTGATCGATGAACCTCTCACTAATATATTTCTTCCTGAACTCAATCTGAAAGAAGTCCCATGTCACCCGTTATTTTGGAACAACAGAAATTAGAGTCTTCCAACACTGCTAAGCTGCATCTTGAAGCAGTGAAATAACACATTTAATACTTTCTTCTGGTGTCAAAGACATCTCATCGAATACCCGTATCGTGTTTTCTAACCAGAACTCGGCCTTCTCAGCATCATCATCACTGGTAGCCCTGAACTCTGTAGCCCCATACTTACGGATTTTGTCAACTGGAGGCTTGTTTAACAAATTCAGATTCATAGTCGGAGGCGTAGCAGATGTCTGATGGTGGTGGGGGTGGAGGTTGCGAAACAGTTGGATTATTTCTAACAAATTGAGTGAACCACTCACTCATCATATGGAAGAAAGCTTGTTTAGCTTCTCCCTCTTGACCGCTCATAGTCGGTCTCGAATCAGAGTGCACTGTCCTTTGCATAGGAGTAGGCGCATTACTTTCTACATCGTCAGCTACGGCTCTTTCGAGATCCATTACTATACGGAAATCACATTTTATACATCAGGATTCATCACACTATCACAGTTCAAATATATGGCATGTATAGCTAAACTCTGACACGCTACGTTAGTCTGAGAATCGTCTAAGCTGTAGCTCTAATACCAACCAAATGTAACACCCCTAACCCGTATCTATCGCCGGACTAGGGTTAAAGGTATTACCAGACAGATCGGAAACTTTTACTGACATTACAAATAATCATTCATCAATCACAATCATAATGTCCCTTAAATAGGTCAACAAGAGCTTAGTTGTGCTTTAAACAGAGTCGGGACAAAACTAAAACACATACAGAAATTCTCAGAAAATTTTTAAACTTTCTAAGTTTCAAGGGTTACACGCCCGTGTGGGCAGGCCGTGTGCCTTCCACGGCTGTTAGACACACCCATTTGTCTTCCCCGTGGTCAAATTTGACTTAACTCCACGGCTTCCAAGCACGCCTGTGTACTTTGGTCGTGGTCACTTCTGACTTGGCTCCACGGCCACCAAGCACGCCCTTGCACTTTGGCCGTGGTCAATTCTGACTATACCGCATGGCTACCAGGCACGTCCGTGCGCCAAGGCTGTGTACTCTTAATCAGCTACTGACTTAGTCCCACGGTCAATTTGCATGCCCGTGTGCCACAATCGTGTGGCAAAATAGGGTATTTGCAAGGCCAATATGCCACCCCCATTAGGGTCAAACCTACAAGAAAATTACCAACACATCTCATGCACAATTGACAACAAAGAACATATCAAAATAATCATCCAATCTCTACATTCCATTCCAATTCCAGTCATGCCAAATCTACAAGATTAAAACTCATGTAAACACAAGCATAATTTATCCATACACTCGCCATAAACTTAACCATTTCAAATACTATCGAACCATATCAAAATCATATTTATTAAAGCATATAGCCATCACATAGCTAGCCAAATCACATGGCTAAGTTCACATCTCAATCTAATACAATTAACTAGCCTATACATGCCATACTTAGTTATACACATTTCCAAAATGTACCAAAACAAGCTGAGTAGTGTGATGACGATCCTCAACGGTCCCCGAGCCTTTAGTAGCTTTGACGATCTATAAAACAGAGAAAAATGCACACAAAGTAAGCTTTCCAAAAGCTTAGTAAGCCATATACAAATAAACTTAATACACAATGTATATAACCAAATTGAATCACTAGTACCTATAAATCTCATAGCCATTTCATTTAATAGACTTTAGCACATTTGCTCACTCAAATCTTGCCACATAATTCATTTCACATATCACATAAATACTTACCGTATTCATATTCATTCTTGTATCTCATTCATATTCTCATGTTCAATCATACATTTCTTCCAATCAAATTCGTATAGGTACTTACCTTTTATACACAATTAGTGTACATACCAAACGTACATGTAACGAATATACGTTCACGTAATTGTTCATAACTCAGATTTGCCCGTTGAACCATTCAGAATCTAATAGGATATACAGAATACTCAGAATATTCATACAATGCCAACGTCCCAAACATGGTCTTACATGTAATCAGATGTCGATGCCACTGTCCTCAACAGGGTCTTACACGAATTAATACGATGCCGATGACCCAGACATGGTCTTACACGTAAATATCATATCAATTCCAACGTCCCAGACTTGGTTTTCCACGAAATCTCAAATCAATGCCAACATCCTAGACGAGGTCTTACATGATAAAACAGAGCAGATGCCTATGTCATGACATAGCTAATCCTATCTATTCCTGGGTTCGTACGGGACTTTTCGGACACTTTCACTAAGTCAACCTTATCTCGAATTCATGTACAGATCATCTCGTAAGCATTTATCATTAACAATAGTCATATGAACATACACAATTCAATACAAATACGTTTATTTGCATAATGACTTACCTTGGATTCGATTTAACTAAAATAGAAACGGCTACTTGTTTACTTTCGGTTTCCCGCGATCTAAGTTCGATTTTTTCGGCTCTTGATCTAAACATATTCAAATTTAACCCTTTTATTCAGTAACTCATCCAATTCAATCCAAATATACATATTTAGGGCAATTTATAAATTAGCCCTCACATTTGCACATTTTATCAATTTAGTCAATTTTTCTCAAAATATCAAATTCACAAAATCATCAATTAATCATGCATGGCTGAATACTCCTATATAACATATAATTCCAAACATTTCATCAATTTCACAATTCAGTCCCTCAAATTGCTATTTTCTCAATTTAGCCCTAATTAGCTAAATTCATCAAAAATTCAAGAACAAAATATGTTCATTAAACACATATCTATCATTTAACACCATAAATCATCATAAATCATATGAGTTCATCAAAGTCTCATATCACAAACATCATCAATTCTCAAAATTTAAGCATGGGTTTTGTAGTAGACAAAGCAACGATTACGTAAACGTAAAAATTATCAAAAACTGAACAAAACTCTTACCTTAATCTGCTTGAGCAAGGGCTGAACATTCAAAAGTTTTAACCTATTTATATTTTCTTCTTTTTCGGTGGAAGAACATATAAATGGCCACCATCTTTTTAACTTTGTTTTTATTATAATATCTTATAATATATTATATTAACTTAACTTATAAAATAAACATATAAAAGCATAATATAGATATATATACATGTTGTCGTCCACTAACCAAAATAAAGGCTAAATTGCCACATAAGGCCTTCATTTATTAAAAGCCATCACAAGTAGATACTTTTCATAAAGCATACACATTTTTGCATTCGATGCAATTTAATTCTTTTATCAAATTAAACATACAGACGAACAAATTAGCTTACGAAGATTTAACACATGCTTAATCACTTATCAACGACACAGAAAATAATATTAAAAAATATTTCACAGACTCGAATTTGTGGTCTCGAAACCACTGTTCTGACTAAGGTATAAACCGGACTGTTACAAACTATTTGACAAAGTTCATACATTTTATCTTAGTACGAATGGTTTATTCACTTGATAGATTGAATAAGATATAAGTTTTTGAAATTGTCAAGCTATATGGAGTGTCCGTCTTCAATATTTTTGATAGAGATCCATAGTTTACGGTTCATTTCCTGATTTTGGAATAAATTATAAAAAGCTCTGGGTAAGCAGTTACAATTTTTTGATACCACATTTCGCTTTCAGACTGATGGTCAGTCCGAGTGTGTTATTCTAATTCTTGAAGATATTTTTTGATGCTGTATTTTAGAATTTGAAAGCAAACGAAAAAGAAATAATTATTGTTAGTCAAAACTAAATATTATTGGACTAAGCTTGGTAAAAAAAAGATACATGGAGTTGATATGATTCGTGAAAAAGAAGAAAATGTGGAAGAGATCCGAGATAGGTTTAAAGAAGCTTTTGATTGTCAGAAATTTTATGTGAATTTTAAATGAAAAGAAATAGAGTTTCAAGCTAGCGACAAAGTGTTTCTGAAAAATTTGCCATGGAAGAAAGTTTTCCAGTTTGACTGTAAAGACAAATTAAGTTCTTAATTTATTAAAGTACATGAAATTTAGTGAAACAGTTGGAAGTGTTACTTATCAGATGGTATTAATTAGATATATTATTAGTTACTCCTCCGATGGATATGAAATTCAGCTTGACATGAATTATAGTGAAGAATTGATCAGAATTCTGTTATGTGAAGTGAGAAAACTGAGAAATAAAAGGTAGGTTCGGTAAAAGTTTTTTTTTAATAATGATATGATATAGAGAAAGCTACCTGGGAAAACTGGAAGAAAACATGAGAAAGTAATATCCAAATCTTTTTACTGTTATAAATTTTCGAGGAGGAAAAATTTTAAGGGGGAGAGTTGTAACAACCCATTTTTAGAGAAATCTGAACAGTGGTTTCGGGACCACAAATCCGATTCTGGAAAGAAAATTTATTTTAATATTATTTTATGGTCTATAATATGATAATAATGTTGTGTGAAAATTTCGTAAAGAAAATTTATTGATTACATGTTTAAATCGATAAAGGACCAAATTGTACAAGCTGTAAAAGTTGAGTTCTGATAGCTAAAGGGATTAAAAAGCTATAAAACTTTAAATTGGAGGTCCTTATTTTGTAATTAGACCATTAAGAATGCTTAGTCATTAAGGATAATGATTCATCCATGGAAAATAAAATTAAAGAAAATGACAAAATTGGAAGAATAAAAAAATAAAGGTGATAAATAATAAAAGATGAAAATATCATCATTTATCATCATCTTGCATAAATATTGTGCATGGAAACCCTAGAAAAGAGAAAGCAAGCTTTCTTGGCCTAATTAGGTAAGTATTCAAGCCCGTTTTAGTAATTTTTATATTTTTGAGATCGAGGTAACTTAATCTATTTATTTTGGGGATCAATTTGAAAAGATATTAAAGTATTGAATTTTTATCAGGGATGAATACGCTGAAATTATGAAATTTATGGTAGAAAATGAAAGGTTGTTGATAGATAAACAACTTTTTCAAAGTGAATTTTGATGAAAACTTGATTTAGGGACTAAATTGTAAAATGAGAAATCTATGGAAAATTATGATTTTTATGAAATATATGGGCTGTAAATATTACATGAAAAATTTGGTTAGGCTCGGAACAAGGATTAAATTGCATGAATTTTATTTTCCAAGTCTAGGGACGAAATCGTCATTTTTTAAAAGTTTAGGGGCAAAATGGTAAATTTTCCTAAAGTATAAATTGGACTAAATTGAGTATGAATTACATTAAATTGATGATAAATTTACTCGTATAGATCCGGATAAACCGAATATGGATTTAGAACCAGGAAAGGAGAAAATATCGGATTAGTAGATTTTATGTACACGAACACTTATTGACGTAAGTTCGTATAACTAAATTGTATATGTTTATATACTTGAATTGTGTAACATCCCAAACCCGGCCTAGACGTTATAGCCGAATCTGGCGATGTCACATGATAGTGCTTAAGAAAACGTAATTACAATAAAGCCATTTTCGATAGATTAGGTTACCGTAAAAAACGTGTCGTTTATTCACTAATTATCCATTTTCAAAACATTATACGTTGTGAAAGATTTTAAAATAATTTTCTAATTTGTGCGTATTTGATAAAATACTTGTTTATTTTGAAAACTTGAGTTTTCCTACTTCTAGCTGTAATACCATAAACGTCATAAATCCTCAAATTAAACAGAAATCTGTAATGGCCATATTACATAAGGTATACCAAGATATAATCAAAACCGTAAATGAAATAAATAAAAGAAAACCATAAAGGTTCAGAATCGTGGTCATCGCTGAATCTTCTATTGCACCGACTCGTCTACTGTTGGGGATTACCTGAACAGATTAAACAGAAAAAGGGTGAGTTTTCGCAAACTCAGTGTGTAATCCCCACAGAAAACATACACAACACATAATGTCATAAGACAGTCATAAATTCATGGTTCGGGTCTGAGCCCATTACAGATACAGTGTGGAACTTAGCCCACTCAGATACAGAATCATATATGTTCTAAGGCCTTAGCCCATTTCAGACATAATATGCAGATCAGAACAGAATGGAAGAGTCCTACGCACCAGCCTCTACACACCAACTCCGTCCAACCCTACACACCATGTGGGGTTAAAATCAACCCACCCATCCCTACACACTATGCTGTACCGAATGCGGCACATAATCAGAATGTTGCAGCTGAGCTACCAGATAACAGGCTTAAGAGCCTTTCAAATACTTCCTCCAAATATCATCAACCCACTCTGATGCAATGCAACATACATAATATGACATGCTTTTATGCAAATAACAGTTCATACATTCAAATCAGTATACATGTTCAGTACAGATTTCACATAATCAAATCACAGAGCTACGGGTCTAAGTACTTCTTACTGACCCTTCATTAGGTTCACAGTCGACTTAGGCGACCCATGCAACCTTTCAGAACATTTCATTAAAATGGGCTCACACGCCCATGTGGCCTGCCCGTGTGGGCCCACACGGCCCAAATTGGCCTTCGTCGTGTGGATCACACAGCCTAGCTCGGAATCCCACAAGCCCGTGTGGTTCACCTGTGTGGGCCTACATGCTCGTGTGTCCCACACGACACAATTGGTCAAGCCCGTGTGTCATACACGGCCTTGCCTGGCCGTGTCACTCGCCCATGGCCTGGCTCGTCGATCACACGGCCGTGTGGTGACTTACAGTCTTGCACACCGCCTACCACATGGGCGACCACACGCCCGTGTGGCATCAAAAGAGAAGTTTTCGGCTTTCATAGAAACCTTATTTTCTGCGTTTTCGGGTACCCACCTGATTTCGATTGAAGTTAAAATGACTCCTAAGCACTTCAGAACCTATATTCGATCATTAGAACACCATTTTAGTCACTTAAAGCTATACTCAAATGAAAACCCACAAGATGACCGAACGCTAACTCAAAAAAACGTTACCTTTAATCGAATAATCAGGGTTTCATACACTTAGCTCATCAATTAATGATCTCCAGCCCCCTGATTATCTCCTAATCATCCATCAAAACCCCCATAAGTAGAGATTCATTATTGCAATCAAAACTATAATTACTTACCAAGACATAAAGAACCGAAGCGGAAGATTACAGATACTAAGCGATAAAAAGAAAACGGTTGAAATCATAAGAAAAGGGGGGAAAATTCGGCAGCAAAGGTGGGGATGAAACGGCAGAGAGAGAGAAAGAATTTTGAGATGGAAAGTTGTTTTGGAAACAAAAATCAAATCCTATCAGATTTTCCCCAACTCCCACTATCATCAAACTTCACAGACTTACAATCCCAATCAAACTCATCCAGTTTACAAGCCCCATGCCAAAAAGAATTACTCCCTCGTTTACACAGGGATTCGAACATAAGACCTCCGCCATATTAACACACCACTTAACCACCAGACTAGCAGGCCCATTCTGTTAATTACTTACACACTTTTACTTATAAGCCTACTAACCTGAGATAGGGCTTTATTCATAAAAATACCAAGATTTGCCCAAGTCAAGGCTTGAACTTGGGACCTCTCACACATACCCAGAACACTTAACCAACTGAAGCAGATACATACTTGTGTCTCAAAATTACAAAAGTCGAAATTAAAGAAAATCGAGGCGTTACAACTCTACCACCTAAAAGAAAATTTCATCCTCAAAATTTTACCTGATCAGAAAAGGTGAGGATACTACTGACGCATCGAATCCTCTAGCTCCCAAGTAGCCTCCTCCGTGCTATGATTCTGCTACAGCACTTTCACTGAGGGGATAGACTTCCTTCGAAGAACTTCAATATCGGGTTCCAGAATCTGGACCGGATCCTCCTCAAACGTTAGATTTGGTTTGACATCAATGTCCTCAATAGGAACAACATGCATGGGATTAAAGCAGTAGCGTCTCAATATTGAGACGTGGAACACATCATGAATGCGATCCAACTCCGGATGAAGCTCTAATTGGTACGCGACTCGCCCCACTATTTTCAGAATACGGTATGGCCCAATAAACCGAGGGCTTAGCTTACCCTTGCGACCAAACCTCAAAACCTTCTTTCAAGGCGAGACCTTGAGAAAAACTAAGTCTCCCACAGAATACTCAATATCCTTTCTCTTCAGATCAGCATCGGACTTCTGCCTATCTGATGCCTGATCGCTGAAATCAGAGCTTTAAAATTTTTAAAAGAATGATCAAACCTGGAAACTAACTCTGACAACGATTAAAGGTAGGTGTACCTATCGAACAGTAGTATAGCTTAGGCAAGACCGGATATCAAACCCAAAGGAACCAAAAGTATTAATACCAACTTTCTTTTTATTATTTAGCCTTAAAAATAAAGTGAAGCTTGTTTTAATCCAAATTAACAACGACTAAGCTAATGACAAAGACAAAAAGAACGAATTGGGAAATATCTTGAAGAAAAACTCAATTGATCACGACGATACCCTAAGGAAGAATCCACCTAGACTTCACTTGTTATCTAACCCTGAATTATATGATCTATTTACTTAGCTTTATCCGTAGGACTCCCTAACCTATATTAAACCCTCTATCGAGGTGAATAATGTCTAACCCTAGGTTAATTAGTGGAACTCCTGTTCTCTTATAATAACCCCCTAGAATAACAGTAAATCGATCTGTGGATTCTCATATTGGGTTTCACCCTAATCCAGAAAAATCTCGTAACCCTATCTCTAGGCGTTCGATCAACTCCGCTTAATTACGCTAGATCTACTCTTAAGCAGGGTCTATTCCTCCTCCACCTAAGTACATCAGATTTGGATTAAACATGCATAATTAAGAACAAACTAAGTATTTATCATATAATTCAAAAATCAAATAACAAGATTCATCTAGGTTTCATCCCCTTCAGGTATCTGAGGGGTTTAGTTCATAACTAAGAAAGAAAACATCTCAAGAGAAAAGATAAAACAAAATATAAGAAATTCCTAAAACTCTCTAGAGGAATTGAAGGAAAATTCTGCCGTCTTGAGTATAATTCCGGTTTCTTGGGATGTATCAACTGGCTAACTTCGAGCGATTCCCACACTTCTGACCTTTCCGGCTTGCCTCCTTGGCCTAGCTTGCCTCCCCTTCAAAGGTGGCACTTAGGGGATATATGTAGGCTCTTTGGAATGCAATTCTTTCTCCCTAAGTATCCTTCTCCAACTAAAATTGCTCATTCCAGCCACAGAGGCACAGCCATGGCACACGCCCGTATGGCTCGACTTCAAGCTGTGTTTGGATTTCTTCATGAGGCACGGCCATGTAAATTGAGGGAGAGGCTGTGTTCTAGATGCTCAACAAGACACAGCCGTGTGGTCTTTGGGCCAGGTCGTGTCGATTTTGTGATATGGCCCGTTTATTCTGTTTTGGGCCCATTTTATATTCTTTTCATCCTCGGGTGCTTTCCTGGGTATAAGACATGAAAAGAAAGGATTAAAAGCACCTTTTTACATAAATCGAGGCTCAAATCATCCAAAAGCATACTAAATGTGGGCTTAAAATATATTACTTTTACGATTTATCAATGCCACTTTATGTCGATCCCGAATCAATCAAACTTTATCCTCTGTTTCAGAAACCAATTCTGGACCCAGAACAAATCGCTCCCCCAACTCAATCCAAAATAAGGGAGTGCGACACTTACAGCCATACAGGGCCTCGTACGGTGCCATTTGAATGCTAGACTGATAGCTGTTGTTATAGGTGAACTCTGCCAACGGTAAATACTCCTCCCAACTACCTCGAAAATCTATAACACAGCTCCTCAACATATCCTCTAGTACTTGAATCACCCTCTCTGACTGACCATCTGTTTAAGGATGGAAAGTAGTACTGAAATCCAACCTTGAACCCAGAGCCTCATGCAATTTCTTTTAAAACTGAGACTTGAAACGAGGATCCCTATCAGAGATAATCGAGACAGGAACCCTATGCAGTCTCACAATTTTAGATACATACAGCTTAACCAATTTTTGGAGTGAAAAGTCCGTCCTGGCCAGAATGAACTGAGTAGACTTGGTCTCGATCCACGACGACCTAGATAGAATCCTTCTTAGTAGGTGTTAAAGGCAGCCCACGAACGAAGTCTATAATTACTCGCTCCGATTTCTATATCAGTATCTTCACAGGCTGCAGCAACCCCGAAGGCAACTGATGCTCATCCTTAACCTGCTGACAAGTCAAACAGGGAGCAACGAAATCCGTAAGGTCGCTCTTCAACCCTGGCCACCAGTACAACTCTCGAAGATCTTGGTACATCTTATTCCTATTAGGATGCATAGCATAAGGGTTACTATGTGCCTCCCTTGTAATCGAGTATCTTAAATCCTCATCATTTGGCACACAGATCCAATCACGAAAACAAAGTATTCGTTACTGTTAATCCCAAAATCAGTAGTATCCCCATTCTCAACCTGACGGAACCGCAACTCAAGTGACTTATCCCCCATCTGTTTACCTTTGATCTGAACCATGTAGGCTTAACCTGAAGTTCCACTGACTGACTCATATCGTCGAATAAGCTGAGTTGAGCGAACATCGCTCTCAGATCAGTCATCGCCCTGCAGCTCAAAGCATCTGCCACCACATTGGCTTTACTAGGATGGTATTCGATAGTACAGTCATAATCCTTAAGAAATTCAACCCATCTACGTTTGCCTAAGGTTTAACTCCTTCTAAGTGAAGAAGTATCTGAGGCTTTTATGATCAGTGTAGATAGTACACTTCTCACCATACATGTAACAGCCCGATGTTAGCCCTAATCGGAACGGTGTTTTTGAGACCATGAATCTGAGTCAAAAAAATTTTAAATATTATTTTATGAATTATTTATGTGTGAATTGCTATGTAACATCCGAGAATTAGGGTTTTACATTTGGTTTTTACGTGTTAGTATGTTATGTCAATTATTTTGTTGTGTTTGGGGGCCCTAGGTAGGCTCGGGGTTAAGCCGAATCCTTGGCCAAAATTTTAATTTTGAGTACTTTTGGGCGGGAGTTAGCTGATGCATGTTAGAAGTATTATAGTTTGGATTTGATGACACAAGAATAGAAGTGGAAAAGTGGCAAGGAGGCGCCACATAAGGAGCAGGTAAGTGACGCCACAGGGGAGCAATGTGGGAGCAGGCTCGAGTCGCATAGTTTGCATTTTGGGAATTCTCTTTGGAATCTGGAGGGGAAGTGATGGATTCGGCTAGGGACCTTGAAGAGTGGGTGTGGATTTGGTCAAATGTTTTGAATAGATGGACAAGAGTGAAAAGTGGGATTTGAAGCTTTCAATATAATTCAAATTGGGAGTGAATGTAGGAAATGAGCATGGAGTGGATAGCTAGTGATGTTGTTGGCCGACAGTGGGGTGCTTGAAGGGGGAGGATTTCTGTTTTATGCTTAGTGAGGGGTGCGCCGAAAGTCATTAGGAGTTTTAGTTACTTCTTTGGTTTTTAGGTGCATAATCGGTTCTTAGGGTGAGTGGGGAGTGCCAAATTTTGTAACTTTTAGAGCTCTTTCGATTCTCTTCTTACCTTGTTCTCTTAAGCCAAAATCGTTAATGAATTTTCATTCTTTTCTTCTCTGACTTGTAGCCGAAACTTAGTTGCATTCTACCCATTTCTCTCCCACTTTTCTTCTTCTTTCTCTTTAGGCCGTAAACCTCTTAACCCTTGCTGAATTCTCTCAAGTTTCTTTTCCCTTATTTTTGTTTTATTTCTTTTCTCTTCCACTCTAAGCCGTAGCACCCCTTTGCTTCCCTTCTCTTTTTCTTGCTCCATTCTTCATAGCCGAAACCCCTTCTCATTTCTTCTCTTTGAGATTTCTTTTGCTAATCGTTAAAGGCGAACCCCATCCCTCATATCTTTTTCAAATTATCATCTACTACCATTCATCACTTGGATCCTTTTTTGCTTTAGTCGAATCTCCTAGCCTATTTCTTCTTGTTTTTCTCCAATCAAAACACTTTCTATTTATTACTCCTCTTCTAATTTCGATCCTTTGGTGTTGAGCGACTGTCAAGAGTGGTGATCTATATCTTCTGCGTTGTATTGGGATTCTTTGATCCAAATCTGTTGGTTCCAATTTCTATCAAGTTAGGTAAGAACTTATTCGCTCGAGTGCCTATTTTCCATTTTCATCTTATTCAATGCTTTAACCCAGTCTTCTGACCAAGATCTTTTCCATGGAATCGAATACTAGTCAAGCAAAGGAGGGGGTTGGACCAGTAGTCCCAGCCCCTAAGTTTAAGAGACGTACGGTGTCTGCTGTTCGTGATTGGCCACCGGGTTGTGGGCCAGCGTCAGAGAGAGATAAGCAGATCACTGTGATCCCTATGAGTGAGAGCACTAGCGAGATCGATAGTGTAGTTTTGTGTGTTTGCAGGTGTGTAATTTTCTCACCATTCCTGGTTGTTTCTATTTATTATATGGATATGCTATGTTAAATGTCGGAATTCGGTATGGGCTGCTGGGTTACCCATGGAGGGTAAAAATGAGATGCCAAGTTAGTGATTCTGACTGACCTATACGAGTGTTTGTGATGACAGGTTTACATGCACAATCTAAATGTCTATTACATGTATGCCAAAACTTACTGTACACATACATTATGACTATATGTTTGCATGGGGATGGGCATATGATATTGATGAAAGGGGAAGCGTTCTGTTCTGCTAGCTTTTGCCACAATCTGTTCTGGTGGCTCTGCCACGTTCTATTCTGATGGCCATGCCACATATCTGGTGACTCAGTCACAATTTAACGATGAGTAGCTAACTGCAGCATGACTGCCATCGATGGTGTGTAACGGTGAGGGTTGATTATAAAAATCCCCATTGGTGTGATTGGCAGGTACGGGTGGTGTGTAGCGGACGAAAATTTAGGCTAGGTTGGGTTTTGCATCACATTGCATTGATATCTGATTATCTGCTATTCTGTACTGTGGGGCTAAGGCCCAGTTTGATTCTGAGTGGGCTTGGGACCCAGCGATGGTACTTGGAAATTGCACACTGAGTCGTTAGACTCACTCTATTGTTTAACATTTTCACAGGTAATACATAGTGTAGTGGACCGGGCCGGAGGGGACTGCGGGGTGGCCACGCACGATTTACTTAATAGAACTTTATTTTTCTTAAGTTTCTCGGGATTTTGTTATGTAATAAGGCCACTAGTAGCTTAGCTTAATTTCGACTTAAATTTTAGACATTTTGAATATAGATATTCGATAAGATGCTATTTTCAAAATGAAAATGAAGGTTTTCTCATGATTTAATTAAATGAGTGTATAAACCGATTTCTACGACAAACTCCTAGATTAATCTAATACAATAATATGTGTTTCTAAACGTCACCTAAACATGCAAGTTGGGCTAATTAAAGTTTTCCCTTAATTGAGTAACGAGTTTTCTAATGAACCAACTAACTTGGAGCTTGAAACACAAGAGGACTTAAAATGTATTCTGGAGTTCGCGAGGTTTTTACCAATTCTTTCTAAGTGACATGCCAGATCTGATCGTGGTGTTTGGGCCGGGTTTGGGGTGTTACAATGTGGTATTAGAGCCTGGTTTAAAAGCTCGGCCACGGGTTTTTGGGTCCCAAACGTTTTCCAAAATTTTGGGTTTAAGATGGTTAGAAAGAAAAAAAAATATGTACCTGTTTGCTGAAGCATGGCACCCAAGTCTCCGGCCCAAGTCCCCAAGGTAAGCCTTCTAACTGTTTGGGTGATTTGCATGCAATGAATGTGCTATGCATATATATTGTTGTGGACAATAGAAGTAAGAAACTTTACTTTAGAAACAGAAACCATTAGGTATGCCCATGTTTCGCAGAAAAACTACTTAAAGTTATAATCTCATAAAACTACTCGTTAACAAACAGTGGAAAGAAACACTAATGCATAAAATTTGTAAATCAAATTAAGACGAAACGTTAGGCATGAGTGCTAGAGGATGTGGACGTGTTGCACGTGGCCGTGGTAGAGGCCAGGGTGCTAAGGCTGAACTCTCGGAAGCGAGGCATGAGCCTAAAGGTGAAGCGCCAGTATCACCTGTGGTAGAAGCGGGGTCACAAGATAGAACTGGTGGGGATGATGCCCTGTTTCAGGCAATACTGCATGTGTTAGAGCGAGTGGCTGGGACAAGCACCGGGATAGCATCTCGGAAGTCTATTCCTAAACGACTTCGGTCAAATGAAGCTGAAACATTTAGGGTTGTTTCTAAAGTGGCTCTAAATGTGGCTGAATATTGGCTGGAGGCGATCGAAAGGATTACAGATGATTTAGACTGCACGGCAGAGGAGAAGCTGAAAGGAGTGGTGTCTCTACTTCGGGAGGAGGCATATCGATGGTGGCTCACTGTTTGAGAAGATACTCCGGTGGATCGGATTGACTGGGACTTCTTTAAAATGGTATTTCAAGGGAAGTACGTTGGGCCCAGTTATGTGGATGCTCAGAGAAAGGCATTCTTGAATCTGGTACAAGAAGGCAAATCTGTGGCTGAGTATGAGGTAGAATTTCTACGTTTGAGCTGTTACGCTCGAGGCATTGTGGCTATTGATTATGAGCGCTGTGTGCGGTTTGAGGATGGGCTGCGGGATGAGTTGAGGGTATTGATAGCTCCGCAACGAGAAAGGGACTTTACCATTTTGGTTGAGAAAGTTAAAATAGCCGAAGAGGTAAAGCGGACTGAGAGGTAGAATAGGGACAAAGATCGGGGTAAGAACAAGAGAAGTTTTAGGCCGTCAGGATCATCTGGGGGTTTTCAGAAAAGGCCTAGGTTTGACAAACCAGCTCGTGTTCAGACGCCTGCTGCGGGGAGTCAGGTTCAATCATGTGCTTTGTGTGGGAAAGTGCATTTCGGTGAGTGTAAGAGAAGAACAGGTGGATGTTTTAGGTGCGGGTCTATGGATCACATGATTAAGGATTGTCCACAAGTGGATCAGGTGCAGCCGGTTGGATGAGGTTTTGATCAGTTCAGGAGGGGTGGTCAGCAATCACCGAGAGGTCGGGGTCTAGCTAGAGGAGGAAATGGTTTCGCTCGGGTTCATAGAGCACCCGGCAGGGGTGTTGGTAGTGCAGATACAAGACAGCTGGGTTTAGTCTACGCAGCTCGTCGACGAGAGGATGGCGACGCACTGGACGTCATAACCGGTACGTTTCTTATAGCTGATAAGCCATTTCTTACTTTGATTGATATTGGATCGACCCACTCTTATGTTGCATGTTCTGTATCTGAGACTTTAAGTATAGAATCTGAACTAGTTACTAGAGAGATGACGGTGGTTAGCCTGTTAGGACAATTTATGGTAGTGAACAAACTGTTTAGGGATGTGCCTTTAGAGATTCAGGGAGTAGTGTTTTCGGCATACTTAATGGAGTTACCATTCGGGGAGTTTGATCTTATCTTGGGCATGGATTGGTTGGTGAGACATCAGGCTAAGTTGGATTGTGCGACTAAGCGAATGGTGTTAAGTACTCTAGACGGTGAAGAGGTTGTAGTGATAGGGGAAAGGAGGAATTATCTGTCTAACGTGGTATTTGCGTTAAGGGCTGTTAAGATGGTTCGAAAAGGGTGCAAGGCATTCTTAGCTTTCATCAGTGCAGTAGATGCAAAGGAAGCGACTGTTAATGAGGTTAGAACAGTAAAGGAGTTTGTGGATGTATTTCTTGAGGAACTTCTAGGGTTACCTCCGGATCGTGAAGTGGAGTTTGAAATTAAGTTACTCCCGTGTACAGCTCCGGTGTCCATCGCTCCTTATAGGATGGCACCGAAGGAGCTGGTGGAACTTAAGACCCAGATTCATGAGCTGTTGGATCGTGGTTTTATTCGGCCAAGTGTGTCTCCGTCGGGAGCACCAGTGCTGTTTGTGAAGAAGAAAGACGGGTCAATGCGTATGTGCATTGACTACCGTCAGTTGAATAAGTTGACGATTAAGAACAAGTACCCGCTGCCGAGGATTGACGATTTGTTTGATCAGCTCAAAGGGGCTTCAGCCTTTTCAAAGATTGATTTGAGGTCAGGATATCATCAGCTTAAGGTCAAGGAGACGGATATTCAGAAGGCGGCATTTTGAACTCGCTATGGTCATTATAAGGCGGATATTCAGAAAACGGGTTGACGAATGCGCCAGCTGCGTTCATGGATATGATGAACCGGGTATTCCAACCCTATCTAGGCCGGTTCATTATAGTGTTCATAGACGACATCCTGGTTTATTCCAAGATAGAAGAAGAACACGACTCCCATCTTTGGGAGGTTCTGCGGATTTTGAGAGAGAAGCAGCTGTACGCCAAATTCAGCAAGTGTGAATTTTGGTTGAAGGAAGTTACCTTTCTGGGTCATATTGTATCTGCCGAAGGGATTAGGATAGACCCCCGGAAGATTGAAGCTGTGTTGAGCTGGAAACTGCCTAAGTTTGTGGCAGAGATTCGAAGTTTCTTGGGGTTGGCAGGTTATTACAGGAGGTTTGTTGAGAGTTTCTCTGTAATTGCAGCACCCTTAACTAAGTTGTTACGAAAAGGGGTTTCTTTTGTTTGGACTGACAAGCAGCAGGAAAGCTTTGAAAAGCTGAAGAGGATTTTAACGGAAGCTCCAATATTGATTCAGCCCGAGGTTGGTAAAAAGTTCGTAGTTTATTGTGATGCTTCACACACAGGATTAGTGTGTGTGTTATTGCAGGATGGGAAGGTTGTTGCGTATCCGTCTCGGCAGTTAAGACCGCATAAGGTAAACTATCTCACGTATGATCTGGAATTGGCGGCGATAGTGTTCGCTTTGAAGATCTAGATACATTATCTGTATGGGGAGAAGTATGTTATCTACACCGACCACAAAAGTTTGAAATAACTTCTAACTCAAAAGGAGTTAAATTTAAGGTAGCGAAGGTGGATTGAGTTGTTGAAAGACTACGACTGCTCGATCGAATATCACCCGGGAAAAGTTAACGTGGTGGCGAATGCGCTAAGTTCGAAGGTGATATCGGATTTAAGAGCGATGTTTGCTCATCTCAGCTTGTATGACGATAGAAGTTTGTTAGCTGAGCTCCAAGTGAAGCCGTCTTGGGTGGATCAGATCAAAGAGAAGCAATTGTTGGACGATGTCTTGAGTGCTCAACTTTTGCAGGTACAGAACGGTGAAGTAGAGGATTATAGTTTGAAAAGCGATGGGGTTTTGTGTTTCTGTGAGAAGGTTTGCATGTCGAAAGATGTTGAGTAAAGGCGGATGATTCTTCTGGAGGCGCATAGTAGCCCTTACGCTATGCATCCTGGAGGGATTAAGATGTATCATGACCTGCGTGAATAGTTTTAGTGGCCTGGATTAAAGCGGGAAATTACTAAGTTTGTAGGAAAGTGTTTAACGTGTCAGCAAGTGAAAGCAGAGCATCAGTTGCCTTCAGGGTTATTACAGTCAGTGAGGATTCCGCAGTGGAAATGGGAGAGAATCGCGATGGATTTTGTTAGTGGGCTACCTCTTACGCCTACTAAGAAAGATTCGGTATGGGTGATTATTGATCGACTGACGAAGTCCGCCCATTTTATACCTGTTCGTGTCGATTATTCTCTGCAGAGGTTGGCTAAATTGTATGTAGCGGAGATTGTGAGACTGCATGGGGTGCCAATATCAATTATATCGGATAGAGATCTGAGGTTTACGTCGCATTTCTAGAAGTCACAGCATCAGGCATTGGGTACAGGGCTAGAGTTCAGTATAGCTTTCCATCCACAGACTGATGGTCAGTCTGAGAGAGTGATTCAGATCTTGGAAGATATGCTGAGAGGTTCTGTCTTAGATTTTAGGGGAAATTGGGAAGAGTTTTTACCGTTGGTGGAGTTCACGTACAACAACAGCTACCAGACCAATATTTAGATGGCGCCTTATGAAGCGTTGTATGGACGAAGGTGCCGTACTCCTACTTGTTGGACAGAATTGGGGGAATGGCAGATTTTGGGTCCAGAGTTGGTTGTAGAGGCAGAGGAAAAAGTCAAGTTGATTCGATCTCAATTGAAGGAGGCAAGTGATAGGTAGAAATCATATGCAGATCTGAAGCGTAAGGAAATAGAGTTCGCAGTGGGTGATCAGGTTTTCTTGAAGGTTTCTCCGTGGAAGAAGGTGATGAGGTTTGGACGGAAGGGTAAGCTAAGTCCCAGGTTTATCAGACCTTATCGAATTTTGAGACGTGTGGGATTAGTGGCGTATTAGCTCGAGTTACCTTCCGAATTGAATCAGATACATGATATATTTCATGTCTCGATGCTGGGGCGTTGTCATTCAGATCCGTCTCACATTGTGCTAGTAGAGGAAATTGAGGTAAGACCAGACCTGTCCTTCGAAGAGGAACCAGTGCAAATCTTAGATTGGGACGTTAAGGTGCTGAGAAGGAAATCAATTCCATTGGTCAAAGTTTTGTGGCGGAACCACAGTTCAGAGGAGGCCACGTGGGAGCCAGAGGATGTTATGCGTCAGCAACACCCTCACCTCTTTTCACCAGGTAATTTCGAGGCCTAAATTTCTTTAAGGGGGAAAGAATTGTAACATCCGGGAATTTAGGGTTTTACATTTGGTAGGTTTCTACGTGTTGGTATGTTATGTCGATTATTTTGTTATGTTTGGGGGCCCCGGGTAGGCTCGGGGTTAAGCCGAAGCCATGGCCAAAATTTCAATTTTGAACATTTTGGGGGGGAGTTAGCTGATGCAGGTTAGAAATATTATAGTTTGGGTTTGATGACACAAGAATGGAAGTGGAAAAGTGGCAAAGAGGCGCCACATAAGGAGCAGGTAAGTGACGCCACAGGGGAGCAGTGTGGGAGTAGGTTCGAGTCGCATAGTTTGTATTTTGGGAATTCTTTTTGGCATCTGGAGGGGAAGTGATGGATTCGGCTAGGGACCTTGAAGAGTGGGTATGGATTTGGTCAAATGTTTTGAATAGATGGACAAGAGTGAAAAGTGGGATTTGGAGCTTTCAAACTAATTCAAATGAGGGGTTGGGAGTGAATGTAGGAAATAAGCATGGAGTGGATAGCTAGTGATGTACTTGGCTAAAAGTGGGGTGCTTGAAGGGGGAGGATTTCGGTTTTGTGCTTAGTGAGGGGTGTGCCGAAAGTCATTAGGAGTTTTAGTTGCTTCTTTAGTTTTTGGGTGCATAATCGGTTCTTAGGGGGAATGGGGAGTGCCAAATTTTGGTAACTTTTAGAGCTCTTTCGATTCTTTTCTTACCCTATTCTCTTAAGCCGAAATCGTTAATGAATTTTCATTCTTTTCTTCTCTGACTTGTAGCCGAACCTTAGTTGCATTCTACCCATTTCTATCCCACTTTTCTTCTTCTTTCTCTTTAAGCCATAAACCTCTTAACCCTTTCTGAATTCTCTCAAGTTTCTTTTCCCTTATTTTTGATTTATTTCTTTTCTCTTCCACTCTAAGCCGTAGCACCCCCTTGCTTCCCTTCTCTTTTTCTTGCTCCATTCTTCATAGCTAAAACCCCTTCTCATTTCTTCTGTTTAAGATTTCTTTTGCTAATCGTTGAAGCCGAACCCCATCCCTCATATCTCTTTCAAATCATTAACTACTACCATTCATCACTTGTATCCCTTTTTGCTTTAGCCGAATCTCCTAGCCTATTTCTTTTTGTTTCTCTGCAATCAAAACACTTTCTATTTATTACTCCTCTTCTCATTCCGATCCTTTAGTGTTGAGCGACTGTCAAGAGTGATGATCTATATCTTCTGCGTTGCATTGGGATTCTTTGATCCAAATCTGTTGGTTCTGATTTCTATCAAGTTAGGTAAGAACTTTTTCGCTCGAGTGCCTATTTTCCATTTTCATCTTATTCAATGCCTTAACCCAGTCTTCTGACCAAGATCTTTTCCATGGAATCAAATACTAGTCAAGCAAAGGAGGGGGTTGGACCCGTAGCCCCAGCCCCTAAGTTTAAGAGACGTACGGTGTCTGCTGTTCATGATTGGCCACTGGGTTGTGGGCCGACGTCGGATAGAGATAAGTAGATCGCTGTGATCCCTACGAGTGAGAGCGCTAGCGAGATCGATAGCGTAGTTCTGTGTGTTTGTAGGTGTGTAATTTTCACACCATTCTTGGCTGTTTCTGTTTATTATATGTATATGCTATGTTAAATGCCGGAATTCGGTATGGACTACTGGGTTACCCATGGAGGGTAAAAACGAGATGCCAGGTTAGTGATTCTGACTGTGCTATACGAGTGTTTATGATTACATGTTTACATGCACAATCTGAATGTCTATTACATGTATGCCGAAACTTGCTGTACACATACATCATGACTATATGTTTGCATGGGGATGGGCATATGATATTGATGAAAGGGGAAGCGTTCTATTCTGGTAGCTTTTGCCACAATTTGTTCTGGTGGCTTTGCCACGTTCTGTTCTGGTGGCCATGCCACATATCTGGTGACTCAGTCACAATCTAATGATGAGCAGCTAACTGCAGCGTGACTGCCATCGATGGTGTGTAACGGTGAGGGTTGATTGTAGAAATCCCCATTGGTGTGATTGGCAGGTTCGGCCACTCTTAAGCTTGAATCAAGGTATGTAACTAGGTCGATTTTTGATAATTTTTACGTTTTTGAGATCGTTGCTTCGAATACTCTCCAACCGATGCTAGAATTTCTGATTTTGATGCATGTTTGGAGCTCGGCCATTGATGAGAATTTGTGTTTGTGATGTTTGATGATTATATATCAAAGATATGTTTTAGATTAATATATTTTATATTGAAAATTTTGATGATGTTGAGTAATTAGGACTAAATTGTGAAATTTGTAAATTGATAGGTTAAAATGTGAAATAAATGGATTGTATGGATTTGTATGGACATGAATAACATTCAGCCCTAAAGGAGTATGTTCAAATTTTGTGTTTTGTGCAATAGGGACTAAATTGTAAAAAATTGTAAATGTCAGGGGTAAAATAGTACTTTGCATAATTATGTGTTTTTGGATTAAATTGAATGAAAATATATTTGAATGAGCTTAATTTGATATTATTTAGATTAAGAACATCGGGATTGGATCGGGGAAAAGCAAAGTTGAACGAATAGCCGGGAAACTTAATCTGTCAATTTCCGAGGTAAGTTTTTAAGCAATTGGGTTGAATTGAATTTTAATCTAAATAAATATGCATATGTAAATAGAAATAAGTTTGTTTAATCTCATAGTGCCGAATGTGACATTGAATGTATTATGTATTAGCCGAATGTAAGGTTAGTATATCTATATATAAGTTTTGATTATTTGAGTTGAATGAATATGTATATATATATGTACTAAGAGTTAGTTAAATGTGAAAATGAAAAGAGAGAGATGGTTGTATTCGGATTGGTGGATATATATATGTATATTGAGTGTTGCCGAATGAGATGGTATTTGGTAGGAGAAATGAGTTGTTTGAACATATACATATATGTGTATATATGAATGAGAATGAAATCATATGTGTTTTTATGAATGAGGAAAGATGGGTTAATGAGCACCATGTGTGCGAGCTTAAATATCGAGCACTGTGTGTGCGAGATCGGTCGTCTGGCACTAAGTGTACGGAAAATAAGTAATGGCGGAAAAATAATGTGCTAGGCTCAAAGTCTGAATATCAACACTATTAACCATTCATTTCACATTACTTAGTGCTAAATTCACAAACATTTCATATACTTCGTGTTTCTTTCACATATCAAACCGAACTTACTTATTCATATTACTTTAAACAAAATAAACTCAACCAATAGTACATACTACCTCATTCGGCCATCACATGAATTTATACTCAAAATTTTCAAATATTATCATTTAATATGTTCATAAATAGTTCTTTAATATATACTTGCTTAGGGACTTACCTCGACTATCGACGGACGACTTAAACCGGCTATTCAATAACCTTCGCCTTTCCCCGATCCAAATCCGTTTTTCTTTGTTCTTGATCTATACACATTAAAATTTAGCTCATTCAAACACAATTCATCTCAATTTAGTCCCAAAACACAATAATGGGCAAATTACCATTTTACCCCTAATGTTTCACATTTTTACATTTTAGTCCAATTTGCACAAAACAAAAAATACACAAAATTTCACTATAACACCCTTAGGCCGAAAATTCATAGGGACCATTTTAGTCCATTTTTTTCATTTATTTTTCATTTTAGCCCCCTTAAAAATTCATTTTTGCAATTTAGCCCAAAATACTCAAATTCACCAAAATTTCCAATACAAAACATACTAATCTTTAGCATATCTTTAATTTTAAATCATCAAACATCAAAAACCACATAAACATGTCAATGGCCAAACATCAAGGATGCTTAGTTTTAAAAATTCTAACATGGGTCAGCTACTGTTCGAAGCAACGATCTCAAAAACGTAAAAATTTACAAAAACTGACTAAGAATTTACCTTGAATTTGGCTTGAATGTTGATGAAATTTCAAAGAACCTAGCTCCCCTTTTCTTTCCTCAATATTCAACCAAGAGAAGATGAGTAAACATGTTCATTTTTTTGTGTTTTAATTAACATATAATATGGCTTTAATTTATTTACTTATTCAACCTTATAACATAAAATTATATAATATAAAACTTAGGGTTAATCTTGTCATATACCACCCACTAACTTAGAAATGGGTTATTTACCCATTTAATACCTCATATTAAAAAGCCATCATAATTCTAGCACTTTACACTATAGTATGCAACTTTTACACTTTACGTGATTTAGTCCTTTTTGTTAAATTGAACACACAAACGATTAAATTTTTCTACGAAACTTTCACACATTAATTCACATATAATAAATACAAAATATAATATTTAAATATTTCTCAGACTCAGGTTCGTGGTCTTAAAACCACCATTCCGATTAGGGTCAATTTTGGTCTGTTACAACTCTCCCCCCATAGGGATTTTCGTCCCCAAAAATCTTAACATTAAATAAAGTCGGATATTGTTGCCTCATTGAATCCTCAGGCTCCCACATAGCCTCTTCAACTCCGTGCCGATTCTTTCTCAACTCTTTCATTTCCTGAGCTAAAATACGGATCGGTTCTTCCTCATATGCCATATCGGATCAGATTTCAAACTCAGACGAAGAGATTACATGTGACGGATCTGATCTGTATCTACGAAGCATCGAAACGTGAAATACGTTGTATATCTTTTCTAATTCAGAGGGCAACTTTAATTTTTAAGCAACAGGCCCAATAAGTTCGATGATCTCGTATGGTCCGATAAACCTCAGGCTTAGTTTACCTTTCCGACCAAATCGGAGTACTTTCTTCCACGGGGAAACTTTCAAGAATACCCGGTCTCCGACCTGAAACTCAATGTCTTTGCGCTACAAATCAGCATAGGACTTTTGACGATCCGAAGCAGCTTTCAAACTATCTCTGATTATAGCCACTTTCTGTTCTACCTCTTTAATCAAATCAACCCCGTGTATCTTATTTTCACTGAGTTCTGTCTAGTACAACGGTGTACGACACTTGCGGCCATATAGAGCTTCGTAAGGTGCCATTTTGATACTCGATTGAAAACTGTTATTATAAGCAAATTCAATTAAAGGTAAGTATCTTTCCCACGTACCTTCAAACTCAAGGACGCAACATCTCAACATGTCCTCAAGTATCTGAATAGTTCGTTCAGACTGACCATCAGTCTACGGATGAAAGGCTGTGCTAAAGTGGAGTTTAGTACCTAAAGCATGTTTCAACTTCTTCCAAAACCACGATGTGAATCTCGGGTCTCTGTCTAAAACAATGGAACTCGACACCCCATGCAATCTCACAATTTGAGATACATACAACTCAGCAAGCTTATCGAGCGAATAGTCTGTACGAACTGGCACAAAGTGAGCTGATTTGTTCAGTCTATCTACTATAACCCAGACTGCATCTTTCTTGCTCGATGTCGTAGGCAAACCGGATACAAAATCCATAGTGATTCTATCCCATTTCCATTCAGGTATCATGATCGGCTGAAGTAACCCAGAAGGCACTTGATGCTCTGCTTTTACTTGCTGACAAATTAAACACTTAGAAACAAATTCAGATATATCCCGTTTCATGCCAGGCCACCAATATGACTATTTCAAATCATTATACATTTTCGTGCTACCCGAATGTATCGATAACCGACTATTATGAGCCTCGTTCAAAATCATCTGAATAAAGTCCACCTTCTTCGGAACACATATTCGACCTTTGAAGTTCAAACAATCATTTGCATCAATTTGAAACTCTGACTCTGTATCATTTTCACACTGAACTCGTCTAGCAATCATATCTTTGTCAATTTTCTGTGCATCACAAATTTGCTAAATAAACATCGGTCTTGCTTTTAACTTGGCTATGATCGAACCGTCACCAGACATAGCCATATGTGCATTCAACGCATGAAGAGCAAACAATGGTTTTCGACTTAAGGCATCTGCAACAACGTTAGTTTCCCCGGATGGTAGTCAATTACTAATTCATAGTCTTTTAATAGCTCTAACCATCTGCGTTGTCTCAAGTTCAAATCTTTCTGAGTCATTAGGTACTTCAGGCTTTTGTGATCCGAATAAACGTGACATTTCTCACCGAATAAGTAATGACGCCAAATTTTCAATGCGAAAACAATGGCTGCTAATTCCAGATCATGAGTCGGATAATTTCTTTCATGAGGCTTCAATTGTCTCGAAGCGTAGGCTATGACATTACCTTCCTGGATCAAAACGCAACCCAAACCATTCAAAGAAGCTTCACTATAAACAATAAATTTTTTACCCGATTCAGGCTGAGCTAACACTGGAGCTTCAGTTAAAAGGGCTTTCAACTGACTGAAACTTTTCTGACACTTTTCCGACCACTCGAACTTGACATCTTTCTGAAGTAGCTTTGTCAAAGGTGTGGCTATCATGGAGAAACCTTTGTTTAATAAATCTGTAGTATCCCGCAAGTCCCAGAAAGCTTCGAATTTTGGAAACATTCTTTGGTGGCTTCCAATCAAGTATAGCTGATATTTTGTTCGGATCAACCCGAATACCTGACGCTGAAACAACATGACCCAGGAAACTGACTTTGTTCATCCAGAACTCACACTTACTAAACTTTACATACAACTGTTGATCTCGCAAAGTTTGTAGCACTAATATCAAATGCTCGGCATGTTCAATTTCATCTTTGGAGTAGATCAGTATATCATCAATAAACACTACTACAAACCGATCCAAAAACTGTCTGAAAACCCGATTCATCAAATCTATAAAAACAGCAGGCGTATTAGTAAGTCCAAAAGGCATAACCAAAAACTCAAAATGTCCGTACCTCGTTCAGAATGCAGTCTTTGGCACATCTGAATCTCTGACACGCAACTGATAATAACCCGATCTCAGATCTATCTTTGAGAACACTAAAGGCCCTTTTGACTGGTCAAAAAAATCATCAATTCGAGGTAACGGGTATTTATTCTTTATTGTCACTTTATTCAGCTGCCAATAATCAATACACATTCGCATAGTCTCGTCTTTCTTTTTCACAAATGTAATAGTGCACCCAAGGAGAGAAACTCGGTCGTGCAAAGCCCCTATCTCACACTCTTCTTGCAATTGTGCTTTCAACTCTTTCAACTTAGTAGGTAACATTCGATACGGAGCTATCGAAATTAGAGTCGTCCCCGGTACTAATTCAATGCCAAACTCAATCTCTCGTACTGGTGGTAAACCCGGTAATTCTTTAGGAAACACATCTGGGTATTCACACACAACCGATACAGATTTAATCTGTTTTTCAGACACTTTATTATCCAATACATAGGCCAAATAAGCTTCACATCCTTTTCTCACATATTTTAGGGCTAGCATCAAGGATATTACTGTAGGTAACCCATTTAAATCACTAGATTCAACTCGGATGATCTCACCATTATGACATCTCAAATCAATAATCTTTCTTTTCCAATTCACCACTGCATCATGCAAAGTTAACCAGTCTATTCCCAAAATTATATCGAACTTGTCGAAGGGAAACAACATTAAATCGGTTGGAAAGCAGGAATCTCGAATCATCAATGGGCAACCTTTACACACTTTATCAACGAGAACACATTTACCCAAAGGGTTGGACACACGGATCACAAACTCAGTAGACTCAACTGGCAGAGTCTTACTGGATACTAGAGTTTCACATACATATGAATGAGTCAAACCAGGATCAATCAATGCAACCACAGTAGTATCATAAAATGTGAAAGTACCAGTAATGACATCTGGGGAAGAAGCATCCTCTCTGGCTCGTATAGCATAAGCTCTAGCTGGTGTTCGAGCCTCAGATCGAACTGTAGTGTCCTTCGTCCCTCTCTGACTACCACCTACATTGCACAGATATGCGGGTGGTGCGCTGCGTCTTTGGCGCGATCTTTGAGTTTAGTGTTCTGAGCCGTATTTTGCTCGGCCAACATCGAGCACTCTCGAATGAAATGGTCCGACGATCCACATTTAAAACAGGACCGATCACGGAATCTACAACTTCCAGAATGCCATTTTCCACAATACTTGCACTCAGCCCGATTCTGCTGTACATTACCAACCCTAGCTATCGAAGTGGCTTGGGAACTCACTAGGGGTCGATCTCGTCTAGACAGGTCTGAAGTAGCTCTATGTCGGCCGAAGTCATTTTTGAACTTCTTAGGCGCTGAATTGAAAGTCTTACTCGATGATCTTTTACGAGTGTCTCTAGCTTCTTTTTCAGCCTTTCTTTTCTCTTTTCCGAGCTTTTCAGCATTGCAAGCTCGCCGAACTAGCACCACGAACTCTTTAATTTCAAGAATGCCAACAAGCAACTTTATGTCCACATTCAAACCATTTTCAAATCTTTTGCACATAATGGCTTCAGTTGATATACACTCTCGGGCATAACGGCTCAATCTGACAAACTTCCGCTCATATACCGTCACAGTCATACGACCCTGTTTTAATTCCAGAAATTCTTTTCGTTTCTGATCGATAAATCTCTGACTGATATATTTCTTACGGAACTCGATCTAGAAGAAATCCCAAATCACTTTTTCTTTCAGAACCACTGATACTAGTGTATTCCACCAGTGATATGCAATGTCCCGAAGTAGAGATATAGCACACTTCAGGCATTCATTTGGAGTACAGGATAGCTCATCAAGTACCCGAATAGTGTTATCAAGCCACATCTCGGCTCGTTCTGCGTCATCATCATCATTGGCCTTGAATTCTTCGGCCCCATATTTCCTGATTTTATCAACGGGAGGCCTACTAGATCTCATCGAATCTATCATCGGGGGTGCTGGATGTACCAGAGTTGGATTATTCGGGGGTGGAGGTTGTTGTACAGAAGGGTTATTCTGAACAAACTGGGTAAACCATTTATTCATCATCTGATAGAAGGCTTGTTTAACCTCTCCCTCATGGCTACCCAAAACTGGTCGAGAGTCTATCGGTACTGATTCGCGTGCACGATCAGGAGCTACACTCTCTACATCATCTGCTACGGCTCTGTCAGGATCAGAATCTATTTACTATATAAAACACAGTTGGAAATGTCAGAAGTGACCACACTATCGTATATACAATAAAGGCATGTATAGCTAGACTCTTACGTGCTACGGTAGTCCTAGAATCGACTAAACCGTAAGCTCTGATACCAATCAAATGTAACACCCCTAACCCATGTCTGTCGCCGGATTAGGGTTACGGGCATTACCAGATAAGTCAAAATTTCCATTCAATTGAAAAAATTCTTAGTTAGCATCTTTATCAAATAATTTAATAATAGACAGACAAATTACACATGCGCAAAACATACTTGATACATTAATCCAAATCATATACGATAATCATAGAGGAACACAAAATAACCTTGCAATGCATATTATATTATTATACCTACAATCAGTTTCTTAGCCGAATTTACAGGAACACATACATAACTTTCTCAAGAACATTGCATAACTTGAAATAAACTTAATAGATTTAATACTCAATCAAATCAAACCCTTAGCTACAGTTAAATTCATGTATAGATATACTTTTATACATATGCACCTCATATACATGCTCACTGCTATATTCGAAAGTACGCCTAATCAACTAATTCATTAAGCATAAGAATTTCATTTGGATACTTCCATTTAGTCTAGCCGAACTCACCTATGTATTGCATAACATGATTTACATTTTATAAAATGTCTATCTATGACCGTATATAAACATCCATTTCGATATTTGAATAAGCCAAAATAACAAACAATTATACCAACCTAAATCATTAAGTATCATCACCATCTTTTTACTAGCCATATGCGTAACTAAATATATATCACACATATATGTCATGACCAATTTACATCTACGATATGCAACTAGATCATAACTGATTATAGCCAAATACAATCCATATTATCTATGCATCGTAATAACATATCCATATGTACTATTTAATTACTAAAAACCGTATGTCTCCACATTAACAACATAGAACATAAGCCATATTCGTATGGCTATAATACATATAGTAATAAAGTTTCCAACTCCAATAAGGACATTTACCAACCTATACATGCCTTTATCCAAAATGACCAAACTAAAAGAGTACCAAGAAGATGATAGTGTGGCTGACTTTGCTGACGATTTCCCGAGCCCGTAGCTTGACCAAAATCTATAAAACAGAATATTAAACATAAACAGAGTAAGCTTACTAGCTTAGTAAGTCCCAAGCAATTACGATGCACAATCAAACATTCAAGCATTTACATATAAATATATAAGTATCAACTTGTATATAACATTGAATACAATAGTTTAACCAATAAATTTCACTAAGGCCGAATGCCTTTATTCTTATTTTTACATTTAATAATCACCTATCTTTAATATACAACTCTCCAAAGCATTTAAATACTATAGATTTTTGCATGTTCCAAAACTATTAACTATGACACACACTTTAGCCACATGATTTTAGCCATACACATATACAAGCATATCCAATTGTTCTCACATTTAACATTTACACATATGTCCAAATCTTAATAGCATAACCACGCTTTTACTTCCTTATACATATCATGCTCATTATTAATAAATTAAAATGCACACTTAAACACTTCACTAGAAGCTTTGACTACATCACAACTTACTTACTTCCAAAGGATATATATATATACACATTCATTTACCTTATTCCTGGTATCTAGGCAAGAGCTTATACTTACCGGAGCAATTATTTTCTTGCTGTAGCTACATTCCACCTTGCAAGTAATTCATGACTTCTTTAACTAAATATATCAACGGCATTAAGCCTGCTAGGCATTAAAGCCCGATATAGATCACCGGTACAAGGCCTAGCAAGCCCGATATAACTCACTGGCACAAGGCCTGCTAGACTCAAAGCCCAAATATCAACACTATTAACCATTCATTTCACATTACTTAGTGCTAAATTCACAAACATTTCATATACTTCGTATTTCTTTCACATATCAAACCGAACTTACTTATTCACATTACTTTAAACAAAATAAAGTCAATCCAATAGTACATACTACCTCATTCGGCCATCACATGAATTTATACTCAAAATTTGTAAATATTATCATTTAATATGTTCATAAATAATTCTTTAATATATACTTGCTTAGGGACTTACCTCGACTATCGACGGACGACTTAAACCGGCTATTCAATAACCTTCGCCTTTCACATTTTTACATTTTAGTCCTATTTGCACAAAACACAAAATACACAAAATTTCACTATAACACCCTAAGGCCGAATATTCATAGGGACCATTCTAGTCCATTTCTTTCATTTATTTTGCATTTTAGCCCCCTCAAAAATTCATTTTTGCAATTTAGACTAAAACACTCAAATTCACCAAAATTTCCAATACAAAACATACTAATCTTTAACATATCTTTAATTTAAAATCATCAAACATAAAAAACCACATGAACATGTCAATGGCCGAACATCAAGCATGCTTAGTTTTAAAAATTCTAGCATGGGTCAGCTACTGTTCGAAGCAACGATCTCAAAAACGTAAAAATTTACAAAAATCGACTAAGAATTTACCTTGAATTTGGCTTGAATGTTACCGAAATTTCAAAGAACCTAGCTCCCCTTTTCTTTCCTCAATATTTGGCCAAGAGAAGATGAGTAAACATGTTCATTTTTTTTTTGTGTTTTAATTAACATATAATATGGCTTTAATTTATTTACTTATTTAACCTTATAACATAAAATTATATAATATAAAACTGAAGGTTAATCTTGTCATATACCACCCACTAACTTAGAAATGGGTTATTTACCCATTTAATACCTCATATTAAAAAGCCATCATCATTGTAGCACTTTACACTATAGTATGCAACTTTTACACTTTACGTGATTTAGTCCTTTTGGTTAAATTGAACACACAAACGATTAAATTTTTCTACGAAACTTTCACACACATTAATTCACATATAATAAACATAAAATATAATATTTAAATGTTTCTCGAACTCGGATTCGTGGTCCTGAAACCACCGTTCTGATTAGGGTCAAATTCGGTCTGTTACAGGTAGTGCCTCCAAATCTTTAGAGTGAAGACTATTGCAGCTAGTTCCAAATCATGCGTCGGGTAGTTAGCCTCATGCGCCTTGAGCTGACCTGACACATAAGCTACCACCTTACCATCCTGCATCCATATGCAACCCAGACCCACATGCGACGAATCACCGTATATGACGAAATCCTTCCCAAATTTAGGCAGTATCAGAACAGGAGCCTGAGTCAAAACAGATTTGAGCTTCTCGAAGCTCTCTTATTGCTTATCAGTCCAGACAAAAGGAACTCCCTTGCGCAAAAGCTTGGTCAATGGTACTGTGATCAAGGAGAACCCTTCTACAAAGCATCGGTAATAATCCGTTAACCCCAGAAAGCTACAGATTTCAAACACATTCTTTGGCTGGTTCCAATCCAACACAGCCTCAATCTTATGAGGATCAACATGAATCCCTTCCGTAGAAACCACATGCCCAAAAAAGGTTACTTCCCAGAGCTACAACTCACACTTACTGAACTTCACATACAACTATTTTTCACGCAGAGTCTGTAATACCACTCGGAGATGCTCATCATGCTCGTCCTCAGTTTGCTAATACACCAGAATGTCGTAAATAAAGGCTACCACAAATTGATCCAGATAGGGCTGGAACACTCGGTTCATCAGATCCATAAAAGTTGCTGGTTCATTCGTCATTCCAAATGGCAACACTAGGAACTCGTAATGGCCTTAGCAAGTCCAAAATGTTGTTTTGTGCATATCATCGTCTTTAACTTTTAACTGGTGATACCCTGATCGAAGATCAATTTTAGGAAAAACTGAAGCTCCTCAGAACTGGTCAAATAGATCATCAATCCTCGGTAGAGGTACTTATTCTTGATGGTCAGTTTATTCAATTGACAATAGTCGATACGCATACGCATGGATCCATACTTCTTTTTCACAAATAGCACAAGTGTTCCCCACAGAGACAAACTAGGGTGGATGAACCCACGATCTAATAACTTTTGAATCAGAGCCTTAAGATCCATAAGCTCTTTCGGTGCCATTCTATAAGGGGCGATGGACACCAGAGCTGTACCAGGAAAGAGCTCAATCCGAAACTCTACTTTGCGGTTTGACGGTAACCCATGTAACTATTTAAAGAAGATGTTAGGAAAGTCGTTAACCGTTCTGATTTCCTTAACAGAAGAATCCCTAGAATCTGGAACACTATGTAGGCCAGATACGCCTCGCACCCCTTATGAACTAACTTTTCAGCCCTCAATGCAGAAATCACATTCGACAAGTAATTTCGACGTTCCCCAATTACTACTACTTTGTTGTCCTCCTTAGTTCTCAAAACCACCCGTTTAGTGGCATAATCCAAGTTCACTCGGTGCTTGACTAGCCAACCCATGCCCAGTATCAGAACAAATTATCCAAAAAGGAGTTCCATTAGATTGGCCAGAAAAATAACTCCTTGTACCTCTAAAGAGACGTCTCTAAATAACTTATGAACTCGGACTGACTGCCCCAATGGACTTAATACCATAATTTCACTCGAAGTACTCTCAACTGAAATCCCCATGTTTTTAGCAACAGAGTATGCAACATTGGAATAAGTGGATCCTATGTCTATCAATACAGTAAAAGGTGTATTAAAAATTAAGAACGTACCTGTAGTGACGTCTGGAGCATCACCATCCTCTCGAAAACGTGTAGCATAAACTAGAGCTGGCTGCCTCACCTCAGTCGGTCCAACACCTCTGCCCAGTGCTCTCTGCCCCCGGCCTATGCCGTTTTCACCTCTGATCTAACCTCGACCCTTAGGTGGCTGCATAACTACTCCCAGTGGCTGCGTAGCACCAGTACCTGTAGCTTGCACCTGATCAGTTCTCAACGGACAATCTCGAACATGGTACTCAGTCGACCTACATCTCAAACATGCCCCAATCATCCTCCAGCAATCGCCCAGATGGCGTCTACCACAGTGCCCACAAGGCACCACCCCAGTAACTGCAACAAGAGGCCCAACTCTCACTGGCCCATCAGATCTGGCCTTTTTCTTAGGCCTCATCATAGAATTTGAGGGCTTCAATTCCTTTTTATTCATTCCTTTATCGCGGTTTTGGCGCTCAGCGCGCTTAACCTCTTCGGCAATCTTCGCCTTCTTAACCAGTGTAGCAAACTCACGCTCCCTCTATGGAGCTATCAGAACTCGCAAACTATCCCTAATTTTGTCCTCAAAATAGATTCACCGCTCATACTCGATCGCCATATGCCCCGGGCATAACAGCTCAATCTCAGGAACTCAGCCTCATACTTGGCCATTGAACGATCCCCCTGTGTGGGATTAAGAAACTCACGCCTCCTAGCATCTATGTAGCTGGCTCCCACATATTTACTCTGGAACGTCGTCTTAAAATAGTCCCAAGTCAAATGGTCAAGCTGAGTGCCCTCCTTAACCATCAGCCACCACTTGTATGCTTCTTCGTGAAGCATAGAACCAACCCCCTTAAGCTTCTGCTCCGCGGAGAAATCCGGATCATGCATGATTCTTTCTGTGGCCTTCATCCAGTACTCGGCCACGCTAGGGTCGACTCCAGTGACACTTTTAAATAATTCAACACCATTGGACCGGAGTCGTTTTGTAACCGACCCGTCGCCTCAGATTTGGTGTTTGGCCCAGTGACCCTCTCTAAAATCCATAGCATGGCTCAGGATAGTGCGTCATCCCCAGCCTCATGATCATGAGACCCAGTCTCTGTATCAGGTGAGATCGGCGTCTCGCTCGTATCCAGTTTAGGTAGATTCTCAGATGCTGAGGACCCAGCTCGAGCCCCCCTACGGCCTCTACCACGGCCTTTAGTACCCCATCCATAGATACCTCGTGTGCTCATCATAAATTTGGAGTTTATCTGGATTAACCATTTTATGCATTAGTTACAGTTCCAATATTTGTTAACAGATGTTTTATGCAAAATAGTATCAGAAGTTCAGAGTTCGTTATCGCGAATCGCAGTTTTACTACGATTTTCAGTTTCGCTACAATTTTTAGTTTACACTACCTAAAGTGTTTTCAGTATAGTATACTACCTAAGGCTATTTCAAGCATACAAGTAGTATTTTCAAATAAATTTAAATAGAAGTCAGAACACTTACAGAATCGACGCCGGACACTCGATGTACCACATATTCATTCTAAAAATATTTTAAATCACTTAAAATCATTTCTTAAAAACCAATTTTTAAAACTCAAATCCACAGCCAAATTTTACAATATGGCTCTGATACCACTAAATGTAACATCCCAAACCCGACCTAGATGCTATGGCCGAATTTGGCGATGTCACATGATAGTGCTTAAGAAAACATAATTACAATAAAGCCATTTTCGATATATTAGGTTGCCGTAAAAAACATGTCGTTTGTTCACTTATTATCCATTTTCAAAACATTATACGTTGCAAAAGCTTTTAAAATAATTTGTGAATTTGTGTGTATTTGATAAAACATTTGTTTATTTTGAAAACTCGAGTTTTCCTACTTCTAGCCGTAATACCAAAAATGTCATAAACCCTCAAATTAAACAAAAATCCTTAATGGCCATATTACATAAGGTACACCCAGATATAATCAAAATTGTAAATGAAATAAATAAAATAAAACCATAAAGGTTCAGTATTGTGATCACCACCGAGTCTTCTATTGCACCGACCCGTCTACTGCTGGGGATTACCTGAATAGATTAAACAAAAAAGGGTGAGTTTTCGCAAACTTAGTGTGTAGTCCCCACAGAAAACATACACATGGCATAATGGTAGAAGATAGTCATAAATTCATGGTTTGGGTCTTAACCCATTACAGATATGGTGTGGACCTTAGCCCACTCAGATACAGAATCAGATATGTTCTAGGGCCTTAGCCCATTTTAGACATAATATGCAGATCAGAACAGAATGGCAGAGTCCTACCCACCAGCCTCTACACACCAACTCTGTCCAACCTTACACACCATATGGGGATACAATCAACCCACCCATCCCTACACACCATGCTGTACCAAATGCGGCACAAAATCAGAAAATTACAGCTGAGCTGCCAGATAACAGGCTTAAGATCCTTTCAAATATTTCCTCCAATTATAATCAACCCACCCCGATGTAATGCTACATACATAATATGACATGCTTTTATGCAAATAACAGTCCATACATTCAAATCAGTATATATGTTCAACACAGATTTCACATAATCAAATCACATAGCTACGGGTCTAAGTACTGCTTACTGACCCTTCATTAGGTTCAGAGTCGACTTGGGCGACCCGTGCAACCTTTAAAAACATTTCATTAAAATGGGCTCACATGCCTATGTGGCCTACTCGTGCGGGCCAACACGGCCATAATTGGCCTTGGCCGTGTGGATCACACGACCTAGCCCAGAATCCCACACGTCCGTGTTGACCACAAGTTCGTGTGGCCCACACGGCCCAATTGGTCAAGCCCGTGTGTCGCACACGGCCTTGCCCAACCATTACACGGTCGTGTCACTCGCGTACGACCTGGCTCATCGATCACACGGCCGTGTGGTAACTTACAATCTTGTACACGGCCTACCACACGGGCGACCACACGCCTACGTAGCATCGACAGAAAGGTTTTTGGCTTTCGCAGAAACCTCATTTTTTGTATTTTCGGGTGCACACCTGGTTTCGATTGAAGCTAAAATGACTCCCAAGCACTCCCGAACCTATATTCGATCATTAAAACACCATTTTAGTCACTTAAAGCTATACTCAAACGAAAATGCACGAGATGACCGAATGCTAACTCACAAAAACGTTGCCTTCAATCAAATAATCAGGGTTTCATACACTTAGCTTGTCAATTAACAATCTCCAACCCTCTGATTATCTCCTAATCATCTATCAAAAACCCCCATAAGCAGAGATTCATTATTCCAATCAAAACTATAATGCTGTGCTTACCAAGACACAAAGAACCAAAGCGGAGGATTGTAGATACTAAGCGATAAAAAGAAAATGGTTGAAATCAGGAGAAAAGGGGGGAAAATTCGGCAGCAAAGGTGGGGATGAAATGGAGGAGCGAGAGTGAATTTTGAGATGGAAAGTTTTTTTTAGAAACAAAAATCAAATTCTATCAGATTTTCCCCAACTCCCACTATCATCCAACTTCACAAACTTACAATCCGAATCAAACTCATCCATTCCACATGCCCCATGCCAAAAAGAATTACTCCCTCGTTTACGCAGGGATTCGAACGTAAGACCTCCATCATTATAACACACCAATTAACCACTAGACCAGCATTCCTATTCTGTTAATTACTTGCACACTTTTACTTATAAGCCTACTAACTAGAGATAGGGCTTTATTCATATCATTGACGTAATCTTAAATTACCGGTTGAACCACTTGGAATACTAAAGGATACTCGGGAAACCTCATACACTTAGTAAGATGCCAAAGCCATCCTAGATATGGTCTTACATAGGATCACATATCGATGCCGATAGCCCAGCTATGGTCTTACACGATATCTCATATCAATGCTATGTCCCAGACATGGTCTTACACGGAATCACATATCAATGCCATATCCCATATATGGTCTTACACAAAATCACACATAACCCTAATGTCATGACATTTGTATCTTATTTATTCCTAAGGTTCAATCGGGAATTTTACCACATCAAATCTTCGTAGAACGTACTCATAACAATAAATAAACAATTCATGCAATATCAAATATTAAACACATAATATAGAGTTGCATTATTTACACACAAAGTTACCTCGGTACAAAATATGGACAACTAATTTGATTTAGTCTGAAATCTTGTTTTTTCCCTGTTCTAGGTTCGAACTTTGTTTTTCTTGATCTATAATAGAAAATTAGCTCATTAATTATCGCATTGTTCAAATCAATCCAAAAACCATATTTTGGAAAAATTATAATTTTGCCCCTAAACTTTCACATATTTACAAATTAGTCCCTAGGCTCGTAAAATGAAATGTGTCCATTTTCTTTGTTACTCAAGCCTAGCCGAACCTAACACAAACTCATATGAGCCCACATTTCTTATTAAAACATACATCTTACTACTGATTTTACAACTTTCACAAATAAGTCCTTTCTATGCATTTTCATCCAAAATTACTTAGTAAAAGATATTAAACACACATCAAACTTTCATACTCTATCATGAAACATCAAAATACATGCATATCACACATGGGTAGATTTTTGAACATGAACCCTAGCTCAAATAAATGGTAGAAATAGCTTGATCGGTTGATAACAGCTTCAAAAACGTAAAGAACATTAAAAACGGGGCTATGAAGCACTTACTATAAAACTTGAAAAATGAAGAAACCCTAGCTATGGAGAGCTTCAAAGTTTCGGCCCTAGCTTGAAGAAGATGAGCAAATTTTGTTTCAGTTTTCTCTTTTTAATCTTTTATTAACAAAATAACCAAAATGCCCCTCAAGCCTTTCTTTGAAATTTCTCCTATCCAAGTCTATTTTTGTCCATAAAATTTGAAATTGGTCAAATTTCTATTTAAGGACATCTAATTAATAATCCATGGCAATCTCATGCTCAATGCTTCTAGAACATATATTTTGCAACTTTTGCAATTTAGTCCTAAAAATCAAATTGGACACTTTATGCATAAGATTTCTTCATGAAATTTTTAAAAAAATCATGCAATCATGCCATACGCCTAAAAATACTCATAAAATAATTATTTCTACTACAGATTTATGGTCTCAAAACCACTATTCTGACTAGGCCCAAAATCGGGATGTTACAAATGCCTTCGGTAAAAATGATATGCCCTAGAAATCCAACCTCTCGGAGCCAAAATTCACATTTACTAAACTTTGCAAACAATTTCTTATCACGTAGAGTTTGTAACACAATTATCAAGTGCTCGGTATGTTCGGATTCATCTCGCGAAAAGATTAGAATGTCATCAATGAATCTATCTAAATACGGTCTGAATATCCAGTTCATTAGGTACATAAAAACTGCAGGAGCATTAGTTAATCCGAAAGCCATAACAAGTAATTCATAATGCTTGTACCTCATTTTGAACACTTTCTTAGGCAAATCAGAGTCTTTAACTCCAACTAATAATAACCTGATCTCAAGTCAATCTTTTAAAACACTGTTGCACCTTTCAACTGATCAAATAAATCATCAATCCGCAGTAGAGGGTATTTGTTCTTTATAGTCACTTTATTCAGTTGTCTGTAATCGATACACATTCTCATCGTGTCGTCTTTCTTCTTTACAAACAATACCGGTGCATCCCAGGGTGAATAACTTAGTCGTACAAAACCTCTGTCTGTCAATTCTTGATACTGAGCTTTCAGCTCTTTTAATTCTATTAGAGCCATTCTGTACAGAGCTATCGATATCAGTGTTGTTCTCGCTACTATATCAATACCAAATTCAACCTCTCTGATCGGTGGTGAAACACCCCAAACCCAGCCCACGAGCCATGACCGGATCTGGTATGTTCCTTGAATAAAACGGTTCAAAACTTTTTGAATAATTTGGATGGTTTTGAAAGAAATTTTAATTTTGGGTTGGGCTTGAGTTGAAAATAAGTTTACTTTTGAGATCTAGGTGTTTATAAAACTTTATTTCTTCGTTTCAAAGTCTATCATAAATTGGAAATCATTCATATTTAGGTGCCAAAACATTTAACGTTTATTTTAACAAACAATTTAGTCAACTTTTGTTTTAACCATAATAATATCATGATAGAAATAAATAAAAGCAAACGTAAAGCAGTCTCGTACTATGGCCTTATTACATCAAAACAATTTCTTAAATAAGTCAAAATACTTAAATAAATAAAAGAAAGTCTAAAATCAAATAAAACTCTGAGTTGAGCATGGCCACCACTAAGCGCCTGCCGACCCGGTCCATCACTGAGTGTCACCTGAAAGAAAATATTCCGCCAACGGGGTGAGTCAAACAGACTCAATGTGTAACCAACACTAAAACTCAACAATTCGGCATGTCATATCATATCATACAAGTATATAACAAATAAAAGTTGTGATGCAAACCCGAACCCCAACCTAGGTACCATCCGCTACACATCACCCGTACCAACCCGCACACCGTGGGGACTACTAAGTCAACCCTTCATCCGCTACACATCATCGATGGCAGTCACTGCAGTCGACGTGCTCATCGCCCTTATAAAATTCGTGGCATAACCACCAAATAAAATATTTGTGACATGAGTCACCACATTCAGATAATGTGACCGAAGTCACCACATTCAGATATTGTGGTATAAAACCACCACATTCACTTCCCCTTTCATATAACCCATATGCCCCATGTCATACAAATATGCATATGTCACATTCCTATTTCACATTCTTACAGTTTCACATATGTGCCATGACAGATCTCATTATAATCCTAGTAGGAGTAGGGAAACGTACCTGAGTACTTTGTACCATTGTATGGTACCTTAGCCATATTTTTCACATTCTTATTAACATATTTAAGAAAGCATAACCGTAAATCTATCGAGAAATAGTGTGGGGTACACACCTGGTTCATTTAACGCTTTTACTGAAATCCCGAAGAATCTCGATCTACCGCTCTAAATCTTAGTTCCTACATTCGGCCACCCTAAACATGTTAGCAGAGAGCTATTCGGCTAAATAGCCAAATCCCGAAGGATTAACGCAACCCACTTCTTACCTTGCTACCGATTTGACTACTAATCAAATCCCAAAATTCAACGATACCTCTTCCTTGCAATCGGCCCACCCTAGATCACTTAACATATTAGTTTCCGGCTTTTGAACATGTAAGAAATAGATCTAAGCACTAAAATAGGGCCTTGGCCGATTGTACATAAGTGCTTACCTTGCGATTAAAAATCCCGAAATCCTTGTATACCACTGTCGACTGTCCCTAAATATCCATAGTTAGATTTGGCTAACATAGTAACCAATATGGCCGAATATGTACCTTCACTTACCTTGTGAATCCAAAACCCGAAATTGCTAGTTACTCTTGGTACCTGTCGAAATCCCTACAGGAACTATGTTAGATTAAATTCTAACATTTAATCTCAATAGATGGCCCTTGACCGAATATACACATGACTTACCTTGAATCTTCAAATCCCGAAGACCTCACCTAGAAGTCGGCTATATTAGAAATCCCAAAAGATCCTTCCAAATTTCGGTAACACGAAAATTAATGGGATTAGTCCTTAACTTTCGGCTAAAAGAAAGAAAAAGATTGGAGATCGAATAACAATGGACCTTACCCTTAATGTTGTAGTTGACGGCACTCTAGCTTAGCCACAGAGATTTCGGTTTTGCAGAACACTAGGGAGATTCAGCTTCTCCCTTAACAATAGAGATGATGAGGAAGAGATGAGAAAGGAATATTAGGGAGGCTCAAATATGAATCGACTAGAGGGGAGAAGAAAGAAGAAATTGAGAGAATTGAAAGAAAAAGAGAATAGTTGCAGAGAGAATTCGGTAGAGGCTTCAAAGAGACAAGAATAATGGCCTTGTTTTCCCCTTCCTGCCGAAATTACTAAGCCTAGAGTCCCCTATTCGGCCAACACTACCATATCCCTAGTTTTCCTCTTCATCACCTCATTTAAAAATTAATCAAATTAATCCAACAATTATCCCTCTTATCTAGTCGAATTTTAGAGAGAATTAAACTCTTCCTTAAGTGCCTTGGTGCCGTCCACTACTGCTCACTCCTGCAGCAAAGTAAAAACTCCATTTGCTTCCCTAGCAACCCGAACACAAGCCCCTCTGACACTCATTGTGGCGTCATTTTCAGAGGCCTTAAGTGGCGCCTCCAAGCCACTTTTCCAAGCCCGTTTGTGTGTCATATTCTCCCTACTAATTATCTTAAGGCCACTCTGCTTAGCTTCCTCTTTTAAAAATTTAAAATCAAATAATTTCTACGGCATTCACTACACTCTAGGATTCACCAAAATTTATAAAACACATTATAACACACAAGGCATGCTATTTCATATAATTAAGCAAAAATGCACAAGCCCAATTTTAGGACATTACAGCTCTACCCCCCTTAAAATAATTTCGACCTCGAAATTACCTGGCTAAAATAAGTGAGGGTATTGCTGTCGCATTGCCTCTTCTGGCTCCCACGAAGCTTCCTCCGATCCATGATTGCGCCACAGCACCTTGACTAGGGGAACCGATTTCCTTCGTAGCACTTTCACATCTCGCTCTAAGATCTAAATCGGCTCTTCCTCGTAAGACAAATCTGGCCTTAGCTCCACCTCTTCAACTGGAACCACATGAGATGGATCCGATCGATAACGACGTAGCATAGAAACATGAAATACGTCGTTCATCTGCTTCAATTCCAAAGGTAACTCTAACCGGTATGCCACTGGTCCAACTCGCTTCAATACCTGATAAGGTCCTATAAACCTTGGACTTAACTTCCCTTTGTGACCAAACCTCATCACTTTCTTCCATGGCAAAACCTTAAGAAACACTTGATCTCCCACAGCAAATTCTATCTCCTTCCATTTCAGATCCGCGTACGACTTTTGCCTATCAGATGCTTCCTTCAACCGTGCCCGAATTACCTCAACCTTTTCCTCAGACTCTGCCACAATCTCTAGACCCAAAACTCGACGTTCCCTTAATTCAGTCCAACAAGACGGAGTGCGACACTTCCATCCATACAATGCTTCATACGGTGTCATCCGAATACTGGCCTGATAGCTATTATTGTACACAAATTCCGCTAAAGGCAAATATTCCTCCCAACTTCCTATGAAGTCTATCACACATCCCCTCAGCATATCCTCTAACACTTGGATTACCCGTTCAGATTGCCCGTCAGACTGTGGATGAAAAGCCGTAGTGAAATCTAGCTTAGTGCCCATAGCCTGATGTAATGCCTTCGAAAATCGAGACGTAAACCTTGGATCCCTATCCGAAATGATTGACATCGACACTCCATGCAACCTTACAATCTCTGCCACATATAACTTTGCCAACTTCTGCAAAGAATAGTCAACCCGCACTGGAATGAAATGCGCGGACTTTGTCAACCGATCCACTATCACCCATACCGAGTCCTACTTAGTAGGCGTAAGGGGAAGCCCACTAACGAAGTCCATGGTGATTCTCTCCCACTTCCACTGCGAAATCTTGATTGGCTGAAGTAACCCTGACGGAACCTGATGTTCAGCCTTAACTTGCTGACACGTCAAACACTTGCCGACAAATTCGGTAACTTCCCTCTTAAGACCAAGCCACCAAAACTGTTCCCTTAAATCTCTATACAACTTGGTACCTCCTTCCTTAACAACTTCGTCAAAGGTGCAGCTATTGACGAGAACCCTTCCACAAACCTTCTGTAGTAGCCTGCCAATCCCAAGAAACTTCGAACCTCAGCCACAGACTTAGGTGGTTTCCAATCTAGCACTGCCTCAATCTTCCTAGGATCCACCCTTATTCCTTCCGCGGATACCACATGCTCTAAGAATGCAACTTCCTTCGGCCAAAATTCACACTTACTGAATTTGGCATAGAGCTTCTTCTCCCTTAGCACTTGCAACACAATCTGAAGATGCTCATCATGTTCCTCCTCAGACTTTGAGTACATTAGGATGTCGTCAATGAACACAACGACGAACCTATCCTAGTAGGGTTAAAAGACCTGGTTCATCATATCCATAAATGCGGCTGGGGCGTTCGTCAACATAAACGGCATTACCAAAAACTCGTAATGGCCGTATCTTGTTTGGAAAGCTGTCTTATGAATAAATGCTTCCTTCACCTTCAATTGATGATATCCCGACCGTAGATCTATCTTGGAGAATACTGCTACCCCCTTAAGCTGATCGAACAAGTCGTCTATCCTTGGCAAAGGATACTTGTTCTTGATGGTCAGCTTATTCAACTGACGATAGTCTATGCACATACGCATAGTTCCGTCCTTCTTCTTCACAAACAAGACCGGTGCTCTCCACGAAGACACACTACGTCGGGTAAACCCACGATCAAGCAACTCTTGGATTTGAGCCTTGAGCTCCACCAACTCCTTTGGTGCCATTCTGTATGGGGCAATTGACACAGGAGCTGTTCCCGGCAACAAATCAATTCTGAACTCCACCTCCCTATCTGGGGGTATTCCTGGTAATTCCTCTGGAAACACATCTTCAAAATCCCTTACAGTTCTAACTCCACTAACTCCCCCATCTTTTCCATCCAACGCACTTACGAAGGCTAAAAATGCCTTGCAACCCTTCCGAACCATCTTATCAGCCTTCAACGCCGAAACTACGTTAGACAGGTAGTTTCTTCTTTCTCCGATCATAACTATCACTTCATCCTCTGGGGTCCTTAACTCCATTCGCTTAGCTGCACAGCCCAACACAGCCCGATGTTCCACTAGCCAGTCCATACCAAGTATAAGGTTGAATTCTCCGAAGGGTAGTTCCATTAAGTCGGTAGAAAAATACCATTCCTTGAATATCTAGAGGCACACTCCGAAAGATCTTATTCACCACTACAGTTTGGCCTAATGGGCTTACTACAGTCATCTCCCTATTAGACAGTTCAGAGGCTATGCCTAGTGTTTCCACTACACTACATGCAACATAGGAATGGGTCGAGCCCACATCAATCAGAGCAACATAAGGTTTACCGAATGCAAGGAACGTACTGGTTATGACGTCTGACACGTCTCCATCCTCCCTCTGACGAACCGCATAAACCAGACCCGGCTGTCTTGCCTCTGTATTCCCAACACCTCTGCCAGTTTTTCCTCGTCCCCTTCCAGCACCGTTACCTCTACTATTCGAACCACGACCTCGGTTGAGGTCTGTCCCACCTCTACCGACCTAATTAACATTACGAAGTGCAGTCGATTGCCATCTGGTTTCATAGGACAGTTCTTAATCATATGATCCTTGGACCCACACTTAAAGCATCCTCCCGTCTTTTTCCAACACTCACCTAAGTGCTTCTTCCCACACTGATCACAAGTACGATACTGCCCTCCTGTAGCAGCTTGCTGATCTCACGGCCGATTAACTCTAGGCCTCTTTTGAACATTCCCAGATGATCTTGACGGCCCCAAACCCCTCTTTGGCCTATTCCGATTCGTATTCTGCCTCACTGAATCCTTAATCCCTTCAGCTACTTTAGCCTTCTCTACTAACACAGAAAACTCCCGCTCCTGGTGTGGAGCTATCAATAACTTTAGGTCATCCCTTAGTCCGTCCTCAAATCGGACACATCGCTCATGCTCCGTAGCCACTACTCCACGAGCATATCGGCTTAACCTTAAAAATTCACCTTCGTACTCTACTACGGACTTATTCCTTTGAACCAGCCCCAGAAATGCCTTCCTCTGCTCATTAGTATAATGCGTGCCGACATACTTCTTCTAATACACCGCCTTAACATACTACCAAGTCAGATCTTCAGCTGTGGCACCATCGCGAAATGTGAGCCACCACTGATATGCTTCATCACGTAGCAGCGCCACCAATCCTTTCAGTTTCTCCTCAAGGGTCAAATCTAGCTCATCCATAATTCGTTCCATTGCCTCCAGCCAATACTCAGCTGTACTGGGTGCCACCCCAGATACGCCACGGAACACCTCAGCTCCATTGGCTCGGAGTCGCTCGGGTACAGATTTTCGAGCTCTCATATTTCCACCTGCGCCAGCCACCATATTAAGAACTCGTAGTACAGCCTGCGAGACAGCATCATCCCCCGTCTGATCTTGCTGCTCAACACCAACAGTTGGTGGTGAGGATACCTCATTCTCAGATCTTTGACCCGACCTAACGGGTTTCGACACGGTCATTCGGCCTCGACTGCGTCCACGCACATTACGATCACGTCCCCTAGAGCTCATGTATACGTTCGCGTTTTAATCTGATTAAGAAATTTTATGCATTAGTCCTTGTCCACTGATTATTCGCGAAGAAATTTTATGAAAGGAGTTTAATAGCAGTTCTTTCGATCAATCAAAGTCTTTGTTCAAGTTTTCTATCCTAATTCAGAGGAGCACATTCATTCAAACATTCATTTAGTAGTATCTACCACACACATTCATTACCCTAACATCTTTGTCTTATTCCTATCCCAGGGGTATTTTCGTCATTTTTCCTAAAGGTGTATTTTGGTAATAAACCGGGGCCAATTTATAAATCTTAATAAATCAAGGCACATTGAAATTCTCAAACCTCAAGGGTACTTTTGTAAATTTTCTTAAATCAGAGGGTATGGTAGAAATTTTCAAAATCGAGGGTCATTTTGGTAATTTTGTAAATCAGGGGTAATTTGCTAAATTTTCCAAATCAAAGTGTCTTGGTATTTTGTAAAGATAAGATTTTAGGACATTTTTACAAAATCAGAAAATTTTATTAAAATCAGGGGTAGTATGGTAATTTTGAAATCCAAAGGCATTTTAGTAATTTTTTTGTAAATCGGACATGTTTTGAAAAATTTTCAAACTAGGTTTTTGCTACAATTTAAAGGGGTAATTTGGTGATTTTAAAACCAAAGTTTTTATGAAAATACAGCTAATCCTTTTCGGGTTTTAGTTATTGGGTTTAGCCCGTGATTAAGTCCTCTTGGTTAGGGTAAACCGAAGCTACGCACCAGGTAGGATTCCAGCGAAGAGGAGGTGAGTCACTAGGACTGCTTAAGTACCAGGCTCTTCCGGATCCAATCCTAGACATGCGCACAAAGGTTGCCACACCCTAACTCGGTGACTTAGCCACAGGTTTGTTTACTTAGGCACTTAAGTCTTATGTGATTGTTGGGGTAAACTAGTCCTAGGGTTCAAGTACCTATCATACTATTCTACGTTCCATTTCTACCCTTCTACAGTTCATACTATAAATCAAACAAATGAATAGAGGTACTTACCTGATGGACTTCGGGTCGAAGACTTGGGTGCCATGCTTGAAAAACCTGCTCTTTTCATAAAAAACTTGCTTGGGCCTTATTTAAAAATGTTATGGGCATTAAACCCAAGGCAGAGAGTTTAAAACTGGGCTCCGATACCAAGCTAAAACACCCCAAACTCAGCCCACGAGCCATGACCGGATCTGGTATGTTCCTTGAATAAAACGGTTCAAAACCTCTTGAATAATTTGGATGGTTTTGAAAGAAATTTTAATTTTGGGTTGGGCTTGAGTTGAAAACAAGTTTACTCTTGAGATCTAGGTGTTTATAAAACTTTATTTCTTCGTTTCAAAGTCTATCATAAATTAGAAATCATTCATATTTAGGTGCCAAAACATTTAACGTTTATTTTAACAAACAATTTAGACAACTTTTGTTTTAACCATAATAATATCGTGATAGAAATAAATAAAAGCAAACGTAAAGCAGTCTTGTACTATGGCCTTATTACATCAAAACAATTTCTGAAATAAGTCAAAAGACTTAAATAAATAAAAGAAAGTCCAAAATCAAATAAAACTCTGAGTTGAGCATGGCCACCACTAAGCGCCTGCCGACCCGGTCCATCACTGAGTGTCACCTGAAAGAAAATATTCCCCCAACGGGGTGAGTCAAACAGACTCAATGTGTAACCAACACAAAAACTCAACAATTCGGCATGTCATATCATATCATACAAGTATATAACAGATAAAAGTTATGATGCAAACCCGAACCCAAACCTAGGTACCATCCGCTACACATCACCCGTACCAACCCGCACACCGTGGGGACTACTAAGTCAACCCTCCATCTGCTACACATCATCGAAGGCAGTCGCTGCAGTTGACGTGCTTATCGCCCTTATAAAATTCGTGGCATAGCCACCAGATAAAATATTTGTGACATGAGTCACCACATTCAGATAATGTGACCGAAGTCACCACATTCAGATATTGTGGTATAAAACCACCACATTCACTTCCCCTTTCATATAACCCATATGCCCCATGTCATACAAAAATGCATATGTCACATTCCTATTTCACATTCTTACAGTTTCACATATGTGCCATGACAGATCTCATTATAATCCTAGTAGGAGTAGGAAAACGTACCTGAGTACTTTGTACCATTGCATGGTACCTTAGCCATATTTTTCACATTCTTATTAACATATTTAAGAAAGCATAACCATAAATCTATCGAGAAATAGTGTGGGGTACACACCTGGTTCACTTAATGTTTTTACTGAAATCCCGAAGAATCTCGATCTACAGTTCTAGATCTTAGTTCCTACATTCAGCCACCCTAAACATGTTAGCAGAGAGCTATTCGGCTAAATAGCCAAGTCCCGAAGGATTAACGCAACCCACTTCTTACCTTGCTGCCGATTTAACTACTAATCAAATCTCGAAATTCCACAATACCTCTTCCTTGCAATCGACCCACCTTAGATCACTTAACAGATTAGTTTTCGGCTTTTGAACATGTAAGAAATAGATCTAAGCACTAAAATAGGGCCCTGGCTGATTGTACATAAGTGCTTACCTTGCGATTAAAAATCCCGAAATCCTTGTATACCACTGTCGACTGTCCCTGAATATCTATAGCTAGATTCGGCTAACATAGTAACCAATATGGCCGAATATGTAGCTTCACTTACCTTGTGAATCCAAAACCCGAAATCGCTAGTAACTCTTGGTACATGTCGAAATCCCTACAGGTACTATGTTAGATTAAATTCTAACATTTAATCTCAATAGATGGCCCTTGACCGAATATACACATGATTTACCTTGAATCTTCAAATCCTAAAGACCTCACCTAGAAGTCGGCTATACTAGAAATCTCGAAAGATCCTTTTAAATTTCGACAATGCAAAAATTAATGGGATTAGTCCTTAACTTTTGGCTAGAAGAAAGAAAAAGATTGGAGATCGAATAACAATGGATCTTACCCTTAATATTGTAGTTGACGGCATTCTAGCTTAGCCACAGAGATTTCAATTTTGAGAACACTTGGGGGATTCGGCTTCTCCCTTAACAGTAGTGATGATGAGGAAGAGATGAGAAAGGAATATTAGGGAGGCTCAAATATGAATCGGCTAGAAGGGAAAAGAAAGAAGGAATTGAGAGAATTGAAAGAAAAGAGAATAGTTGCAGAGAGAATTCGGCAGAGGCTTCAAAGAGACAAGAATAATGGCCATGTTTTCCCCTTCCTACCGAAATTACTAAGCCTAGAGTCCCCTATTCGGCCAACACTACAATATCCCTAGTTTTCCTCTTTATCACCTCATTTAAAAATTAATCAAATTAATCCAACAACTATCCCTCTTATCGAGCCAAATTTTAGAGAGAATTAAACTCTTCCTTAAGTGCCTTGGTGCCGTCCACTACTGCTCACTCCTGCAGCAAAATAAAAACTCCATTTGCTTCCCTAGCGACTCGAACACAAGCCCCTCTGACACTCCTTGTGGCGTCATTTCCAGAGGCCTTAAGTGGCGCCACCAAGCCACTTTTCCAAGCCCATTTGTGTGTAATATTCTCCCTACTAATTCTCTTAAGGCCATCCTGCTTAGCTTCCTCTTTTAGAACTTTAAAATCGAATAATTTCTACGGCATTCACTACACTCTAGGGTTCACCAAAATTCATAAAACACATTATAACACACAAGGCATGCTATTTCATATAATTAAGCAAAAATGGACAGGCCCAATTTCAGGATATTATAGGTGGCAAACCTAGTAATTTGTCTGGAAATACATCCGGATATTCACAAACAACAAGTACAGATTCAATCTTTGATTTAGAAACCTTTGTATCCAGTACGTATGCAAGATATGCATCATAACACTTTTTCATACATTTCTAAGCTAACATAGACGATACCACAGCAGGTAATTCACTCAAATCATCAAACTCAATCCAAAGAATTTCACCATTCTGACATTTCAATTTGATAAACTGTAATATGTACGTATTTTTAATCCTACATTTTGCATACTTTTGGATGACTTATCCCCTGAATTGTTGAATTTGATGCTCCTAATCCTTTAATTTCATGTTTTATACTTAGGAGAGCATCGGAGGATGAAAAGAATGAGAAAGGGGCCAAAAGTGGAGAAAATGGGCCAAAGTAAGAAGTCCACACAGCCTGGAGTTTTCCACACGGCCGTGCCACTTTAGTAGACACGAACACGGCCTGGGCTCGATTTACACGGGCGTGTGCCACGGGCATGTCACTGTCGTGACTTGTTTTAATGCCATTCGGATTAGGTTACTTAGGGGCAAATAATGGCATTCTAAAAGCCTATATAAACACCCTAAGTGTGACCTAAAAGGGGGAAGCCAAAAGGCGAAGCTAGAGAGGCCCGAATTGTGGGATTTACTCGAAGATAGCCAGTTGATCCATCTCAAGAAGCCGGAATCATACTTAAGACGGAAGATCTTCCCTTCAATTACCTTCAGGGGGTTTTAGGGTTTTTCTTATATTTTGTTTTATACTTTCTTCTGAGATGTATTCTTTTATAAACATGAACTAAACCCCTCAAATACCTGAGGGGGATGAAACCTAAGATGGATCTTGTTATTGTTTTCTGAACTATATGATAAATAATTGATTTGTTCTTAATTATCTATTCTAAATTCTTGTTTTAATATTTCAGGATATTGATTCAAGTATTGATGTGCTTAGGCAGTGGAGGAAAATTCCCTGTTTAGTAGTAAAACTAGCATACTTAAGCAGAGTTGATCGCACTCCTAGAGATAGGACGACGAAAATCTACCGGATTAGGGTCAAACCTAATCTGGGAGTACATAGATCGGGTTAATGCAATACTAGGGGTTTTAGTTAGAAAGAGATTTCAATTAATCAACCTAGGGTTAGACGTTAGTAGCCTCGAGAGAGGTATTAATATAAATTAAGGAATCCTACGGATCAAGTCAAGTGAATAAATCGTCTGGTTCAGAGTTAGATAACAAGTAAAGTCTAGGTGGATTCTTCCTCGGGTATTGTCTTAATCAATTAGTTTTCCCACAAGTATCTCCCCAATTCATTATCTTTTTCTTAGCATCTTTAGCTTAGTAATTAGTTAGTTTTAGATTAAACAACAATTCCCTTAATTCTTAGGCTAAATAATAGAAAAAGATAGTAATTACTAGTACTCTTAGTCATTGAGGATACGATATTTCTGGTCTTGCCATAGCTATACTACCAAACGATAGGTGCGCTTGCCTTATTCGTTGTCATAGTTAGTCTCTAGGCTCGATCATTAATTATATAAAAAATTAAGACTTTCAGACACGATCAAGTTTTTGGCACCGTTGCCGGGGACTAAGACACTAGGAACACTTGATTTTTATTACTTTAGCCATTATTTTTATTTATTTGCAATTTTATTTTTAATTTTTTACTTTTCTAATTTTTCTTTTCTTTTTCTTTGCTTCTGATAGCTTTTTCTAGTTTATGACTAGAAGGAACCTGTCAGGACCCTTGATTTTTGACAGGGATATAGAAGGTACCGTTCACAGAAATAGAAGAGAAATAAGGCGAAGCTTACAACACATAGAAGAAGAGCAAGAGGACGATACCAATACTACCAAAGAGATGGTTGATAACGATATGCTACCTCCAGTGGTTGCCGCAAACCCGGTGAATCAAAATCCTACTCCTCGTACTATGTATGATTATGCTAAACCTAATTTAACAAGAACTGAGTCAAGTACTGTTAGACCGGCTATTGCTGCAAATATTTTTGAATTGAAACCTAACACAATTCAGATGATACATCAATTTGTTCAGTTTGATGGTTTGCCGGATGAAGATCCAAATAATCACTTGGCGAATTTCATAGAATTTTGCGACACCTTCAAAATAAATGGCATCCTAAATTTGGCACTTTTAAATTAAACACTACTCGAATTGAACTATATAATGGTCATAAAACTGATAGCAAGGGAAAGGAGTTTCAACACCTCAAACCACCATGAATGTGCGAATGAGAGGTAAGTCTAGCTTAAGACTTTAAACGAGCGCTTCTCGTGAGGCAACTCGAGCTCTAACCATACTAATTAGTTTACTTGTACTTTTATTTATGTTTTAAAGTGTAGATTGTACCTCCACACGACCTTGCACACAGGCATGGTCATGGCCGTGTGGACACCAAGGATTTTCGTACCAGTATGGCAGAGATAGTATGAACCAAGGATGTAAAATATCTCCAAGCCATGGGCTCCGACTAAAGACCATGGCCGTGTGATACAACCATGGTTGACATTGTTTTATCAACATGGGCATGGCGACCTGCACACAAGCGTGGAAGAAACGAACGAAGCACAACACGGCTGTGCGATATGGTTGTGTGACACAACACGCCCATGGTTCACGGGCGTGGAAAATCACCAGACCCCTATTTCTGTATAAACCCCCTTTTTCTGCTCACTTTTTCCACTCAGCCCCCTTTCCTCTTAACCCTTGCCACCATAATTTCTCTTCCTCTTTCACCATCCTTGTAACAACTCGATTTAGGGCCTAGTCAGAACAGTGCTGCGAGGCCACGAATTCGAGGTGCATTTATGAGTTTTTTTTTAAGGTTTATGCCATATTTGTATGCTAGTATGAAAGTTTCATGAAGCAATTTTGCTAAATTGAGGTTGAATGGTCTAAAAGGACTAAATTGCAAAAGTTGCAAAATATGAGTTTCTAGAAGCTTTTTGTATGAAATAGCTTTAGAATATCAATTAGAAGTCCTTAAATAGCAATTTTGCCCAAATTATAATTTTTGGACAAAATTGGACATAAGTTAGTAAAATGGAAATTTTTAAAGAGAAGGGCATTTTGGTCATTTATCTATTAAATGATTAAAATGGGGAAAAGATGACAAAAATCTATTCATCTTCTTCCCCCTTGTGCCGAAAATTTGGAGACTCCATTTCTAGGGTTCTTCATTTTTTTCAAGCTTGCTAGTAAGTTCATTTAGCCCCGTTTAATATTCTTCGTATTTTTTAAGTCCTCGTGTTATGAATTAGCTATTTTTAGCTATAAAATGAGCTAAGATGCATGATCAAAAATCTACCCATGAATGACATGTATATTATGATGTTTTATGGAAGTTTATGAGAGTTTGATGTTAGATAAACATCTTTTCCTTAGTGATTTTAATGAAAAATGGTAGTATGGACCAATTTGTAATAGTTATAAAAATTGGTCATACATACTAGAAATAGTGACAATTGAGGGTCGTTATAGTAGAGAAAATGATCAGCTAAGCATGACATTTAAGAAAGTTGAATGAAAATCATTTTACGAACCTAGGGGCAAAAGTGCAAATATGAGAAATTTTAGGGGCAAAATAGTAATTTTTCCAAAATATGAGTAAAGTGTCAATTTAGTCAATGTGAGTATTAAATGGCCTATTTATTATAGATCAAGAAAAACGAAGCCCGGATCGAAACCAAGGCAAGAACAAAGTCGAGGACTAAATTGCATATCTATATACATTTTGTATATTGAGGTAAGTTTGTATGATTTCTAAGCTCTATGATTTCTATTATTGAATTGTTTAGTTTAATGTACATTATTTTCGTGGAGTGCTTAATGCTATGTTAAACAAAGAAATCAATGAGATTAAGTATGAGCAAGTCCCGATTGAGGATGAACTTCTCAGGATACTCGATCTACCACATGAGATAAGAAAGTCCATATAAGACCAAGCCAAGGCATGGCATCGGCAATCAAGCAGAGTTATCATGTAAGTCCAAGGCAAGCTTGGCATTGAACAGTTATCATGTAAGTCCAAGGCAAGCTTGGCAGTGAACAGTTATCATGTAAGTCCAAGGCAAGCTTGGGATTGAAAAGCTATCAAGAGAAAGATATCCCATGTAAGTCCAAGGCATGGCATTCGTGAGAACCAGAAAGACTTTGTATAAGTCCATGTCAAGACATGGCCTCGAAACCAAGATGAGATTTAGTATCCTTGGTTATTTGCAGAAATTCATCAAGCAAAATGAGTAATGTTAAAATGAGATAACAAGAAAGCTAAGTGAGCAAAGTTATTATCAAGTTGAAATTGAGTATCATCTATACTATGAATGATGAATTAGAGATAATGATTATTATATTAAAGTATGCTGATCAATGTGATCAAGTGATACAGGTACTTTGTTTATCTTACAGGAATGAGAATAGTAAGTATCATGAGACATGTAAGAATCTGTATGAGTAAGTAAGCTCTATAGCTAAAATTTATGGTACCATTGTTATGTCAAATAGTTTATATTAAGCAAGCAAATAATGATATATGCTTTACATGCAAACTTACTAAGCTAAATGCTTACGTCTTCAATTCTTTCTTTCTATGTAGTCTTACCAAGCTGACTTGAGGATCGTTGGAGTCGGAGCTCGTAGCACACTATCAATCTTTATTTTGGTATAGCCAAGTTACTTTACTGAGTATGGCATGTATAGGAAGCATTCATTTTGAGAATATGTTTTAAAAAGGGCCATTGTATAGACTATCAAGTCATTATTTTTTTGTATATGACTAAATGATTGGCCAATATTAGCTAAGTATGTATGTTTATCGAGATCAATGTAGCATGTAGTATTGGTTATGAATGTTTTGAATTGAGCTTGAGTTGGTCTTGATTTCAGGGTGGCAAATGGCTTGGTAAATGGCATCTAAGTGTCCACACGGTTAGACACACGGGCGTGTGTCTTGGCCGTGCATGCCCTGCACCTTATTGTTTTAATTTAGGATAACCCCACAGTCGTTTGTTTGAGCCATGTAAGACACACGGTCTGGACATGGGCGTGTGCCCCAGACCGTGTGATCAAGTCAGTATACCAAGGATTAGCACATAGTCTAAGCCTACGGACGTGTCAAGGCCGTGTGAATATAGTCAGTAACTCCCCACGGTCAGAAGACATGGGCGTGTCTAAGGGTACACAGGCATGTTCCAAGTCACATGGGCTTGTGAACACTGGGTCAAAGAATAGTTTTCGATTAAGTTACGAAAGTTTTTCGATAAGAGCTTAAGTAGGCCCATGAAGTGTATGATTAGACTAAGAAAGAGAAGTTTTAAAGTCGAAACGAAATTACACTGCCCGTAATTGTTTGTTTAAGTGAGTTCAAGCATGGTTATGTCTCGTATCCAGTCCTAGCATCGGTCTCGGGTGCGAGGTGTTACATTTAGTAGTATCAGAGCCGTGGTTTAGTCGGTTCTAGGATTAATGTAGCACGAGCATGAGTCTAGCTATACATGCTATACGTAAGAATGTTTTTATAATGATAGTGTGATGACTCCTGACCACTTAAATTATGTTTATACATTTAGTAAATGGATCCCGAAAGAGCTGTGGCGGATGATGTAGAAAGTAACGTGCCAGCTCCCGTTGAAGGGATGATGCCGAATGAGAATGAGAATAGACCCACTGTGGTGAGTCAAGCAGGAGGAGAAGAGGCTAGAGAAGCCTTCCTCTATATGATGAATACATGGTATACAGAGTTCGTTCGTGCGAACCCGAATGCACAACCCCTTCACCCTCGTCTGTTCCATAACCTGCTCCAGTAGCCCCTCAAGTAGTAGAGGTGGTAAGAAGAGATAAACCTCCAATTGATAAGATTAGGAAACATGGGGCAGAAGAATTCTAGGCTAGAAAAGATGATGACCCAGAAAGAGCTGAATTCTAGTTAGAAAATACCCTCAGGGTATTTAATGAGCTATCATGCACCCCTGAGGAATGCAGGAAGTGTGTAGTCTCTCTTTTAAGAAACCCTGCTTACTAATGGTGGAACACCCTTATGTCGGTAGTATCGAGGGAAAGGGTCACATGGGAATTCTTCCAAAAAGAGTTCAAGAAAAAGTATATCAGTCAAAGATTCGTGGATCAGAAAAGGAAGGAATTTCTAGAATTGAAGCAAGGCAAGATGTCAGTGACTAATTATGAGCGTGAGTTTCTGCGACTAAGCAAGTACGCTGTCGAATACGTGTCCACTGAAGCCATCATGAGGAAAAGATTTGAAGACGTGTTAAATGAGGACATCAAATTGTTTGTTGCTGTCCTAGAACTAAAAAAATTTGTTGTGCTAGTAGAGAGGGCTTGTAAAGCTAAGGAATTAGTAAAAGAGAAGAGAAAGTCTAAAATGGAGTCTCGTGACTCTAGAAAGATACAGTGGAATAAGTCATTCCAATCTTCATCCATGAAGCCAAGAGATTTCCCTACTCGATTGGCTACTTCCATTGGATTTTCAAGGAAGGACAAGAGTAAATAGTATTCGGGGAATAAAGCATAGACTACTTCAGTTGCAAGTCTAGGGAATGTTCGATCTGACAGACCCGAGTGGCCACAGTGTGGCAGACATCATCTTGGAGAATACCGAGCGCATGAAAACGCATGTTTTAGATGTAGTTCCCAAGACCGCTATATAAAAAATTGTCCAGAGATGATGAAAGAAGAGAGAACTCGGAACTCGAGATCTGAAAGTATGGTCTGAGGAAGACCGTAGAGAAACTCGAGAAGTGGGGCAAGTGGAAGAGGTAACCCTCGAGAGCAGGCTGCGAGACCTGGGGGTAGAGCACCTGCAAGGACCTATGCCATTCGCGCTCGCGAAGAGGCATCTTCTCATGATGTTATTACGATACCTTATCTCTTTTTGATATCAAAGTTATTGCTTTAATAGATCTCGAATCCACACACTCTTACATTTGCATGAAATTAGTATCCGGTTTGAGTATGCCTATAGATTCTACAGAATTTATGATTAAAGTGTCTAATCCTTTAGGCAAAAGTTTGTTAGTTGATAAAGTATGTAAAGATTGCCTATTAATGTTTAGAGGTCATTGCTTTAAAGTAAATCTTATGTTGTTACCATTTGATGAGTTCTACCTCATTCTTGGCAAGGACTAGTTAACTGCCCATGATGTAATAGTTAATTGTGGGAAGAAATACATTGAGATAAGATGTGAGAATGGGGATACTCTTTATGTAGCATCAGATGAACATGATGGACTGCCAGTAGTGATTTCTCATATGATGGCACAGAGATATTTAAGAAAAGGATATGAAGCATACCTGGCCTTTGTGATGAATGATAAAGAAATAGAGTTGAAAATTGAGGCAGTACCGATAGTATATGAGTACGTGGATGTTTTTCCCGAGCAATTACCAGGACTACCACCAGTTAGAGAGGTTTAGTTCAGAATTGACCTAGCTATCGGTACTGTACCGATATTCATTACTCCTTACAGAATGGCTCCAACAGAGTTGAAAGAGCTAAAGTCATAGTTGCAAGAGTTGATAGATAAAGGCTTTGCAAGATCAAGTTGTTCACCATGGGGTGCTCCAGTTTTATTTGTGAAAAAGAAAGATGGCACCATGAGATTATGCATAGATTACAGTCAGCTTAATAAAGTGACAGTAAAGAACCAGTACCCATTGCCTAGAATCGATGACTTGTTCGATCAATTGAAAGGAGCCACAGTGTTCTCCAAAATAGACTTGAGATCAGGGTACTACCAGTTGAGAGTAAAGGATTCAGATGTATCCAAGACTGCTTTTCGAACAAGGTATGGGCATTATGATTTTTTAGTCATGCCTTTCGGGTTGACAAATGCTCCTGCGGTATTCATGGATTTGATGAACTGCATTTTTAGGTCGTACCTCGACAAGTTTGTAGTTGTTTTTATTCACGACATACTGATTTATTCTCGAGATGAGATTGTGCATGCCGAGCACGTACGGACAGTTTTACAGATTCTACGAGAAAATCAGTTGTATGCTAAGTTCAGTAAAAGTGAATTTTGGCTTAAGGAAGTAGGATTTCTGGGACATATTGTCTCGAAAGATGCAGTCCAAGTAGATCCAAGTAAGATCTCGGCCATAATGGACTAGAAGCCACCTAAGAACTTCTCTGAGATTAGAAGTCTTCTAGGCGTAGCCGGCTATTACAGACGATTTGCCAAGGGGTTTTCCATGATTGCAACCCTGATGACTAAATTGTTACAGAAAAATGTGAAGTTTGAGTGAACAGAAAGATGCCAACAAAGTTTCAAGAAACTTAAGGCAATTTTGACTGAAGCTCCAGTTTTAGTGCAACTTGAGACATGGAAAGAATTTGTGATTTACAGTGATGCATCCTTAAATGGATTAGGCTGTGTACTCATGCAAGAAGGCAAAGTCATTGCTTATGCCTCTAGATAGTTGAAGCCTCATGAGAAATATTACCCGACGCATGATCTCGAATTAGCTGCCATAGTCTTCGCTTTGAAGATTTGGAGACACCATTTATATGATGAAAGATGTCAGATTTTTATTGATCACAAAAGTCTGAAGTACTTGATGACACAGAAAGAGTTAAATTTAAGGAAACGGAGATGGTTAGAGTTGATAAAAGACTATGAATTGGTCATTGACTACCATCCAGGAAAGGTGAATGTGGTCGTCGATGCTTTGAGTAGAAAGTCCCTATTTGCTTTAAGAGCATTGAATTCAAGGATATCTTTATCTAACGATGGTTCTATTCTAGCGAAATTGAGAGCTAGACCAATGTTTCTTCAAGAGATTATAGAAGCTCAGAAAGAAGATAGCAAATTACAAGTCAAGAGAGCTCAGTGCGAGTCAGATGCTGAATCCGACTTTCGGATTAATTCTGATGGTGTTTAGAGATAGAGTTTGTGTACCGAGAAAAGAGGAGCTTATTCAGAGAATTTTGCATGAGGCACATAACGGATGTTTTTCTGCACATCCGGGTAGTACTAAGATGTATAATGATTTGAAGCAATAGTATTGGTGGCCGAAAATGAAGAAAGATATTTTAGAGTTTGTTTCTAAGTGCTTGATTTGTCAGTAAGTAAAGGCTGAACACCAAGTACCTTTGGGTTTACTGCAGCCCATCTTGGTTCTCGAGTGGAAATGGGACCGTATCACCATGGATTTTGTAACGGGTTTACCGTTGTCACCAAGCAAGAAGGATGCTATATGGGTTGTAGTTGATAGACTCACGAAGTCGGCTCATTTCTTACCGGTACGAGTGGATTACTCACTCGACAAATTAGCAAACTTGTATGTTGATAAACCATAAAAGTAACATATTTTAATCCCACATTTAGTATGCTTTTGGATGATTTAAGCCTCTTTTCATATAAAAAGGTGCTCTTAATCCTTTCTCTTCATGTCTTATACTCAGGAAAGCACCCAAGGATGAAAAGAACGTAAAATGGGCTTAAAACGGGCTAAATAGGCCAATTCACGAAATCAACACGGCCTGGACTTCAAGCCACACGGCCGTGCCTCGTTAAAAGTCCAAACATGGCCGGGCCACGATTCACACGGGTGTGTGCCATGGCCGTGCCCCTGTCGCTGGAAAGAGCAATTTCATTCTGGAAAGGATACTTGGAGGCAAAGAAACACATTCCAAAGCCTATTCGAACACCCTATTAGGAATTCTACTTAAATTAGCATACTTAAGGGCCAAGTAAGGCATCTCAAAGTCTGTATAAACACCCAAGGGGGCAACTTGGAAAGGGGAGTTTGGCAGAATCCGAAACCGGGGTCAAAGCTAGGCCAATGAGCCAAGCCGAGATGGTCAGAGTTAGAGAATAACGCGAGGATAGCCAGTTGATCCATCCTAAGATGCCAGAATTATACTCAAGATGGCAAAATTCCCCCTCAATTCCTTCAGGGGGTTTTAGGGTTTTCTTATGTTTTGTTTTATCTTTTCTCTTGTGATGTTCTTTTTATTCATTATGAACTAAACCCTTCAGATACCTGAAGGGTATGAAACCTAGATGAATTTTGTTATTTAATTTTTATGTTTTATGATAATTGCTTAGTTTGTTCTTAATTATGTTGCTTAATCCAAATCTAATGTGCTTAGGTGGATGAGGAATAGACCCTGCCTAGAGATAGGGTTACGAGATTTTGCCGGATTAGGGTGAAACCTAATATGGGAGTCCATTGATTGATTTACTACTATCCTAGGGGGTTATTATAAGCGAACAAGAGTTCCACTAATTAACCTAGGGTTAGACGTTATTCGCCTCGAGAGAGGGTTTAATATAGGTTAGGGAGTCTTACGGATCAAGCTAGGTAAAGAAATCATATAATTTAGGGTTAGATAACAAGTGAAGTCTAGGTGGATTCTTCCTAGGGGTATCGTCATAATCAACTGAGTTTTATTTCAAAGTTATTTTCCTATTTGTCCTTTTTGTCTTTGTGTCCTTAGTTTAAGTCTTCATCAATATAGTTTAAAGCAACTTCACTCTACTTTTAAGGCTAAATAATAAAAAGAAAGTTAGTATTAGTACTCTTAGTTCCTTTGGGTTCGATATCCGGTCTTGCATAAGCTATACTACTGTTCGATAGTTACACTTGCCTTTAATCGTTGTCAGAGTTAGTTTTCAAGTTTTGATCATTCTTTCATAAATTTTAAAACTCTAATTTCAGCGATCAAGTTTTTGGCGCCGTTGCCGGGGAACTAAAATATTAAGAAAGCTCTATTTTTATTACTTTAGCTATTTTGTTTATTTTTGCAATTTTTTTATTAGTTTTATTTTTTTTTACTTTGCTAATTTTTCTTTGCTTTGACAGGTAATTTTAGTTTATAGAGGAGATGGCACTAAATAACTATCAGTGGCAAGTTATGAGGACAACGCCAACAGAAGTTGCCAGTGTCTCCAACCTCGACGTGGTCACCAAGTTATCTAACCAGCTAGAGATGATGAATAAAAAGATTGGTGGTTTGTATAGTTTCTTGCAGGTACACCCAGTAATGCAATATGATTCGAATCTAGGAGGCGTGGCGAATCCTGAGTACCCACCCTACTGATATGGCATGGAAAACGAGCAAGCTCACTATACAGGTAACTATTCTAGACCACAAAATAATTTTTATAATGACACTTATAACGCAGGTTGGAGTTACCATCCCAATTTCTCGTGGGATGATCAAAATAGCCAAAGACCGTAACTTCCTCCAAACCTTCAATAACCATCTCACCAACAGGAAGAGGAGTCGCACCTTGAAGAGATGTTGACAAAAGTCATGGCAAACACAGAAAACCACTTCCAAGATACTGAGAAAACAGTCCGAGTCGGGGAACTTACTAAGTCAGTCAAGGAAGTCACTAATGCAATCGAACAACTTGCAAAGCTAATATCAGAGATAGCACAAGGAAGCTTGCCAAGCAATAGTAAAACTAACCCGAGAGAGCAAAATCAAGCCATTTATGATAGTGAAGGGTTAGACGAACCAAACCCTAGGGAAGAACCTGTGGTAAGCGAAGGGAAAGTTGAGGTGACATAAGAAAAGCCAAAACCGATAATCAAAGAATACCAGCCTCGCATTGCTTACCCCGAAGCATTATAGAGAGACGATACAGAGGAACAGTTCGGTAAGTTTCTTAAACTTTTAAAGAAATTACATATCAACTTACCTCTTCTTGAAGCCCTTTCGCAGATGTCAGACTCTAGAAAATTTTTAGGGGAGCTGTTAACGAAAAAGCAAAGGATAGACGAGGAATCACATGTGGAACTCAAGGCAAAGTGCTCGGCAATTCTACAAAATAGACTACCGCAGAAATTAAAAAATTCAGGAAGTTTTACAATTCCATTCATAATTGGTAGTTTATCTATAGAAAATGCTTTAGCCGATTTAGGGGCAAGCATAAACGTTATGCCTTATAAACTGTTTAAACAACTAGGTCTAGGGAAACTGAAACAAACTAGGATGAGCGTTTAATTAACTGACAAAACTATCAGAATTCCTAGGGGTATAATAGAAAATGTTCTAATCAAAGTTGATAAATTTGTATTCTAGTAGACTTTGTCGTTTTAGACATGGAAGAGGACAATAATATTCCTTTAATTTCAGGAAGACCCTTTTTAGCAACTGCTAGAGCTAAAATTGATATCTATGTAGGTGAACTCACATTTCGCATAGGCAACAAGATAGTCACTCTTCAAGCTCTTGACTCTGCCAGAACATCAGGTGATAAAGAATACCAACCTCTTGTGCCATATCCCGATGCAATAAAGAAAAACCACACAGAGGAAGAATTCGGTTAACTCACACTTCGTGTAGACGATGAAACAATCACTCTTCAAGCTCTTGACCCAACTAGGACATCGAGTAATAAAGGTACGAACGATAATTTTATTGATAACCATTTGGTTCAACCTTCTTTACAGGAATCATCACGAAATCACCTAGCTGGGCCAGATCTTAGACCTTGTGCCAACAAAGAAGAATTATATGAGGAACGAAGCCTTAGGGTCGACAAACTAAAAGAGTGGACAACACAATTTAAAAAAGAATCGAAACCACACAAAGTGAAACCGACGGAAACCCCAGACGAGCTGATAGGAACAACAAATCACATCAAAATAGAGGGTCGGGTATTGTTGAATAAAGAAGACCCTTGAATCACCAATTCAGACCTCAAGTTGGTACTAAATGTGCGATTAAATCGAATGATTAACAACGGTTGAAAGGGATGTAATATCGAATAGTTGAGTAGCATGAATGGTGAGTAACTATGTGTTGGCTAAGGTATGTATTGAACCTTTATGGTTGATGAAGTTATAAATAGAATTATGAATGGTTGAGTGAGTATATTATTTATGGATGATATGGTGTGTATATTTGTGAGTTGATCTATATGATGGATTAACTTTGTATATTGTATTTGATTTATTGGCTTGAATGTATTATATTACGAACTTACTAAGCTTGTAAGCTTACTGTGAGAATTGTTTCTCTCTTTTATAGTGCCAGTAAAGCTAGCTTAGATTCGAGGATCATCAGCGACTCAATCACACTATCGGCCATTTATTTTGGTATCTTGAAAGTTGTATATAAATGTGGTATATGGCATGTATTGGCTAGTAGATATGGTATACTTTGAGATGTTGGACCTTGCTATGTTACATGGCTTGGAAGTTGGATGATTTTTTATATTATGTATGAGATTTGTAAATGATGAATGTGGTATGAAATAGTAAGGTTAGAAATGGTATAATTCAAGCTTAAATTTGTTATTGAGAATGAGATTTAGATGTAGAATTATGAGATGAATGTCATGATGCTTGTTTGGTATAATTTAGGATGTGAAATTTGTATTTTAGATGAATTTATTTAAAATGAGATTGAGTATGGTTATAGATGGTATAGTTGATGATGAATTGGTGTTTGTATTGGTATGTTTGATTGCATTTTGAGGCATGAGTTGATATGGAGTGATGGTTATATATTATTCTAAGTGTGGATGGTAATTTGGCCTTGAAAAATGGCCTATAATTGCCCACACGGTTGAGCACACGGGCGCATGGCTCGACCATGTCATGCAGGTTTCTAATTTGGTGCAAAAAGGGCTCGACCACGGGTTAGACATACGGGCGTGTGACTAGCTGTGTGGTGCAAGTCAGTGTCGACCACGGGTGAGGCACACAGGCATGTCTCAGGCCGTGTGGACAAGTCAGTATGTATGCCCTGTTTTGCCACGGCTTGGACGCACGGGCAAGTCCGAAGCCGTGGGAGGCACACGGCCTACCCACACGGGCATGTGACCTCTGCAACTTAGAAAAATGTTAAAATTTTAGAAATTTTTGTATGAGTTTGGTTTAGTCCCGACCCCTTTCTAACACATGTTTAAGGTCTCGTAGACCTCATTAAGGGACTATATGAATGTAAATTATGTTGTTTGAATGACTTTGTGTTGGGAATGAAATGAAATGTTTGGAAATGATTAGTAATGCCTCTTAACCCTAGTCCGGTGACGGTTACGGGTTAGGGGTGTTACAAAAGGTATGTTTAGAACCTATGTGGTTGATGATTTCGTAAATGGTTATATGGATGGTTGAGTGAGCATAGTTGCTATGGATGAGATTGTGTATTTTTATGAAATAATCAATGTGATGGTTTATGTTGTATATTGAATCTGAATCATTGAGTTAAATGTATTATATTACGAACTTACTAAGCTTTAAAGCTTACTATGTGAAGTTATCATTATTTTACATTGTATTTAAAACTAGCTCGGATCTTGGGATCGTCAGTGACTCAATCATACTATCGGCTATCTATTTTGGTACTTTTGAAAGTTGTATATAGTGATTATGGCATGTTTTGAAGTGTATAAGTTTTGCCATGTGATATGGCTTGGTAGTTTGATGATTTTGGTATGTGCCTTAGAGGTGTAAAAAGGATGGTTAAAGATGTGTATATGTGTTATATGTGAGTGATCATTTTCGCATAAATTAAAAAAATGGAAATGGTATGTTTCATGATAGATTTGGTAAGGATTGAATGATGAATGGATTATATGTTTTTGGATGTGAATTTGATACTTTGAATTGGTAAGTTTGAGTTGAAATGTGAATGTGAAATGAGTAGTAATGTTAAGAGGCTAAAAATATGTTTAATTTGTATGTTTTGATTGCATTTGAAGCATGATTTTAAATTGGTTTGATGCTTGTAGGTGATTCCAAAGTGTGGATGGAAATTTGGCCTTACAAATGGCCTATAATTGCCCACACGGTTGAGCACACGGGCGCGTGGCTCGACTGTGTCATTTGAGTTTACAAATTGAAACAAGTCAGGCTTGCACATGAGCTAGACACGCGGGCGTGTGACTGGCCATGTGATGCATGTCAGTGTCGACCACGGGTGAGGCGCACGGGCATGTCTTTGGCCGTGTGGACAAGTCAGTATTTATGCCTTGTTTTGCAACGGCTTGGACACACGGCCTACTCACACGGGCGTGCGACCCTTGTAGCTTGGAAAAATGTTAAGTTTTAGAAAAATTTCGTATGTGTTTGGTTTAGTCCCGACCCCACTTTCTAATGCATGTTTAAGGTCCCGTAGACCTATATAAGGGACTCTATGATTGTGAATGATTAAGTTAAGATGTGAAATGATTATAAATGTTCTGAATGTTCGGTAATACCTTTTAACCCCCTTTTAACGACGATTACAAATTAGGGGTGTTACATTTTTTTAGTATCAGAGGTACGATTTAGTCGATTTTAGGACTAACGTAGCATGTGTGAGTTTATCTATACATGCCATATATATAAGTGTGATAGTGTGATGAATCCTGACAGTTAAAAATATGTTTTTTTTATATAGTAAATGGATCCCGATTGAGCAGTTGCTGATGATGTTGAGAGCAATACGCCTGCTCCTGCTCAAGGGACAGTGCCAGCCGAATCTAGGCCGATAGCTAGTAGCCACGAGGGAGAGGTTAAGCAAGTCTTCTTCTAAACGATGTGTAACACCCCAAACTCGGCCCAAGACACCACGGTCGAATTCAGAATGTTACGGGAAAAGAGGTGAAAATGAGTTATTATTTTGAAGATGGGATTAGACTTTAAATTAGAGAAAAACTATCTTTTTCAAGGGTTGTCATTAAGAATTAGTAGTTTGCCGAAAATAAAAATAGGTGTCCAAGTTGTATAAAATTCAATTAGTTATTTGTGCCGGTTTTGTGAGAAAATGTTTGCTTTTAAGAAATTGAAACTCATTTCATGTCTCCGTGTCGAAAATGATTTAATGTCACATTTTAAAAGTTATTAAGCAGTAAATCTAACTTAAAACCATAAAATCCCGAAATGCTTAGAGTGGCCTTATTATAAAATGGAACAACCTAAAATAAAACTAGCAGTTTAAAATAAAATTACGAGAACAACTTCTACATGGCCACCTCGAATTCCCTCCAGCCCGGTCCATCGAATCATGCGTTACCTGCATTGTTTTTGGGAAAAATAGGGTGTGAGTCAAACCGACTCAGTGTGCAATTATACAACATAGTTCCACTAATGGGCTTAGCCCCACAACCATATCAAACCACCATACCATGAGCAAAATAGAAATGCAATATGATAGCCCACCCAACCTAGTACTACTCTCGCCCAAGTATGCCTAACTAAGGAGTTCTGATGGGATCTAGTGCATTAGTGCTGGTATGATCGCACCCTATTTTTCCCAAAAACAATATAGGTAACGCATGATTCGATGGATATTAGAGCCTAGGTTCAAAAACTCGGCTGTGGGTATTGGGTTCAAAAATGTTTTCAAAAGTTGGTTTGGAAAATGGTTTAGAAAATATATTTGTTTTCTTAAAGTATGGCACCCGAGTCCCCGGCACCAACTCCGTAAGTTCTCTTATTTTATGATTGTTGATATGATGATGTTATAACTGTAACATCTGGGATTTAGGGGTCTGGCATTTTATCTCGTGTTTATATGCTCTTGCGTGTTGCATGACTGTTTAAGTGTGTTTGGGGACTTCGGAAAACCTTAGGGTTGAGTCCGGGCCTTAGTGAAATTTTTGGGTTCTAAGCTTTTAGGGGGGAGCTAGGGGAGTGTAACACCCCAAACCCGGCCTAAACGTTACAACCGAATCTGGCATGTCACATAAAAGTGTTATTTAAAAACTGTGCGTTTGTTAAAAAGTTCGTATTCTTTTTGAAATTCCGCGTTTTGTGGTTTGTTTATAAAAGCCGATTCATTTAATGCCCACTTTACAAAGTTGTTATTAATTTGAATAAAATTGTATTTGTTGTGAAAATTGATTTTAAGTAATTTTGAATAAAACGGTTTATTATCATTTCAGGAAAATCCCATATTGAACATTAAATAATAAATAGTAACCAAATTGAAAGCTAAAACCAAATAAAATACCAAAGGCCTTATTACATATCAAAATCCCAAAATTAAAATTAAGTTTAAATATAAGAAACGAGTTTACGAGAAAACATTGCAGGGCTACCACAAGTCTGCCTCAGCTCCCCAAAACCGCGGTCTAATGATTACCTGAAACATTTAAAAAGAGGGGGTAAGTTTACGAAAACTCAGTGTGTGTTTCCCCCTACGAGTGATAACTGGGCCTAAGCCCATAAAAGTAGATTGGGCCTTAGCCCTCACAATAACATACTTGGCCGAAGCACACATAAATCGAATCGGGCCGTAGCCCTAATATCACAGTATAGCAGATAACACATGCCAAATGATACAAAACCCATTCTTTAGTCATATTCGGCCATAAGCCCATAACATAGCATATTGAGCCATAGCATATTCAATCACATGTACATATAAGAATGACAATGCAGTCCCGAACCCACCTAGGTATCCATCCTCTACACACCACCCATACCTACCAATCACACCGTGGGGATTACTAAATCGACCCTCCATCCGCTACACACCATCGAAAGCGATCATTTGCAGATCAATCGTACATCGCCCTTATAATCGTGGCATAGCCACCAGATAATGTGACAGAGTCACCGGATTCATAATATGTCACAAAATTCACCGGATACATAATATGTGACATTAGTCACCGGATAATGTGGTACAAACCACCGGAACACTTCCCCTTTATCAATATCACCCATATGCCCGTGCAACATACATATTATTCAAATATTATGCAATGTGTCATGCATGCAAAACATATATCAAATATAAGAATAACATGAGTTACCATCATAATCAGGTAGACATAAAACAACAAAATCAAGGTAATCAACCTCTAAGGGCATAATCGTAATTTTACCTACCAAGGGTATTTTCGTAATTTGCCCACCAAGGGTATTTTCATAAATTCGCACCTGCAATGGCCTTTCTAAAGGCCCAATGTCGCCACTAGCGACTCAGCTACCATTTTCGGTCGTACCGGACGTTTGGGCCTAAAACCCAATTTCGGCCTATCCGGGCCCACACGCTCGTGTGGCCCACCTAGCACGAATCTAGCCACGTATATAAGTTCAACCTAGTCTAGTTCAACATATACTAACCAATCATACAATTTACTCATATGGGCCCACGGGCCCATTGGGCCCACTTTAGCCCATCGAGGCCCAAGCAGCCCCAACCCACACGAATACTACTAATGGCTTCAACTATCACGTCGAAGCCCTACACGTGCGCTCGCACGCTCCTGTGGCTACTAATGCAGTGTGACCGGCATTTTGGCATTTTGCCGCTCTACAGCTAGAGTAGAGAAGTACACACACACCTGATAGGAGTCTGGTGCTAAACCGCGCTGCGACCACTCCTGTGCCCAAACGCCCACCAAGGTATGTTAACTCTCCTCCTGGAATGCTCTCTATATAGCTAGCTCTTCACCTTCATTCTTGGTGTCTTTCTGATGTGGGATCCCTTCCTCAGTAGAGTTTAAATTCAACTGAAACTCTTGTCCTCTAATCCGCAAAATAAATACTCCTTTGCTTCTCATGAGATTCGAACCCAGGCTCCCTTGCAACATAATCCACGCCGCTAACCACTTGGCCACAAACTCCTCTTGTGTCTTAAACCATGCGCAACTAAATATAAACTATGGCCCAAATTCTAAGATCCAAGTAAAAAGAAACCAAAATGCAAAAGCCAAGACTTGAACCTTAGACCTCCTTCCTTCCTTGTGGCGTTACTCCCTTGTCTCTTATGTGGCGTCATTTTGCCACTACACCACACACTCCACTTGTGTCCTTTTCCTCCCTATTTTATTCTTAAGGCCTACCTGCCAACTTCCAGGGTTTTTTTCACCTAAAACCTGTTGGAACGCCGGAACCCATGGCGCAGCAGAATAAAATTAGATTCGGCGATCCAAATCAGGAATCCATGTGTGAGGAACGAATCGGGGTGAAATAAAGGTTTCGAAATTACCAAAACTTAAATCTGAGTAGAGACGGCGACGCCTTGGCAACAAGAGTTTTGATCTCTTTGTCGAATCAAGCCACAACCTTTTCCGATGTCGGCCTCACGTGATCCACCCGGTTTGACTATGAGCGGAAGAAATCTCCAAAACTATTTTGGAGGTTTATTTGCTTGACAGCTGCTAGACCTAACAAGCAATCTATTAGGGTTTTCCCTTGAGCTTTGTCTCTTTTAAATACCTTTTATATTGGGTATCCTTTTAATTGGGCCTTTTATAATGGGTATCTTTTCATTGGGCCCATTATTTGGTATCCTTTTAATACCCTTTTATAATTGGTATCTCTTGAATGTTAAATAAATACAATAAAGTTTTTAACAGAAAATTATAATTACATTAATTATATCAGAAAATTATAATTACATTAATTATAATAAGGATTTGATAAACTATATTTATTTAAATTTATATATGAATCAAATTCATATATTAATAGAATTATGTTGTCATTATGTGTACAACATCCTTGTACATATAATATGTTCAATATTTGATTGCCCAATTAAATTAATTCTTTAATTAATTTAATTCATGTGACAACAAAAAAAAAAAAACAATACCAATTATATTTTATTCCATTCATTTAAACCATAGGGTGTGACCTCAGTAGGTTCTTGCAACGTTAGCGATAATAATAGAACGATTCTAATGTCACAAACAATGAGTGGCATCTAGCAATGCATCATTGCTACCTAAGTTACAAGAAGTCATGATTCCACATAACTTTTTGTGATTAACCTTTCATGCATTAATCCTTAAGTCCTTTATCTCTCGGAATGGACACAAGTCACGGAATAGTCACACTTGTATAGTCCATCCTATGTTTCTTGATATCTTGAGTAGACTATGATATACAAATTAGTATGACATCTCATGTCAACTTATTTGAGCATGGCCATGCATTTCTAGTCTCATTCAATCAAGTGGCCTAAGATATTACTCCCATTATGTAGGAGGGACTTATCCTATATTGATCAACCATATCCTCTACATAGATTGTGGTATATCCAACATCGACCTTTATAGAACAACGATTCACGATTATGCGTTTGATCGCATCAAAATATACAACTCACGATCTTTGAGATTAATAATTATCTCAAGTCCGAGGATCATATACATATTAATCACTATGAGTAATGTTGTGACAATTACATAATAATCCAATAAACATACTCATAACGGGTCAATCCAATATGTTGTTCTCTAACACACATATTCATGCATTGATTTTGACAATCCACATCAATGACAACTCTTTATCATCAATCAACTACATGTTAGTCTTAATGCATTCATTGTTGTCCTAGTCAACAATAATACTCGACTAAGGATCTTTTAAAAATAATCATATTATTCTCGGGACATTATTATAAAGCAGTTTAGTTGTATACACAGATAGAAAAACCGAAATAATAATGACAACGCTTTATATTAATAAATATGGTAAATAAAGTATGTTATTACAACCATCTCATGATTGATCTTTGGGCATACTCTTACAATCTCCCACTAGCACTAAGACCAATCACTCATATATCTAATACCAAGCGAGTTAGTGTGACGATCGATCATGCCTGCTGTGTGTCGAGGCTTGGTCGAGAGGATCGGCGATGTTATCATCTCGAAGATACTCTGCATATTTCTACATCTCCTCGATCGATAATCTCTCGAATAAGATGGTAGCGCTTAAGTATATGTTTGGATCATTTGGTGAGATCCGGGTTCTTTAGCTTGTGCAATAGCTCCATTGTTATCACATCGGAGTTCTATAGCATCGATATGCTAGGCACAACCCCTAGTCCGAAGAATGAACCTTTTGATCCAAACCGCTTCTTTTCTTTGCCTCACCGTTTGCAATATACTCAAACCTCTATTGTAGAATCAACATCATTGTACTTTGCTTTGAACTTTTCCGACTCAAAGCACCACCATTAAGGCAAAACACAAAACCCGATTGCGATCGAGAATCGTCCTTGTCGGTTTGGAAGCTGGCATCAGTGTAACCTTTTACACTTAACTCTTCCTCACCTCCATATAATAGGAATGTATCCTTAGTTCTTCTTAAGTACTTAAGGATACTCTTGATCGTGGTCGAGTGACCTTCACCGGTCTACTTGATACCGCTTTCGTCATACTTAAGGCATCTGAGACATCCGGACGGGTACATAACATAGCATACATGATAGATCCAATAGCGGAAGCATATGGAATTTTACTCATACGTTCTCTCTCTTGTGGAGTTGAAGGACACATTTTCTTCGAGAGTGAAATACCATGTCTCATAGGTAGGAATCCTCTTTTAGATTCTTTCATACTGAACCTTTTCAGTACTTTATCTATGTATGTACTTTGGCTTAGACCTAGTAGTCATCTTGATCTATCTCTATAGATCTTGACTCCTAAGATATAAGTGGCTTCGCCCAAATCCTTCATAGAAAAACAACTTCTTAACCAAGTCTTAATAGATTGCAAGGTAGGTATGTCATTTCCCATGATAAGTATGTCATCCACATATAGTACCAAGAATGTGATAGTCCTCCCACTAACTTTCTTGTAAACACATGGTTCATCTTCATTTTTTATAAAACCAAACTCTTTGATTGCATCCTTAAAACGAAGATTCCAACTTCGAGAAGCTTGCTTTAATCCATAAATGGATCTTTGTAGCTTACATATCTTTCTAGCATCCTTTGGATTTACAAAACCTTCAGGTTGTGTCATGTACACATCCTCTTCAAGTTTCCCGTTAAGGAAAGCTGTTTTGACGTCCATCTGCTAGATTTCATAATCATGAAATGCAGCTATGGCGAGCAAGATCCTGATGGATTTAAACATAGCTACAGGAGAAAAGTTTTCATCATAGTCAACACCATGAATTTGGTGAAAACCTTTAGCGACTAATCGCCCTTTGTATGTTTGTACATTACCATCCATGTCTGTTTTCTTTTTGAAAACCCACTTGCACCCTATAGGTTTAACCCCTTCGGGTGGATCAATCAAGGTCAATACTTGGTTTTCATACATGGAATCCATCTCAGATCTCATGGCCTCAAGCCATTTCTCAGAATCTGGGCTTGTCCCCGCTTCTTGATAAGTCCTAGGCTCATCTTGATCTATAAGGAGAACGTCACCATGCGTTGTAATGAGAAATCCATATCTCTCAGGTGCACGGCGTTCTCTTAAAGATCTGTGCGGTGGTTGTGTTTTTACAGCAGTTATTTATTCCTCAATTTCTTGTGGAATTTGCTGTTGTTCAATCTCTAGTTCAGTGGTATCTTGTGATTCTTGAATTTCTTCAAGTTCAATCTTTCTCCCACTTCCTTTTCTAGAAGTAAATTCTCTCTCTAGGAAGACACCAGTCCGAGCAACAAACGTTTTGTTCTCAGTGGCATTAAAGAAATAATATCCTTTGGTTTCTTTTGGATACCCCACAAAATTACACCTTTCAGATTTGGGTTCAAGCTTAGTAGACGTCTGACGTTTAACATAAGCTTCACAGCCCCAAATTTTCATAAAAGACATACTAGGACGTTTCCCGGTCCACATCTCTTTTGCCTCTTTTGAACCGGTTTTGATGGAACTTGATTTAGTGTGAAAGCAGCTGTCTCAAGTGCATGTCCCCAAAAAGAAGTCGGTAGATCAAAGATGACTCATCATGGATCGAACCATGTCTAACAAAGTTCGATTTCTTCTCTCAGATACTCCATTCCATTGAGGAGTACCAGGAGGAGTAAGTTGTGAGACAATCCCACATTCTTTCAAAAGATCATCAAACTCTAGGCTCAAATATTCTCTACCTCAATCAGATCGAAGTGACTTGATAGTTTTGCCTAGTTGATTTTGTACTTCATTTTTGAATTCCTTGAACTTTTCAAGGGACTCAGACTTATGGCGCATGAGATAAACATACCCATATCTACTGAAATCATCAGTGAAAGTAATGAAGTAGTGAAATCCACCTCTAGCTTGTGTATTTATTGGTCCACATACATCAGAATGTATTAGGTCCAATAAATCAATAGCTCGTTCACTTTTACCAGTAAAAGGAGATTTAGTCATTTTTCCCAATAAGCAAGATTCACATACTTCAAATTGTTCAAAAACAAATGAATTCAAGAGACCATTGTATGGGCTTGGGTCCAACCTTTTTCAAGTTGCCTTCAGCAGTTCGTAACATACTGAGCAATTGTGGTAGAGTCTTGTCAATTTCATTCATATTGAAATTGAGGACAAACTGGCTGTAGCTATCTGGCAACGATTGTAAAATAACATCAGTGGCCAAGTCTTGGCTCAATGGAAACCCAAGCTTAGATAGGCTTTCAATATAGCCAATCATCTTAAGGACATGAGGTCCTACTGGGCTTCCTTCAGCCAACTTACATTGGAATAGGGCTTTAGAGATATCAAACCTCTCTTGCCGTGCTTGCCCCCGATAAAGTTCTTTCAGGTGCTCGATCATATCATAAGCAACCATGTCCTCATGTTGCTTCTGAAGTTCAGGATTCATAGTGGCAAGCATAAGACATCCAACATCTATCATGTCATCGAGATACTTCTTGTAAGCGCTCTCTATCGCCCTCGAGGCATTAGCGGGTGGTTCATTAGGAAGTGGTTGTTCAATGACATATAATTTCCGTTCTTGTTTAAGGACAATCCTCAAGTTACTGGAACCAATCAAGAAAATTCAAACCATTCAATTTGTCCTTCTCAAGGACCGATCGCAATGAGAGTGTGCTAGTGTTTTGCGACCATAATATATCTACAACAATTAAATATGCATATGAGTAAATTTACCAATTTTATATCAATCATTAAAAGACTTTATTAAATGATATTCCTACTATTTTATTTCAAAATTAATAACCTCGTATATTAATTTGGAAAAACTTTCTCAAAAGTATTTCTAGTAGGTTAAGGATCCATATTTCACCACCTCTTAAGTCACTTTGGCTTTTACTCTTAAGATTATGGTTATTTAGGTAAGCAACATTTGCTAATTACATCATATGTAACTCCTAATATTTGGTGAACAACTCTTGTTCTAATCATCTTATGATTTATCCAATTTACTTGCCTCTAGGTTTCTAATCCTATTAGAGTAACTTAGTTAAGTCATTAACCAATTTTTAACCAAATAATATCACTTGTTTATTCTTGGCGTTTAACCAAGATAAATACTAGTACTTTGCTTTGGCAGAACCTACATAGTATTGATCGAGGCTTTAACGAGGGCAAAATTGGAAGGCCATGTTGACTTAATATTTTAATAGAGGGATTTTATTAAGATTGTTCCATCTCACCAATTATGGTCTACATTAGTCCATTTAGTCTTTTAATTGATCTCATCAATTAACGGGGTTTTATTATTATCAAGTTTTAATATATATAATTGGCATGCTTTAGACATTCATAGCATCTCATACATGAATAAATAAAGCAATAAATAAATGCAATAGTTATAGCCCATAAACTAAGGTGGTTCAACCCAAGCCAATGGGAAAACCAAAAAGAAACCTAAAGGTGTAAGCTATTTCACAAGCTATCATTCTCAATCATTGTCCCAACTTCCTTCTCGTTTGGCCCACAGCAACTCTTGCAAATTACAATATGCAGAAACTCGTTTTACATACGAGGGAATAAGATGAGAAGAGAAATACAATAGAATAGTAGTAAGGCACGACACGTAGGCCGTATTTACAAAAAAATACAACCTTTTATCGAATGTGTCATTGGGCTATAACTATGCATTTCAAACACCGTGCATGTCAAAAATAGAATACATAATTCTATATATATATATTTAAGGTGAATTATAAAATATCCTTTCAACCTTTTGTGGCCCATCAAGTTTATAAATTTCTTTTATTAACAAATTTTTTGCGAGGGTCTGAGGATGTTTTTAGGAGCCCCCGCGGTACGAATCGCATACCTCAGTCAAATGAAACCTCACGATTTGATAACTTTTTATCAACAGAATCGTGTTTTTAGGATTTTAATCCTTGAGGTTTCATATCGGAACAACCCTTGTTCCACTAGCCAGTTAACACTTACTGGAAACTATAAATACCACCGTCGCATTATTACAGATTTGTTAATAGTTAATAGTAATAACATAAAATCAAGTAGGCCACAACACCATGATTAACATTTAATCAATTTCCGAAAGGAACAGTTATCAGGTTATGCTTAAACGATTTAAACAATCGAAAATACAATAAGATCAAAACATGAATCTCATACAATTGCATCACCCAAGTATTTAAACCCGAGTTCAGTATCACATAAGTGGCTCGATACCCATCGTTGGAACGCGGAACCCCATGGCGCAGTGAGAATAAAATTAGATCCGCGATCCAAATCAGGAATCCATGTGTGAGGAGCGAATCGGGGTGAAATAAAGGTTTCAAATTACCAAAACTTAAATGCGAGTAGACGGCACGACGCCTTGGCAACAAGAGTTTTGATCTATTGTCGAATCAAGCCACAACCTTTTCCGATGTCGGCCTCTACGTGATCCCACCGGTTTGACTATGAACGGAACAAATCTCCAAAACTATTTTGGAGGTTTATTTGCTTGACAGCTGCTAGACCTAACAAGCAATCTATTAGGGTTTTCCCTTGAGCTTTGTCTCTTTTAAATACCTTTTATATTGGGTATCCTTTTAATTGGGCCTTTTATAATGGGTATCTTTTTCATTGGGCCCATTATTTGGTATCCTTTTAATACCCTTTTATAATTGGTATCTCTTGAATGTTAAATAAATACAATAAAGTTTTTAACAGAAAATTATAATTACATTAATTATATGAAAATTATAATTACATTAATTATAATAAGGATTTCGGTAAACTATATTTATTTAAATTTATATATGAATCAAATTCATATATTAATAGAATTATGTTGTCATTATGTGTACAACATCCTTGTACATATAATATGTTTAATATTTGATTGCCCAATTAAATTAATTCTTTAATTAATTTAATTCATGTGACAACAAAAAAAAAAAAAAAAACAATACCAATTATATTTTATTCCATTCATTTAAACCATAGGTGTGTGACCTGTAGGTTCTTGAAACGTTAGCGATAATAATAGAACGATTCTAATGTCACAAACAATGAGTGGCATCTAGCAATGCATCATTGCTACCTAAGTTACAAGAAGTCATGATTCCACATAACTTTTTGTGATTAACCTTTCATGCATTAATCCTTAAGTCCTTTATCTCCGGAATGGACACAAGTCACGAAATAGTCACACTTGTATAGTCCATCCTATGTTTCTTGATATCTTGAGTAGACTATGATATACAAATTAGTATGACATCTCATGTCAACTTATTTGAGCATGGCCATGCATTTCTAGTCTCATTCAATCAAGTGGCCTAAGATATTACTCCCATTATGTAGGAGGGACTTATCCTATATTGATCAACCATATCCTCTACATAGATTGTGGTATATCCAACATCAGCCTTTATAGAACAAACGATTCACGATTATGCACGTTTGATCGCATCAAAATATACAACTCACGATCTTTGAGATTAATAATTATCTCAAGTCCGAGGATCATATACATATTAATCACTATGAGTAATGTTGTGACAATTACATAATAATCCAATAAACATACTCATAACGGGTCAATCCAATATGTTGTTCTCTAACACACATATTCATGCATTGATTTTGACAATCCACATCAATGACAACTCTTTATCATCAATCAACTACATGTTAGTCTTAATGCATTACTGTTGTCCTAGTCAACAATAATACTCGACTAAGGATCTTTTAAAAATAATCATATTATTCTCAGGACATTATTATAAAGTAGTTTATTTGTATACACAGATAGAAAAACTGAAATAATAATGACAACACTTTATATTAATAAATATGGTAAATAAAGTATGTTATTACAACCATCTCATGATTGATCTTTGGGCATACTCTTACAAAACCAAAATTTCCCCAAAGCCAATATTTGATCCCGGGACTTCATAGAAGCCCTCTAACCTTCCAAAATCACTTATCCAATAAGTCTAACTTGCATTAATGCCGTTCTCAGAAATTTTAAACGCTACTACGCCTAAGGCCCATTGGGCTCAAATCTCTTAAGCCCAATTTCGGGATGTTACAAATCTACCCTCCTTAAAGAAATTTCGTTCCTGAAATTTCCAACTATAGGTACAGTCACACATCCTAACCTTCAACACTACGCTCACGCTGCGTACTCTGATCTTAATAAAACTAATATACTTTCTAACTAAATCTTGGAACCCTTCACATAACCAACTACCTAACACCGAAGCAAACAGATATTTCCCACACATACATACAATTCCTATATTCAAGCATCACATCAACACATCGCAGAATAAATACAATCATTCAGCATATAATAGAATATAGTAAAAAGGAAACTTACGGATTTGGTACCGGAGACTCGGGTGCCATACTTACAGAAAAGAGAGAGATATATATATTTTCTAAACCATCCTTTGAAAACATTTTTGAACCCAAACCCACAGCCGAGTTTTTGAAACTGGGCTCTGATACCATAATTGTAACACCCCAAACCCGACCTAAACGTTACGACCGAATCTGGCATGTCACATATAAGGGTTATTTAAAAACTGTGCGTTTGTTAAAAAGTTCGTATTCTTTTTGAAACTCCGCGTTTTGTGGTTTGTTTATAAAAGCTGATTCATTTAATGCGCACTTTACAAAGTTGTTATTAATTTGAATAAAATTGTATTTGTTGTGAAAATTGAGTTTAAGTAATTTTGAATAAAATGGTTTATTATCATTTCAGGAAAATCCCATATTGAACATTAAATAATAAACAGTAACCAAATTGAAAGCTAAAACCAAATAAAATACCAAAGGCCTTATTACATATCAAAATCCCAAAACTAAAAGTAAGTTTAAATATAAAAAATGAGTTTACGAGAAAACATTGCAGGGCCACCACAAGTCTACCTCGGCTCCCCAAATTCGTGGTCTAATGATTACCTGAAACATTTAAAAAGAGGGGGTGAGTTTACGAAAACTCAGTGTGTGTTTCCCATTTACGAGGATAAGCGGGCCTAAGCCCACAAAAGCGATTGGGCCTTAGCCCTCACAATAACATACTTGGCGAAGCACACATAAATCGAATCGGGCGTAGCCCTAATATCACACGATATAGCGAGATAACACATGCCAAATGATGCAAAACCCATTCTTTAGTTATATTCGGCCATAAGCCCATAACATAGCATATCAAACCATAGCATATTAAATCCCATGTACATATAAAAATGACAATGCAGTCCCGAACCCACCTAGGTATCCATCCTCTACACACCACCTGTACCTGCCAATCACATCGTGGGATTACTAAATCGACCCTCCATCCGCTACACACCATCGAAGCGATCATTTGCGATCAAGCGCACATTGCCCTTATAATCGTGGCATAGCCACCAGATAATGTGACAGAGTCACCGGATTCATAACATGTGACAAAAGTCACCGGATACATAATATGTGACATAAGTCACCGAATAATGTGGTAAAAACCACCAGAACACTTCCCCTTTATCAATATCACCCATATGCCCATGCAACATACATATTATTCAGATATTATGCAATGTGTCATGTATGCAAAACATATATCAAATATAAGAATAACATGAGTTACCATCATAACCAGATAGACATAAAACAACAAAATCAAGCTAATAAACCTCTAAGGGCATAATCGTAATTTTACCTACCAAAGGTATTTTCGTAATTTACCCACCAAGGGTATTTTCGTAAATTTGCACCTGCAATGGCCTTTCTAAAGGCCCAATGTCGCCACTAGTGACTCAGCTACCATTTTCGGTCGTACGGGACGTTTGGGCCTAAAACCCAATTTCAGCCCATCCGGGCCCACATACTCGTGTGGCCCACCTAGCATGAATCTAGCCACGTATATAGGTTCCACCTAGTCTAGTTCAACATACACTAATCAACCATACAATTTACTCATATGGGCCCACGGGCCCATTGGGCCCACTTCAGCCCATCGAGGCCCAAGCAGCCCCAACCCACACGAATACTACTAATGGCCTCAACTATCGCGTCGAAGCCCCCCACGTGCGCTCGCATGCTCGTGTGGCTACTAATGCCAGGTGACTGGCATTTCGGCATTTTGCCTCCCTACAGCTAGAGTAGAGAAGTACACACACACACACACACCTGATAGGAGTCTGGTGCTAAACCGCGCTGCGACCACTCCTGTGGCCAAACGCCCACCAAGGTATGTTAACTATCCTCTTGGAATGCTCTTTATATAGCTAGCTCTTCACCTTCATTCTTTGTGTCTTTCCAATGTGGGATCCCTTCGTCAGTACAGTTTAAATTTAACTGAAACTCTTGCCGTCCAATCCGCAAAATAAATACTCCTTTGCTTCTCATGAGATTCGAACCCAGGCTCCCTTGCAACATAATCCACGCCGCTAACCACTTGGCCACAAGCTCCTCTTGTGTCTTAAACCATGCGCAACTAAATATAAACTATGGCCCAAATTCTAAGATCCAAGTAAAAAGAAACCAAAATGCAAAAGCCAAGACTTGAACCTTGGACCTCCTTCCTTCCTTGTGGCGTCACTCCCTTGTCTCTTATGTGGCGTCACTTTACCACTACACCACACACTCCACTTGTGTCCTTTTCCTCCCTATTTTATTCTTAAGGCCTACCTGCCAACTTCTAGGGTTTTTTTCACCTAAAACCAAAATTTCCCCAAAGCCAATATTTGATCCCGGGACTTTATAGAAGCCCTCTAACCTTCCAAAATCACTTATCCAATAAGTCTAACTTGCATTAATGCCGTTCTCAGAAATTTTAAACGCTACTACGCCTAAGGCCCATTGGGCTCAATTCTCCTAGGCCCAATTTCGGGATGTTACAGGGAGCTAGGCCTTAAGGGATTAAATATGGTGATTAAGGACACAACAAGTGAAGTGGTGGAGTGGCTAGGTGATTCTGAGTATGTATAGGAGTTCTAAATTCTAGTTAAAGGTATATTAGTGTTATTAAGATCAGAGTGCGTAGCGTGAGCATAGTGTTGTAGGTTGACGTCTGACTGTTAGTTAGTTGGAAATTTCGAGGACGAAATTTCTTTAAGGGGGTAGATTTGTAACATCCCAAAATTGGGCCTAGTAGAATTGGGCCCAATGGGCCCGTGGGCCCAATTGATTAAAATTGTATGATGGTGTAGTATATAGTGAACTAGACTAGGTGAATCTTATATACGTGGCTAGATTTGTGTTAGATAGGCCACACGAGCGTGTGGGCCCAAATGTGCCGAAATCGGGTTTTAGGCCTAATAGTCCGGTACGACCGGAAATGGTAGTTGAGTCGCTCAAGGCGAAATTAGGCATTCAGAAAGGCCATTGTAGGTGCGAAATTACTGAAATACCCTCGATAGGTAAATTACGAAAATACCCTTGGTAGGTAAAATTACTGTTATAACCTTAGAGGTTGATTAGCTTGATTATGTTGTATTATGTCTATCTCATTATGATGGTAATTCATGTTGTACGTTATATTTGATATATGTTTTGTATACATGACATACTGCATACACGAATTATTATGTCATAATGCATGGGATTTGGGATATAAATGATTAAAGGGGAAGTGTACATATATGTGGGTGACTCTATCACGATTGATGATGGCCTCGAGCCTCGTCATGGATTTTTGTGATTTAATCATGTGGATTTAGTGGCTAGACCACTTATGTGGACTTTGAGCAGTGTGTCTGTCAGCATAGACTGCCAAAGAGGTGTGTAGCGGATGGAGGGTTGATTGTAGAAATCCCCAGGTGTGTATGAGGATGGATGTACGGGTGGTGTGTAGCGGATGGAAAATTAGGTTGGGTTGGGATTGCATTGCACTCATTATTTGATATGCCATGATATTAGGGCTAAGGCCCAATTTGTTTCTGTGGGCTTAGGCTCAGTTACCGTTGTAAGGGGAATTGCACACTGAGTTTTCGTAAACTTACCCCCTCTTTTTTTAAATGTTTTAGGTAATCATTAGATCGCGAATTGGGAGCTGAGGCGGACTTGTGGTGGCCTTGCAATGTTTTATCGTAAACTCGTTTCTTTTATTTGGACTTATTTTTAGTTGGGTTTTTGTTATGTAATAAGGCCACTATAACTTTAATTTTGGTATTTTATTTGGTTTAGCTTTTAATTTGATTACTGCCTATTATTATTCAATGTGCAATACGAGATTTTTCCTAAACCCTTAATAACTATTTTTTCAAAAAGTTAACAAAAAGGATAACAATCAATAAATATTTAAACTCGAAATTTTTAATAAACGCGCAGTTTTTAAACAACCTTTTATGTGACATGCCAGATCCGGTCATAACTTTTAGGCCGGGTTTGGGGTGTTACATGATGAGTGAATGGTTTTCGGAGTTCGTTTGAACAAATTCAGCTGCTCAACAACCTCCACGCCCACAAGTACCTGTAGTGCCACAAGTGACAGATCTGATCTGATTGAGTAAACCTCCTGTGGATAAAATTTGAAAGTATGGGCCAAAGAGTTTAGGGCCATAGTTGATGTTTATGCCGAGCGAGCTGAGTTTTGGCTCGAGAATACAATTCGATTGTTTGATGAGATGTCATTGACTCCTAATGAATGCTTAAAATATGCTATTTCATTGTTGAGAGATACAGCATATCAATAGTGGAAAACATTAATATCTGTGGTTCCGAGAGAGAGAATCACTTGGGATTTCTTTCAAGCTGAGTTTTGGAAGAAATACATTAGTCAATGGTTTACAGACCAGAAACGTAAAGAACTCCTTGAGCCAAAATATGGCTGTATGATTGTTACGGAATATGAGCGGGAGTTTGTGAGATTGAGCCAGTATGCACGAGAATGTGTTTCAATGGAAACTATTATGTGCAAACGAGTTATTGAAGGTTTGAATGAAGACATTAAATTGTTGGTTGGAATACTTTATTTGAATGAATTTGTAGTGTTAGTTGAAAGAGCCTGCAAAGTCGATGAGCTTAGTAAAGAAAAGAAGAAAGCGGATTCCGAAGCTAGAGATGAAAGAAAAAGATCGATGAGTAAGTCGTACAAACCTTCGTCAAAGAGATTCAGAGATGCAGTTAATTGTTCAAATGTTTCATTTGGATATTCGAGTAGAGATCGTATGAAACAAAGTGTTGGTCTTAAAACTTAAATTCTGATTGAATCGAGTGTTGGAAGGGTCAAAAGAAACAAGCCTGAGTGTAGATAGTGTGGAAGGCGACATGTTGGAGAATACTGGGGCAAGTATAATAATAGAGTTTGTTATAAATGTGGATCATGGGATCACTTCATTCGAGATAATGTTCAAAGTGCGAGGTCGAGTAATACTATGGCTAGGGATAGACCACCCAGAAACACCGAAAATGTGAGTGGAAGTTAGAGAGGGACAACTGATATAGTTGTGAGATCCGAGGCAAGAGCACCTGCCCAAGCTTACTATATTCGTGCTCGTGAAGAAGCGACATCTCTAGACGTCATGACTGGTACTTTTGCTCTGTTTGATACTAATGTGATTGCATTGATAAATCCAGGGTCTACTCATTCATATGTGTGTGTGAATCTAATATCTAGTAAAACTCTACCTGTTGAGTTTACTAAATTGGTAATTAGAGTATCGAACCCCTAGGACAAGTGTGTCTTGGTTGATAAAGTATGCAAGAATTGTTTGTTGATGTATCAGGATAATTATTTTTTGCCTAATCTGATGTTGTTACCCTTTGATGAATTTGATATAATTTTGGGTATGGATTGGCTAACTTGCATCATGCTATTGTGAATTGTAAATGAAAGAGTATTGATTTGAGAAGTAAGAATAGTGAGATAGTTCGAATTGAATCCAGTGATTTGATTAGGCTATCGATTGTTATATCATCGATGAAAGTTTTGAATTATGTGAAAAAGGGTTACGAAGCTTATCTTGCATATGTGATAGATACAAAAGTGACAGAAAAGAGAGTCGAAGCTCTGTCTATGGTTTGTGAATTTCCTGATGTATTTCCTAAAGGATTATTAGGATTACCTCCGATACGAGAAGTTGAGTTTGGCATTGACTTAGTGCCGATTGACTTAGTACTGGGAATGACTCCTATCTCAATAGCTCCGTATAGAATGACACCGACAGAATTAAAAGAATTAAAGTCTCAGTTACAAGAGTTGACAGATAGAGGATTTGCACGACCGAGTTTCTCGCCCTGGGGTGCTCCTGTGTTGTTTGTGAAAAAGAAAGATGGCATTATGAGAATGTGTATTAACTATCGACAGTTGAACAAAGTGTCAATAAAGAATAAATATCCTTTACCGTGAATCGATGATTTGTTTGATCAGCTAAAAAGAGCTACAGTGTTTTCTAAGATAGATTTGAGATCGGGCTACTATCAACTACGAGTTAAAGAATCAGATGTACTGAAAATTGCTTTCAGGACGAGGTACGGACATTATGAATTCTTAGTTATGCCTTTTGGACTAACGAATGCTCCCGCAATGTTTATGGATTTGATAAATCGGATATTCAGATCGTATTTGGATCGATTTGTCGTGGTGTTTATTGACGGCATTCTGATTTATTCTTTTGATGAGACGCAACATGTCGAGCATTTCAGAATCGTGTTACGAACATTGCGTGAAAAGAAATTGTATGCAAAGTTTAGCAAATGTGAATTCTGGTTGTGTGAGGTTGGGTTTCTAGAATATATTGTATCAGCTACGAGAATATGAGTTGATCCGAACAAGATTTTAGCAATTTTAGAGTGGAAGCCTCCGAGAAATGTGTCTGAAGCCCGTAGTTTTCTGGGATTAGTGGGATATTATAGACAGTTTGTGAAAGGCTTCTCGATGATTGCGACTCCATTGACAAAATTGCTACAGAAAGATGTTAAATTTAAATGGTCAAAAAAATGTCAGCAGAGTTTTGAACAGTTGAAAGCATTATTGATAGAGGCACCAGTGTTAGTCCAACCTGAACTGGGTAAAGAATTTATAGTTTACAGTGATGCATTATTGAATGATTTGGGCTATGTGTTGATGTAAGAGAGCAAAGTTATAGCTTATGCTTCGAGACAATTAAAGCCGTATGAAAAGAACTACCCGACACACTATCTTGAATTAGCCGCGATTGTATTTGCATTGAAGATTTTGCGTCACTACTTATTTGGTAAGAAGTGTCATATTTATACAGATCACAAGAGCTTGAAATATTTGATAACTTAAAAAGAAAAAGACTATGAATTAGTGATTGATTATCATTCGGGTAAAGCTAATGTTGTTGCTGATGCTTTAAGTCAAAAGTCTTTATTTGCTTTGCGAGCAATGAGTACTCAAATAGATCTGTGTGATGATGTTCAGTTTTGGCTGAGTTGAAAGTGAATCCAATGTTTATACGTCAGATATGTGATGCTCAGAAAATTGATGCTGAAATAATGGCAAAACGAGATCATTGTGTTTTGAATTCGTGGTCAGAATTTTGAGTTGATAATGATGATTGTTTGAGATTTTGAAATCGAATTTGTATTCCGAGAAATTCAGAGATGATTCAGTTGATTTTGAACGACGCTCATAGTCATTTGTCTATTCATCCGGGAAGTACAAAAATGTATAATGATCTGAAATAGTTTTGCTGGTGGCATGGTATGAAACGAGATATCTCAGAGTTTGTTTCAAGATGTTTAGTTTATCAGCAAGTTAAAGCTGAACATCATGGTATGAATCATGATGGACTTTGTGTCGGATTGCCTTTATATCTGAGAAAGAAAGATTCAATTTGGGTGATAGTTGATAAACTAACTTCGAGAAAGAAAGATGCAATTTGGGTGATAGTTGATAGACTAACGAAATTATCTCATTTTGTTCCAGTAAGAACAGATTATTCGCTTGATAAGTTAGCCTAATTATATATTTCTAAGGTTGTTAAACTGCATAGAGTACCATTATCCATTGTGTCTGGTAGAGATCCGAGATTTACCTTACGGTTTTGGAAGAAATTACAAGAAGCTCTAGGCACAAAGTTGCCTTTCAGTACTGCATTTCATTTGCAAACGGATGGTCAATCCGAGTAGATCATTCAGATTCTCGAGGATATGTTGAGATGTTGCATTCTTGAGTTTGAAAGTATGTGGGAAAAGCATGTGCCGTTGATTGAATTCATGTACAATAATAGTTCTCAGTCAAGTATTAAAATGGCACCATATGAGGCCCTTTACGGTCGTAAATGCAGAAGTCCATTATATTCGATTGAGCTTAGTGAGAATAAGATTCACAGGGTTAATTTGATAAAAGAGACGGAACAGAAAGTGAAAGTGATTTGTGATAGCTTTAAAGCGGCATCAGATCGTCAGAAGTCTTACGCAGATTTGAAACGGAAAGATATTGAATTTGAGATCAGTGATAAAGTGTTTTTGAAAGTGTCTCCATGGAAGAAAATACTTCGTTTTGGCAGAAAAGGCAAACTGAGTCTGAGGTTCATTGGGCCGTATGAGATTATTGAACGAATTGGGCCGGTTGCTTATTGATTTTTGTTGCCATTTGAATTAGAAAAGATTCATAATGTGTTTCACGTATCGATGCTTCGACGATATAGATCTGATCCATTGCATGTGATTGCTCCTACTAAGGTTGAGATTCAGTCAGATTTATCGCATAGTGAAGAACAGATTTGAATTTTGGCACGTTAGATTAAAGAGTTGAGAAAAAAGAAAATTTCTTTAGTAAAAGTGTTGTGGCGTAAACACAGAGTTCAAGGGGCCACGTGGGAGCCTGAAGATGTTATGAGAGAGCAATATTAAGATTTTCGAGGACAAAAATCCCTAAGGGGGGAGAGTTGTAACAACTCGGTTTAGAGCCTAGTTGGAAAAGTGGTTTTGAGACCACAAATCTGAGGTTAGAAAAATATTTTAATATTATTTTTTGTGTTTACAGTATGTGATTGAGCATGTGTGAAAATTCTGTCTGAAATATTTATCGATTGTGTGCTTAATTTGCAAAAAGGACTTAATCACATAAAATGCAAAAGCTGTGTGCTGATTGTTAAAGTACTTATTTGGCATGGCTTCTAAAATGGAAAGTCCTTATGTTGTTATTAAGCCATTAATAGATTTGATGGACAAATGTAGGCATATAATTCTTGATTAAATTGTTTAATAACAAAGGGCAAAATGGTAAAAAGCATATTAATGTTATTATAAGTAAAACCAAAAGAAATTAAAGGCCATTCTCATCATCTTTGGCTGAAATTAGAAAGAAAAGAATAGAAAAAGAGATTTAGGGATTCGGCACTTGTGAGCTTCAATTGATCGAGAAAAGAGAAATTCAGATTTAGATCGAGGCAAGAACAAAGTGCTCGATTGATTGACTTGTTTCATAACTTCGACGTTCGAGGTAAGTTCGTTTATAATATGAATTATTTAAATTATGCTCATGTGTTATATAATGAAAGATTATGTGGTTAATGAATTTGTAATATTAAATGTGGATTGAGAGATGTGGCACTAAGTGTGCGAAATAAAGAAAGTATCGACTACATTGGTTGGCCTTGTATGTGCAATACCAAGTTAAATTCGGTTTAATGTAGAGGCACTAAGTGTGCGAAATAAAGAAGTATCGACTACATTGGTTGGCCCTGTGTGTACAATACCAAGTTAAATTCGGTTTAATGTAAAGGTACTATGTGTGCGATGATATTTAAGTTTTGGTTAAGAAATTGGCACTAAGTGTGCGAATAAATTGAATGAATAATGAAGATCGAAATGTGGTATCGAGCATTGAGTAGCAAGAATGATCGTTTACTAAGTGTTGGCAAAGGTATGGTTAGAACATATGTGGTTGATGATTTCGTAAATGGTTATATGGATGGTTGAGTGAGCATAGTTGCTATGGATGAGATTGTGTATTTATATGAAATAATCTATGTGATGGATTATGTTGTATATTAAATTTGAATCATTGAGTTAAATGTATTATATTACGAACGTGCTAAGCTTTAAAGCTTACTATGTGAAGTTATCTCTGTTTTACAGTGTATTTAAAGCTAGCTCGGATCTGGGGATCGTCAGTGACTCAATCACACTATCGGCTATCTATTTTGGTACTTTTGGAAGCTGTATATATTTGGTATATGGCATGTATGGGCTAGTGATTATGGCATGTGTTGAAGGGTATAAGTTTTTCCATGTGATATGGCTTGGTAGTTTGATGATTTTGGTATGTGCCTTAGATGTGTAAAAAAGATGGTTAAAAATTTGTATATGTGTTCTATGTGAGTGATCATTTTGGCATAAATTAACAAAATGGAAATGGTATGTTTCATGATAGATTTGGTAAGGATTGAATCAAGAATGGATTATATGTTTTTCGATGTGAAATTTGATACTTTGAATTGGTAAGTTTGAGTTGAAATGTGAATGTGAAATGAGTAGTAATGTTAAGAGGTTAAAAAGGTGTTTAATTGGTATGTTTTGATTGCATTTGAGGCATGATTTGAAATTGGTTTGATGCTTGTAGGTGATTCCAAAGTGTGGATGGAAATTTGGCCTTGCAAATGGCCTATAATTGCCCACAAGGTTGAGCACACGGGCGTGTGGCTCGACCATGTCATTTAAGTTTGCAAATTGAAACAAGTCAGGCTCCCACAGAGGCTAGACACACGGGCATGTAACTGGCTGTGTGATGCAAGTCAGTGTCGACCACGGGTGAGGCACACGAGCGTGTCTTCGGTCATATGGACAAGTCAATATGTATGCCCTGTTTTGCCACAGCTTGGACACACGAGCGTGTCTGATGTCGTGTGAGGCACACGGCCTACCCACACTGGCGTGTGACTCTTTTAGCTTGGAAAATGTTAAGTTTCAAAAAAGTTTCGTATGTGTTCGGTTTAGTCCTGACCCCTTTCTGATGCATGTTTAAGGTCTCGTAAACCTATATAAGGGACTATGATTGTGAATGATTAAGTTAAGAGGTGAAATGATCATAAATGTTCAGAATGTTCGGTAATACCTCTTAACCCCATTCCGGTACGGTTACGAGTTAGGGGTGTTACATGTTCCAGGTATAAGTTTGATCATAAATTCTACTTCCTAAGTAGGCGGCAACCCAGGTAGTTCTTCAGGAAAAACATCAGCATATTCTTTGAATATCGACACTTGTTCCAATTTTTATTTAGCCACTTTCGAATCAAGAACATAAGCTAAATAAGCTTCACATCCTTTTTTAATCAATTTCAGAGCTGACAGTGTTGAAACTACATTTGTAATTCAATTAGCCCCATCTGCCCTAACACAAATAAATTCACCATTTGGACACTTCAAACTAACTTGTTTCCTTTGGCAACTCACTATTGCATCATGCTCAGACACGCAATACATTCCCTAAATGAGATCAAAATCATCAAAAGGTAACAACATCAAACTAGCGGGATCGTAACCTCTAACTTTCAATGGACACAATTTACATATTTGATTAACTAAAACACACTAACCCAGTGGATTCGTTACTTTGACAGTATATTCAGTGAGCTCAACAAGCAAATTATTTTTATCTACTAATGCAATGCATATATACGAGTGAGTTGGTGCAGGATCAATCAATGCATATACAGTAATATCAAAGAGAGAAAAAGTACCAATAATAACATCTGGGGCAGTAGCTTCCTCATGAGCTCTGGTTGCATAAGCTCTAGCTAGTGTTCTCGCTTTAGATCATTCATTCATCTCGCTATACTTTCCTCGACCATAAGTAGCATTTCTAGCATTTCCAGATCGTTTACCTCTTTGTGAGGTTGCTTCAGGCTTGTTTGTTTGATTACCAGAACCATTCTGCCTTTTCAAACAATGATAAAGGAAATGATCAGTAGATTCACAACAAAAACAAGCTCCTAACTTTGACTGACACTCACCAAAATGCCTTTTGTTGCAATAATCACAAACAGGAACGATTCTCTCAACATTTCTTACACTTCTGACACTAGCCGCTGGAGAATTTATAGACTTAAAATTGATTTTCCTCGATTTATCTCTGCCAGTGAACTTTGAAGGGGCAGCTGATTAACTTGTATTATTTCTAAATTTCTTCGATGGAGACATTTGAGCAAGCTTAAACAACATTCTTTTGTTAAAATCTTGAAATTTCGAATCTGACTGTCCTTTACTTTTGCAAATTTATGTGCTCGTTCAGAAAGTTCTACAAATTCTCGTAATAATGCTACCATAAACATATGAATACCATCATTCAACCCATCTTCAAATCTAATACACATTTCTTCTTCATTTGACACTATATGATGTGCATACTTGCTTAACTATACAAATTTCCGTTCATACTCAGCTGCAGATAGATTCCCCAATTTTAATTCGAGAATTCTTTCTTTTTCTTGTCAATAAACAATTAACTTACACATTTCTTCTTGAATTCCATCTGAAAGAAGTCCCAATTATTGCTTTCATTTGATGTCATCATGCTTAAAGTGTCCCACAATAAGTACGTTTTATCTTTTAACAGTGATACAGCACATCTTAGACAATCTTTAGGAGTTCACATCATTTCTGTGAAGACTCTCTTCGTATTTATTAACTTGTACTTGCCTTTTGCAAGATCATCATCAACCTTGCCTCTAAATTCTCCCGCTCCACATTTCTGAATTTTATCTATGGATACTTGAGTAAATGTCACAAGTATAAGATTTTGACGACCCAAGGGTGCCGAAGGCACGGTAGGGGGTGGGGGTGGCAGAGTTCTAAGATTTCATTGCTTGAATTCATTGAACCACTAGTTTATCATTCTAAGAAACACATTTTTCATTTCATCACCAAAGGACTGTGGGATCGACGCACTATTACTTATTTTTAGGATTCAAACTTTGAACATTACTTTCAGCTTCGTTAACTACAGCCCATTTTGACTCAGTCGACATCTTGAATTAGCCAGTGTAACATTTGAACTAGGGACACACGGCCGTGTCCCAACCTGTGTCCTCACCTGTGTAACTCACTGAGCTGCCCAACACTCCCATGTGCTAGGCCGTGAAACTCACTGACTTGAAACACTAAAAAACTCTCAAATGACATACAGTTGTGTCACCAGGCCATGGCCATGTGTGTCACATGGTTGTGTACACCAAATTTGACCCAAAAACAATGCCATTTTAAGACCCAAGCATACTTATTACACCACTCCAAATATGCACACATTCAATAAAATTAGGCACTACTCAAACACATCTAAATATACCAATTTAATCAATCTATTTCATCCAAACAATATGCTATTCAAAGGCACCATATATATATACTAAACATTAAGCAAATAAATATTACACCATGATTAAAACCACTTCATTCAACAACTAGACATCAAAGTGTTCATATATGTAATATATAAGTATACTCGTTTCATCAATACAAACCTACACTAAACAAAACACATATCTCATTCATAAACTACACCTATCAACATTTCAAAACCACATATTTATTGTAACACCCCAAACCCGGCCTAGACGTTATGACCGGATCTGGCATATCACATAGAAGGGTTGTTTAAAAACTGTGCGTTTGTTAAAACTCCGTATTCTTTTTGAAAAATTCGAGCTTTGTTGTTTGTGAAATTCATATTTTCTTTTACTGTTTTCTTGTAAAACATTATTGTTGTTATTATCTCCGAAAACTTTGTTTATAACAGAAAACATATTCAGTAAATTGCGAAGATGTGATATTTTGAAAATAGTTATCGTCATTTTAAGAAAACCCCGTAATTCTAAATTTAACAATTATTAGTGGTAATTTAAAAGAAAATGAACCAATGGCCTTATTACAACATTATTAACCCAAAACAAAATAAACTTAGAATAAAGCAAAAACAAAAATTTACTAAGTTCGCGAGAAATATTCCCGATGTATGGCCACCATAGAGTCCTCCGCAGCTCCAAATTCTCTAACACTGGGGATCACCTTCAAGGTTAAAGCAAAGGGGTGAGTTACGAGAACTCAGTGTGTAATCCCCTAATTGGACATTAACTGGGTTGAGCCCATACAGAAGCAAACGGGGCTGAAGCCCATACAGAAGCAGACTGGGCCTTAGCCCTATATACATAATAATGCAACCAGAGTATATAGCCCAACCCAATAATCCATCCGCTACACACCACCCGTACCAGCCCAACACACATGTGGGGATTTCTAAATCGACCCACCCATCCGCTACACACTAATAGGCAGACAAGCTGCAAATCACAGAATTTGTGGCGAAGCCACCAGAATAACAGAATATACGTGGCATAGTCACTATACAGATTGTGGTAGAGCCACCAGAATATGTGGTAGAGCCACCAGATTACAGTTCCTCCGATCATCAATATCCCAATCCCTTGCAAAATGTCATGTATGCAAAGCATATATCAACAATGATGTATAAGTAAATTACCATCATAACCAGCTAAATAGAATACATGCACTTGTACTAATCAGCCCTTAAGGGTATAACAGTAATTTACCCACCGAGGGTGTTTCAGAAATTTTACCCTCTAGGGGTATTTCGGTAATTTTACCCTCCAGGGGTATTTTAATAATTTCGCATTTAACGGCCTTTTCAAAGGCCTACTGTCACCTCAAGCGAATCGGGACCCATTTTGGATCTCTACGGAACTATTGGGCCAAAAAACCATTTCAGGCCCAAACGGCCCCACACGCTCGTGTGATCCATTTCGCATGGTTACGATCTTAGATTTCTAGATTACGCAAACAACCCTATCAATTGATAGATTTCCAACAATTTTGCCCAAGTGGGCCGGAGAGCCTGATAGGCCAATTTGGCCCATTTCGACCCGGTTAAGCCCGTTATAGCCTTAGAATCGTGAGAGTGCTCATGAACTCTCAACGACTTACCACCATTATTCGCATTTCGATTTATCACTACGAGCGTTCACACACTCGAGTTTGCAATACTCGGCACTTCCCAAACACATGAGATCACAATAGCTAACGGTTAGACTTAGCCCACATTATTCCCCAAACTTGAGATTGATAACGAACCACCACACTTACCAATCCCAACAGCAACTCCTTGTTCCGCTGGAACGCTTAGTTACTTCCTTCGATTACGAAGTTGGGTCCTACAAAGGAACATAAGTCAAAACCATTGTTCCAAGTTCACAAAGACAAGTCTATTTGGCCCTAAGAACCTCAGCAAGATAAGGCAAACTTCCACCCCTAATCGGCCATGCACCCACTTGCCAACAATTGAAGAAAATAATGAAGCGATTTGCACCCAGAGTGCCTTAGAGGATTCAGCTCTTACCACACAAGAAGTATTGCAAATAGAAACAAGGAGCCGATTCGGCCTTGGCAAAAAGTGAGAGTTCGATTTTAGCAGAGAGAAAAGAAAAAGAGAACAGAAGAAAAGAACTCCCTACCTTGGTCAATGAAAAACCAAATAGAGACAGATTCAGCTATGGGATTAAACCGAAATAAGCATTCCATGATGAGAAAAGAAAAAAAAAAGAGTTAGTCGAGAACTAGAAGAAAATGAGTAGCAAATTTGGCTATGTGAAAGAAAATGAGTAGCAAATTTGGCTATGTGAAACACGGGAGAGAAAAGAAAAGACAATCGAGAAAGAACTACCATTACCTTAGATTAGAGATAAGTCGAATAGGAAGGCAAGATTTGGAACGAGCAGCAACTCCAAAGAGTCTAAATTCGACTATGGAGTGAATATCGAAATGAAACAATTAAAGAGCACAAGCTGCAATATTGGTGTAAGAGCAATTCGGCTATAGGAAGAAAGAAAAGAAGAACTGAAAAAGAGTTGAGAAAAGAAAGAAGGAGCACAAGAGCATTCGGTAGAGGTTTACCAAGAAGGGAAAAATGACTTAAAACGTCGCACTAACTCAAACGGTAATTGCTCTTTTCCCAAAAAAAATGACAAGCAAAATTTGGCACAACACTAACCAAAATCGAATGCACTCTAACAAATGACCCTTCTCTTGACCGAAACCCCCATGCACTTCCCCAAATTTAGCGACTACCTCCTCTCACTCCATTGCCACAATTTTCTCTACATTTTACTCCCCAACTTCCTCTCGACCTCCCATTCAAATGGTTTGACTGAGTCTTCAACCACCAAGGCAGAGTTCTAGCTGAACTCTACTTCTTCCACCTGCTCAGCACAAAATAAAAGCTACCAAATGCTACCTGTGGGACTCAAACTCTCCCCCTCCATGCTTCCCTTGTGACGTCATACCACAATGCCACATGGTCAACTTGTGTGAACAAGATACAACCAATTAAACTTAAGTCCTGCCTCCACCGGCTCACCCCACAAGAGTGCCCAAAAATCAAAATTTCACCAGGGCTTGGGCTCGAACCCGAGCCTCCCCAAGACCCCCAAACACACCCAAATAACAAGACAAGCAAGCTCCACACATGAAATAATACAAAAAGGCCAGACCATTAATTTCAAGATGTTACAGTTCTACCCCCTTAAAGAAATTTTAGCCTCAAAATTTACCTGATTAAAAGAGGTGAGGGTATTGCTATCGCATTGCGTCCTCCTGTTCCCACGTGGCTTCCTCTGAACCATGATTGTGCCACAACACTTTGACTAGCGAAACAGATTGCCTCCTCAACACTTTAATATCCCGATCCAAAATCTACACTGGTTGTTCTTCAAATGACAGATCAGGTCTAACCTCAATCTCTTCCACCGGCACTATATGAGAAGGATCTAAGCGATAGCGCCTTAACATAGAAACGTGAAATACGTTATGTATCCGATTTAACTCAGGGGGCAGCTCAAGCTGATATACGACCGGTCCAACACGTTTCAACACCCGATAAGGCCCGATAAACCTAGGGCTTAACTTACCCTTTCGTCCGGATCTCAAAATCTTCTTCCAAGGTGAGACCTTCAAGAAGACATAATCCCCCACCGAAAATTCTATCTCCTTACGCTTCAAATCTGCATACGACTTGTGTCTATCAGAAGCTTCTTTTAACCAGCCTCGAATCAACTTAACCTTTTCCTCAGTTTCCGAAATCAATTTTGAACCCAACAACCGTCGCTCACCCAATTCTGTCAAACACATAGGGTTACGACACCTACGACCATACAACGCCTCGTAGGGTGCCATCTGAATGCTTGAATGGTAGCTGTTGTTATATGCAAATTCTGCCAAAGGTAAATAATCCTTCCAACTGCTTCTGAAGTGGATCACACAGCCCCATAACATGTCTTCCAGAATCTGTATTACCCTCTCTCACTGACCATCAGTCTGTGGATGAAATGCTGTGCTAAAATCCAGCATTGTACCCAAGGCTTCGTGTAAATCTAGGGTCCCTGTCTGATATGATAGACACTAGTACCCTATCCAGACTCACAATTTCTGCCACATACAACTTGGCCAACTTCTTTAGTCAGTAGTCAATGCGAACCAGTATGAAATGAGTGGACTTAGTCAACCGATCAACGATTACCCAGACTGAATCTTTCTTAGTAAGCGTCAGGGGTAGCCCACTAACAAAATTTGTAGTTATCCTCTCCCACTTCCAGAGTGGAATCTTTACCGATTGCAGTAATCCCGAGGGCAGTTGATGCTCAGCCTTTATCTACTAACATGCCAAATATTTTCTTATGGTCAGTGTAGATGATCGACTTTTCTCCATACAGATAATGTCTCCATATCTTTAGGGCGACACCACTGCAGCTAGCTCCAAATCATGAGTGGGGTAGTTCACCTCATGTGGCCTTAGCTGACGAGATGCATACACCACTACCTTCCCTTCTTGCATCAGCATACAACCTAAACTTGTGTGCGACACATCACAATAGACAATGAATTCTTTCCCCGCCTCAGGCTGAATTAACACTGGTGCTTTCGTCAGAACATTCTTCAACTTTTCAAAACTTTCCTGCTATTTATCAGTAAAAAATAAACGACACTCCCTTGCGCAAAAACTTAGTTAGAAGTGCGGTAATTACAGAAAATCCCTCGATGAATCGCCTGTAGTACCCAGCCAAACCCAGAAAACTTCGGATCTTTGATACTGACTTCAGTGGCTTCCAATCCAATACATCTTCAACTTTCCAAGGATCAACCCTAATCCCCTCGGTAGTTACAACATGCCCAAAAATGTCACCTCCTTTAGCCAAAACTCGCACTTACTGAATTTGGCGTAAAGTTGCTTCTCTCTCAATATCTGCAGAACAACCCGAAGGTGTGAATCATGCTCATCCTCAGTTCTTGAATACACTAAGATGTCATCTATGAATACCACTCCAAACCGGTCTAGATAGGGTTAGAAATCCCGGTTCATTATATCCATAAAAGCGGCTAGTGCATTCGTTAATCCGAACGGCATAACCAAAAACTCGTAATGTCGAGTTCGAAATGCAGTCTTGTGAATATCTGCCTCCTTGACCCTTAGCTGATGATACCCCGATCTTAAATCTATTTTCGAGAAACTAAAGCTCCTCATAGCTGATCAAACAGGTCGTCAATCCTTGGTAGTGGGTATTTGTTCTTAACAGTTAGCTTGTTCAATTGGAGATAGTCAATGCACATACGCATTGACCCGTCCTTCTTCTTCAGGAACAATACCGGTGCCCTACACGGACATACACTTGGTCGAATAAATCCTCGATCCAGCAACTCTTGGATTTGAGCTTTTAGTTCTACCAGCTACTTCGGTGCCATCCTATAAGTGGCGATGGACACCAGAGCCGTTCCCGATAATAGGTCAAAGCCAAATTCGACCTCGCGATTCGGGGGCAATCCCAGAAACTCTTCAAGAAATACATCCAGAAATTCCTTCACGGTTCTAACATCCCCAACAAACAATTCCTTAGCATTAGATAAGTTGACATAAGCTATAAACGCTTCACAACCTTTACGCACCAACTTCTCAGCCCTTAGTGCGGAGATTACATTGGACAGATAATTCCTTCTCTCACCTATCACAATTACTTCCTTGTTCTCTGAAGTCCTTAATACCATAAGCTTAGCAGCGCAATCCAAATTTGCACGATGTTTAACTAGCTAGTCCATGCCTAGTATAAGATCAAACTCGCCGAACGGCAGTTCCATCAAATCCGCCGAGAATACCACTCCTTGAACTTCTAGATGTATATTCCTAAACAGTTTGTTCACTACCACAAATTGTCCTAAGGGACAAATTACCGACATTCCTCTATCATCCAACTCAGATAGTATACGTGGAGTTCCAGACACAGTGCAAGCGACATATGAGTGTGTAGATCCAATATCAATTAAAGCTATAAATGGCACATCAGATATGAGAAACGTACCGGTTATGACGTCTGGTGCGTCACCATCCTCTCGACGTCTAGCCACATAAACCAACCCCGGCTGTCTTGCATCTGTACTACCAGCACCTCCGCCCGGTGCTCCACGACCTCGTCCAAACCCATTTCCCCCTCTGGGTGGACCACGACCTCTCGATGGCTACTGACCAGCTCTCCCTAGCTGCACAAACCTTTGACCCACTATCTGCGCCCTAACAGGCTCTCGAGGACAGTCCTTTATCTGATGATCCTTGGACCCACATCTAAAATACCCACCAGATCTTCTCTAGCACTCCTCCGGATGTGTTTTCCCACACTGCACATAGGGTTGCAATCGACCCACAGCAACTGGCATCCCAACTCTAGCTGGCCCATCCAACCTAGGCCTCTTTTGGAAACCCCCAGAAGAACCTACTGACCCAAAACCTCTCTTATTCTTGCCTCTTTCCTTATCTCGGTTCTAACGCTCAGAGCGTTTTACCTCCTCAGCAATCTTGGCCTTTTCCACCAACGCATCAAAATCTCTCTCCCTCTGCGGGGCTATCAGTACCCATAACTCATCTCGCAGCCCATCTTCAAACCATACACAGCGCTCATAATCGGTGGAGACTATTCTCCAAGCATACCTACTCAGACGCAAAAACTCCGCCTTGTATTCTGCCACAGATTTACTCCCCTGAACCAGATTCAAGAATTCCTTTCTCCAAGCATCCATATAGCTAGCCCCGACATACTTTCCCTGGAAAGTTATTTTAAAGAAATCCCAAGTGATACGATTCGCTTGTGTACCTTCCCTCATAGTGAGCCACCATCGGTATGCCTCATTTCTCAGTAGGGATACCACCCCTTTCAGCTTCTGCTCCACCGAGCAGTCTAGATTATCCATTATCCACTGCACTGCCTCCAACTAATATTCCGCCATATTCGAGGCTACACAAAAGACGCCCCTAAAAACTTCGAGCCCATTTGATCGGAGTCGTTCAAAAATAGACCCACGAGCTACCGACCCAGTACTTGCTCTAGCAGTCCGTTCCAAAATTCGTAGCATTGCTTGGGACAAAGCATCATCTCCCCTAGTCAGTTCATGAGACCCTATTTCGGTCACTGGTGATGCAGGTGCTTCCATTTCAGGCATGTGCCCTGATGCGACGGATCTAGCCCTAACACCATGGCCTCTACCACGATCGCGTGTACCTCGTCCATGTCCTCTGGTACTCATCTTGATGTCACGCGTTAATCTGATTAAGAGTGTTAGGCATCAGCTTAGTATTTAAGTAGTTTTTTTTAACAGATGTTTTATGAAAGAATAGTAGTATGAGTAGTTTTCGCAGATCGAGTTTCCTACTGTCTCAACCTCTAAAGTCTTAGCTCCTACAGCTAACATTTTTAGTGTACTACCACTAACTCTAGTAGTTTTCTCTCATACAGACATTTCATCATATCATAAAATAAGAGGAATTACGGATTTGGTGCCAGAGACTCGGGCTTCCATACATCTAATAAAGATATATTTTTCTAAACCATATTTTAAAAAGATTTGAAAAGCGTTTTCGAACCCATTTCACAGCCGAGTTTTACAAACTAGCTCTGATACCATTAAATGTAACATCCCAAACCCGGCGTAGAGGTTATGACTGGATCTGGCATGTCACATAGAAGGGTTGTTTAAAAACTGTGCGTTTGTTAAAACTCCGTATTCTTTTTGAAAACTTCGAGCTTTGTTGTTTGTGAAATTCATATTTGCTTTTACTGTTTTCTTGTAAAAAACATTATTGTTGTTATTATCTCCGAAAACTTTGTTTATAACAGAAAACATATTCAGTAAATTGCGAAGATGTGATATTTTGAAAACAGTTATCGTCATTTTAAGGAAACCCCGTAATTATAAATTTAACAATTATTAGTGGTAATTTAAAAGAAAATAAACCAATGGCCTTATTACAACAATATTAACCCAAAACAAAATAAACTTAGAATAAAGCAAAAACAAAAATTTACTAAGTTCGGAAGAAATATTCCTGATGTATGGCCACCACAGAGTCCTTCGCAGCTCCAAATCCTCTAACGCTCGGGATCACTTGCAAGGTTAAAGCAGAGGGGTGAGTTACGAGAACTCAGTGTGTAATCCCCTAATTGGACATTAACTAGGCCTGAGCCCATAAAGAAGCAAACGGGGTTGAAGCCCATATAGAAGCAGACTAGGCCTTAGCCCTATGTACATAATAATGCAACCAGAGTATGTAGCCCAACCCAATAATCCATCCGCTACACACCACCCGTACCAGCCCAACAGACTTGTGGGGATTTCTAAATCGACCCACCCATCCGCTACACACCAATAGGCAGACAAGCTGCAAATCACAGAATTTGTGGCGAAGCCACCAGAATAACAGAATATACGTGGCATAGCCACTATAAGATTGTGGCAGAGCCACCAGATTACACTTCCTTTTATCATCAATATCCCAATCCCATGCAAAATGTCATGTATGCAAAGCATATATCAGTAATGATTTGTAAATAAATTACCATCATAACCAACTAAATAAAATACATGCAATCATACTAATCAGCCTTTAAGGGTATAATAGTAATTTACTCATTGAGGGTATTTCAGAAATTTTACCCTCTAGGGTTATTTTGGTAATTTTACCCTCTAGGGGTATTTTGGTAATTTCGCATTTAATGACCTTTTCGAAGGCCTACAATTGCCTTGAGTGACTCGAGACCCATTTTGGATCTCTACGAAACTATTGGGCCCAAAAACCATTTCTGGCCCAAATGGGCCCACACGCTCGTGTGGCCCATTTCACATGGTTACGATCTTAAATTTCTATATAACGCAAACGACCCTATCAATTTAGATTTCCAACAATTTTGCCCAAGTGGGCTGGATAGCCCGATGGGCCCATTTGGCCCGTTACCCGATTAAGCCCGTTACAACCTCAGAATGGCGAGAGTGCTCGTGACACTCTCAATGACTTACCACCATTATTCGCATTTCAATTTACCACTACAAGCATTCGTACACTCGAGTGGTCACATATGCCGGCTTCTGGCATTTTGGTTTTCGGCAGAATCACAGAACATTGCAAATATGCATTCAGAAGGGTGTGAGATTACACACCTGTTAACGAGTTTGCAATACTCGGCACTTCCCAAACACCTGAGATCACAATAGATAACGGTTAGACTTAACCCACATTACTTCCCCAAACCTGAGATTGATAATGAACCACCACACTAACCAATCACAACGGCAACTCCTTGCTCTGCTGAAACGCTGAGTTACTTCCTTCCATTACAAAGTTGGTTACAAAGGAACATAAGTCAAAACCATTGTTTCAAGTTCACAAAGACAAGGCTATTCGGCCCTAAGAACCTCAGCAAGATGAGGGAAACTTCCACCCCTAATTGGCCATACCCCCACTTACCAATAATTGAAGAAAATCACGAAGCGGTTTGTAGCCAGAGTGCCTTAGAGGATTCGGCTCTTACCATACAAGAAGGATTCCAAATAGAAACAATGAGTCAATTCGGCCTTGGTAAAAAGTGAGACTTCAGTTTTAGCAGAGAGAAAAGAATACAGAGAAAAGAACTTCTTACCTTGATTAATGAGAAATCGAATAGAGACAGTTTCGGTATGGGATTAAACCAAAATAAGTATTCCATGATGTGAAAAGAAAAGAAAGAATTAGTCGAGAACTAAAAGAAAAGGAGTAGCAAATTCAGCTATGTGAAACACAGGAGAGAAAAGAACAGAAAATAGAGAAAGAACTACCATTACCTTAGATTAGAGATAAGTCAAATGGGAAGGCAAGATTCGGCACAAGTAGCAACTCCAAAGAGTCAAAATTCGACTATAGAGTGAAAAACAAAATGAAACAATTAAAGAACACAAGCTGCAATATTGGTGTAAGAAAAATTCGGCTATAGGAAGAAAGAAAAGAAGAACTGAAAAAGAGTTGATAAAAGAAAGAAGGAGCACAAGAGCATTCAACAGAGGTTTACCAAGAAGGGAAAAATGACCTAAAACGTCACACTAACTCAAATGGCAATTGATCTTTTTCCAAAAAAATGACACAAGCAAATTTCGAATGCACTCTAACAAATCAAATGCACTCTAACAAATGACCCTTCTCTTGATCGAAACCCCCTATGCACTTTTCCAAATTTGACAACTACCTCCTCTCACTCCATTCCCACGATTTTCTCCATATATTACTCCCCAACTTCCTCTCTACCTCCCATTCAAACGGTTTGACTGAGTCTTCAACCACCAAGGCAGAGTTCTAGCTGAACTCTACTTCTTCCACCTGCTCAGCACAAAATAAAAGCTACCAAATGCTACCTGTGGGACTCGTACTCTCCTCCTCCATGCTTCTCTTATGATGCCACGCCACAATGCCACATGTTCAACTTGTGTTAACAAGATACAACCAATTAAACTTAAGTCCTACCTCCACCAGCACACCCCACTAAAGTGCCCAAAAAGCAAAATTTCACCAGGGCTTGGGCTCGAACCCGAGCCTCCCAGGACCCCCAAACACACCCAAATAACAAGCCAAGCAAGCTCCACACATGCAATAATACAAAAAGGCCAGACCCCTAATTTCAGGATGTTACATTTATTTATATATACATGCGACTACCCTAAGAGATACAAAAACTACCAACTTAGATAGATAGTGTGAGCCGGTTGTTGATCCTTCCAAAATTTCAGAAAAGATTATCTACAAAACAATCCACAAGTGTAACACCTCAAAATCGGCCTAGATGTTTTAATTGAATCTGAAGTGTCACATCGAAGTGTCTTTCAAAATCAATGCTTGTTGATAGAAAATCGTTTTTAAGTAAAAACCCATTTAAATTTTATTGCTTGAGAAAATTTTTGGAAAATTAAGTTATTAAGTTTGAAAAATTGCTTATTAAAACGATTTCCATGTTTGTTACAGTTTGTTTCTTAGTTAATTAAAATTCACTAAAGCTACTCTAATTCAAATCATCTTGCAGTTTGAAAATGTTTGTTTGTCTTCAAAACAATTATTCTTTTTTTAAACCTTGTATCAGGTTGGCAGTTCAAAGTAAGAAATTAAAAACCCAATCACAAAGAAAATTAAATCCACCAAAGGCCTTATTACCAAAATCAATAGCCATATATAAAAGAAATATATAAGTCTAAAACACCCATCAGCGAACATGTGGCCACCTCCGAGTCCCTCCCGGCTCTAAATTGTCTAAGGCTGGGGATTACCTGTACAGTTAAGAGAAAGGCTGAGTTTATGAAAACTCAGTGTGTAATCCCTTATCATTGATCGATAATATATGCGAATGATGCGGGCACGAGCCCTTTTCAATAATGAGAACACTTTGTGAGCTTTAACCCAAAGCGAGAATGATGTAGTGTGGGCCTTAGCCTATTATAGTATCAGAGTCAAAAACAGAATACATGTGGACCTAAGCCCAATACAGTGAAAGCATCAGTAACAAAAATGCAACAATACAATCATGCAACCCATCCTAATCCAGCCAACACACCACCCGTACCAACCAACACACCATGTGGGGATAAAATCAACCTACCCAACCAACACAACAATATCAACATCGGTTGCGGCACTAATTAGTATCGCAGCAAAGCTTCTTATAATTAAAATGGCTAAAAGTCGTAAACAGGATAGCTATAACACCATGAGTACAGTAACATGATTGACACAAAGCCATCGGTAGTAGTAATATGATCGGCACACAGCCATTAGTAACGGTAATATGACCGGCACAAAGCCATCAGTAGCAGTGATATGATCGACACACAACCATTAGTAGCATCGCAGCAAAGTCGCCAAAGAGCGATATCGCGACAAAGCTACTAGTAACGATGATCGCAGCAAAGTCGCGATGCGATATATGTGGCAAAGCCACGATGCGATGTCGTGGCGAGCCACCGATGCGATACTTCCTCCATAACAGTATCTCAACCCCATGCAGTATGTCATGTATGTAAAATGCCATGCTCAGAATTAGGCATACAAATCACAGATAAATCAGTCATTTAAATCACAGACAGATTCGTCATTTACATTACAGACAAATCAATCATTTACATCACAGATAAATCAATCATTTACCCCCGAGGGGCAAAATAGTCATTTTACCCTTTGGGGGTATATCGGTCAATTCACCTAATAGAGGTATTACAGTCATTTTACCTACAAGGGCATCAAGGTTATTTTACCCTACAGGGGTATTACGGTTATTTTACCCTACAGGGGCATTACAGTCATTTTACCCTATAAGGGAATTACGGTCATTTTACCCTACAAAGCATTACGGTCATACCCTACAGAGGCATTACGGTCATTTTATCCTACAGGGGTATTACGTCTTTTTACCTTACCGGTGTATTACGGTATTTTTACCCTACAGGGGTATTACGGTCATTTTACCCTAAAGAGGCATTACGATCATTTAACAATCTTCCTGAAGGTTTACAGTCTCCTCGAGCGACACAGATAACATATATGGTCAAAAAGGTCTAAATAGGCCCAAAGCCCAATATTTAGCCCAAGTGGGCCTACACGCTCGTGTGTCCCATTTAGCCCAAAATTAGTCACGACTATGTGAATGTTATAGCCCAGTTCAGTATTTGCCACTAATCGTGGATTTATTCCGTGTGGGGCCCACGAGTCCATTGAGCCCACACAGCCCATTTCAGCCAAACGAGGCCCATAACGGCCCAAGAACATGAGAACGCTCGTGGTGGCGTCTACAGTCTATTGCCCATGATTGTGGGCTCAGTTTACCGTATGAGCGATCGCACGCTCGTGAGGCCTCAAATGCTAAAGTTTTGACTTTTCGGTTTTTCGGCTTTTGCCGACTCATAGAAACGATATTGTGATTACACACCTGATTACGATATTGCTCTGAGCTTCATGAGCATCCGACCTAGATTCAAACAAGATCCAAAGTTAGTCCTTTAACCGATAGGGTAAAGCACCCTCTAATTAACGCTTAATCCTAAACACCCTTCTTACCTTCTTTGAATGAGGGTGACCTTAGTGCCGCTACGATTGCTGTTCAGAAACGATCACATGCCCTTGTTTGTTTCCTATAGTACAATCGAAATCCAATTAGTAAGTGGTAGGGCATATTCGGCCAACCCCAAAGAACATAAGGTAACAATTTTACCTTACCTGAACGTAGAGAACGAAAGTGTGACTCCTCCAAACCGTTCACACTTCACCACTCCTTGAGGAAATCCCAGAATCACAACGAGTACAGTACGTGAAAGATGAAATGTCAATCAGTTAGCAAAAGGGAGTACTTGGTTTTGGAAAAGAAGAAGAAGAGCAGAGAATAGATTTTGAACACTTACCGATAGTCAGAACCTTTGTAGTAGATCGACGCAGAGAAGGATTACTAACAGTGATATTCAGTCAGCCTAGAATAGAAGATGAACAGAAGTTAAAAGAAGAGAAGGGAAGGTTCGGCTAGACTAGGAAAGAATCTGATTGCAGATGAAAAGGAGTAAGGAACAGTAGATGTTAGGTTCGGCTAAGAAGAGAGGAAGAGATTAGCAAAGATGCAGAGAAGGAATGACACGAATGGTCAATTTCGTAGCATAAAAAGAACTAGAAGGAACTCGAAATGCAAAAGTGCAAAAACCCAAACTGCTAGTAAGGAATTTCAGCAGCTCCCATCAACACTCACAAACCCGAACAAGGAAATCCTAGTGCCAAAAATGCTCCCTCTTTTCCCCTAGTCGAATTTCACCAAGGCCTTAGAGTCTTATTCAGCCACAACTCTCTTCACACTTCAATTTACTTGAAAATCTCCACAAATCACTCCCGTTATCCCTCCTTTATATCCTCCATAACAACTCCAAGACCAATTCAAACGTTCACTTAACAGAGTTCGAATCTACTTCCAACACTGGCCGTCCCATGTTAGCAAAATAAATATTTCTTCGTTCCAGGCGTGACTCGAACCCCATCCCCCTTTGAAGCTTTATCACACCACTTACCATCAAGCCAATAGGCTCTTTATGTCATAACTTATCCTCAATATTTTATAAATCCTTCATGCCAATATACAGGTTTATTCAAAGAACAACCAAAAATTCTGCACACGCCCTAACTTGAACCTTAGACCATATGCATACTCCTAGCGCCTCCTTGCCACTAGACCACATGCTTCCTTTTGTCATATTTTAACCATAAATAGTTATAAGGCCTTCCAGCCAACGCCAAGGTTCACTTAAAGGAAAAACTGAAAGTTTTGCTAAAGCCTAGATTTGAACCTAGGACTCTTCAGACACTCCCAAACACTGCTAAATCACTTAACCACTGAAGCAGACATTCATTTATGCCATTTTCTTGCTGTAACACCCCAAACTCGGCCTATGCGTTAAGCCAGATTTGAATGTCACACAAAATAAATATATTTTGAATCCTTTTTAAGTGAAACAGATTTCAAAGTTTTGACGAAGTATTTATCGAGTAAAAGATTTGATTGATAAATCGACAATTTGAGATGTAAGATCTTATAAATCGAAATTTTTAAAATATCATTAACAGTTCAAGAAAATTTTAAAAGAAATTAAAATGTATTTTTCGAAAAGAATCGATGAAAATCTTAAGAGTAATTTTCTGGGTTAAAAATATGAAAATTATTATGAAATCTTTTTAAATATTTATTTTTGAATAAAACGTTTATTTAAGTTTTTAGAAAAATAATATTTTAATTTGAAATACTTAAAGCAGTTTATAAATTCATCACACAATAAACAAAACAAAAATTAATTCAGAGGCCTTATTACAACCTTAATTCAAAATAGCAAAGTAATTAAATGTACTAAAAGAAATCCAAATTCCAAATTTAACCGTTTCGAAGTATGGCCTCCACTAAGACATCCACGGCACAAGTCCATTATTGATCATTACCTGAAAGGTTTAAGGAAAACGGGGGTGAGTTACTAGAACTCAATGTGCAACCCACTTACCGTTGTCAATTGGGCCAAAAATCCATTAAGCCATTATTTGGGCCGAAGCCCATTCACAATAATAATAATAATAATAATAATAATAAATGCATCAAATATATTATGCATATGAAGTGCAATTCCCAAACTAAACCTAATTTTCCATCCGCTACACACCACCTGTACCAACCAACACACCTGTGGGTGATCTTTAGTCAACCCACCATACCAACACACCAAACTTAGGCATTTAGCCATTTATATCAAATTTGTGGACAAGCCACCAGATTAACAGAATTTACATGGCATTGCCATTTTTTTCAGACTTGTGACAGAGTCACCAGATTTATGTAGCAGAGCTACCAGAACTTCTCTTCATCATCATCCCATCCCATGCAAAGCATGTATATAACAATTCACAACAATGTATTCAGATATTTCTTACAAATTTTATGGCCCATTATAACAATTTATCAAGTTGGCCCATCAAAAGAAATATCATCTTGGCCCATTTCGCAAATTTTCAGATCGGCCCACATAGCAAAATATATCGTTTTGGCCCACATAGAAAATATATAGTTTTGGCCCACATAGCAAAATATATCATTTTGGCCCGCATAGTAAATATATCGATTTGGCCCACATAGCAAAATATATCGTTCTTATAAATTTTATCATATAATGAGATCTAAGAATTTTTCTGATTTCACCTTAATACGATTTTAATCAAATGGTTTATTATCAATATGACGTTAATCTTTAACCCACAGAAAATGGTGTGAGATTACACACCTGATTACGGTAAGCATTATGCTCTCTCGATCGTCGACACCTAAAATTTTATAACGCCCGATTAGTTAATGTAAGCGATTTAATAAACATACTTTAAAACAAACGATCTAAAATTTTACCCTCGGGATCGTGAACAACTACGATTTGTCGATTTTCCCCGGTTGACGGTCCACAACCAGGTGGAAAATCTCGAATCACTGAAGCCTTAAAATTGCGAACGACCTCAAATAATTGATTCTCGCCGGATAAGGGTCCACAACCCGGAGGAAAGTCTCGAATCACCGATACAACCCTTCGCTTGAATTTAGGAGTAGGGATCGTTATTCCGCTCCTTTTGAGATCTCCACTCGACTTCCCATTTGAATTGGTACCACAAGTCGCCATTCTGTTAGATCTTAAACAATCGGTATTGTGATAAAATATGGATTATCGAAATGGTGAAGATCGGCTTACCACTAATTTTCGAGTGTTCAACGATTGAATAGATCAAGCTTTTAAATCCCTATAATATAATCCGTCAATCAATACCATTGTCACACCCTGAAAATTCGAGTAATTTATTTTCCTTGTGTGCTTTGAGTAATTATTCTAGAAAGTAAAATTTTTTGATTTATTTTCGTGGTTAGTATAGTCCTGAAGAAGGATTTAAAATTTTATTAGATGGAATATTTTTTTAAATTTTGAGAAATTATTTATGGAAGTGGATTAAGTGGCTATGACACATAAATTAATTTAAGTGTCAAAGTGAGGCATAAGATGAGTGCATGGCAAAGTGGTGTTGGCGCATGGGTTTAGGCATGAGGGAGAAGGTTCGAATCCCTTGTGTAGCATCTAGGTGAATTTTATTTTTGATTTTTACGCCCATGTATAGCAAGTGTCGGCCAAGAGCATAAATGGAAGGTGTTGACTTGTTATTTTTGGTGAGAATATCAAAGGAATAAGGAAAATTTGAACTTAAGGAAGGGTATCAAGAAAATAAGGAAAGGTGTGAAGATATGAGGCAAGAATCAAGGAATTATTTTGGAAACAATATCTTGGCTTAATGACCAAGCATATGGACGGCATTATGGCTAGGGGAGCCGAATTTTGGTGATAGTTTTGGCTAGGAATTTTAGTTTTTGTTTTGGTCATTTTTAGTTTTGTGCATAGTTTTGCTATTCTCTCAACCTTTTCTCCCTTTGGCGAATTTGAGTATTGGTAAGCCTTGTTAATTTTTGACCATTTGGTCATTTTGCACATCAATTGGTATTCTTTGTGCCTTATTTTCATTAGTCTTGAAAATCTCCTACACCAAAAGCTTTTCTCTTTCTCTTTTCTTCTCCCCATTGCCGAATATCCATCTCTCTCTCAAGCTCATCTTTTTCTTTTCTTTTCTTCTATTCACTTTGAAATCAAAGCAACATCATCACCATCTTTCTCCTATTTTATTCTTTTCAATTGAAATTCTCTCTACCTACACTTTCATGGCGAATATTAAGGTGTTCATAAGCCAAATTATTTTCTTCTCTCCTTAATCTCACATAGCCGAATCCTTCTTAAATCCATTCTATTCTCGAATCTTTTCTTTCGACGTGGAATATAGGTAAGAGTTCTTTTCGTTCGATTAGTTATAGTGGTTATAGCCGAATATTAATGTTGGCATGAAGGCATTATTTGGATCGAAATAAGCGTTTATTTTATTAACGTTTATTTTGTTAAACTTTAGTGCGATAACGGAAAGTTGGAATCAAGAAGTTGTGGGTGACAAAGCATAGGAATCGATTCTCGTGGTAAGGAAATCACATCTTTTAAACTTTAGAATTATTTCGATATCATTAGATTAATGTTCTTTGCCTTTAAAGACATTGAAAATAGGGAAGAAAAGGCGGTGTTTAGCCGGAAGAAGGGAGGTTCTATTATTCCCCCTAAGTACAAGCAAAGGACTATTTCGGGAATCCGGGATTTTCCACCGGGTTGCGGACGTTCAACCGAGGAAAATCAATTGTTCGAAGTCGTTCGTACTCCCGAACCATTATTTGTTCGTGGATTCGATTCGGTTAGCGAACCATCAATCGGAGGAAATCGCAAGTAGAAGTTTTACTGAATCAGGGTAAATTTCTAGATCGCTATATTTAGATCGGTTTCATTATAGATTATAGTGTTTAATTAACACTTAATACGTATAGGTGTTGAAGATCGGAAAGTTTAGTTCTCTCCATAACCGGGTGTGTAAATTCACACTCATTTTGAGTTAGATTTTCTAATCATAAGTATTGCGATAAAATCGTGAAAATGGTAAATCCAGGAAATTTTATAGTAATTGATACTTTTGTGAAAATGCATGCAAAGCGGTTAAAATCGAGAAATATGCAAAAATCATTAAATCGATAAATGGGTGATAATACTCTAGTTCGATAAATTGGGCCAAAATACTCTAGTTTGATAAATTGGGCCAAAATACTCTAGTTCGATAAATTGAGCCAAAATACTCTAGTTCGATAAATTGGGCCAAAATACTTTAGTTGAAAAACGGGCCAAAGCCCACTAAATCATTAAATGGGCAAATTACTAAATTATTTATTTATATGGGCCTAATGAAATGATTAATGATAAACCCACCGATGTTATGGATTAATTGAAAATCATTATATGATTATATTTTGTTATACACGCATAATTGCATGGGTGGGATATATGAAGAGAAGAATGGCCGATTGCCAAATCTCTAGTTCGGTGGCTCTGCCACAAATTCGACTCAATGCCTCTAGTTCGGTGGCTCGCCACAAATTTGGCTTAATGCCTCTAGTTGGTGACAATGTCACAATCTAGTTGATGAGTGCACTACAAAATTATTTAAGGGCTTTAAGCCCATGTTTGGTGTGTTTGGCGGGGTGGGTTGACTTGATCCCCACAGGTGTGTTGGTTGGTACGGGGTGATAGCGGATGGATACTAGGTTGGTTTGAGAAATTCATTTTACATGCATTTTTTTATTATGTTATTTTATGATGTATGGTTGAATTACGTAAATGGGCTCAAGCCCAAGCATGATATCTTGACGATCCGGCCCAAAAATGGTGGTAAGTGAATTGCACATTGAGTTCTTTGTAACTCACCCAAATTTTTATTAACCATTTGGGTAATGGAAATTGACGTGGACTTGGGCGGAGATGACTTGGTGGAGGCCATACTACGAACTTGGGTTTTATGAACTATGACTTTATTTAAGTTTTTATTTTAATTACTATTATTGGTTTGATGTAATAAGGCCTCTAAGTATGTTTTATGGATTTTATTGTGTGGATGGTTTAAATTTTATTTCTAAACTCTTAATATGGTTTTATCTTATATATACTAAGTTTTCTTAAGAACATTGGTTTTATAACAAAATTTTTGGACACTATAAATTATTTTAAATTTCTTTAAAGTTTATTATCTTAAGATTTTGACAATTATATTTTGACGTTAAGTTTTCAAACAATTATTTTTCTTGAAACACCAAAATTTCAAATCCTCGTACTAAATTTTTATTAAACTCGATTTTCAAAAGTTTTTGTAGCATTAATTTATCATAAATCTTGAAAAGAAACGAAAATATGTTTGATGTGACAAACCAAATCTCGTCTAAACGCATAGACCGGGTTTGGGGTGTTACATTTAGTGGTATCGAGCCAGTTTCAAAACTGGAATTTTGTGGTTTGTGTTCGATAATGAAATCTGTTTGAAAAATAATTTAAATATCTAGACTTTTGATTTAAAGGTAGTATGGCACCATGAGCATCCCGCGCCAAGTCAAGTAAGTATCAGATATCTTCGATTTGCATTTACGATTATGATATGATTATAAGAAACACTCTAGAACTTCTAGTTTTAGGTGTTAAAACCGTAGAGATTGAGACAATAGGATATTGTTGCGAAAACATTCAATCTCTTTCATATCATAAGACATCGTTAATAAACAATCTGAAATATTATTACGATTCATAAAACTCTTAATCGATTAAATCGAATTAGTCGCTATGAGCACTAGAGGACGTGGTCGTGGGCCAGCGGTAGGCGTGGCCGTGGTAGAGGATGAGGTGTTAGGGGCGAAGCGATGTGTGCCGGGTCATATGCCGGAAATGGATGCACTGCGTCACTCGAGAGTGAGACGGGATCGCACGACCATATGGAAGAGGATAATCTTTGTTACACGAGCAATGCCTGCGAGTACTTGAAAAGGTCATTTGGATCCGGCTGGACCAACGGCTCGTGGGTCGATATCGGGCGGATCAAATCCGGTGAGGTGAGGTTTTCGAGAGGTGTCTCTGGAGTAGCTCCCAATGTCGCTGAATATTGGCTTGAGGCGATAGAGGAGCGAATTATGGACGATCTTGAGTGCTTTGTGGAACAAAAGCTAAGAGGAGCGGTATCTTTGTTGAGAGACGAAGCTTACCAATGGTGGCTTACTATCCGAGAAGGCACTGATGCTGCTTTGGTTAATTGGGAGTTCTTTAAGGCTTCCTTTCGAGGAAAATATGTGGGAACAAGCTATGTGGATGCCCGAAGGAAGGAATTCTTGAACCTGGTGCAAGGAAATAAGACGGTGGCGAGATATGAAAGTGAGTTCTTACGTTTGAGTCGCTATGCTCGAACGATAGTAGCAACGGACCATGAGCGTTGTGTGTGCGCCGAGGACGGATTGAAAAGGCGAGTTGCGGGTTCGATAGCCCCACAACAAGTTAGAACTTTTGCCGCTCTTGTGGAGAAGGCTAAGATAGCCGAAGAGGCTAAGAACTCGGAACGTCAAAACCGGGAGCAAGTTCGAGGCAAGAGAGATTTGAAGAATTCGGGCTCTTCGAGAAGGTTTCCGAAGAGGTCTCGGAATGATGAATCAGCTCAAGGTAGGATACCTGTAGCTGTTAATCAGAGTCGAGACTGTGCTGAATGTGGAAAAAGACATCCCGGAGAATGTTGGAGGAAGACGGGTGCTTGCTATAAATGTGGATCGACAGAGCATCAATATAGGAGTTGCCCTTGACGTATGGACACAACTCAAGAAGTTCGTGCTACTGATGCACCACCGGCAAGAGGAGCTCAGCAACCACCGAGAGGTCGTGGACCGGGTCGTGGTGGTAATGAAATTTGGACGTGGTCAAGGTGCGATGGGTCGAGCAATGGTCCTAGAGGCAACGCGCGGATGCAAGACACCCGGGGCCCGGTGTATGCGGTCGACGCGTCGTGAGGATGGCAATGCACGATGTGATAAGCGCACGTTCTTCATTTCTGATGTACCCGTTATTGCCTTAATAGATATTGGTTCTACTCATTCGTATGTTGCTAGCACCATAACTGGAAACTTGAAATTAGACTCTGAAATTTCCGATAATGAGATGAGGGTGATTAGTCCCTTAGGTCAGTCGGTGGTGGTTAATAAACTGTTTAGAGACGTGCCCTTAGTTATTCAAGGAGAAACATTCTTGGCAAATTTGATGGAATTGCCTTTTGGAAGTCGATATCATTCGGGCATGGATTGGTTGGTTAAGCACCGCATTAATTGATTTGTCTTTGAAAAGCGGATGTTGATAAGAAGCTGCGGAGGATAAGGAGGTAGTTATGATAGGCGAGTGGAGAAATTTCTTGGCAAACGTGATTTACTGCGTTAAAGGCGGAGAAGTTAGTGCGAAAAGGATATGGAGCATTTTTAGCATTTATTAGTGCTTTAGATGCCAAAGAGTCATCGATGGAAGATGTGAGAATGGTGAAGGAATTTTTGGATGATTTTCTGAAGAACTTCTGGTGTACCTCCGGATCGGAAGTGGAATTTGGTATTGAGCTTTTGCCCGAATCGCTCCGGTGTCCATTGCTCCTTATAGAATGGCACAGAAGGAGTTGTCTGAGCTTAAAGCCCAAATTCAAGAAGCGCTAGATCGGGGTTTTATTCGACCGAGTGTGTCTCCGTGAGAAAACCCGGTTTTGTTTGTTAAGAAGAAGGATGGGTCAATGCGTATGTGTATTGACTATAGGCAATTGAATAAGGCGACGATCAAGAATCGGTACCTCTGCCGAGGATTGACGACTGTTTGATCAATTGAAGGGAGCTTCGTTTTCTCAAGATTGATTTAAGGTCGGGTTACCACCACTTAAGGTGTGAAAGAAGCGGATATTCACAAGACAAAATTCCGAACTGCGATTACGGACACTATGAGTTTTTGGTGATGCCGTTTGGGTTGACCAATGCACCAAATTTGCATTTATGGATATGATGAACAAGGTCTTTCAACCATTCTTAGATCGGTTTGTAGTGGTATTCATAGATGACATTACGGTTTATTCGAGGAGCGAAGAAGAGCATGACTCGCATTTGCGGATTGTATTGCAAGTGCTTGAATAATCGATTGTATGCCAAATTCAAGTAAATGTGAATTTTGGTTAAGAGAAGTGACTTTCTTGGGTCATGTTGTATCAGTAGAAGGAATAAGGGTGGATCCTCGGAAGATTGTGTTGTATTGGATTGGAAACCACCGAAGTCGAGAGTTGAGATTCGGAGTTTCTTGGGTTTGGTGGATATTATAGACGCTTTGTTGAGGGTTCTCGTTGATTGCCGCACCTCTAACTAAGCTTTGCGAGAAAGGAGTGCCGTTTGTATGGACCGACAAAAGCAAGAAAGTTTCGAGCGATCGAAGAAGGTTTTAATCTAAGCGCGGTATTGATTCAACTTTGAGGTCGTGGGAAGGAGTTTACGTTTATTGTGATGCGTCACATACGGGTTTAGGCTGCGTATTGATGCAAAGTGGGAAAGTTGTAGCTTATGCTTCTCGTCAATTGAGACCCGCACGAAGTGAACTACCCTACTCATGATTTGGAGTTAGCGGCGGTGGTGTTTGCCTTAAAGATTTGGAGGCATTACCTATATGGTGAAAAGTCTATTATTTATACGGATCACAAGAGTCTTAAGTATCGTCTTACTCGGAAGGAGTTAAACTTGAGACAACGGAGATGGGTGGAGTGTTAAAGGACTATGATTTCTCTATTGAGTATCATCCCGAAAGGCTAATGTGGTGGCGGACGCATTAAGTCGTAAGGTGGTGGTATCGATTTGAGAGCTATGTTTGCCCATTTGAGTTTGTATGAGGATGGTAGTTTGATAGCGGAACTTCAAGTGAAGCCTTTGTGGTTGGAACAAATTAAGGAAAAAACAGATGTTAGATGAGAAGTTGAGACTTTTAATTCAAACAAGTGGAAAATGATGGAATTGAGGATTTTGGAATAAATTCGGAAGGTGTATTGTGCTTTCGTGGAAGAGTCTCAGTATGCCTAGGGACTCGAGATCTCGAGGCAAATGATTTTCTTGGGAGGCGCATAGTAGTCCTTATGCTATGCATCCGGAGGAAATAAGATGTATCGGGATCTTCGTGAACGGTTTTGGTGGGCTGGATTGAAGCGGGAGATTTTAATTTGTGGGAAAATGCTTAACTTGTCGACAAGTGAAGGCGGAGCATCAATTGCCGTCAGTCTTTTACAACCGATTAAGATTCCTCTTTGGAAATAGGAGCGGATAACAATGGATTTTGTTAGTGGGTTACCTTTAACGCCTACTAAGAAAAACTCTGTTTGGGTAATTGTTGATCGTTTGACGAAGATCGCTCATTTTCTACCGGTTAAATACGGACTACTCGTTGCAGTTAGCGAAAGCGTATGTATCGAAATCGTGAGGTTGCATGGGGTACCAGATCGATTATATCGGATCGGGATCCTAGGTTTACATCTCGATTTTGGAAAGCTTTGCATGAAGCTTTGGGTACAAAGCTTAACTTCGATCTGGCTTTTCATCCTCGATCGGATGGTGATCGGAGAGAGTGATTAAGATTCGGAAGACATGTTAAGGGGATGTGTAATCGACTTCAAAGGTAGTTGGGAGGATTTTCTACCATTAGCAGAATTTGCACAACAACAAATGACTACCAGTCTAGCATTCGGATGGCACCCTACGAGGCATTGTATGGTCGTCGAGGTGTCGTTCTCCTATTTGTTGGACCGAGTTGGGCGATCGGCGATTGTTAGGACTGAGATGATTATCAAAGCGGAAGAAAAAGTGAAAGCTATTCGAGCACGGTTAAAGGAAGCTTTGGATAGACGAGAAGTCGTATGCGGATCTCAAGCGTAAGGATATTGAGTATGCCGTAGGAGATCAAGTTTTCTTAAAGGTCTCACCTTGGAAAAAGATATTTGATTCGGGAAGAAGGGCAAGTTGAGTCCTAGATACATTGGACCATATCGTGTGGTGAAAAGAGTTGGTCCAGTGGCCTATCAAATCGAATTACCTCCAGAATTGAGTCAAATTCATAATGTTTTCCATGTGTCCATGTTGAGGCGCTATAGATCGGATCCTTCGCACATAGTAGTTAGGTAGAAGAAGTGGAGTTGAATTTGGATTTGTCTTTTGAGGAAGAACCCGGTGGAAATCTTAGACCGAGACGTTAAGGTACTAAGAAAGAAGGCGGTGCCGTTGGTCAAAGTGTTATGGCGTAACCACGGAGTGGAGGAAGCTACGTGGGAACTGAGGATGCAATTCGACAACAATACCCTCATCTTTTCAGCCGAGTAAATTTCGAGGACGAAATTTTCTTTTAGGGGTAGAGTTGTCACACCACGAAAAATTCGAGTAATTTATTTTCCTTGTGTCCTTTGAGTAATTATTCTAGAAAGTAAAATTTTTCGATTTATTTTCGTGGTTAGTATAGTCTGAAGAAGGATTTAAAATTTTATTAGATGGAATATTTTTTAAATTTTGAGAAATTATTTATGGAAGTGGATTAAGTGGCTATGACACATAAATTAATTTAAGTGTCAAAGTGAGGCATAAGATGAGTGCATGGCAAAGTGGTGTTGGCGCATGGGTTTAGGCATGAGGAGAAGGTTCGAATCCCTTGTGTAGCATCTAGGTGAATTTTATTTTTGATTTTTTACGCCCATGTATAGCAAGTGTCGGCCAAGAGCATAAGTGGAAGGTGTTGACTTGTTATTTTTGGTGAGAATATCAAAGGAATAAGGAAAATTTGAACTTAAGGAAGGGTATCAAGAAAATAAGGAAAGGTGTGAAGATATGAGGCAAGAATCAAGGAATTATTTTGGAAACAATATCTTGGCTTAATGACCAAGCATATGGGCGGCATTATGGCTAGGGGAGCCGAATTTTGGTGATAGTTTTGGCTAGGAATTTTAGTTTTTGTTTTGGTCATTTTTAGTTTTGTGCATAGTTTTGCTATTCTCTCAACCTTTTCTCCCTTTGGCCGAATTTGAGTATTGGTAAGCCTTGTTAATTTTTGACCATTTGGTCATTTTGCACATCAATTGGTATTCTTTGTGCCTTATTTTCATTAGTAGAAAATCTCCTACACCAAAAGCTTTTCTCTTTCTCTTTTCTTCTCCCCATTGCCGAATATCCATCTCTCTCTCAAGCTCATCTTTTTCTTTTCTTTTTCTTCTATTCACTTTGAAATCAAAGCAACATCATCACCATCTTTCTCCTATTTTATTCTTTTCAATTGAAATTCTCTCTACCTACACTTTCATGGCGAATAATATTAAGGTGTTCATAAGCCAAATTATTTTCTTCTCTCCTTAATCTCACATAGCCGAATCCTTCTTAAATCCATTCTATTCTCGAATCTTTTCTTTTCGACGTGGAATATAGGTAAGAGTTCTTTTCGTTTCGATTAGTTATAGTGGTTATAGCCGAATATTAATGTTGGCATGAAGGCATTATTTGGATCGAAATAAGCGTTTATTTTATTAACGTTTATTTTGTTAAACTTTAGTGCGATAACGGAAAGTTGGAATCAAGAAGTTGTGGGTGACAAAGCATAGGAATCGATTCTCGTGGTAAGGAAATCACATCTTTTAAACTTTAGAATTATTTCGATATCATTAGATTAATGTTCTTTGCCTTTAAAGACATTCAAAATAGGGAAGAAAAAAGGCGGTGTTTAGCCTTCGGAAGAAGGAGGTTCTATTATTCCCCTAAGTACAAGCAAAGGACTATTTTGGGAATCAGGATTTTCCCAGGGTTGCGGACGTTCAACCGAGGAAAATCAATTGTTCAAGTCGTTCGTACTCTCGAACCATTATTTATTCGTGGATTCGATTCGGTTAGCGAACCATCAATCGGAGGGAAATCGCAAGTAGAAGTTTTACTGAAATCCGAGGGTAAATTTCTAGATCGCTATATTTAGATCGGTTTCATTTTAGATTATAGTGTTTAATTAACATAATACGTATAGGTGTTGAAGATCGGAAAGTTTAGTTCTCTCCTTAAACGGTGTGTAAATTCACACTCATTTTTGGGTTAGATTTTCTAATCATAAGTATTGCGATAAAATCGTGAAAATGGTAAATCAGGAAATTTTATAGTAATTGATACTTTTGTGAAAATGCATGCAAAGCGGTTAAAATCGAGAAATATGCGAAAAATCATTAAATCGATAAATGGGCCGATAATACTCTAGTTCGATAAATTGGGCCAAAATACTCTAGTTCGATAAATTGGGCCAAAATACTCTAGTTCGATAAATTGGGCCAAAATACTCTAGTTCGATAAATTGGGCCAAAATACTTTAGTTCAAAAAGCGGGCCAAAGCCCACTAAAGCTGTTAAATGGGCAAATTACTAAATTATTTATTTATATGGGCCTAATGAAATGATTAATGATAAACCCACCGATGTTATGGATTAATTGAAAATCATTTATATGATTATATTTTGTTATACACGCATAATTGCATGGGTGGGATATATGAAGAGAAGAATGGCCAGTTGCCAAATATCTAGTTCGGTGGCTCTCGCCACAAATTCGACTCAATGCCTCTAGTTCAGTTGGCTCGCCACAAATTTGGCTTAATGCCTCTAGTTCGGTGACAATGTCACAATCTAGTTGGTAGTGCACTACAAAATTATTTAAGGGCTTTAAGCCCATGTTTGGTGTGTTTGGCGGGGTAGGTTGACTTGATCCCACAGTGTGTTGGTTGGTACGGGGTGATAGCGGATGGATACTAGGTTGGTTTGGGAAATTCATTTTACATGCATTTTTTTATTATGTTATTTTATGATGTATGGTTGAATTACGTAAATGGGCTCAAGCCCGACATGATATCTTGACGATCCGCCCAAAAAATGGTGGTAAGTGAATTGCACACTTTGAGTTCTTTGTAACTCACCCAAATTTTTATTAACCATTTCAGGTAATGGAAATTGGCGTGGACTGGGGCGGAGATGACTTGGTGGAGGCCATACTACGAACTTGGGTTTTATGAACTATGACTTTATTTAAGTTTTTATTTTAATTACTATTATTGGTTTGATGTAATAAGGCCTCTAAGTATGTTTTATGGATTTTATTGTGTGGATGGTTTAAATTTTATTTCTAAACTCTTAATATGGTTTTATCTTATATATACTAAGTTTTCTTAAGAACATTGGTTTTATAACAAAATTTTTGGACACTATAAATTATTTTAAATTTCTTTAAAGTTTATTATCTTAAGATTTTGACAATTATATTTTGACGTTAAGTTTTCAAACAATTATTTTTCTTGAAACACCAAAATTTCAAATCCTCGTACTAAATTTTTATTAAACTCGATTTTCAAAAGTTTTTGTAGCATTAATTTATCATAAATCTTGAAAAGAAACGAAAATATGTTTGATGTGACAAACCAAATCTCGTCTAAACGCATAGACCGGGTTTGGGGTGTTACAACCATACTAATAATCATCTTAACGAATGAAGAAGGATTATAAAATCCATGAAGGACTCTCACCTTAAAGATTTCAGAACCGAATCCTAGCGATTGTGCAATGACTTCAGAAGAATGAAGGTTCAACCTTCCACTATATCATTACGGAGGAAAAGAAAAGATCTTGTTTAAGAGAGGAAAATAAGTGATGTTTTTGGTCAAAAGACCTTCCTAAGCCAACATATAGATTCGGCAATAGAAGGAAGAAAGAAAGAAAAATTGAAAAGAGAACTTACCAATTGTTCAAGAGGTGAGTAACAACTTGAATGGAAAAGAAATATCAGTGAAAGGATAGAAGGTTCCGCTATAGAGAAATAGTGGACTCAATATTCGGCTGTGATGAATAATATTAGAGTGGGAGTGATGCTTGAAGGATTTTGCGAAAAGAAAAGAAGAGGAAGAAGTAGAATGGTAGATTAATTTCGGTTTTTCAAGAATGATGAGTGAACAAAAGAAATGGTCTCAAAGTTTGTGTGCATTCCGCAAGAAGAAGAAAAGAAAGAAGAAATGTGCACACTCAAGGTTCCAAATTTTGGCACGAAGGAAAATTTGGAGAGAAGAGAAAATATCACAAAAGTTGCATAAAAGTGTTTTGGCCAAAACAATGCCCAAAATTTTTAACAATTACCAAAGACAAATTCGGCTAGAAGAAATGTGTTTTGGAAGAAAATAGCACACTTGATACTAAAGCAAATTTTACCAAAACAAACACTAAAATTTTACCTAAACACCATCGGAAAAATTTGGCTATCCCCCCTAACATAAAAAACCGTCCACATGCATTACAAGGTTGATCAACACTTGGCCATCCACACCTTCCAAAACAATCACCAGGAATTAAGCCCCTTATTCCCTCTACTTGCCTTTTCCCTTTTGATTCCTTTCCCCAACCTCAACCTTACCTTATTTCTTAGCCACCTTGCCAAAAATAAAGAAGTCAAACTTGCCATGAATACCTCTTGGTCGACACTTAAGGAAAGGGTGCAAAAATATAAGTCAAAATTTGCACACAAAGTGATTCGAACCTCTTGCCTCAAGGTACTACATATGGTGCCATATCCACTTTACCAATAGCTCAATTATGCTAGCTATTTACTCAATTATTTCCATATGCTTTAAGGTCACTTACTCCATCTCCTTAAAGTACTAAATACCAAAAATTCTCACTAGGTGCGTATAAACCCCGAGCCTTCTCAAGACCTCCTAAACATACATAATTAATAATTTAACTAGCTTTACACCAAAAACAATGCAACACATAGAATTCCAAATTTTAGGATGTTACACTTGCATACATAAATTTTTATGTGTTCCCACGCTCAAGACCTATTTCCTTCTAGGCCCAAATTCTTGGCTTTACAACAAGAACTGGTAAGCTTACATAACTTAGTATGGACATAGTATAACATTTAATCTAAATAAAATTAGACACATTTCATGTACTATTTGGTTCAGGGTTACCAAAGTATAAACAGGGGCACATATGTGCATTTAGGGGTACCAAAGTACAAATAGGTGCACGTATGTGCATTCAGGGGTACCGAAGTACAAATAGGAGCACGTATGTGCATTCAGGGGTATCGAAGTACACACAGGGACTTGTATGTGCATTTAGGGGTATTGAAGTACAAAGAAGGGCATGTATGTGCATTCAACAATAATTAACTATAAATATATTAACTAAATAAAAATAATATAAGATTACAAGTAGAACTTTATATACGTATTGAAATTGTAATATCCTTAAATTGGGCTTGTGCATTTTTGCTTAATTATATGAAATAGCATGCCTTTGTGTGTTATAATGTGTTTTGTGAATTTTGTGAACCCTAGAGTGTAGTGAATGCCTTAGAAATTATTCTATTTTAAAGTTTTAAAAGAGGAAGCTAAGCAGGGTGGCCTTAAGAAAAATTGTAAGGGAAATATGACACACAAACGGGCTTGGAAAAGTGGCTTGGAGGCGCCACTTAAGGCCTCTGGAAATGACGCCATAGCAGGGGTGCGGGGCCAAGGTTCGAGCTGCGGGGAAGCAAAATAAAAGTTTTATTTTGCACAGAGATTAGTGACAAGGGACGGCACTAAGGCTATATTTTTAGAGCTTTAATCCTTTTATTTTTAAGAGATAAATGGTGATAATTAAGTAGGGTAAAAGATAAATGATGGATTATTATTATTAATTTTAAATAAAGAGATAAGAGAAAAGCAAGGAATTTGATAGTGTGGGCCGAATAAGGGATTCTTGGGGTAGTAATTTCGGCTGAAAGAGGAAAAGAGAGGCCAATCTTCATTCTTTCTTTCTTTGTTCATCTATCGAAATTCTCTAGCAAACTTTCCCCTCTTCTCTTTTAGTTTGCAAAAGCCGAAAACTCAAGCAAAGTCTCATCATAGTCGATTTCTCATTAAGCCTCAAGAGCCGAAATTGTTGATCCACATCTAGGCCTTAGCCGAATATCTTTGGGGCTTCAAGCAGAGGTGCTGTCGACTTTTGTATTAACGGTAAGGGCCAATTGTTATTCTGTTTCCCTTCTTTTTTTTTAGGCTTGTCAAAAACTAGGAATCTAACTCTATTAATGTCTTTGGCCGAAACTATGAAGGACTCTTTTGGGATCTGTCTCTAGTCGACTATAAGGAGGTTTCGGGATTTCAATATCTAAGGTAAGGCATGTGTAATATTCGGCCAAGGGCCATTTGTTATGATTAAATGTTAGAAATTGATCTAACATATATCTATAGGGATTTCGACAGTACTACAAAGAAGTGACAATTTTCGGGATTTAAAATTTACAAGGTAAGTGAATCTGGCATTCGGCCAAGGCCCTATTCTGGTATTTCAGTTCTATTTCTTATTTGTTTAAGTCGAAAACTAATCAAGTCAATGGATCTAGTGATTAGCCGATTACAAGAGGAAAACATCACAAGGTTTCAGGATTTGATTGGTAATCAAATCGGCAACAAGGAATTAAGGATCTAAAGCATTAGATCGAGTTTGCGGGAAATCAGTGAACCGATAAATATATCAAGTGTGTACCCACACTATTTCTCGATAGATTTATGGTTATGCTTTCTTAATTATGTTAATAAGAATGTGAAAAATATGACTAAGGTACCATGCAATGGTACAAAGTACTCAGGTACGTTTTCCTACTCTTAGTAGGATTATAATGAGATCTGTCTTGGCACATATGTGAAACTGTAAGAATGTGAGATAGGAATGTGACATATGCATATTTGTATGACATGGGGCATATGGGTTATATGAAAGGGGAAGTGAATGTGGTGGTTTTATACCACAATATCTGAATGTGGTGACTTCGGTCACATTATCTGAATGTGGTGACTGGTGTCACAATTATTTTATCTGGTGGCTATGCCACGAATTTTATAAGGGCGATGAGCACGTGGACTGCAGTGACTGCCTTAGATGATGTGTAGCGGATGGAAGGTCGACTTAGTAGTCCTCACGGTGTGCAGGTTGGTACGGGTGATGTGTAACAGATGGTATTTAGGTTTGGGTTCGGGTTTGCATCACTAATTATAGATTGCTACATGTATATGTATGATATGTTATATGCCTAAATCGTTTAGGACTTAGTGTTGGTTATACACGCTGAGTCTTTTTGACTCACCCCATTGTGGGATATTTTTTTCAGGTGACGCTCAATAATGGACCGGGTCGGCAGGAGCTTAGTGGTGGCCATGTTCAGTTTGGGACTTTATTTTAATTTCGACTTTTTATATTTTAAGTACTTTTGAATTTATTTCAGGTTTTGTTGTAATAAGGCCATAGATATAAGCTGTTGTTGCATGCATTTTAATTATTTTCTTATGATACGAAATTTTTCTCAAAATTAAAGATTAAGTACATTTTATTTTAAAAATAAATGAACTCTAAACGTTTTAACATCTAAAAGGAAATGATTTCTAATTAAATGATAAAACCTAAAACAAATTCGGCATGTCTTCTAACCTAAAGTTTCGAAACTTAACAATGGAATTTTATAAAAACTTATATTTCAAAAAGGTAAATTAGTTTTCAACTTGAGCCCAACCCAATTCGAGTTTTCTTCCAAAATCACTCAAAGATTTTCAAAGGATACAAACGGATTTGAAAATGTTTTACTCGAGAAACATACCAGATTCGGTCGAGACTCGTGGGCTGAGTTTGGGGTGTTTCAGTTTGGTATCCGAACCCAGTTTTAAACTCTCGGCCTTGGGTTTAAAGCCCACAATGTTTTGAAATTTAGGCCCAAATGAATTTGTGAAAATTTTTATGAAATTGAGCAGGTTTTTTAGCCATGGCACCTAAGTCTCCGATCCGCAGTCCACCAGGTAAGTACCCTTATCTATTGTGTGAATTCTTGTATGAACTGTATAGGGGAATAAAGGGAACGTAGAATAGTATAATAAGAGCTATTGAACCCTAGGACTAGTTTACCCCAACAATTACATAAAACTTGAGTGCCTAATTAAACAAACCTGTGGTTAAGTCGCCGAGTTAGGGTGTGGCAACCATTGTGCGCATGTCTAGGATTGGATCCGGAAGAGCCTGGTACTTAAGTAGTCCTAGTGACTCACCTCCTCTCGCTGGAATCCTACCTGGTGCGTAGCTACGGTTCACCCTAACCAAAAGGACTTACTCACGGGCTAAACCTAGTAATTAAAATCCGAAAGGGATTAGCTGAATTTTCATAAAAACTTCGGTTTTAAATCATCAAATAACCCTTCGAAATTGTAGCAGAACTTAGTTTGAAAATTTTCCAAAATATTTCCGATTTACAAAATTACCTAAATACCCCTAGTGGTAAAATTACTAAAATGCCCTTGGTTTTCAAAATTACCATACTACCCCATATTTTAATAAAATTTTCTGATTTTGGAAAAAATATCCAAAAACTTTATCGTTATAAAATACTAAGGTACCTTGATTTGGAAATTTACGAAATTACCCCTGTTTTACAAAATTACCAAAATGACCCCTGATTTCCAAAATTTCTGCAACATCACCGATTTGGAAAACAAATTCTCAAAAAGAACCCTAAATTTCGCAAATTTTGAAATACCTTTGATTTATAGAGATTTTTCAAATTGACCCCGACTTATTACCAAAATACCCTTGTAGGATAAATGACGAAAATACCCCTGGGATAGGAACAGACAAGAATGTGTGAATGATGAATGGGTGTGATAGGAACTATTGAATGGATTGTACTTCTCTGAATTGGGATAGAAGACTTGAAACCTTGATTGATCAAAGGAACCCCTATTAATTTTCTTTCCATAAAACTTCTTCGCGGATAATCAGTGAAACAAGGACTAATTCATAAAATTTCTTAATCAGATTAAAGCACGGTAGTAGATATGAGCTCTAGGGGACGTGGTCGTAATGTGAAAGGGCGCGGTCGAGGTAGAATGACGGTGTCGGAACCCGTTAGATCGGGTCAAGTATCTGAGAATGAGGTACCCCCACCACTAGCTGTTGGTGTTGAGCAGCAAGATCAGACGGGGGATGATGTTGTCTCGCAGGCTGTGTTGCGAGTTCTTAATATGGTGGCTTGCGCAGGTGGAAATATGAGAGCTCAGAAATCTGTACCCGAGTGACTCCGAGCCAATGGAGCTGAGGTGTTCCGTGGCGTGTCTGGGGTGGCACCCAGTACAGCTGAGTATTGGCTGGAGGCAACGGAGAGAATTATGGATGAGCTAGATTTGACCCCTGAGGAGAAGCAGAAAGGATTGGTGGCACTGCTACGTGATGAAGAAGGCTCACAGTTCAGGATGGTGCCACAGCTAGAGATACATCTTACTCTTGATCTAAAATGAAAGATAGTGCTTTTTCGGCCACAAAGTAAACCTGGTATAAACTCCATATTAACTCATTTTTCACTTCCATTCCTGAATCATCACAATTCTGATGCTCGATGTTAACTTGTTGATATAACTGACATTTAACCATGCATTCTGAAATTTTCTCTTTTTATTCCTTGTCAGTAGTGTAAATTTTCTCGATGCACATAATGGTTTCAAAAGTAATGGTTCCTGTCATTATCAATACCGAGATCTAAAGTCTGATAATTTTTAATGAATCTTCTTTTAACTAACAACTCCAAATTATATTTCTATAGTTCTTGAATTTTATAAAGGAACATTGGTTTTATTCTCAACTCAAGTAAAATAGAACTGTCACTTGTAACAGTTCAAAATGTTGTTAGCATTTATCTGGACAAACAAAGCTGGTGTTTGTCTATAACAGTTTCATTAATTGCAGAGCTATCATCAAGAAGCATGTAACAACTCATCAATCAGTAAGTCCCAAAAAAGTATGTACCTCAATAATAACTTTCGAAGATTTTTAGTTCACAAATGCCGAAATGTTGTTCAGACAAATACAGATGTTTCAGCCAACACTACAAGTCTCAGAAATCTTACTTCACGAAGCTAGACTTTACCTTCACTGAACTTTGCATACCATTGCTTCTCTAATAAAATTTGCAACACAGTTCTCAAATACTAATCATGCCTAGTTCATTAGATCTAAAAAGTGGTTATGTGTTCATTAACCAGAAACTCACATTGTTCGTATCAAGTTTGGAAAGTAGTCTTCGATACAACTAACTCATAATTCTAAACTAACAACAATTTGATTGGAAGTCCGTCTTTCAAAATGCAATAGCTTCCTTTTACTAACCAAACATGTCAGCTATATGAAGTAACATATACCTTTTTTATGGTGACTCTGTTCAACTGTCTATAATCAATATACAATCTCATAGTTTCAACTTCCTTTTTCATAAATAAGATTGACACACTTCGAGTTGACATGCTCGGTTGAATAAATCCCTTGTTTAACAATTATTGCAACCATTTTTTCAATTCTTTCCATTCTATATGTACCATTTTGTACGATGCAATCAAGATCAGATTAGTTCTAAGTGTTAGTCCAATAACAATTTCAACTTCACTTTCATGTCATAAACTTGGCAATCCTTCAGGAATCACATCAGTAAATTTGATATTTGATGAAACTTGTTCTTCCTCTGATTCCAGTACTCTGGTATCTAAAATGTAGTCAAATGCACTTTACAGCCCCTCTCTATCAATACTCATGCTATTATTGTTGTAACCATATTTATCATTCAACTCTTTTGATATCTCATTAGAATTCTTTTTCTGTCTGTGGTTGACCATAACATCATGCGAAGTTAACCAATTTGTATCGAGGATAATATCAATCAACTATGGTTTCAAGAATTGTAACCTCTCCTCTAACTCGGCAACATAAGCTTTAACTGTTGCACAAGCTTCAAATCTCAACGTCGTATCTTTAGTCTCACTTTGACTAGTTCCTACATTACTACTAATTCTTGGTTTCTTACTTCTCTGTGAAGTTAACATCGGTTTAACAATCTAATCACTAATAACATCTGATTGTATCAGGCAATCCCATATCACATGCTTGGTAAAGTCATATCTGAAATAGGCTCCCATTCTCACTCTGTATTTTCTCAAAATGATTTTTGTCGCAAATTTCATAAATCATTTTTTTTTCATGTTCCAAACACTACCTGTACACTAAAATTACCTGAGGCTCCGAATAATTTTGTTTAAACATATCTTTCCTCAAATTTCCTGTAGGGCAAAGGATTAACTCCTAAAATATCTTGTCTACTTCGATAAATAGTCAGAAAATATATGGTCACGTTGTGTTTTTAGGTGTCTCTACTTTTTATCTTAGCTCAATATTTTTCAATTCATATCTTAACCATCACTGAGCTCACTTAGTCAGTACAACAAATTATTTCAACTTTAATGCCCCCACAAGTATTTGGATGTCCTCGTTCAAGTCTCATTCAACCTAGATGCACATCTCAGTGTCACTAATATCAGGGTTACCCATCATTAATACGCTTCTTCATTCCATAACAATACTACACATTTCAACTTAGGATTCTTATATTCCTCAATTAACATTTATCTGATTTGGGTTTTAATGACAATGGATGCCATAGCAAACACAATCGGGGGTAGAGGTTGTTTTAACGATTGTGGAGCTAAAGGGGTAGCTTCGAGGTATTAGGTGAATAACTAGTGTAACAACTAGGAGTAGGCATATCTTGCCTCACTCCCTAATTGGAATCCCTAACTGGAATCAAGAACATCACTATTTACTTACCAGAAACATAGTTATTTAATTCAACCATCAAAATATAAAAGTAGAGTCAACCCGAATCTAAAGAAATCACACTATCACATGTTATTGTGGCATGTATTTCTATACTCAATACGCACTACGTTTAGTCCTAGAACCGATTAAACTTGTAGCTCTGATACCATTAAATGTAACACCTCTCACTAGGCTCGATTTTCAGACCTGAGTTACAAAGTGCTACAACAAACACCACAAAATTCACTTATAAATTTTAACATTGAATTCAATTAAAATCATCAAATTAATCCAAATTCATGCATAAAAGAAGTTATTAGTAAAGCAATGACTAAATCGAGCATACAAACATAGTTTAATATATTCGAGCATGATTAAGGACCAATCTGAAAATTTTAAAAACTTTGGAACTAGGTATTAATACCAAAGGAACAAGTACCGATATTTTAAACAAAGTTATCAATATGAAAAATCAGTATCAATACTGTAACACCCCAAACCCGGCCTAAACGTTACGACCAAATCTAGCGTGCCACATCAGGTGATGTTTAAAATCTCATGGTTGTTTGAAAAACACATTGCCAAGTTCCAACTTAAACGTTCAAAATTTCATTTCTCGTTGCTGAATCACAAAAGAATTTTACTTGTTTTAAAACCCTTTCAAAAATGTACGTATTATTTTGTTTATTAAAAACCGTGTCAGTTACAAAAGTTTGGTCTTAATAATTACTAAAACATGATATTTGAAAAATAGTTGTTTAATGCTTTTGAAAACCTCATGTTGATTAAGTTTGCAATGTTTAAAGGAATCCCAAATAAAAGTTAAAACAGTTCCAATGGCCTTATCACAAAAATTATAAAACCCAATAATTAAAATTATAAAACCCAATAATTAAAAGCAAAGAAATCCAAAATTAAAATATTAATTTCATTATTAAAACATACGGGACGTGGGGCCACCTCCGAGTCCCTCGCAGCTCCAAATCCAATAAGGTTGGGGATTACCTGCACAGTTAAGGAAAAGGGTGAGTTAGAAGAACTCAGTGTGTAATCCCGGTTACAGTCACAGTCTGGGCCCAAGCCCATCAGTATCAATTCGGGCCTAAGCCCCAAAATCATGATGATGCAAACAGAGAATGTAGCCCAACCCAATCCAACCAATACACCACCCGTACCAACCCAACACACCTGTGGGGACCAAGTCAACCCACCTAGCCCTACACACCAAGAACGCAGCCGAGCTGCCAATATCAACGTAACAAAGCTGCCAATAACAGTATACGTGGCTGAGCCACTAAGATCAGTATATCCTGGTAGAGCCACTGAATCAGTATAACATGGCATAGCCACCAGTACAGTACTACCTCCAAATATATAACCCAACCCAATGCAGCATGCCGTGACATATTAACATAGTGCATGCAATAATTTAACACCATGGCATTTAAACAGTTTACACACAAACACACTAAATCTACCCCTAGGGTATAATGGTAATTTGGACGGTAGGGGTGATAAACCGTAAAAGTAACATATTTTAATCCCATATTTAGCATCCTTCTGCATGATTTATCCCTTGATTTATGTAAAAATGTGCTCTTAATCCTTTCTTTTCATGTCTTATACTCAGGAAAGCACCGGAGGATAGAAAGAACGAGAAACGGGCTAAAAACGGACCAAGTTAGGCCAAAGTGGAAATCGACATGGCCTGGACTGAAGCCCACATGGCCCTGCCTCCCTGATAAACTAGAACACGACCTGATCCCGATTCACATGGCCATGCCTCATTAAAGAAATCTGAACACAGCCTAAAGACGATTCACATAGGCGTGTGCCATGGCCGTGTCCCTGTCGTGGAGAAGAGCAATTCTACTTAGAAAAGGATACTTAGGGGCAAAGAAACCTATTTCAAAAGCCTATATAAACCCCTTAAGTATAACCTTAGAGGAGTGGTTAGCTAGGCCAAGGAGCCGAGCCGAAAAGGTCAGATTTGTGGAAAACACTCAAAGATAGCCAGTTGATCCATCTTAAGAAGCCGAAATTCTACTCAAGACGGCAGATCTCTCCTTCAATCCCTTCAGGGGGTTTTAGGGATTTCTTATGTTTTGTTTTATCTTTTCTTCTGAGATGTTTTCTTTTATAGTTTTGAACTAAATCCTTTAGATACCTGAAGGGGATGAAACCTAAGATGGAACTTGTTATTGTTTTCTGAACTATATGATAAATACTTGATTTGTTCTTAATTATGTGTGCCTAATTCTTGTGTTGATATTTTTGGGATATTAATTCAAGTTGGATGTGCTTAGGTAGAGGAGCAAAAGTCCCTATTTAAGAGTAGATCTAGCATAATTAAGCGGAGTTGATCGCAGGCCAAGAGATAGGGTGACGAGATTTTGCCGGATTAGGGTGAAACCTAATATGGGAGTCCATAGATCGAGTTAATGCGATTCTAGGGGTTTTAATTAGAAAAAGATTTCAATTAATCAACCTAGGGTTAGACGTTATTCGCCTTGAGAGAGGGTTTAATATAAATTAGGGAATCTTACGGATCAAGTCAAGTGAATACATCGTCTGGTTCAGTGTTAAATAACAAGTGAAGTCTAGGTGGATTCTTCCTAAGGGTATCGTCTTAATCAACTGAGTTTTCCTCAAGTCATTTTCCCAATTTATTATTTTTGTCGTTGCGTCTTTAGCTTAGTAGTTAATAAATTTAGATTAAACAACAACTTTATTTATTTTAGGCTAGATAATAAAAAGAAAGTTAGTATTAGTACTTTTAGTTCCTTTGGGTTCGACAATTCAGTCTTGCCTAATCTATACTACTGTTCGATAGGTGCACTTGCCTCAAATCATTGTCATAGTTAGTTTCTAGGTTCGATCATTCTCTTTATATAAATTTTAAGACTTTGACCAGCGATCAAGTTTTTGGCGCCGTTGCCGGGGAACTAAAATATTAAGAAATCTCTATTTTTATTACTTTAGCCATTATTTTCCGCAATTTAATTTTATTTTTAGTCTAATTTCTAATTTTTCTAATTTTTTTCTTTATTTTCCTAGCAGGTACCTCTAGTTTATGACTAGAAGGAACCCGAAAGGACCGTTAGTATACGACAGTGATATTGAAGCTACCACTCGCAGGAATCGTAGAGAAATTAGACGAGCCCTAAATTACACAGAAGAAGAGCGAGAAGGCAGATCCAATCCTACTGAAGGGATGGACGAGAATAATCCACCACCACCAGATGTGGCAGAAAATAATGCTCTGCGTACTATGTATGATTATGCTAAACCTCATTTAACAGGAGCAGAATCAAGTATTGTTAGGCCTGCTATAGCTGCTAATAATTTTGAATTAAAGCCTAACACTATACAAATGATTCAACAATTTGTTCAATTTGATGGTTTGCAGGACGAAGACCCAAATACTCATATAGCTAACTTTTTAGAGTTCTCTGATACCTTCAAAATAAATGGCGTTTCTGATGATGCCATACATCTTCGGTTATTTCCCTTTTCATTATGGAATAAAGCTAAACAGTGGTTAAACTCGTTACCACAAGGGTCAATCACTACATGGGATCAAATGATCGAAATTTTTTTATTAAAATATTTTCCACCAGCCAAAATGGCCAAATTATGGAATGATATCTCTTCTTTCGTGCAGATGGATTTAGAGACATTTACGACGCATGGGAGAGATATAAGGATCTCTTGAGAAGGTGTCCGCACCATGGTTTACCTTTGTGGATCCAAGTCCAAACTTTCTATAGCGGTGTAAACCCCTCAATGAGGCAACTAATTGATTCAGCCGCCGGTGGAACCCTGAACAATAAAACTCCTGAAGCAGCCTACGAGTTCATCGAAGAGATGTCATTGAATAACTATCAGTGGCAAGTTAGAAGGACAAAACCAACAAAATCAGCCGGAGTTTACAACCTCGATGCAGTAACCATGCTATCAACACAGGTAGAGATGATGAATAAAAAGCTTGATAGTTTGTGTTCTTTGCAGGTACATCCAGTAATGCAGTGCGACGCAAGTGGAACTGTGGCGAATCCTGAGTACCCACCCTACCAACCGAGCACAAAAAGTGAGCAGATGAACTATATAGGTAATAGTTTCAGATCTAATAATAACACGTATAGTAATACTTATAATCCAGGTTGGGGGAACCACCCAAATTTTTCATGAGGAGGTCAAGGAAATCAAGGAAATCAAAGACAACAACCTCCTCAAAATTTCCAAAATCAGCCCTATCCACAGGAAAAGAGGCCGAACCTTAAAGAGATGCTAACAAAATTCATGGCAGCCGCAAATGCCCGTTTCCAAGACACTGAGACCACACTCGATAATCAACAAGCATTGATCAAAGGGATCGAGAACCAAGTTGGGGAACTTACTAAGTCAGTTGGACAACTTACTAAGATAGTTTCTGAAATTCGATCAGAGATTTTTTCTAAAAGAATCGAACAGGTAAAGACAGTTACACTGAGAAGTGGAAAGGAGTTAGTCGAACCAAAGAAAAAATTACCCCACGAAGATAATAAAGCAAAGGAGGAGGGAATTGAGGATGAAACTCCAGTGCGTAAAGAAAGTAAACCACCAATCCCATACCCAGCAAAGTTGAAGAAAGGCCGATTAGATACCCAATACGGTAAATTTCTTGAACTTTTTAAACAAATACATATTAACTTACCCTTTGTTGAAGCCATTTCACAGATGCCAATGTACGCAAAATTCTTAAAAGAACTCCTGACTAATAAAAGGAAGCTTGAAGAAATATCAACAGTGGAGCTTAATGAAGAATGTTCAGCCATCCTCCAAAACAAGTTACCAACCAAATTAAAAGACCAGGAAGTTTTACTATTCCCCTTTAATTGGTAGTTTAAATATTAAGAGCGATGAGAGTGATCTAGGTGCCAGTATTAATTTAATGCCTTATAAAATGTTTAAACAACTAGATCTTGGGTAACCAAAACCTACTAGGATGAGTATTCAGTTAGCTGATAGATCTATTAAATATCCTAGAGGAGTTATCGAAGATGTCTTGGTAAAAATTGATAAATTTATTTTCCCTGTTGATTTTGTTGTGCTTGACATGGATGAGGACATTGAGGTTCCCTTAATTTTAGGGCGCCCTTTTTTAGCTACTGCTAAGGCTGTTATTGATGTATGTGACGGTAAACTTGCATTAAGGATAGGCGATGAGGAAATTATTTTTCAAATTTATGATGTCATGCGATATTCTAGAGAACAAGATGATTCCTGTTTTTTGTTGATACCACTAATCATATCATTCAAAACTCATTGTAGGAAATTATACATGATGACACGATGGAACTGTGCCTGACTCAAGAAGAGGGGGAAGAAAACGAAGTTGACGAGCTGAATTTGAATACATCTTCATCTAGGCATACGAAAGAAGAGAGCATTAAAGTCAATGATGAACTAAAACAAAAACCCTCCATTGATGAGCCACCAAATTGGAATTGAAATAGTTGCTGAAACACTTAGAATATGCATTCCTCGGGGACAATTCTACGCTACTGGTAATTATCTCTTCAGAGCTAGAACCCAAGGAAAAAGAGGAGTTGATATAGGTACTAAGAGAACATAAAAGAGCCATAGCTTGGAAAATCTCTGACATTAAGGGAATAAGCCCATCGTTTTGCACCCACAAAATTTTAATGGAAGAAGAATACAAGCCATGTGTGCAACCTCAAAGACGATTGAATCCCAACGTAAAAGAAGTTGTGAAAGCTGAGGTAATTAAACTTCTAGATGCTGGAATAATTTATCCTATTTCTGACAGTAATAGGGTAAATCCTGTGCAGGTTGTCCCAAAGAAAGGAGGCATGACTGTAACACCCCAAACCCGGCCCATACATTTCGACTTGATCTGGTATGCTACGGGTTATACTTGAAAACTTTTTCCTTGTTGGTTTTGGAAATCATAAGTTAATTAGACAATATTTGAATAAATAAGTGACATAAAAAAAACCTTGTATTATTATTATTTCTTAAAATTAAACCTTTGACATAGTTTCATAATTAAAAACTACCTAGGCGAATATAAACTATGGGGCATTATTACCTAAATATTCCCAAAATGAAACTTAAAGGAAAAATCAAAAATAATCTATAGAAATAGAAACTTGATGGCCCCTCGAGTCCGTCTCGGCTCTCATGTCCACGATCTACTGCTCATCTGAAAAGTTAGGGAAAATAAAGGGGTGAGTCACCAAGGCTCAGTGTGCAAATCCCGAAAACACATAAAAGGCTCGGGCCCACAAACACAATATGGGCCCTGGCCCATTCATAAAGGCAACAATCATAATCACATGACAGATAATAGATGATGAATAGCCCAACCCATCCTAGAATTCCATCATCTACACACCAACCCGTACCAACCATCACACCTTGGGGATTTCTACAATCAACCCTCCATCCGCTACGCACCATAACGATAGCCGTACTGCCTGTCTTAACGACCGATCACTGTGTGACCTATGTGGCAAAGCCACCGATCGCTATGTGACCTTCTTCCCCTTCATCATTTAAGTATCCCACCACATGCATACACACATAAAGAAAACATCATACAGGCTTTTATATATATATATCGATACTCATAGAGATTCCTATGATTATGTACCTGGCATCCTTGCCTAACCCTTTTAGAGTTTTATTTGACTGTCTACACAGCCAATTTCTGGCTTTTTAGCCCATAACACATATAGATTATAGTTAACTAGTGTGTTAGAGATCTACACACACCTGATTATCGTTAGAACGAGACCCTCTAAGTCAACGCTATCCGTAGCCAACACCACTGCTATCTTGAAATCCCGAAAAGTGATATGAGATTCAGGGACTAGTGTTTCCGGCTACAAGAGAATACATAAAATCATTAAACCATTAGCTTGTCGGCTTTGTCTTCCAAAAACCAAAAGAGATCTTAAGGAATAACAAGAGTCGACACTCACCTTACTAGAGAAGATTCAGCTACACCTAGAGGATTCCGGCTTTTTGAGAAAATCAGGAAGGGAAGATGATTTGAAGAAATCTATAGAGATTCGGCTTTTAAATAAAGAAATTGGCAGGAAGAAGAAAAGAGAATTTCGGCAGACTGGGGGTAGGTTTGGCCTTAACAAGGATCAAAAGAAATATAGAAAAAGGATTCTGAGGTTTCTGCTTTTTAGAAGGAAGAAGAGAAAAGAATAATGGAGTTTTTCGGCTTTTAGAAGAAAGAAGAGAAAAGAATAATGGAGTTTTCGGCTTTTAGAAGAAAGAAGAGAAAGAAAAGATGGAAACCTTAAATGCCGAAAAATAAAAAAGAGAACCCTCACCTGACTGTTTAAAGTTTCCTCCCCCTCAAAGTTTGAAATTCGGCCATCATTGTGACCAGCAGATAGAACCCTAAATTTCCTCCCTTATCTTCCATATTATCAACTATAATATCTACATTATTCCTTTCACATAAATCCTCCTATTTTTGAGCCTTGTTGCCGTCCACTCTACTTAACCCTAATGCCGAAATTTAGCTAACTTAAATTAAAAGAATTGGGCTCCATAAAACTTAAATTTGGGCCCCTTACTCCCTTGTGTGGCGTCACCTCCTTGCTCCATAAGTGGCGTCACTGACCACTTGGCCACAAGCCCATTTTGATATTTTAAACATAGATACCACCCTTTTAAACCTTATAGTGCCCAAACACAAATTTCACCAAGGCCTTGACCACATCTTGAGCCCAATTTAGACCCCTAACAGTTAAATTAACACATTACACCTATTCTCCCATTAAACGCATAGGCCCAGAAATTCAGGATGTTACAATGACGGTGGTAGCCAACGAAAAGAATGAACTAATTCCCACCAGAACAGTCACAGGTTGGAGAGTTTGCATTGATTACAGGAAGCTGAACGATGCCACTAGAAAAGATAACTTTCTTTTGCCTTTCATTGATTAAATGCTAGAAAGGTTATCTGGGCATATGTACTATTGCTTCCTAGATGGACTCTCCGGCTATTTCCAAATCCCAATAGCACCTGAAGATCAAGAGAAGACAACATTCACATGCCCATACGATAAGTTTTCTTATCGTAGAATGCCTTTTGGATTTTGTAATGCTCCTGCTACTTTTCAGCGTTGCATGTTAGCAATCTTTGATGAACTTGTGGAAGATATTATGGAGGTATTTATGGATGATTTCTCAGTATACGGTAATTGTTTCCATCTTTGCATTAAAAATTTAAAACGAGTTCTAATGAGATGTGAGGAAACAAACCTTGTTTTAAATTGGGAAAAATGTCACTTTATGGTACAAGAGGGAATTGTATTAGGACATAAAATTTCTGGTAAAGGGATTGAGGTACATAAAGCAAATATTAAAACCATAGAAAAATTACCTCCCCCTAGTTCAGTTAAGGCTATTAGAAGCTTTTTAGGACATGCAGGATTTTATAGAAGATTCATTAAAGATTTTTCTAAAATAGCTAAGCCTTTAACAAAATTACTAGAAAAAGATATTCCTTTCAATTTCGATCAAGAATGTCTAGATGCATTCAATATCCTTAAGGATAAACTAATAAATGCTCCGATTATAATTGCACCTGATTGGAATCTACCCTTTAAACTAATTTGTGATGCAAGTGATTTTGCAGTAGGTGCAGTTCTGGGACAACGAAGAGACAAGCATTTTTAGCCAATCTATTATGCTAGCAGAACTTTGACACTCGCACAGGAAAACTACACCACCACGGAGAAAGAACTGCTAGCTGTAGTTTTTGCTTTTGACAAATTTAGACAGTATTTATTATTATCTAAAGTTGTCATTTACACTGACCACTCCGCTCTTCGTTATCTTTTAACTAAACCTGATGCAAAACCTCGACTCATAAGATGGATTTTACTTTTACAAGAATTTGATTTGGAAATACAGGATAAGAAGGGAGCTAAAAACCTTGCAGCGGATCACCTCTCTAGGCTTGAAAACCCCCATATCAAAGAGCTCGATGAAAGTGAGATAAACGACTCGTTCCACGAAGAACAATCTTTTTTATAACCCATTCTGCGGTACTATGGTTTGCAGATATTGCGAACTATTTAGCTGCTAACATCTTGCCAAAAAGACTAACACATCACCAAAAGAAGCGATTCTTTGCTGATGCAAAAATCTATTTTTGGGAAGATCCCTTTCTTTTCCGCATATGTGCAGATCAGGTAATTCGAAGATGCGTTACAAAGGTGGAAGCAAGAAAAATTCTGGAACATTGCCATTCAGGACCATCAGGAGGACACTACAGTGGCATTAAGACAGCACATAAAATACTCGAATCAGGTTTTTATTGGCCCACTCTATTCAAAGATGCCAACAGGTATGTTGCTTCATGTGATAAATGCCAAAGAACAAGTAATGTTTCTAAACGTTATGAAATGCCTCAAACATATATGCTATCATGTAAAATAGTTGATGTATTGGGTATTGATTTTATGGGTCTATTTCCTAGCTCATTTGGAAATAAATACATCCTAGTAGCAGTTGATTACATGTCAAAATGGGTGGAAGCTGAAGCTTTTCCCACTAATGATGCTAGAGTAGTAGTTAAGTTTATCAAGAAACTGTTCTCTCGATTTGGAACACCTAGAGCAATCATTAGTGATAGGGGCACTCATTTCTGTATTACTCAATTTGACAAAGTCTTAAAAAAATATGAAGTACACCATATGATAGTTACCCCATATCACCCTCAAACCAGTAGGCAAGTTGAAGTAGCAAACCGAGAACTTAAACACATCCTAAAAAAAAGGTTGAATCAAACAAAAAAGGTTGGGCATTAAAAGTGAATGATGCCCTATGGGCATATAGAATAGCATTTAAAACCCCCTAGGAACATCCCCATACAAACTTGTCTACGGGAAAAGCTGTCATCTACCATTCGAGTTAGAAAGCTTTTTGAGCTATAAAATTTTTAAATGATGATCTTCAAGCTATAGGAAAGAAAAGAATGATGCAGATGAACGAGCTAGACAAATGGAGAGCTGATGCCTATGAGAACTCAAAGCTACACAATGAGGCAACAAAGTGAAGCCATAATGCGCGTCTAAAGAAATCGAAACAATTTGAAGTAGGGGACTTGGTCCTGCTATACAACTCAAGGCTTAAATTGTTTCCTGGGAAACTGAAATCAAGATGGTCAGGTCCATTCATGATTAAAACAATCTTTCCCTATGACACAATCGAGGTAACTCATCCCACTCAAGGCACATTCAAGGTAAATGGTCACCGACTCAAAATTTATAATGGTGAAAATTTTAGGGATATGAGCTGTGAACCTTCTTTTAGAAATGAAAACAAGGTAAGTCTAGCTTAAGACTTTAAACGAGCACTTCTCGGGAGGCAACCCGAGCACTAACCTCACTAACATTAAATTCTTAATTTTTAGCATTTAATTCCATACTAATTAATCCAATAAAGCACAGGTTTTAGACCACACGGCCCTGCACACGAGCGTTCCCGTGGCCGTGTGGAAGCCAGGGGACAAACCACGGGCGTGCCTGTAGCCGTGCACGACAAAGAAGAAATTCTTTTTCCCAATACTGGATGCGATAATAGTCCACACTCGTGCCGACTTTCTGTGGACTATACTGACTTGCCAGACACGGGAAAGACACGGCCGTGCCTCACAACCGTGTGAAGATACTAGTCAAAAACGGGCAGAACACGCCCGTTCTAAACTACCGTGTGAAGAAAAACACGGGCGTGTCACTTTACCCACGGCCGTGCCCAAGCACCCTGAACGCGCTCAAAATTCAAAATCACGAAAAACACGGGCTGATTAAAATTAAGCACTGGCCTAGTCCCTGCCCGTGCTCCCACCCCTATTTAGGCAACGTAACCATTCATCTTCCCCAACACCAACCCTAAATCGATCCTTTTACCCCCTTTTCTCCCAAATCAGGCCACCATACCAAAAATCACCCACATTTTGACCCCCAAAACCCCTCAACCTTCCTTTCTTTCCAAAACCCATACAAAACCGCAACCACGCCCGTGCCAAACAGGAGCCCATGCCCCCGCCACCGTCGTGCTGCCTAGGAAAATTACACCACACGACCTTGCACCACCGCGCTCAGTTCGTGTTCAACCGTTTACACTGCCACACCCCCAAAACACTACTGGTTCCTTTCATTACTTCATTTTCAACCATTTACTGATTGTTTGACTTAATTTTCATAATATTTTGTTCATTTTTACTCTTAGTATTAATTATTTTCTTTTAGAATAAATCCTTGAAATTTAAAACTAGTTTAGATTTTCATATTATCTAGTTTCCTTTTGTAGTATTACTGTTATTTAGTCTCTTCAAAACTTATTTGATTGCCATATTGAAAATTTTACTTTAGATATTTATTTTAAATTAGATAGAATAAAATTGATTGCTTATAGTTAGAATAGTCGTATTTAGCCTTTATATATTTCGGGTCTAGATAAAAGTGCTTGATTTAATTTGGTACAAACATTACTTGAATATAAACTATTTTCGGGTACAATGTCATGGTCGAGAGGAAAATGAACCACGGCCGCCCCCACTATGAAATGAAAGGGACCCTGCTCGTCCTCCAATTTACTCAGGAGGCCCAGGAGGAATGGTACAAGGCATCGGGCACGACCTCTCGGCACCGGTAGGTGCATTGACGGGGACGCTTTAGAACAGGTTGGGCTAGCAGTCGATATCTGAGCACTTCTTTTGACCAAGCTGTGGGAACAATTCTTTAACATCATCGAACCCACGTACTTGGAACTCACCTTAGAGTTTTGCACCACCTTTACACTACAAACGGTGGTGGCCCAATATGATGACCCGGGCACAATTCAATTACGTCTAGGGGGCACCGTAGATGACTAAATGTACCACAATTCGGGGTCGCACTCGGCCTTTACACAGAGGACTTCGTGGCAGAAAATGACCTCTCTAATCTACACCGCTACATCCACTTGACCCCCGTCAGCTGTTGGTATAACGCAGCCCCCTACAAGGTCAACTACGACCCCAGTCGCTCCAAGGCGACGGCCCTGGCACCGTCTATGAGGTACGTCCATGCAATTTTGGCTCACACTCTTACAGGTCGACGTGAGAGCACCGGTATCGTAAACACTTACGGTGTCTACTACCAGTGGTGCATGGCAAACGCGCACGTCTTTGACCTAGCCTATTTCATAGCCCGTGCCATACAGCATCAGACAAAGCCACATAGGAGGAGAATCCTATCGATGGGCCCATACATCACACGTTTGGCTCGGTATTTTGGCTTCCTCAACACCGAGAACCATACCTCCTTCCTAACACTGATGAGACAGATGGTATCTCAGGGTATCCAGACGATTATGCACATGAGAATGATCAAATATCGACGTGGGACCGATCCTCCTCAATACCGACTAGCCTTCTCCACTGACGAGGAGGAGCATGAGGACATTCCTGACAATGTCCCACCACCACAGAAGGAACCATTCCTGAGCCAACGATCCTTCCATGCAGCAGCTTCGCTTTTGGACATCTCTGCAAGCCTTACACAGTTCGAGCAGTGCTGTACTCAGCAGTTTAATAACACCGCTCGATGTTTTGACAGGATCGAGGCCACCCTTCAGCAGATTTGTCATCACTTCCATATTTCTTCACCACCACCATCGCAGGACCCAGTAGATGATGAGGACATCTGAGTCCTCTTATTATCTTTAATTTTAGTTTTCAATTCTTTATTTTTAGTTCTTAGTTTTAATTTATATTTTTATTTTTATTTAAACTTGTTGCATTTTATATTTCAAACTTTTATTTCATTCAAGATATCATTGGCTATCTAACCTTCGAGTACTACTAACAACCACTTGTTTAATCATGCCACCGAGACATCTAACTGATGACTTCGCATGTAACACCCCAAACTCGGCCTAGAAGTTAGGCCCGAATCTGGCGTGTCACATTGGTGTGCTTTTCGAGAAACCATGGTTCCGTTTCAAAACTTTTCTTGATATTAAAAACTAAAGTCTTAGTTTGCGTTTGTTTATTATTAATCGACATTTATTAAAAAGTTATTACCTTAAAAACTTTGTTTGTTGCGGAAGCTTAATTAAAATCAATTGATTTATGAAAATGTGATATTTACAACTTAGTTGCGAAAGCGAAGTGTTTTGAAAACAGATATTGTTTTGGAAAACTGCGATCAAATGTTAAACAGATTTAAAACATAATAAATTAAAAATCCAAAACTAAAAACTAGAATTTAAGAGAGGCCTTATTACAAAATATGAATCCAAAATAAAGTAAAAATAAAAATAAGTAGAATATGAAAAACTGAATCTGTTCGTAGTGTGGCCACCTCCGAGTCCTCCAGTACGTCGAACCGCCTACTAAGGATTACCTGAGAAAAATTAAAAAGAGGGGGTGAGTTTATGAAAACTCAGTGTGTACACCCTCGTCGATAAAAACATGCCTTAACCCATATCAAATGTCACATATCATATATATAGATCTGGCCTAAGCCCATCTCAGTAATATAATCCATATATGCAATGCATTAATGCCCATACCAGCCGAACACTCCGTCTCCTATCCAACCGTGCACTCCTATGGGGATTTAATTGACCCGCCCATCCGGACACTCCTTATGTAACACCAGTTGTGGCATTACCTTAATAGTGCAGCATAGCTGCTCGGTGGCTAAAAAGCCTTCGGTGGATCCACAGTCGTCAAACGACCATGCGATCCTATTTGCACTTCCCCTATCAAATAATCCCATCCCCATGCAACATAATATCAAATGAATGCAACAATTCAACATTAAACATATGATAACAATTATAAATCACATACAAAAATAACCATATAACATGTATGGGCATTTTCGTCATTTTGCCCTTCAGGGGCATATCGGTCATTTTACCCATTGAGGGTATTTTAGTAATGTTACCCTCCAGGGGTATTTCAGTAATTTTACGCCTACAATTGCCTTTCTGAAGCCTATTGTCGCCCCGAGTGACTCGGCTACCATTTCCGGTCTTTACCGGACTATTAGGCCTAAAACTCGATTCCGGCCCATTCGGGCCCACATGCTCGTGTGGCCCACCTAACACAAATCTAGCCACGTATATGAGATTCACCTAGTCTAGTTCACTATATACTACACGATCATACATTTTATTCAATTGGGCCCACGGGCCCATTGGGCCCACTTCAGCCCATCGTGGCCCAAGCAGCCTCAACCCACAAGAATACTACTGATGGCCACAACTATCGCGTCGAAGCCCTACACTTGCACTCGCACGCTCGTGTGGCTACTATTACCATGACTGGCACTTTGGCATTTGCCGCTCTACAACTAGAGTAGAGAAGTACACACCTAATAGGAATCTGGTGCTAGTTCGCGCTCCGACCACTCCTGCGCCCAAACGCCGACCAAGGTATATTAACTCACCTCATAGAATGCTCTATATATAACTAGCTTCTCACCTTCCTTCTTTGTATCTTTCCGATGTGGGATCCCTTCGTCAGTAGAGTTTAAACCAAATCAAACTCTTACTGTCCAATTCGCAAAATAAATACTCCCTTGCTTTTCATGAGATTAAAACCCAGGCTCCCTTGCAACATAATCCACGCCGCTAGCTACTAAGTCACAAGCTCCTCTTGTGTCTAAAACCATGCACAACTAAATATAAATCTATAGCCAAATTCTAAAGTCCATTTAAAAAGAAAACCAAAATGCGAGAGCTAAGACTTGAACCTTGGACCTCCTTCCTTCCTTGTGGCGTCACCTCCTTGTCTCTTATGTGGTGTCACTTTGCCACTACACCACACACTCCACTTGTGTCATTTCTCACTATATTTTATTCTTAAAGCCTACCTACTAACTCCTAGGGTTTATTCACCTAAAACCAAAATTTCCCTAAAGCCAAAGTTTGAACCTGGGGCTTCATAGGTCCAACTAGCATTAGAGCCGTTCTCTTGTTCTTAAAAATTTTAAACGCTCCCAAGCCCAAAGCTCAATGGGCCTAATTCTACTAGGCCCAAATTCAGGATGTTACATCGCAGTTTCAATTGCACACTCTAAATAACGAACAAATCACTAGGAGTAATTCAATACTACATAAGTCATCATCTTTTCACCTCCGACTCAAGGAAATCATCCATAATTCAGGAAGTTTCACTTTTCCCCTTCTCTTTTGATTATCTCTTAAATGTTATTATCTATCTTTGTACATTGAGGGCAATGTACATCTTAAGTGTGGGGGAGGGGAGAATAGTTATTTCGAGAAAATGCCTAACTTTCTGCATTATTCTCAAATCCCTGAATTATATCTTATTCTTATGTAATTTCCTCATATTACTAATTAGGATGAAATTTCTGATGATTTCTGATTGTTATTTATATGTTTTTGAGTAAGCCATAGCTAATTGTGCATTGATGATTAAATTTGAAGGATACTAGGGAATCAAGCATGATAAGTCTAATTTTTCAGAATTAAAATTTTTAGGTTGTCTACATGAATCTGAATGTTATCTTGAAATTTGAAATTTACAAGGTTGATATCAAAACACCCATAATTTTTGTGAGATTTTGAGCCGTATAGAGCATATATTCTTTTTCTTGCTCACTTTATTGACTATGAGTGTGTCAACATTGAATTGTTATTCTAGAACTTGCCTTGATTATACATGTTGAGACCACATCTATGATTTGATATACAGGGATGATAAAGGCACCTAAGATTTAACCCACTTACTCCATTAAAAGGCCTACCTTCATAATTAACCCTAGTGAACCTCGTTTAATCCTAACAACCCTTTTTATTGGCTCACCAACTAATATTTACCCAAAACCCTTTGTATTTGTTATCAACATTCCTTTTTTACTACCCCTATATCGAGATTTGATTTGATTAGTTACCTAAGTATATTATTTCAGTAGGTAAATTTATCCTTTATTAATTGATTTGTTCTTAAAAAAAACCCAAAGTATATTCATTATTAGTTCCATAATTAAGTGAGCTTGCATTTCAAATCTTGAAAGAACTTGTATTATTAGTTTTCAATTGATGTAATTATTTTAGATCAGTTTTTTTTTAGATAGGTAATTTTTCAGGTCAATCTCGATTCTAACCTTCTAATTCAGCCTTTATCCACACCTTTAAACCTAGCCCCGTTACAACCCTGTTAAAGACCTTTTGATCTGTTTATCATCTCATTTTACAATGGTGGAGATTTGATTTTCAGGCAAGCCTATGGCATTAACTTTTCATGTTCGACTTATGAGTGCTCTTTTCCTGAACCTTAAACACTTCGAATGATTTGAGTGAATCTTTTGTGAGGATGTCAATCCTTTTCGATTTTGAATTAAAGGTAATTATTTAGATAAAAGGAGACACCTACGTTTTCGTGATACAAAATGTATGACTTATATTGTTTGAATCTTTAGGACCCTTTGAGTTAAATTATCCATGTATAAATTATCTATGAATTATAATGAGACATTGTTGATAGGAATTATGAATTATGGAAAGTTTGCTTTAATTGTAAGTTGAGAATTTTGCTTAAAGACAAGCAAAAGCTTAAGTGTAGGGGTATGTGATAAACCGTAAAAGTAGTATATTTTAATCCTACATTTAGCATACTTCTGCATGATTTATACCTTGATTTATGTAAAAAGGTGCTCTTAATCCTTTCTTTTCATGTCTTATACTCAGGAAAGCACCGGAGGATAGAAAAATGAGAAACGGGCTGTAAACAGACCAAATTAGGCCAAAGTGGAAATCGACACGGCCTGGACTTAATCCCACACGGCCCTGCCTCCCTGATAAACTAGAACACGGCCTGATCCTGATTCACACGGCCGTGCCTCATTAAAGAAATCCAAACACGGCCTAAAGACGATTCATACGGGCGTGTGCCATGGCCGTGTCCCTGTCGTGGAGAAGAGCAATTTTACTCGGAAAAGGATACTTAGGGGCAAAGAAACCTATTTCAAAAGCCTATATAAACCCCCTAAGTATAACCTTAGAGGGGCAGTTAGCTAGGCCAAGGAGCCGAGCCGAAAAAGTCAGATTTGTGGACAACACTCAAAGATAGCCAGTTGATCCATATCAAGAAGCCGAAATTCTACTCAAGACGGTGGATCTCTCCTTCAATCCCTTCAGGGGGTTTTAGGGATTTCTTATGTTTTTTATCTTTTCTTCTAAGATGTTTTCTTTTATAGTTATGAACTAAATCCTTTAGATACCTGTAGGGGATGAAACATAAGATGGATCTTGTTATTGTTTTCTGAACTATATGATAAATACTTGATTTGTTCTTAATTATGTGTGCTTAATTCTTGTGTTGATATTTCTGGGATATTAAATCAAGTTGGATGTGCTTAGGTGGAGGAGCAAAAGTCCCTGCTTAAGAGTAGATCTAGCATAATTAAGCGGAGTTGATCGCATGCCTAGAGATAGGGTGATGAGATTTTGCCGGATTAGGGTGAAACCTAATATTGGAGTCCATAGATCGAGTTAATGCGATTCTAGGGGCTTTAATTAGAAAGAGATTTCAATTAATCAACCTAGTGTTAGACATTATTCGCCTCAAGAGAGGGTTTAATATAAATTAGAGAATCTTACGGATCAAGTCAAGTGAATACATCGTCTGGTTCAGTGTTAAATAACAAGTGAAGTCTAGGTGGATTCTTCCTAAAGCTATCGTCTTAATCAACTGAGTTTTTCCTCAAGTCATTTTCCCAATTCATTCTTTTTGTCTTTGCGTCTTTAGCTTAGTAGTTAATAAATTTAGATTAAACAACAATTTTATTTATTTTAGGCTAGATAATAAAAAGAAAGTTAGTATTAGTACTTTTAGTTCCTTTGGGTTCGACAATCCAGTCTTGCCTAATCTATTCTACTGTTCGATAGGTGCACTTGCCTCAAATCATTGTCATAGTTAGTTTCTAGGTTTGATCATTCTCTTTATATAAATTTTAAGACTTTGACCAGCAATCAAGGGGTATGTAACATCCCGAAATTGGGCCTAGTAAGATTGGGCCCAATGGGCCTTAGAAGTAGTAGTGTTTAAAATTGGGAGAACAAGAGATCGACTTTAGTGCAAGTTGGACTTATTAGATGAGTGATTTTGGAAGGTTAGAGGGCTTCTAAGAAGTCCCGGGATCAAACTTTGCCTTTAGGGAAATTTTGGTTTTAGGTGGAAAAAAACCCTGAAGTTAGTAGGTAGGCTTTAAGAATAAAATATGGAAGAAAATGACACAAGTGGAGTGCGTGGTGTAGTGGCAAAGTGACGCCACATAAGAGGCAAGGGCGTGACACCACAAGGAAGGAAGGAGGTCCAAGGTTCAAGTCTTGGCTCCTGCATTTTGGTTTTCTTTTTACATGGACCTTAGAATTTGACTATAGATTTATATTTAGTTGCGTATGGTTTAAGACGCAAGAGGAGCTTGTGGTAAAGTAGCTAGCAGCGTAGATTATGTGACAAGGGAGCTTGGGTACGAATCTTATGAAAAGCAAGGGAGTATTTATTTTGCGGTCTGGACGGGAAGAGTTTGAGTTGGATTTAAAGTCTGCTAATGGAAGGATCCCACATCGGAAAGATACAAAAAAGGAAGGTGAGAAGCTAGCAATATATAGAGCATTCTAGGAGGAGAGTGAACATACCTTGGTGGGCGTTTGGGCACAGGAGTGGTCAGAGCGCGGATTAGCTCTAGATTCCTATCAGGAGTGTAACTCTCTCTACTCTAGTTGGAGAGCGGCAAATGCCGAAGTGCCGATCACAGCAATAGTAGCCACACAAGCGTGCGAGCGCACGTGTGGGGATTCGACGCGATAGTTGAGGCCATCAGTAGTATTCTTGTGGATTGATGCTGCTTGGGCTACGATGGGCCGAAGTGGGCCCAATGGGCTCGTGGGCACAATTGAATAAAGTGTATGATGGTGTAGTATATAGTGAACTAGACTGATGAATCTCATATACGTGGCTAGATTTGTGTTAGGTAGGCCACACGAGCGTGTGGGCTCGAATGGGCTGAAATCGGGTTTTAGGCCCAATAGTCAGATACGACTGAAAATGGTAGCTGAGTCGCTCGAGGTGACATTAGGCCTTCGGAAAGGCCATTGCATGTGCGGAATTACTGAAATACCATCGATAGGTAAATTACAAAAATGCCCTTGGTAGGTAAAATTACCATTATACCCTTAGAAGTTGATTAGCTTGATTATGTTGTATTCTCTCTATCTGATTATGATGGTAATTCATGTTATACGTTATATTTGATATATGTTTTGCATACATGACATACTGCATACACGAATTGTTATGTCATATTGCATGGGCTTTGGATTATGATTTGAAAGGGGAAGAATTTGGGACTGTCATGGTGGTTTGGTACCATGTATATCTGATTTAGTGACCATGTCTCGGTGGCTGGGTGCCACAGTGGTTTAATACCACGTATATATAATCTAGTGACTCGTCCCGGTGGTTTGATACCACAGTGGGTTGGCCCCACATATATATTCATTAGGGATTGTTACGGTGGTTTGATACCACGGTGGGTTGGCCCCACGAATGTTAATAGTTACTCTGTCACGGTGATCTAATATCACGGTGGTCTGGAACCACGAGTGGCCTGTTGCCACGTATGAGGCGTGTAGCGGATGGAGGGTTGATTGTAGAAATCCCCACGGTGTGATGGGCTGGTAGGGGTGGCTTGTAGAGGATGGAAAAACTAGGTTGGGCTGTGACATATTGCATTCATATCTTTTGTATGCCATCTTGAGTGGGCTAAGGCCCAATATGCATCTGTGGGCTTAAGGCCCAGATTGCGTTTATGGGGATTTACACACTGAGTCTCGATGACTCGCCCTCTTTGCTTAATTTTACAGGAAATCATTAGATCGCGGAATCTGGAGTCGAGGCGGACTTATGGTGGCCATACTTTGTTTTTCTCATAAACTTGTTCCCTTATTTCAAACTTATTTTTATTTGGGTTTTTGTTATGTAATAAGGCCACTATAACTTTAATTGTGGTATTTTATTTGGTTTAGCTTTTAATTTGATTATGGCCTATTATTATTAAATGTTCAATACGGGAATTTCCTAAACCTTTAATAGTCTTTTTCCAAAATGTTAACAGAAGGATATCAAGCGAATAAATAATCAAACTCGAAATTTTTAACAAACGCGCAGTTTTTAAACAACCCTTTTATGTGACATGCCAAATCTGGTCATAACTTCTAGGCCGGGTTTGAGGTGTTACAATTATGGTATCAAAGCCTAGGTTCAAAAACTTGACTGCGGGTTTGGGTTCAAAAAAGGTTTTCATAGGATTGTTTGGAAAATGGTTTAGAAATATATATATGTTTTCTGGAAGTATGGCACCCGAGTCTCCGGCACCAATCCGCACTATAAGTTTCCTGATACTTTGTTTTGTTATATGCTGTATTTCTGGTATCTATTCTGTGTGTTTGGTTTGGATGTGATGTTCGGATATATAGTTGGTTGTGTATGAGATATTTGTGTGTTTTAATGGTTAGGTGGTTGAGTAGGGAGTTCTAAATTTTAGTTAAAACATGATAAGGATATTAGAATCAGAGTGCACAGCGTGAGCATAGTGTGGTAGGTTAGGATGTGTGACTGTACCTATAGTTGGAAATTTTGAGGCCGAAATTTCTTTAACGAGGCTAGATTTGTAACATCCCGAAATTGGGCCTAGTAGGATTGGGCCCAATGGGCCTTGGGAGTAGTAGCGTTTAATATTGGGTGAACAAGAGATCGGCTTTAGTGTAAGTTGGACTTATTAGGTAAGTGATTTTAGAAGGTTAAAAGGCTTCTAAGAAGTCCCGGGATCAAACTTTGGCTTTAGGGAAATTTTAGTTTTAGGTGGAAAAAAACCCTGGGATTTAGTAGGTACGTTTTAAGAATAAAATGTGGAGGAAAATAACACATGTGGAGTGTGTGGTGTAGTGGCAAAGTGACGCCACATAAGAGGCAAGGGGATGACGCCACAAGGAAGAAAGGAGGTCCAAGGTTCAAGTCTTGGCTCCTGTATTTTGGTTTTCTTTTTACATGGACCTTAGAATTTGACTATAGATTTATATTTAGTTGCGCATGGTTTAAGACACAAGAGGAGCTTGTGGTAAAGTGGCTAGCGGTGTGGATTATGTGACAAGGGAGCCCGGGTTCGAATCTCATGAAAAGCAAGGGAGTATTTATTTTGCGGTCTGGACGGGAAGAGTTTGAGTTGGATTTAAAGTCTGCTAATGGAAGGATCCCACATAGGAAAAATACAAAGAAGGAAGGTGAGAAGCTAGCTATATAGAGAGCATTCTAGGAGGAAAGTGAACATATCTTGGTGGGCGTTTGGGCACAGGAGTGGTCGAAGAGCGGATTAGCACCAGATTCCTATCAGGTGTGTAACTCTCTCTACTCTAGTTGTAGAGCAGCAAATGCCGAAGTGCCGATCACAGTAATAGTAGCCATACGAGTGTGCGAGCGTACGTGTGGGGCTTCGACGCGATAGTTGAGGCCATCAGTAGTATTCTTCTGGATTGAGGCTGCTTGGGCCACGATGGGCCGAAGTGGGCCCAATTGAATAAAGTGTATGATGGTGTAGTATATAGTAAATAGTAAACTAGACTAGGTAAATCTCATATACGTGGCTAGATTTGTGTTAGGTGGGCCACACCAGCGTGTGAGCCCGAATTGGCCGAAATCGGGTTTTAGGCCCAATAGTCCGGTACGACCGAAAATGGTAGTTGAGTTGCTCGGGGCGACATTAGGCCTTCGGAAAGGCCATTTCAGGTGCAGAATTACTGAAATACCATCGATGGCTAAATTACAAAAATGCCCTTGGTAGGTAAAATTGCTGTTATACCCTTAAAAGTTGATTAGCTTGATTATGTTGTATTCTGTCTATCTGATTATGAAGGTAATTCATGTTATATGTTATATTTGATATATGTTTTGCATACATGACATACTGCATACACGAATTGTTATGTCATATTGTATGGGCTTTGGATTATTGTGTGAAAGGGAAAGAATTTGGGACTGTCACGGTGGTTTGGTACCACGAGTGGATTGGCCCCACGTATATCTGATTAAGTGACCATGTCTCTATGGCTTGGTGCCACGATGGTTTAATACCACGTATATACAATCTAGTGACTCGTCCTGGTGGTTTGGTACCACAGTGGGTTGGCTCCACATATATATTCATTAGGGATTGTCACGGTGGTTTGATACCACGGTGGGTTGGCCCCACGAATGTTAATAGTGACTCTGTCACGGTAATCTAATATCACGGTGGCCTCGAACCACGAGTGGCCTGTTGCCACGTATGAGGCATGTAGCGGATGGAGGGTTGATTGTAGAAATCCCCACGGTGTGATGGGCTGGTACGGGTGGCGTGTAGAGGATGGAAAAACTAGGTTGGGCTGGAACATATTGCATTCATATCTTTTGTATGCCATCTTGAGTGGGCTAAGGCCCAATGTGCATCTGTGGGCTTAAGGCCCAGATTGCGTTTATGGGGATTTACACACTGAGTCTCGATGACTCACCCCATTTGCTTAATTTTATAGGTAATCATTAGATCGCGGAATCTGGAGCCGAGGCGGACTTGTGGTGGCCATACATTATTTTTCTCATAAACTTGTTCCCTTATTTCGAACTTATTTTTATTTGGGTTTTTGTTATGTAATAAGGCCACTATAACTTTAATTGTTGTATTTTATTTGGTTTAGCTTTTAATTTGATTACGTCCAATTATTATTAAATGTTTAATACGGGAATTTTCTAAACCCTTAATAATTGTTTTCCAAAATGTTAACAAAAGGATAACAAGCGAATAAATAATCAAACTCGAAATTTTTAACAAACGCGCGGTTTCTAAATAACCCTTTTATGTGACATGCCAGATCCGATCATAACTTCTAGGCCGGGCTTGAGGTGTTACAGGGTAAAACGGTAACTTACCCCTCAGGGGTATAACAGTAATTTCACTCAATGTGGGCATCTCAGTAATTTCACCCTTTATGGGTATTTTAGTAATTTACCCACTGATGGTATTTTAGTAATTTTACCTACTAAGGTATTTCAGTAATTTTACCCACCAAGGGTATTTCAGTAATTTTGCCCCTACAACCGCTTTTCCAAAGGCCGAATGTCACCTCGAGTGACTCAGTTCCATTTTCGGTCAATATAGTGGTATTGGGCCTAATACCCGATTTCAGCCGCGATATTGCGAACTTCGTAGTCGCATCGATCTACTTACATTTTTCATTGTTTTCGCTCACATGGGATCGTTAAGCTGTTGGGCCCATTTAGCCCACCTTAGCTCCACAAGGCCCATTACGGCCTCAGTTTCACAAGAGTGTTCGTGACACTCTCTTAGCAGTCTGTCACTGCCACTAATGGTTCGGTTTATCACCACGAGCGCTCGCACACTCGAGTGATCTCGATTGCCGGTTCTCCAGCTTTTCAGCATTTCGGCTTTCAGCTGATCCACAGAACATCACATTATCTCAAACAACGGTGTTAGATTACACACCTATTACGAGCGTAGATTGAAACTCCCGAGATTACGCACCTATGAAATCAATACATCCCAATCCATTAGTCTCAATCCTGATAAGACATATCCAAAGATTGAATCCATATAATCACTAACACCACTTACCACAAGATGTGACCTCCTTCAACCGAGTGACAATATTCGGCTTCACTTCTTTCTTGGCTAAAGCGAACAAACTCCTAAACTAATTGATGCACAAGGGGGTTAGCATCCACCAATATTCGGCAATAGGGTGAAATCCAGCAACGATTAGTACTACTCACCCTTAGATTCGGCAAAGACAGATTCCTTGAACAAAAGAAGTTAAACATGCAGGGCCCTCAGAGATGATAATTAACTAGGAAGAAAAGGAAGAGGTTAGAAGCATACAAGGAACCAAAAGAAATAGATTCGGCCTACCCCAACTTGGCTAGCTTAATACCGTGAAGAGAGGAGCATCAAGAACACAAGAACTAGTTGAAGAAAGATTCGGTAGTTGATCCCCCAAGGAGTTTCGGCCCTCACCAAATAGAACACAAATGACTCGAGATGGAGAAGAGTGAATAGGTTCGGCCTTTGACTAGGGATGAGCCTAATGGAAAAGAAGGTGTCAGCAACCAAGTGTAGCAACCACGAACCAAAGATGGAATGAAGAAAAGAAGTAGTAGAAAAGGAAAAGTGTGTAGTTATTCGACTAGAGAAAAAATAAGTAAAGCGTGAAGAGAAAGGAGGAGAAGAATAATGATTCGGCTAGTAGCAAAAGAAAGAAGAAACAGTTATAGATTAGAGAAGAGAGAGGGGAGGTTCGGTTTATGGAGAGGAAGGAGTAAAAGACAAAACGGAGAAGAACAGAGGGAGATAAGGAATTTGGCAAGAAAGAAATTGCACAAGAACTTACCTGAAATGCTCAAGGAAAAGTGCCGAAATGCAAAAATGCCAAAAAAAAAAACAACTAGAGAAATTCAGCACCCTTTACATTCAAGGCCGAATATGCTACCTAAGCCCCTCTTCAGCCAAAATTCTCATCCCCGCACACTCTCAAATTCGGCCAACACTACCGCTCTCCCCTATCCCGCGATTTTCTCCCCTTTTCCTCCATTTCCTCCCTTTCATTCATTTGAAACCATTTGACCCAGTCTCCAACTCCCATAGCAGAGTTTGATCCCAACTCTGCCTCCTCCTCTCCCAAAGCATAAAATAAAAGCTTCCATATGCAGCTTGTGGGATTTGAACGCCTTCCCCCCTTGCTCTCCTATTGAGACCACAACCATCCTACCACATGGCCAACTTGTGTTAGCAAAACACACTTTAATTTACTTAAATCCTGCTTCCAATAGCCCTCTCTACTGAAGGCCCAAAAATCAAAATTTTTCCAGGGCTTGGACTCGATCCCAGGCCTCCCTAGAACCCCTAAACACCCTTAAATAATCCGTTTAGCAAGCACAACATGTAGTTATGCAAAAAAATCATAACCCCTAATTTTTGGGATGTTACAATTCAACCCCTTAAAGAAATTTACTTGATCAAAAGAGATGAGGGTATTGATGTTGCATTGCCTCTTCGGGCTCCCACGTGGCTTCCTTCGCACCGTGATTACGCCATAGCACCTTGACTAACGGGAAAAATTTCCTTCTTAGCACCTTAACATCACGATCCAATATCTGCACCAGTTCTTCCTCAAAAGTCAGGTCAGGTCTTACTTCGATCTCCTCCACTGGCACCACATGTGAAGGATCAAAACGGTAGCGTTTCAACATAGAAACATGGAATACATCATGTATCCGGTGCAACTCATGAGGAAACTCGAGCTGATAAGCTATAGATCCAACATGTTTTAACACCCGGTAAGGTCCAATAAATTTGCGGCTTAACTTACCCTTCCGTCCAAATCTCAGAATCTTTTTCCATGGTGAAACCTTCAAAAAGACATAATCCCCCATAGCGAACTCTATCTCTTTACTCTTTAAGTTAGCATATGACTTCTGTCTATCAGATGCTTCCTTTAACCGACCCCAAATCAACTTCACTTTTTCCTCAGTTTTAGAAATTAACTTTGGACCCACCAGTCGCCGCTCACCCAATTCTGTCCAACAAGTGGGGGTACGACACCTACGACCATATAATACTTCGTAAGGTGCCATTTGAATACTGGATTGGTAGTTGTTGTTGTAAGCAAATTCTGCTAACGGTAAATAGTCTTCCCAACTACCTTTGAAGTCGATCACACAGCTTCTTAACATGTCTTCTAAAATCTGGATTACCCTCTCCGACTGACCATCAGTCTGCGGATAAAATGCTATGCTGAAATCTAACCTTTACCCAGAGCTTCATGCAACACTTTCCAGAATCGAAACGTAAATCTAGGGTCCCTGTCTGAGATGGTAGACACCGACACCCCATGTAACCTTACAATCTCTGCCACATACAACTTTGCCAGTTTCTGCAACGAGTAATCGATACGAACCGTAATGAAGTGGGCAGATTTAGTCAACCGATCAACAATTACCCACACTGAATCTTTCTTATTAGGCGTCAGGGGTAGCCCACTAACAAAATCCATTGTTATTCTCTCGCACTTCCAGAGTGGAATCTTTATAGGTTGCAGTAGTCCCGAAGGCAGTTGATGCTCAGCCTTCACATACTGGTGTGTTACACACTTACTTACAAAATCAGTCACCTCACGCTTGAGTCCTGGCCACCAATACAGTTCATATAGATCTCGGTATAACTTGTTTCCACCGAGATGCATAGCGTATGGGCTACTATGTGCCCCCCGCAGAATTAACTATCTTAACTTAACGTCCCTCGGTATACAAACTCTTCCACGAAAACATAATACCCCTTCACTATCTATCTCAAAATCCTCAGTCTCTCCTTTCTTCACCTGTTAGAAACGAGAAACCAACGACTCATCCAACATCTACTTCTCTTTAATTTGACTAATCTAAGTTGGTTTTACTTGCAGTTCCGCCAACAAACTACCATCCTCAAATAGACTGAGATGAGAAAACATTGCTCTCAGATCAAATAACACTTTGCGACTCAGTGCATCTGCCACCACGTTAGCTCTTCCCGGATGATACTCAATCGAGCAATCATAATCCTTTAGCAACTCTATCCATCTTCGCTGCCTAAGATTCAACTCCTTTTGTGTAAGAAGATACTTAAGGCTCTTATGGTCGGTGTAGATGATCGACTTTTGCACATACAAGTACTGTCTCCATATCTTTAGTGTGAACACTACTGCAGCTAATTCCAAGTCATGAGTAGGGTAGTTCACCTTGTTTAGCCTGAGCTGGTTCCCTTATTGCATTAGCACACAAACTAAACCCGTGTGCGATGCATCACAGTAGACAACGAATTCTTTTCCCGCCTCTGGCTGAATTAATACTGGGGCTTCAATCAGAATATTTTTCAACTTCTCAAAACTTTCCTGCTGTTTATCAATCCAAACAAAAGGTACCCCCTTACGCAGTAACTTAGTTAGGGGTGAAGAAATCAATGAAAACCCCTTAATAAACCATTTGTAGTACCCGTCCAGAACCAGAAAGCTTCAAATCTCCATACTGTCTTCGGTGGCTTCCAATCCAATACAGCCTCAATTTTCTGAGGATCAACCCTAATCCCCTCGGCAGACACAACCTGACCCAAAAATGTCACCTCCTTCAGCTAGAATTCACACTTGCTGAATTTGGCATAAAGTTGCTTTTCTCTCAATATCTGCAGAACAACCCGAAGATGTGAATCATGCTCCCCCTCAGTTCTTGAATACACCAAAATATCATCTATGAATACCACTACGAACCGGTCTAAGTAGGGTTGGAAGACCCGATTCATCATATCCATGAAAGCAGCTGGTGCATTCGTTAACCCAAACGACATGACCTGAAACTCGTAATGGCCATAACGAGTTTGGAACACAGTCTTGTATATATCTGCCTCCTTGACCCTCAGCTAATGATACCCCAATCTTAGATTTATTTTAGAGAAAATTGAAGCTCCTTGCAGCTGATCAAATAGATCGTCTATCCTTGGTAGCTGGTATTTATTCTTAATCGTTAACTTGTCCAACTGTCGGTGGTCAATACACATGCGTCTTTACGAACAATATCGGTGCTCCCCACGGAGACACACTCGGTCGGATAAGCCCCCGATCCAGAAGCTCTTGGATCTGAGCCTTTAATTCTACCAACTCCTTCGGTGCCATCCTATAATGAGCGATGGACACCGGAGCCATTCCCGGTAAGAGCTCAATGCCGAACTCAACCTCACGATTTGGTGGCAACCCCGGAAGCTCTTCAGGGAATACACCTGGGAATTCCTTTATGGTCCTGACATCCCCAACAGACAAACCCTTAGCATCAGTCGTGTTGACATAAGCTAGGAACGCCTCGCAACCTTTGTGAACCAGTTTCTCGGCCCTTAACACTGAGATTACGTTGGATAGATAATCCCTTTGCTCCCCTATCATAATCACTTCCTCATCCACTGAAGACTTCAATACCATCCGCTTAGCTGCGCAATCCAAATTCGCACAATGTTTCACTAACCAGTCCATACCCAGAATGAGATCAAATTCGCCAAACGATAATTCCATCAAGTCTGCAGAAAAGACTACCCCTTGAACCTCTAGAGGCACATCCCTAAATAGCCTATTTACTATAACCGACTATTCTAAAGGACTAATCATCGACATTTCTCTATCAGCAAGTTCATATTGTAACCCCAAAGTTCCAAACACAGTACATGCAACATACGAGTGCGTAGATCCAATATCAATCAAAGCTGTAAATGGTACATCATGAATGAGGAACGTACCAGTTATGACGTCAAGTGCATCGCCACCCTTTCGACGCCGAGCAGCATAAAACAACCCTGGCTGTCTTGCATCTGTATTACCAGCACCTCTTCCGGTGCTCCATGACCCCGTCCAAACACATTTCCCCCTCGTGCTGGACCACGGCCTCTCGGTGGCTATTGACAACCTCTCCCTGACTGAACATATCTCTGACCTGCAACTGGCATCGGACCCGGTTTCTGCGTAAAGTCCTTAACTCTATGGTCTCTTGACCCACATCTGAAGCACACCCCAGTTCTCTTCCAACATTCACCCTGATGAGAATACCTGCACACTGCACAAGGCTGCGGTCTGCCAGCAACAAACGGAACTCCAGTTCGGATCAGTCCATCAAATCTCGGCTAGCCTGTGTGCCCTACAAATGGCCATACACGCTCGTGTACTAGGCTGTAATACCCCTAACCCGTATCCATTGCCAGACTAGGGTTACGAGGCATTACCGAAGAAGACACAACTCAAAATAGGCATATAATTTTTTTTAAAAATTTCATATATGTATTGAATCATCTGAACAGAGTAAGTTGCATATTTTGTCAATACAAATTTCATACTTCAATAACAAAGCAAAAATCATTTACATTACAACTAAACACCTATCTCAAGTTTATAACATAATTAATCATTCATAATTAACATCATTAATCTAACCATTTATCAAAGTCTTAATAAATAAACATCATTTTAAAACACACACACACACACACACACATATATGGTACTCGAACATTGTAACATTAAAACCAAATGGCATCAATCACATTATATATATAACATTCGACCATACTTAATATCTCCTATACAACTAATTTGAATATATTCATCATCACTTAAATTTACAAATTTAAATCCATGTCATATTATAAACAAATCTTTAAATAAATATACCAATATATTATCAAAACACATCCGAATATATATGCAAATATATTTATAATCTTTTAGTTAAAATTTCTAAGCCAAGTGCATAAACATATACTTGCATGATTCTTCTACTCGAATAGATGACCCATATAAAACCAATTTAATCATTAACATGTCCATCATTTTACAAACCACAAATACATAGAATTTTCACAAATTCATAAACAAATCATAAAACCAAAATCATATATATTACATGCATTCATCCATTATAATATCACAACATTGCCAAATACATATATATATTAACCTTATCAATTTATGAATAAAACATAACAATTACATATATTCATTATATTTAGCTTATTAACTTAAACTATTTATAATGTAAATTATATCATTATAATATATCCATATAAAGCCACAACTAAAATATATTTGTCCCTAATTAATCATCATTCAATTCACTACTAAAATACATAAATAATCACCTCAATACATCCTTGAATGTCGAACTAACATTCAAATACATATACAATATTACCTTTCAACTTTTATTCAAATGTACTCGTCAACTAATTATAAACCATTACTAACACAGATAAAACATAATCAAATCATTCTAGCAATGGTAGCATAACAAACATAATTCGTACTTATATATATATCATAATTAAATTCACTCATACCACATCCAAAATCACTAACTAACTTCAATCCACAAAAGAAAACACATATCACAAATACCATTTATGATAGTACATAACATTATAACCAAAATGAACTTAATCCATAATCAAACATAACCAAGTTCAAGCATAATTACATGCATAGGTACTTAATTCATATTCAACCCTTTTCTATGCTATACATGCCATATATTCATAATTAACATAGCCAAAATACCAAATAAAGCTATCGATAGTGTGATAGTCCTACTGACGATCCCAGAACTTGTAATGTATCCAAAATCTATAAAACAGAAATAGACAAAGAAACACAAGGTATGCTATTTAAGCTTAGTAAGTCAATAGTAAGGTAAAGTCAATTAACTTAGCAAAATCATATATACAAAATTATATCAAGTATTGATTTATACACAATCACAATTAAATAATCAAATCTCAATATCAAAGTCGCATAATATTCCCTTTTGCCAGAATACACATAGTTAAAGCTTATACACAATCCACATGTTTACACGTTAACTTCTGTACAATGTAATAAACATATAACTTACCTTTCATTTGTCAACACAGTGTATATACGTACCTGAGTTCTTTTAATTCACATATCACATTGGCCTTCACTTACACATGCCTGTTGAACCATTCAAAATTCAAAAGGATACGCGGATAGTTGGAAGCTTGTACAAAGCCAACGTCCCAGACAAGGTCTTACATGTAATCACATATCGATGCTACTGTCCCAGACAGGGCCTTACACGCAAACACAAGTCGATGCCAACATCCTAGACGTGGTCTTACACGATAACACATATCAGATATCCTATGTCATGACATATGTATCCTATGTATTCCTAAGGTTCGTACGAGGCTTACAGATGTCGAATCTCGATTGAATCAAACTCGGAAGATAGCCAATTAACCATATTCACATTTGGCCATAGCCATTCAAAATTCAGATAATTTAAATCATTTCATAACAAATATATATTCATAGATATATCAACATTTAAATGCTTATTGACTTACCTCGGATGTCCCCGACTATGAAATCGGCTATTCGACCACTTTTGTCTTTCCCCGATCCAAATCTGATTTCTTTAATTCTTGATCTACATATATTCAAATTTAGCTTATTTAAACACCATTCTGTTCAATTTAGCCTAAAAACACATAAATGGGCAAATTACAATTTTTCCCCTAATATTTCACACTTTTTACAATTTAGTCCTTTTTGCACAAAACACAAAATACACAAAATTTGACTACACCATACAAGGGCCGAATCTTCCTAGTCCTCATACAAGTACATACATTTCACTTATTTCACATTTTAGTCCCTAAGAAATTTATTTTTGCAACTTAGTCCAAATTACCCAATTTCATCAAAAATTCAAAGACAAAACTTGTTAATCTAACACATATATTTCATATTTCATCATCAAACATCAAAAACCACAAGATATCATCATTGGAAAAACACAAAATAATCATCAAAATCACAAATTGAGACATGGGTTTTGAAGTACACAAAGCAACGATCTCAAAAACGTAAAAATTATCAAAAACCGAACAAAACTAACCTTGGATTAAGCCAAAATTGTTGCCGAAATATTGAAGAACATAAGAGCTTTCTTCCTTAGCTATATTTGGTCACTTCAAAAGATGATAATGGCTATGCTAATGTTTTGTTTTATTTAATTATAATAGATTTGACAAATTACCATTTTAACCTTTAATGAATTATTATATAAAACATAATAATAAGGTTATCCTTAACCTTATGCCGTCCACTACGAATAGAAATGGGCTATTTGCCCTTTAAGGACCCCATATTAAAAAGCCACTATCAAATTAGCACTTTTACACTTAAATTTGTAACTTTTACATTTTACGCGATTAAATCCTTTTATTTAATTGGACACCTAAACGACAAAATTAAAACACGAAAATTTAACACAAAAAATTCACACATAATAAACACAAAAAATAATTTTAAATTATTTTTTGGACTCAAATTTGTCGTCTCGAAATCACAATTCCGATTAGGGTCAAAATTGGGCTGTTACACAGGCCGTGTGCTAGGTCGGGTCAAACCTGTAGGGTATACTGACTTATGCCAAACAACCAAGTCACCCGCCCGTGTGTGAGGCCGTGTTGAGCATACTAACTTGGTTTCTAATTCAAAACTAGGGGACATATGGCCGTGTACATGACCGTGTAACACACACGACTAAGACACACGCCCGTGTGGACAAAAATAGGCTATTTACCAAGCCATTTTGCCACCCAATCTTATGCACACCTACACCAAACTCAAATCGCACAAAACTTAGCATATCATAGGCATAAATGAACCTTACTCAAGCATATTTCATACCATTTCCAACATCAACCAATACAAAACATAAATACCACAATATTGCATACAAATTCTACCAAACTCAAATGTGCATTAATGCCTAGATTCACTAGCATACCAATTTTCATAATTCAACCATTTGCTATCCATAATACTAATTATCCACAAGCGTTACATATCCAACATTCAAAACATCACACAAGCCATATACACACACACATATATATATACATTATTCAATCATACCAAAATAAGCCAACTTATATGGCAATATACAAAACCAAACTTAGAACATTTACAAGCCAACTCAAATGGCTACATTCATCATCAATTCATGAACCAAAATGACCAAAGTCCCTATACATGCCATATAGTCAAAACATAAGCTCAATAGTACCAAAGTGATAGTAGGATAGTGTGACGTTGTCTCCGATGATCCCCGAATTCGAGCTAGATTTGATATCACTATAAAACATGGAAAAATAAACAAAGTAAGCTTTATAGCTTAGTAAGCTCGTATAAAATAAACTTAATGAAATCATAAATACACAATTCAACTATTCAAATATATCAATATGTAGCTCATATTATCTAACAAACCTTTCACATCTTTAAATCATAAGATTATATGCAAACTTCTCACTTTCTTCAATTCAAAGCTTATACGGTTCATGTACATACATGTACCATATCGTATCAATCTCATACTTCAATCACGTCTTTCATTTACCCATTGAATCATTTGGAATACTATCGAATACTTGAGAAACTTGCACCAAAGTGCCACATATATAGCCAATGCTATCTCAATCTCATATCACATTTATGCTCGCTCTCGAGCTATTAACGGGCCTGCTCACACAAGTTGTGGGTCAAGACATAGCTACACGGTGCTACTCACACAAGCTGTCAAGTAATCACAACACATGCCAGTATACTCAACCATCGGTAAGACGTATAGGACCAACACTGTAACATCCATAAATTAAGGGTTCGGCATTTTGTTCTATTCTGTGTGTTTGGCTAGCTAAGTTAGTTGTTTGGGCATGTTTGGGGGTCCTGGGGAGGCTCGGGTTCGAGCCTGAGCTTTGGTAAAATTTTACTTTCATGGCACTTAATGGGGAGAGCTAGTGGAAGCAGGCTTTATGAATAATTGGTTGTATTTGGATGTCACAAGTAGCAAGGTGGCCTAGTGGTTGGCGTCACAAGGGAGCATGGAAGGGAAGAGAGTGTTCGAATCCCATCTGCTGCAACAAGGGCTTCATTTTTTGTGCTCAAGATGGAGAAGAGGCGGTATTCGGCTAGGACTCTACCAATCAGGAGTTGAATAGGTCAAACGAGTTTGAATGGATGGTGTAGAGCAGATTGAGGAGTTGGACTTGGTCAACCATTTCAAATGATGGATGGAGAGTGAGTGGGGGAGAAGATCAAGGAGAGAATCGTGGGTATGGGTATGTGAAGTGTTTGGCCGAATGTGGGAGAGGTGCCTAGGGAGCATTTTTTATTTTTGGTAGTAGATGTGTGTGCCGATTTTCTTTTGTTGTTTAGGTATTTTCAACATTCGGTCATAAGTGCTTGTAGGAGTGCCGTTCTTCAAGTGTCATTTGAGAAAGAGTAAAACAGAAACCCATTTTAGAAGTCTTTCCTTTCTTTTACATTTTCGGTCATCTTGTTTCACTTCTTCTTTACCAAAATCGTAGCACACTCTTACTTCTTCTCTTCTTTTTTCTTTCTCTTCAAACAATTTCGTTACTTGCTGATTGCTTGAACAGTATTAGTCAACCTCTTTTCTTAACCTTTCCTTGCTATAGCCAAAACTCCTACGATTGTTTTTCTTCTCCAATATTCTACTTTCTTCTTCTACTCTTGTCAAGTGCCGAACATTCCTGCTCCGTCTTTCCCTTCTCTTGATAGTAGCCGATTTATCATAAGCCGATTTTGGTAAGGCTCTTTTACTCTTTTTGTGTTATCTTTCATTCTCCTCTTCTCACATCTTCTTTATTGGAGCTCCTCTATCAACCGAATTGTCACTTTCACATCTTTTGAAGCGATTTCTCTGTGTTGTGCTTGTAGCCGAATAGTAGAAGTTGAAAAATAGAGGGTTCTTTGATCGTCAATTCTAGTTGCTTATCTGATTCGGCTGTGATCACAAGGTATGGTATTCGTGCTTTTCTTTCTCTTCTTTTCAGTCTTAGGTTGCATATAGCCGAAGTGGCTATTTCTCTTAATCCAAGTTCTCGGCTAATTTCTTTTTCTTCTCTCATCACGCCATAGCCAAATCTGTGGAAGGTCGGTTTCTCATTGAGTAAGGTAGGGAGTTTTCTCTCTGGTTTAATGTTGACTTCTCTCGTTTCACTCCTTGCTTTAACCGAATCTTTAACTTTGTTTAGGCCGAATATCATTTGGAACAAGCAACTCTCATCTTTGCTCATTGATCATTCAGAATTCGTTTGAATCTACAACTGTTGGTTTCACTGTGATACCTTACTGATCGAATTCTCTTCATGGAGGTAAGAAATAACCAGACTAAGGAGGGTGTGCTAAAGGAGCCCAAGGGAACTGGACTCGTACCCTCTGCTCCTAAGTTTAAATGGCGTAGAGTGTCAGCGGTTCAGGATTTTTCGCCGGGCTGTGGAAGGAAGCTGACATCTATTTGGGATAGGCAAATTGCTGTTGTTCGCACTAGTGAGGGCGACGACGAGTAGGACTGTATAGTTCTTCGCGTGGTCAGGTGTGTAATCTCACACCTTTATTTCATTTCGTTTGTGTTATACTATGTGTCGGCTAAAAGCTGAATTACCCTTAATGGGAATGCAGTTGAGATACCCTAGTGGGTAAGATCATAGACATATCAGGTAAGTAAAATTTATGATTATACCATTTGGATAAATTAGTATGATTGTACGTGGGTGCTGCTTATCTGATGTACATTGAAACGGTATATAATTGATCGGGGAAGTATATTTCGGTGGCTCTGCCACATATTTCGGTGACTCTGTCACATTATTTCAGTGGCACTGCCACACTTTCGATGATAAACAGCGTGACTGCCATCAAGGTGTGTAGCGAATGAGGGTTGATTGTAGAAATCCCCATCGGTGTGTTTTGCCTGGAACGGGTGGTGTGTAGCGAAAGGATTATTATGTTGGGCTGGGTTGCATTGCATTCATTATCTGCTATACCATGCTAACAGGGCTCAGGCCTAGATTGTTTCTGTAAGGGCTAAGGCACAGTTCGTTTCTGTATGGGCTCGGGCCCAGTTAATATTCGTGTAGGGGATTACGCACTGAGTTGTCGTAACTCACCCCTCTACTTAATTTCGCAGGTAATCCCTACCTTTGAGGATTTGGAGCCAAGGTGGACTCTGTGGTGGCCATACATCGTTTCGTTATTAAACACCATTTTACATTACTTTAAATGTAATTTTATTTTTAGGATTATGTTATGTAATAAGGCCTCTGGGATCTTATTTTGGTTTTTAGCTTTTAATCCGGTTACTACTTATTATTTTTAAATGCTCAACTTGGGATTTTTTAAAACACAAATCACGGTTTTTCCAAGAGAAAAATATTATAAACGATTACAAACTAGAATTGATAAAACTCTGGCTATTCTTAAACGGCAGAAATAGTTTCCAAAATATCATGTCCTCCACAAGTATTCAAATCTGAATTTCATATCCAAAACAGTTTTCAAAATAATAACAATTCTTTTTACAAAGAAATGGACATTAAATAAATCGTGTTTTCTTCAACGAGCAACGAAACTCAGTATTTTCAAAAGAGATGCAACATTTTCAACAAACAACATTTCTAAATAATCGCTTAGCTTTTAGAATAAATAACTAAATTGAAGTTTCAACTTTTTAATGAACGACTAGTTTTTAAACAACCATTCCATGTGACATGCCAGATCCGGTTGTAATGTCTAGGCCGGGTTTGGGGTGTTACATTTAGTGGTATCAGAGCCCGGTTGCAAAACTCGGCTGTGGATTGGGTTCAAAAATGTTTTCCAAAAGTAGTTTGAAATATGGTTTAGAAAAGTATATGTCTTTTTGGAAGTATGGCACCCGAGTCTCCGGCACCAAATCCGTAAGTCTTCTGACTTTGCTTGATATTATGAAATGATTTTGGAAAGAAACTATTAAAGTTAGCGTATTATGACTACTAGCTATAAGTGTTAAGACTATAGAGACTGAGACATTACGAATTCGATTCGTGAAAACCACTTTTAATCTGTCTACATAAAACATCTGTTAATAAACATTGGAATTATACACTAATTCATAAAATTTTTAATCGGATTAATTCGATCTAACGAGCATAAGCACTAGATGACGTGGATGTGGTATACGCGGCCGTGGTAGAGGCCAGGGTGCTGAGGGTAGATTGTAACACCCCAAACCCGGTCAAAACACTACGATCGAATCTGGCATGTCACAGGGAAAGATTGTTTTCGAAGAACAAGTGCTCGTCTCTAATTCTAAGGAAAACTTTTGATTTTATGAAAAGCCGAGTTGTTTAAAATAAATTGCTGTATTCATTTCGAAAATTAGTTTATAAGGAAAACGTGGTGCCTCAATATTATTACATGTTTGCAAAATACCCGATGGTAATGTTTTGGAAAACCCCGAAGATTTATAAAAGTTTGTGAAAACATTCATTTTATAGGCTCTTTTCCTTTTTAATCATGCTTAAATGTTTAACGCAAATTCAAAAGTATTTAACAAAATAAATAATCCCGAAATAGAATTTAGATGGCCTTATTACAACCAAAAGAAAACCAAATTTAAAGTAAACTAAATTCAAAATAATAATTTAAATCAAAAACCCGAAATATCGTGCATGGCCACCTCGAGTCCGTCCCGGCTCCATATCTGCGATCTATGCATCATCTACAAAATGTAAAGGAAGGGGTGAGTCACCCAGACTCAGTGTATACATCCCCATCCCGAGGGTAAAAAGCCCTTACACAGTTTCATAGGTGATTATGTATGCTATGCAACCCAAAACCTAACCATCCTAAACTCTTGAATCTACCCCGTGTGGTACCAAACCATTGGTGACCGTAGTCACAAATAATATATGTGGTACCAAACCACTGTTGACCGAAGTCACAAATAATCATGTGTGGGGCCAACCATATTGTGGTACCATGCCACTGATGACAATCCCGTATCGATATGTGGGGCCAACCTACTGTGGTACCGAACCACTGGGACGAGTCACAAAGATAGATATATGTGGTACCAAACCACTGGTGGTGCGAAACCACTGTGACTTAGTCACAATATTATAGTAAGCGGGGCCAACCCACTGGTGGTACCAAACCACTGGTGACAGTCTGAAATCTTACCTTCCCCCTCCTCTCATCACCCATTTTTATGAACATGCTCTTCAAGGCAAAATAGTCATGCTTAACATTCAGAAATAATGTAACATGGCATATGCAGATTTAACAGAGGCATTCAATTTTAGCCAATCAGAGTCGACTTACCCAGAGTCCTCGCTTTTACCCACAAGGGTAACATACTGATTTCTACAGTTATTCCAGCTTTTGACAATATGCAAGATAAAACATATTAACATATGAAGTGTGTAAGAGTTACACACCTGATTACCCGTAATACGCCACTCTCTATGTCGACACTGTCGTTAACTGACACTATCGCTATCTGACTACTACTCTGCTCAGATGCTGGCCCACACCTCGGTTGCCAATCGCAAACCGCAGACACAACCCTCTTCTTGAACTTAGGGACTGGATTCATCGATCCAACCTCTCCTAACGTTTGGCTGGCATTCGAGTCCATGAACACACCTTAGTCACTAAATCGGGTTAAGGCAACGAAATTAAATCTAAAGGTTAACACATTACTCAAAGCGAAGACTCTTACCTAGATCGACAAACCCCGAAGCTCAAGATCTAATCCACATATCGAATAGATCCTGAGAGTCCAAACGAAAACGTCACTTCCCTCCTACATTAGGTCAAAACAACACCATTAGGCCAAATAGCCATTCAGTTTTGGCAAGAAAACCCGAAAAAGATAACGCAAAAAGGAAATCACCCCTTACCCTAACTTAACAGATTCGACCCACACCCAGCAATAATCAGAAATGCTAAAATAAAAGAGAATCCAATTAGTAAAGCTGAAAATAAGAATGAAGATCCTCAAATGCAACCTTGGAAGTTTCGGCCTCCAAAAGAAATATGGAATAGGGAATGGGTTTGAGATTTCGACTTTTCGAAATAGAGAAGGGAAATAGATTTCAGCACCCAAAGAGACTATGGGGAAACGAAAGAAAAAGAAAAGAAAGTATGGCAACAAGTATTCGGCTCAAGTGTTGAATGAGAAGAGTAGTGAGTATCAAAGTTTTCGGCAAGGGTTAATGCTTCAAAAGGTTTCGGCTAACAACAAAATAAAAGTGAAACAGATGAAGAGAGAAATGGTAGATGAGGTTTCAGTTCTTAAGGATATGGCAAGAATATGAAACACAATTGATGAATGGGAAGCAAGATAGGTTCGGCCAACCTCCAAAAGAAGCAGAAAGAAATGAAAAGAGATTTAGGAAAGGTTTCGATTTTGGTGCCAGAGAGGAATGAAAACACAGTAAAGGTACTATGGGGTAATTCGATTTTGACAAAAAGAGAGGAAGCAAAAGAATGTCTTTAGCCCTTCATAACTAGTCGAAAATGCTCACCTAAGTTTACTATTGAAATTCGGCACCCCCCTAAGCTACCCAAAACTGATTTCCTCCCTCTCCCCTAGAGTTTGACATTCAGCCAACTCAAAGCTCAAGTGTCCATCCCCCTCTTTCCTCCACAATTTCCTCCTGACCACTCATTCAAACCTGTTTAAATATTTCAAACACCACCGATTTCTCTCCTCCACTCATTTGAATCTGTTGACTCCTTCAACAGTCATCCACCAGAGTCCATCCTGAGCACAACTCCTCCTGATCTTGGCGTCAAAAATAACAAGCAGAAAGGGGATTCTTCCAGCTCGAACCAAGGCCCTCCAGCTTGCATGAGGCGTCACTCCCTTGTACCTTAAGTGGCGCCTCCTTGTCACTTTACCAAGGCACTTCTTGTGTGAAAACTTGCCACTAATCTCCCTTAACACCTAGCTCAAATAGCTCCCCCCTTCTAAAAGCCCAAAACGCAAATTTTCAACAGAGCTCTGGCCTAACCTTGACTCATGCCTAGACCCTAAAATAGCCCAAGCTAACAAGACATCTATGCAATCTACATGCAAGCAGATAAAATGCAAAGGACTCGTTTTAAGGATGTTACAGTTCTACCCCCTTAGAAATAATTTCGGCCTCAAAATTACCTGGTCAAAAGAGTTAAGAGTATTGCTGTCGCATGACATCCTCTGGCTCCCACGTGGCCTCTTCCACTCCATGATTCTGCCATAACACCTTCACCAAAGGAACTGATTTTCTACGTAAGACTTTGACATCCCGATCCAGAATCTACACTGGTTCCTCCTCAAAAGATAAATTCGGACTCACTTCAATCTCCTCCACTGGCACAACATGAGACGGATCTGAACGATAGCGTCTAAGCATGGAAACATGAAACACATTGTGAATCTGACTCAATTCTGATGGTAACTCAAGCTGGTAAGCTACTGGTCCTACCGCTTCAACACCCGATAAGGCCTGATAAACCTAGGGCTCAGGTTGCCCTTTCGACCAAATCTCAGCACTTTCTTCCTTGGCGACACCATCAGGAAAACCTTGTCACCCACTACAAACTCTGCATCCCTCCACTTAAGATCAGCATCGGATTTCTGCCTGTCCGAAGCCTCCTTCAGACGAGCTCGAATCAGCTTAACCTTATCTTCTATTTCAGCAACCAACTCTGGACCCAACAATTGACATTCACCCAACTCCGTCCAACACGTAGGGGTACGACACTTCCATCCATACAATGCTTCATATGGTGCCATCTGAATACTTGCCTGATAACTATTGTTATACGCAAATTCTACCAACGGTAGAAATTCTTCCCAACTACCTCTGGAATCCAGAACACAACCCTCAGCATATCTTTTAAAATCTGAATTACCCTCTCTGATTGCCCATCTGACTACGGATGAAACGCCATAATGAAATCCAACCTTGTACGCAATGCCTGATGCAACGCTTTCCAAAACCTTAACGTGAATCTAAGATCCCTATTTGACATAATCGACACTGGCACTCCATGAAGTCTCACGATTTCCGCCACATACAACTTAGCCAAAATTTGGAGTGAGTAATCCACCCGAAAACTTTAGAGTGAGTAATCCACCCGAACCGGTATAAAATGAGTAGACTTTGATAGACAATCGACGATCACCCAGACCGAATCCTTCTTACTAGGCGTAAGGGGTAGCCAACTGACAAAATCCATCGTAATCCTTTCCCACTTCCATTGCGAAATCTTTACTGGCTGCAACAAACCTGAAGGTAGCTGATGTTCAGCTTTGACTTGCTGACCCGTCAGACACTTACTTACAAATTCTGTTACCTCTCGCTCAGACCCGGCCACCAAAACTGTTCTTGCAAATCCCGGTACATCTTACTACCTCCAGGATGCATAGCGTATGGGCTGCTATTAGCTTCCTGAAGAATCTTCTGCCTTAACTCAACATCCTTTGGCATGCAAACTCTCCCTTGGAAACATAACTCTCCATCGCTACTCAACCTCTACCCCTCTAACCCACTATTCTGCACTTGTAAACACCGAGCACTTAATTCTTCATCCACTAGCTGTTTCTCCTTAATCTGGTTTACCCACGTCGGCTTCACTTGCAGTTCTGCTAACAGACTTCCGTCATCATACAGACTAAGGTGGGCAAACATTGTTCTTAAGTCTGCTACCACTTTGTGGCTCAACGCGTTAGCCACTACGTTAGCCTTACCCGGATGGTATTTAATCGAGCAGTCGTAATCTTTCAACAACTCAATCTACCTCCGCTGCCTTAGATTCAATTCCTTCTGAGTGAGAAGATACTTTAAACTCTTATGATCCGTGTAGAGTATCGACTTCTCCCCATACAAGTAATGCCTCCAAATTTTCATAGCGAAAACCACTGCAGCCAACTCCAGATCATGCGCAGGGTAATTCACCTCGTGAGGTCTCAACTGCCGAGATGCATACACCACCACTTTCCCCTCTTGTATCAGCACACATCCCAAACCAGTATGCGACGCATCACAATAAAGCGTAAACTCTTTCCCCGCTTCAGGCTGGATCAAAACCGGAGCTTCTGTCAGAATCCTCTTTAATTTGTCAAAACTTTCCTGTTGCTTGTCTGACCATACAAATGGAACCCTTTTCCTCAGCAACTTGGTTAATGGCATTGCAATCAAAGAAAACCCTTCCACAAACCTTCTGAAATATCCTACTAAACCCAGAAAACTCTGAATCTCCGCTACAGACTTAGGTGGTTTCCAATCCAATACCGCCTCAATGAGGATCCACTCTAATCTCCTCAGGGGACACCACATGACCCAAGACGGTTACTTCCTTTAGCCAGAACTCGCACTTACTAAACTTTGCGAATAGCTGCTTCTCCCTCAGAATCTGCAAAACCACACGTAGATGTGCATCATGCTCCTCCTTTGATTTCGAGTACACCAAAATGTCGTCTATAAACACTACGAGAAATCGATCCAAGTACGGCTGAAAAACCCGATTCATCATGTCCATGAACGCTGCTGGCGCGTTGGTCAACCCAAACGGCATTACCAAGAACTTGTAGTGCCTATAACGAGCACAAAATGCCGTCTTATGGATATCGGCCTCCTTTACCTTAAGCTGGTGATACCCTGACCTCAAATCAATCTTAGAGAAAACCGATGCTCCCTTAAGCTGGTCAAACAGATCGTCTATCCTTGGCAATGGGTACTTGTTCTTAATCATCAACTTATTCAGCTGACAGTAGTCTATGCACATTCGTATTGTTCTGTCTTTCTTTTTAACAAAAAGCACAGGCGCTCCCCAAGGTGATACACTCGGCCGGATAAAGCCTCGATCCAGTAACTCCTGGATCTACGCTTTCAGTTCCACTAACTCCTTCGGTGCCATTCTATATGGAGCTATAGACACTGGCGTGGTTCCGGGTAACAAATCTATACCAAACTCAACTTCACGGTCCGGAGGCAGACCCGGAAGCTCTTCTGGGAATACATTCGTAAATTCCTTCACCGTTCGGACATTCCGTACAGTTGATTCCTTGGCCTCCAGTGCACAAACATGAACCATGAACGCCTCACATCCCTTCCTCACCATTTTTACAGCCTTCAAACCGTATACTACATTGGATAGATAATTTCTCCTATCACCTATCATTACCACCTCTTCACCCTCAACAGACCTCAACACCATGCGCTTGGTTTGACAAATCCGGACTTGCTTGGTACTTCACTAGCTTGATCCATCCCTAAGATCAAATCGAACTCCCCGAATGGTAGTTCCATCAGATCAGCCAGAAACACTACCCCTTGAAGTTTTAGGGGTACATCCTTATATAGTTTGTTTACTTCTACAGAGTGACCTAGAGGGCTAATTACTGTCATCTCCCTAGAAGAAGTCTCGTAAGCTAAGTTCATTGTTCACACTATACTACTAGCAACATACGAGTGCATCAAACCAACATCTATCAATGCAGTATAAGGCAGTCCAAAAATTAAAAACGTATCAATTATGACGTCTGGTACGTCGCCCTCCTCTCAATGCCTCGCAGCATAGACCAACCCAGGCTGTCTTGCCTCTGAGCTCCCAGCACCTCTGCCCGGTGCTCCACGGCCTCGTCCAGAACCATTGCCTCCCTTGGTCGAATCGCGACCCCTCTATGGTTGCTGTCTACCACCTCTAAACTAAACACGACCCTGACCTTCAGACTGCATCCTAGCTAGCTTACGTGGACAATCCCTTACTCGATGCTCCGTTGACCCATACTCGAAGCACCCTCTGTTCCCTGTCCAACACTTTCCCGAATGAGACTTCTCACATAGAGCACACCGTGGCGGCCACTGAGTAGTAGCAGCAGGCTTAGCAGCTTGACTCGGCCAGCCAAATCTAACCCTTTTTTGCGAATTCCTGGCAGACCCTGGTGACCAGAACTCCTCTTATTCCAACTTCTATCTTGATTCTGTCTCACCGACTGCTTCACCTCCTCAGCTATCTTGGCCTTCTCCACCAAGACCGCAAATTCTCTCTCTCGCTGTGGGGCAACCAACATCTGCAGCTCATCTCTCAACCCGTCCTCAAATCTAACACAGTGCTCGTGTTCTGTAGCCACGATACCCCGAGCATAATGACTTAACCAAAGAAATTCTGCCTCATACTCCGATACTGACTTATTCCCCTGGACCAAATTCAAGAACGCCTTATGCTGCGCATCTATATAACCAGACCCGACGTACTTCCTCTAATAAGCCGCCTTAAAGAAATCCTAGGTGATATCGTCAGCCATTGCACCATCTCTGACTATGAGCCACCACTGATAAGACTCATCCTGGAGAAGAGACACTATCCCTTTCAACTTCTCCTCAGCCGTAAAGTCTAAATCATCCATTATGCGCTCAGTCGCCTCCAGCCAATACTCAGTTGCATTGGGAGCCACACCAGAAACACCCCTGAATACTTCTGCCCCATTGGCTCGAAGTTGTTCGGACACAGATTTTCGAGCTCTCGTTCCAACACCTGCACCAGCAACTCTCTCCATGACCCGCAGCATCGCTTGCGACACTGCATCATAACCACCCGTCTGACCTTGGAACTCCGCAGCCTCAGCTAGCGAAGGCGGCACCTCATTCTTTGACCCATGGCCAGACCCTACTGGTTCGGACACTGTCATCCTACCTCTACCACAACCACGCGTATTACGCCCACGTCCTCGAGTGCGCATAGCTAACGTTCACAAATTAATCTAGTTTAAGAATTTTATGTATTAGCTTTCTTCCACTGTTATTACAGCACAGTTTTATGAATAGTTTATTGTAGCAGTTGTTCTCGCAAAGTTCACATAGCCCTACGTGTTTCAGTCTCTAAAGTGAATCCCTATCACTTGCATCCATATCACAATTATTAAAACAATAAAAGTAGCAGTTAGGGGACTTACCGTTGTGGATTGGTACCAGAGACTCAGGTGCCATGCTTTCCCAAATCATGTATTTTCCATCAAAATCATTTCGTAAACCGTCTATTGAAAACATTTTGGGCCTCAGGCCCACAGCCGAGCTTTTGAACCAGGCTCTGATAGCACAATTGTAACACACCAAACCCGATCAAAACACTATGACCGAATCTGGCATGTCACAGGGAAAGATTGTTTTTGAAGAACAAGTGGTCGTCTCTAATTTTAAGGAAAACTTTTGATTTTATGAAAAGCCCAGTTGTTTAAAATAAATTGCTGTATTCATTTCGAAACTTAGTTTATCAGGAAAACATGTTGCCTCGATATTATTACGTGTTTGCAAAATACCCGATGGTAATGTTTTGGAAAATCTTGATGATTTATAAAAGTTTGTAAAAACAATCATTTTATCGGCTCTTTTCCTTTTTAATCATGCTTAAATATTTAACACAAATTCAAAAGTATTTAACAAAATAAATAATCTCAAAATAGAATTTAGATGGCCTTATTACAACCAAAAGAAAACCAAATTTAAAGTAAACTAAATCCAAAATAATAATTTAAAGCAAAAACCTGAAATATTGTGCATGGCCACCTCGAGTCCGTCCCGGCTCCATATCTGCGATCTATGCATCATCTGTAAAACGTAAAGGAAGGGGTGAGTCACCCAAACTCAGTGTATACATCCCCATCCCGAGGGTAAAAAGCCCTTACACAGTTTCATAGGTGATTATGTATGCCATGCAACCCAAAACCTAACCATCCGAAACTCCTGAATCTACCCCGTGTGGCACCAAACCACTGGTGGTTCCAAACCACTGGTGACCTTAGTCACAAATAATATATGTGGTACCAAACCACTGGTGACCGAAGTCAAAAATAATCATGTGTGGGGCCAACCCACTGTGGTACCAAACCACTGGGACGAGTCACAAAGATAGATATATGTGGTACCAAACCACTGGTGGTGCCAAACCACTGAGACTTAGTCACAATATTATAGTAAGCGGGGCCAACCTACTGTGTGGTACCAAACCACTGGTGACAATCTGAAATCATACCCATACCACTGGGACGAGTCACAAAGATAGATATATGTGGTACCAAACCACTGGTGGTGCCAAACCACTGAGACTTAGTCACAATATTATAGTAAGCGGGGCCAACCCACTGTGTGGTACCAAACCACTGGTGACAGTCTGAAATCATACCTTCCCCCTCCTCTCATCACCCATTTTTATGAACATGCTCTTCAAGGTAAAATAGTCATGCTTAACATTTAGAAATAATGTAACATGGCATATGCAGCTTTAACATAGGCATTCAATGTTAGCCAATCAGAGTCGACTTACCTGGAGTCCTCGCTTTTACCCACAAGGGTAACATACTGATTTCTACAGTTATTCCGGCTTTTGACAATATGCAAGATAAAACATATTAACATATTAAGTGTGTAAGAGTTACACACCTGATTACCCGCAATACGCCACTCTCTACGTCGAAACTGTCGTTAACCGACACTACCGCTATCTGTCTACTACTCTACTCAGACGTCGGCCCACACCTCGGTGGCCAATCGCGAACCGCAGACACAACCCTCTTCTTGAACTTAGGGACTGGATTCATCGATCGGACCCTTCCTAACGCTTGGCTGGCATTCGAGTCCATGAACACACCTTAGTCACTAAATCGGGTTAAGGCAATGAAATTAAATCTAAAGGTTAACACATTACACAAAGCGAAGGCTCTTACCTAGATTGACAAACCCCGAGGCTCAAGATCTAATCCACAGATCGAATAGATCCTGAGAGTCCAAACGAAAACGTCACTTCCCTCCTACATTGGGTCAAAACAACACCATTAGGCCAAATAGCCTAAGAGTCTGAAATATCTCTTCACCCAAAAGGAGCTGAATTTACAACAGCGGAGGTGGATAGAATTGCTGAAGGACTATGACTGCTCGATTGAGTATCGCCCAGGTAAGGCCAATGTGGTGGTAGATGCATTGAGTCGTAGGATGATACCGGATTTGAAAGCAATGTTTGCTCATCTCAGCCTTTACGAAGATAGAAGCTTGCTAGCGGAACTTTAGGTGAAACCGTTATGGATAAGTCAGAGTAAAGAAAAGCGGTGGTTAGGTGAATCATTGGGTTCTTAGCTTCAGCAGGTGGAAAGTCGAGGGACAGTGGATCTTGGATTGAATAGTGAAGGGGTATTATGTTTGCGTGGAAGAATTTGTATGCCGAAGGACTTTGAGTTGAGGCAGATGATTCTGCGGGAAGCGCATCGTAGCCCCTACGCTATGCATCCAGGTGGAAGTAAGATGTATTGAGATTTACGTGAACTATATTGGTGGCCTGGTGTGAAACGGAAAGGTACCGACTTTGTGGGTAAGTGTTTGACATGTCAGAAAGTGAAGGCAGAACATCAGTTGCCTTCTGGGTTGCTACAACCGGTGAAGATTCCACTTTGGAAGTGGGAGAGGATAACGATGGATTTTGTTAGTGGGCTACCCCTAACGCCTACTAAGAAAAATTCAGTGTGGGTAATCGTTGACTGGTTGACTAAGTCTGCGCACTTCATACTGGTCCGTACTAACTATTCGTTACAGAAGTTGGGCAAGTTGTATGTGGAAAAAATAGTGATGTTGCATGGAGTATCAGTGTCCATCATATCGGATAGGGACCCAAGGTTCACATCTGAATTTTTGAACACATTACATGAAGCTTTGGATACAGGGCTAGATTTCAGCACAGGGTTTCACCCACAGACTGATGGTCAGTCGGAAAGGGTAATTCAGATTCTGGAGGACATATTGAGGGGCTGTGTGATTGACTTTAGAGGTAGTTGGGAAGATTACCTGCCTCTGGCTGAATTCGTGTACAATAAGAACTATCAGTCCAGCATTCAGATGGCACCCTACGAGGCATTTTATGGTCGTAGTTGTCGTACCCTACCTGTTGGACAGAGTTAGGTGAGCGACAATTGTTGGGTCCAGAATTGATCTCAAAAATAGAGCAAAAGGTTAAGCTGATTCGGGGCCGGTTAAAAGAAGCTTCTGACTAACAAAAATGGTATGCGGATCTAAAACGTAGGAAGATAGAATTTTCAGTGGGGGATCACGTCTTCTTAAAAGTCTCACCTTGGAAGAAGGTTTTAAGATTTGGACGAAAGGGCAAGTTGAGCCCCAGGTTCATAGGGCCTTATCGAGTGTTGAAACGTATGGGACCAGTGGCTTATCAGCTTGAGTTACCCCTGGAGTTGAGCCAGATACATAATGTATTCCATGTTTCGATGCTAAGGTGCTATCATTCAGATCCATCTCACATAGTGCCGGCAGAAGAAATTGAGGTTAGACCTGATCTGTCTTTTGAAGAAGAACCAATGCAGATTTTAGACTGGGATGTTAAGGTGTTGAGGAGGAAATCGGTTCCATTGGCCAAGGTGTTATGGCGTAATCATGATTCAGAGGAAGCCATGTGGGAGCCGGAAGATGCAATGCGAAAACAATACCCTCATCTCTTTTGACCAGGTAAATTTCGAGGCCGACATTTCTTTTAGGGGGTAGAACTGTAACATCCATAAATTAGGGGTTCGGCATTTTGTTCTATTCTGTGTGTTTGGCTAGCTAAGTTAGTTGTTTGGGCATGTTTGGGGGTCCTGGGGAGGCTTGGGTTCGAGCTAGAGTTTGGTAAAATTTTACTTTCTGGGAACTCAAGGGGGAGAGCTAATGGAAGTAGTCCTTATGAATAATTTGTTGTATTTAAATGTCACAAGTTGCAAGGTGGCCTAGTGGTTGACGTCACAAGACAGCATTGATGGGGGGAGAATGAATGGGTCAAACGAGTTTGAATGGATGGTGTAGAGGAGATTGAGGAGTTTGATGTGGTCAACCATTTCAAATAGTGGATGGAGAGTGAGTGGGGGAGAAGATCAAGGAGAGAATCGTGGGTGTGGGTGTGTGAAGTGTTTGACTGAATGTGGGAGAGGTGCCTAGGGAGCATTTTCGATTTTTGCTAGTAGGTGTGTGTGCCGATTTTCTTTTATTCTTTGGGTATTCTCAACATTCGATCATAAGTGCATGTGGGAGTGCCGTTCTTCAAGTGTCATTTGAGAGAGAGTAAATCGAAAACCCATTTTAGAAGTCTTTCCTTTCTTTTACATTTTCAGTCATCTTGTTTCACTTCTTCTTTACCAAAACCACAGCACACTCTTACTTCTTCTCTTCTTTTTTCTTTCTCTTCAAACAATTTCGTTACTTGCTGATTGCTTGAACAGTATTAGTCAACCCCTTTTCGTAACCTTTCCTTGCTATAGTCGAAACTCCTACTATTGTCTTTCTTCTCTAATATTCTACTTTCTTCTTCTACTCTTGTCAAGTGCCAAACATTCCTACTTCGTCTTTCCCTTCTATTGATAACACCTGATTTATCATAAGCCAATTTTGGTAAGGCCCTTTTACTCTTTTTGTATTATCTTTCTTTCTCCTCTTCTCACATCTTCTTCGCTGGAGCTCCTCTATCAACCGAATTATCCTTTCATATCTTCTGAAGCTGTTTCTCTGTGTTATGTTTCTAGCCGAATAGTAGAAGTTGGAAATGGAGGGTTCTTTAATCATCAATTCTGGTTGCTTATCTGATTCGGCTGTGATCACAAGGTATGGTATTCGTGCTTTTCTTTCTCTTCTTTTCGGTCTTAGGTTGCGCATAGCTGAAGTGGCTATTTCTCTTAATCCAAGTTCTCGGCTAATTTTTTTTCTTCCCTCATCACGCCATAGCTGAATCTGTGGAAGGTCAGTTCCTCGCTGAGCAAGGTAGGGAGTTCTCTCTCTGATTTCATGTCGACTTCTCTCATTTCGTTCACTTGCTTTAACTGAATCTACAACTTTGTTTAGGTTGAATATCATTTGGATCAAGCAACTCTCATCTTTGCTCATTGATCTTTCAGAATTCGGGGAGTGGTGGTAAGAGTCGAAATCCCTTGTTAGACAACCGTTAGTTTCACTATGATACCTTACTAATCGAATTCTCTTCATGGAGGCAAGAAATAACCAGACTAAGGAGGGTGCGCTAAAGGAGCCCAAGGGAAGTGGACTCGTACCCTCTACTCCTAAGTTTAAATGGCGTAGAGTGTCAGCGGTTCGGGATTTTCTGTCGGGCTGTGGAAGGAAGTCGACATCTGTTTGGGATAGGCAAATTGCTGTTGTTCGCGCTAGTAAGGGCAGCGACGAGTAGGAGTGTATAGTTCTTCGCGTAGTCAGGTGTGTAATCTCACACCTTTATTTCGTTTTGTTTGTGTTATACTATGTGTTAGCTAAAAGCCAAATTACCCTTAACGAGAACGCAGTTGAGATACCTTAGTGGGTAAGATCGTAGACATACTAGGTGAGTAAAATTTATGATTATACCATTAGGATAAATTAGTATGATTGTACGTGGGTTCTGGTTATCTGATGCATATTGATATATGTATGCATTCACCACATTATGATGATATAACATGATGCAAGGGAAAGGGATATTGATTGATCGGGGAAGTGTATTTCGATGGCTCTGCCACATATTTTGATGACTCTGTCACATTATTTCGGTGGCACTGCCACAATTTCGACGATGAGCAGCGTGACTGCCATCGAGGTCTGTAGCGGATGAGGGTTGATTGTAGAAATTCCCACCTGTGTGTTTTGGCTGGAATGGGTTGTGTTTAGCGGATGGATTATTAGGTTGGGCTAGGTTGCATTGCATTCATTATCTGCTATACCATGCTAACAGGGCTCAGGCCCAGATTGTTTCCATAAGGGTTAAGGCCCAGTTCGTTTCTCTATGGGCTCAGGCCCAGTTAATATTCATGTAGGGGATTACACATTGAGTTCTTGTAACTCCCCCTCTACTTAATTTCACAGTTACTCCCTAGCTTTGAGGATTTAGAGCCGAGGTGGACTTAGTGGTGGCAATACATCATTTCGTTAGTAAACACCGTTTTACAGTACTTTAAATTTAATTTTATTTTTGGGATTATGTTCTGTAATAAGACCTCTGGGATCTTATTTTGGTTTTCAGCTTTTAATCTGGTTACTACTTATTATTTTTAAATGCTTAACTTGGGATTTTCTAAAACACGAATCACAGTTTTTCCAAAAAAAAAATGTTATAAATGATTACAAACTAAAATTGATAAAACTCTGGGTATTCTTAAACGGCGGAAACAGTTTCCAAAATATCATGTCTCCACAAGTATTCAAATCCAAATTTCATATCCAAAACAGCTTTCAAAATAATAACAATTCTTTTTCCAAAGAAATGGACATTAAGTAAATCGTGTTTTCTTCAACGAGCAACGAAACTCAGTATTTTCAAAAGAGATTTAACATTTTCAACAAACAACATTTCTAAATAATTGCTTCGCGTTTAGAACAAATAACTAAATTGAAGTTTCAACTTTTTAACGAACGACTAGTTTTTAAACAACCATTCCATGTGACATGCCAGATCCAGTCGTAACGTCTAGGCCGGGTTTAGGGTGTTACAAACACCTGGATCACTTAATCATAATAAGCCCTAATGACATGTCATTCGTATCCTAATCTATTCCTAAGGTTCAACCAGGATTTCACACTTGCCGAATCATCGTCGAATCATTGCCGAATATGACCATAATATTGTATTCACAATTTATGCAATATCAAAGCATTAAAAACATAGTTATAACAATGCTTATTACATACGAACTTACCTTGGATGTAAAAACGGATAAACTAGTTGATTAGTCGAGAACTTTATTTTTCCTCTGTTCTAGATCCGGATTTCATTTTTCTTGATCTATATAGTATCAGATTCAGCTTATTTAATCATCACTCTATTCAATTTAGTCCAAAACACTCATTAAAGCACATTTACACTATTGCCCTAAATATTTCACAACTTTTACAATTTAGTCCTTATTTCATAAAATCATGAAATTCAGTACTAACCCATGCTAGCTGAATTACCATTAGGTGTAACATCCTTAAATAGGGCCTAAATGGAACAGTGGTTGTGAAACCATGAATTCAAGATAGAAAAGTTTATTTTGATTAATTTTTATGATTTACCGTTTGATTGGATGCATGTGTTAGAGTATCGATAAAAAATTTTATGTATTTCATGTCTAATTTATTTATTAGGGCTTAATTGTAAAAGTTGATAACTATGAGTTCTAGATGCTAAAGAATTAAATTGAAGTGCATATCTAAAGTAGGGGTCCTTAAATGGTAATTAGACCATTATATTTTCATGGACAAAAATGGACACGCATAGAAATAACTAAAATTTTAATGAAGGGCATTTTAGTAAAATGTCAAATAAAAGAAATTAAATGGGAAAAAAGATGGAAAAAGGTTGTCCATCTTCTTCCTTAGGCTGGAACTTCAAGGGGGACTCCATAGCTAGGGTTTCCAAGCTTCCAAGCTCCATAGTAAGTCAATCCAAGCCCTGCTTTTCATGTTCTTTACGTTTTTGGAATCCCGGAAACTTGGCTTAGTTTATTCTAGCAATAATTTAACATAGGGTTCATATTTGGAAAAATACCCATAGGTGAAATGTGTTTATTTTGATGTTTTATGATAAAATATGAAGGCTGAAATATGTTAAACAACTTTTGCTAAGCGATTTTACGTGAAAACGAGTAAAACGTCATAATCGGTAAAAATACCTAATGTTCATAAGTACATGTTAGAGTGAGAATTTGATGTTGCCATAGAAGGGAAAAATGTTCAGCATGTCATAAAATATAAGAAAATAGGATGAAGTTTAATTTTCGAGCCTAGGGACAAATTTGTAATTTTGTGAAACTTAGGGGGCAAAAATGTAATTTTGCCATAATGTGATTTTTGGGCTGAATTAAATAGTATAAATATTAAATAAGCTATATGTGTTATTATAGATCGAGAAGAACGTGGAATTGACTGTGAATGAGGTAAAGGCAAGGTTACGGACTAAATTATAAATTTTGCCATATTTTGCACCGAGGTAAGTTGTATGTAAATAATTCATTATTTGTATTGACCTTTTTATATTTCAGCATATTTTATGTATTGTAGCTGATTTTGGAATCATTATTGACTATTAAAGGAATGGAATAAAGTATTAGAAAGTGAGATACTTCCCGTTTGAACCTTCGGAATCAAAGATATAAAGGTCACATGAATGGTACTAAGTGCAGGCCACTATGTGCACAAGAGAGCTACAAGATACATATATATATGTAGCTAGGTCACACGTGTGGTACCGGGAGTACACCATGTGTACAAGAAAGCTATATGTAGCTAGGTCACATGTGTTATATGTAGTGTGAGCCACTATGTGTACAAGAGAGCTATGAGATGGCTAGGTCATATGAGTGGTGCTAAGTGAAGGCCACTATGTGTATACGAGAGACAGAATTATGTGTACAACCAAGCTAGGTCACATGAGTGGTAACTATGTGTATAAGAGAGCTTCAACTTCAATGGTGGGCTGTGTGCGAAACCACCGCGTATCTGTTATTAGTCTGAAGCGTTCAACGGGAAAATCAATTAAGTGAAATTATGTGTGACTTTGTAGTGATAATTGCAGGTATATGCATGTGTAACGTATGAGAAATATGCTCGATATGTAATCGGAAATTGGAAAGATTGTTATAGGTAAGTAATGAATACAACTAAAGTGAGAGAGAGCAAAAATTTACAGTAAATCTGTTTTGGACAGTAGCAATGACGTGAATTTGAAAAATCACCCAAAGTAGTAGAATTTGAATTATAAGTTGGATGAGATATTTATTTAAAGCTTATTGAGTCTATTTTCATATAAAAGATATATAGCAAACAAAGGATTTGTACATTTTGAGATATTTAAATTTTTGTGAGACTAGTTCAAAATGGTTATGTGATCTCCTATTCTGCCTAGGAAAAATCATTAAAAATTGTACAAAAATAATTATGGGCTGTAAGTTATATTCTTGAAATCCTTAATGAGTCTATACAAGGATAACATTGATTCATACTGAAGAGTGGTTAGAACAGTCGAACAGTGAAACAAGGGTAAATTAGATGAATAAACTGTACTTATTGGCTAAACCAAAAATTCTGAAAATTTTATGGTAAGAAGATAAATGAGTCTAGTTTCAAGGAAAATTAATAGACCTTAATTTGAAGTTTCGTAGCTCCAGATAAAAATAATTTAGTGACTGTGACTCGAGTAGACAGCTTAAGATGAACATGAGTAAATGGTGGAACTATGTACAATTATGATTGTATTATCTTGAGACCATATTATGAGAATTGTTAAAAGTATGTTAATAAATTGTTTATTGTTTACATACTTACTTACTAAGCTTTGTAGCTTACTCCCCTTCCTTTTCCCATATCTTATAGGGTTGTATACCAGCTCGAGTTGGGGATCGCCGGAGATGTTATCACACTATCAAGCTATCATCGTGGGGTAAAAGTGAATACAAACCTCTTAAGTTTATGGCATGTATAGAGGACTTAATCATTTGTATGTGTCATAATTGGTTTGGCCTAGGCCTTTAATATTTAGTAGTTCATTTTGTATAAGGCCATTGATGTCGGCTAGTACTATTCAAGTTATATGTTTGTGATGATGCAATTTATAAGATGCATGATTTGGGTGAATGAGTGTGTGATGATTAAATAAGAAAAGTTTAGCATGTGAATGGTTGTGAGAAGGAAACGACTTTGAACACGGGTGTGTGCCCTTATTTTTCAAGAAATTTTTCAATATTTTCTAAAGTTCTCAGTTTAGTCCCGGACCTCTTCCAAAGAATGTTTTGGGCCTTGTAGGTCCATAATAGGGACTTTGTGATGAAAATTGAAAAGTGTTAATTTGGATGAAATTTTATAACTCGGTTTAATACGTTTACAAGTGTATGTGTTCCGGAAATGCCTCATACCATATTCCAGCATCGAATACGGGCAAGGGGTGTTACATTAGGTCCCTAGCAGCCCATATTTTTAATTTATTTCACATTTTAACCATGAATTTTACAATTTTCACAAATTAATCCCTAATTTGCATTTTCACTAAAAATCACTTAACAAAACTTGTATAACTATCATCAAACATTCATAGTCTATCCTCAAATATCAAAATACACATGTATTCATCAATGGCAACATCTAAAATCTTTAACAGTTTTGCAAAATAGTCCCTGGGCTAGCTAGACCTAATTGCAACGATATCAAAAACATAGAAATCATTAAAACCCGAGTCAAAAATCACTTACATGCTTAAGGTACCAGTCGAACCTTTAAAAGCACAAAAATGGTGTTTTCCTTCTTTAATTTTCGACAATGAAGAAGATGGACACCAAATTGTGATTTTGTTTTATTTATTTTTTGTCTAATTACACATTTACTTAACTAACCTTAGTTATAAAGCAGTAAAATCATTTAACGCATGTCCACCTTTGTCCATTTACAATAGCCATGGTCTAACTACAACATAAGGACCTCCACTATTTAATTTCATAGCTACTAGACACTTTTATCTAATAGAACTCCACTTTTACACTTTCCGCGATTTAGACCTTTTTATCAAATTGACTAATCAAACAATAAAATCTCTAAACGGAACTTTCACACAATCACTCAATCATACTGTAGACATTAAAATAATAATAAAATAAATATTTTGACTTCGAATTTGTGGCCCCAAAACCACTGTTCTGATTTGACTAAAAACTGATTGTTACAATACTTACGTCACAACATCGCGACTTCAACCTTGTTTTCAACCTTTCATGTTTCGAAGCTCAGTGTTGCAACATCGAATGTTGATGTCACAACATGATAGTCATTCTTTTCATACTCAAGCCCAAATTGATTCCCTACACACTCAAATAACCCATTAGTCATACCTATGGCCCAAGTTGGCCTTACAGGTCGTGAAAACACTAAAAACTGCGTAAAAACAATTATTTTACAAAATTAAACCTACAATAAATACCAAAAATGAAATAAAATCATATAAAAACGAGCTCATTAAGTGTCAGAATGACCTTAATTTTCCAGAATGAATTGTGGTAAATCAAACTCCCCCACACTTAAGTCGTTTGTCCTCAAGCAACAAAATAAAAACACGCACATACAAGAAATTAAAATCAAATAGTTCTTGAGCATGTCATATAAAAAAACTAGTTCAGAGCTATGTATATAGAACAATGTGAATAAATTAGTAACCCTAACATGATATATAAATGACTATCGACCTTAAATATCATACACATTAATTTATAAAATTACAAATCAAATAAATTCAAGAATGTTAAGTATATTGATCCATTGGAATAGGTACACAACATATACATTTATGCTCAAAGAATGAAAGTAATTATAAATGTCAAAATTCAATTAATTTTCATCCATAAATCATATCACTTAGGCTACATAGGTGTTTTTGGCTTGTAATGTTCTGTGGCTTAGGTTGGTTGGGAACCAAAGAATAGACGCACAAAATAGTTAAAGCACGAAAATAGTTTGGCACATTATATTGACCCTGATACTTCCCTGATTAGACCATTTAGCTCACCACCTTTTATTCCCTTCTCTCACCTACCTTTTCTCTTTGATCTCTAAGCTATAGTGAAGTTTTAGTAAATATAATTGTCTTAGTAAGACTAATATGCAAAATTGAGGAATTTTTTTTCTTTTTCTTTCCTTTTTCACTCACTTTGCTTTTCTATTTTGTTGAGATCTTCTCGCTCGACTAATTTAGCCTTTTCAAACTTTTTTCTTTTAATTAATTTTTCAAATTTTCTATTTACACACAAGTTTGTGAGACTCTTATAATCACCATACTACACTATCCCTTAGGTTTTCACTTAAATTTGTTTTTTTTTTAAAAGCACTGTATCATATCTACCTAACCATCAATATCATTGGCCCGATGAAATTTTCATAAAACCACTCAGTATACAGGTGAAAACAATAATGCCTAGTTACCTGTTAGGGTTAAACCTACATGATAAATTGCCTAGCCAGTGCGTAAACTCTCGTATTCTCGAGTCCGAAACATATATAGAGCCTACAACATATGTAGAAGCACAGAACCTATTCTTGTATTCTCAAGTCTGAAACATATGCAGGAGCTCGGAACCTCTCATGTATTCTCGAGTCTGCAACATATGCGTGAGCTCGGAACCTGGGCAAACTCACTAACCTGTACACAAGAATTTATTAATTTCATCGAGATACATCTCAGATTATAATATAGACCAATTCACCAAAAATTAATATTGACGATATTAATTTAATTTACAAACATAAATAAATAGATTCATATTGTGTAACACCCCTCACCCGTATTCAGTGTCAGAATAGGGTTACAGAGTATTACCGAACATACTATACAATTACACATACATTTTCTCATACATTTTCAATTTCATGTTATTATCAATCAATAACATTCATATTATCCCTAATACGAGCCTACGAGGCCCAAAACATGCATTCGGGTGGTTCGAGACTAAACCGATAACTTTGAAAACTTTAATAACACTTAGAAACTTTCAGCCAAAAAATAGGGGACACATGTGCGTGTAGCTCGGCCGTGTGTCTCACATGGCCAAAGACACGCCCGTGTCACAAGCAGTGTGGACATTCGAAATGAAAGTACATGGTCGTGTCCCAGCTGATGTCTGACCTCGTGTAACTCCTTAACTTGGGTCAGACGGCCAACACATATGCCCGTGTGGCTAGCCCGTGTGCCACACGACCGTAGGACCAAGTCTTGTAAGGTTTACTGAATTATGCCACACGACCAAGTCACACGCCCGTGTGTAAGGTCGTGTGGAGCATACTGACTTGGTTTCTAATTCAACACCAGAGGACACACGGCTGTGTACATGATCGTGTGTCATACGCAACTAAGACACACACCCGTGTGGAGAAAAATAAGCTATTTACCAATCCATTTTGCCACCCAAACTTTTGCACACCTACACCAATCACACCCTAGGTGCCAATATCATGGCTCGAAGCCAAATCAATGTAACTCACACTTAAAGTGCTAATATCATGGCCCGAAGCCAACTTAATGAACTCGCACTCGAAGCCTAATATCATGGCCCGAAGCCAACTCAATGAAGACTATAATGACATATCCTTCGTACCCAAATTTATTCCTATGGTTCAACCGGGATTTGTATGCTGAATCTTCGTCGTATGTGTCTACAAGTGATCGCATGACAAAGTCTTAAAATTTATAAAAAGAATGATCAAACCTGGAAACTAACTATGACAACGATTTGAGGCAAGCACACCTATCAAACAGTAGTATAGTTTAGGCAAGACCGGAATGTCAAATCCCAAAGGAACCAAAAGTACTAATACTAACTCTCTTTTTATTATCTAGCCTAAGAATTAAGGGATTTATTTATCTAATCTAAAATTAACTAACAACTAAACTAAAGATGTAAAGACAAAGAGGATGAATTGAGAAAATAATGTGAGGAAAACCCAATTGATTAAGACGAGACCCAAGGAAGAATCCACCTAGACTTCACTTGTTATCTAACTCTAAACGCGATGATTTATTCACTTGACTTGATCTGTAAGATTCCCTGAGTTATATTAATCCCTCTCTCAAGGCGACAACATCTAACCCTAGGTTGATTAATTGAAATCTCTTTCTAATTAAAACCCTTAGAATCGCTTTAACTCAACCTATGGACTCTCATATTAGGTTTCACCCTAATCCGAAAAAATCTCGTCACCCTATCTCTAGGCTCGCGATCAACTCTGCTCAATTATCCTAGATCTACTCTTAGGCAGGGACTTTTGCTCCTCCACCTAAGCACATCATACTTGAATCAATATCCCGGAAATATCAACACAAGAATTAAGAACACATAATTAAGAACAAGTCAAATATTTATCATATAGTTCAGAAAATAATAACAAGATTCATCTTAGATTTCATCCCCCTTACGTATCTAAGGGTTTAGTTCATAATAATAAAAGACAACATATCAAAAGAACAGATAAAACAAAACATAAGAAATCCCTAAAAGCCCCTTAAGGAATTGAAGGAGAGATCCGCCGTCTTGAGTATAACTCCAGCTTCTTGAGATGGATCAACTAGCTATCTTCGAGTAAATTCCCACAAATCTGAACTTTCTGGCTTGGCTTCTTGGCCTAGCTAACCGTCCCCCTTCTAGGTTATACTTAGGGTGTTTATATAGGCTTTTGAGATAGGTTTCTTTGCCTCTAAGTATCCTTTTCTGGGTGAAATTACTCTTTTCCATGACAGGGACACGACCATGGCACATGCCCGTGTGAGTCGTCTTTAGGTCATGTTTGGACTTTTAATGAGGCACGGACATGTGGTCCTGGGCCCAGGCCATGTCGATTTCTATTTTGGTCTAATTTGGTCTGTTTTAAGCCCGTTTCTCGTTCTTTTCATCCTCGGGTACTTTCTTGAGTATAAAACATGAAAACAAAGGATTAAGAGCACTAAATTACATAAATCGAGGCTTAAATCATCCAAAAGCATGCTAAATGTGGGCTTAAAATATGTTACTTTTACGATTTATCAAATACTCCCATACTAAAGCTTTTTCTTGTCCTATAGCAAAATTCTCAAGTCACAATTAAAACGAACTTCCTTGATTCATAATATTCATCAATAATGTTTCATCATATTTCAAAGATGATTCATACATGGATAATTCAACTCAAAGTGTCCTAAAGATTCAAACAATCAAAGTCATACATTTATAGCACAAAACATAGGTGTTTCCCTAAATATAAATAATTACCTCTGATTTGAAATCGACGAGAGTTGGCATCCTCATCAAAGATTCACTCAAATCACTCGAAGTGTTTAAGGTTCTGGATTAAGCACTCAAAAGTAAAACATGAAGAGTTAATCCTATAGGCTTGCATGAAAATCAAATCTCCACCACTATAATATGAGATGATACACAAATCAAAAGGTCTTTAACATGGTTGTAACGGGGTTTAGGTTAAGGTGTGGATAAAGGCTAAATTAGAAGGTTAGATTTGAGATTGACCTGTTAAATTACCTAACTAGAAACCCGAACTAATAATAAGCAATTTTATCAAATGGAGATTTGTACTACCAATAATCTAATACGAGCTTCTTCTTCAATATTTGGAATTTGAACATATAAGCTCGAATACTGAATATACTTTTTTTAAGAACAAGTCAAATGACAAATTTACTACTGAAATAAAATAATAAGGCAACCGATCAAATCAAATCTTGATATAGGGTGGTCAAAAAAGATTGATGATTACAAATACAAGGGGTTTTGGGTTTACATTAGTAGTTGAGTCAATGAAAAAGGGTTGTTAGGATCAACGGGGTTCACTAGGAGTTAATTACAATGGTAGGCTTTTAGTGGAGTGAGTGGGTTAAAACCTAGGTGCCTTTATCATCTCTGTATGTCAAATCGAAGGTGTAGTCTAGACATGTATAATCAATGCAAGTTCTAGAATAACATATCAATGTTGACACACTCATAACCAATAAAGTGAGCAAGAAAAAGAATATATGCTTTAAAAGGCTCAAAATCTCACAGAAATTATGGGTATTTGATATCAACCTCGTAAATTTCAAACTTCAAGATAACATTCAGATTCAGGTAGACAACCTAATAAAATTTTATTCCTAAAAAATAGACTTATCATGCTTGATTCTCTAGCATCCTTCAAATTTAATTATCAATGCACAATTATCAACGACTTAATCTAAAACATATCAATAAAAATCATAAATCAAAGGAAATTTCATTCTAATCATAATGTCTAAAAATTAATTCAAGACAAGGCATAATTCAGGGATTTTGAGAATAATGAAGAAAGTTAGGCACTTTTTCGAAATAACTATTCACCCCCCCCACACTTAAGATGTACATTGCCCTCAATGTGCAAAGATGTATATGCAATGTAAGAGAGAAGGAGAGGTGAAACTTCCTGAATATGGATGGTCTCCCGGAGTTGGAAGTCGATAGGGGTGGTGGCTGCTACCGAGCTCTGCACTAGATGAAGAAATTGGGGGAGCTCGTAGAGAATTAGCCAGGAATTATTAAGACACACTAAATATATAAATAAAGACAAGAAAGATAAAGAGAAAGAAAATAGAAATGTAAATAAAATTAAAATGAAAGATGAATGGACTGAGGGGTCCTTATTGTTGGATGGTTCGCGAGGTGGGTGTGACCTCTAAGACTTCGGAGGTGCTAGCGGTGGCGGAAGTGGCCTGATTCCCAAGCAGCCTTTAGAACATAGTTGCGGTGGTGGTGGTGGTTCCCAAGGCATGATTCCCTAGCAGCCTGAAGAACCTGACACTAAGAAACTAAATTAAAATAAACTAAATTAAGCATAAGATAGTCAAAGAGAAGGAAAATAAAGGAGAAGATAAAAGTAAAACAAAAGATAAATGGTCTCAAAGACCCTTGGCTTGTCGAGTGAATGAAGCGACCGGCATGAACTTATGTAGATCGGTCTCCATAAGGGAGAATGTGCTTGAATCCTTCCGTTTCTTCGACATGGCTAAAAGATTGAGATGAATGTTATGAGAACAAAGAATACTGAGAATGGAGGGTGTAGAAGGGTGTAAGGGAGGAAGAAGGGTGAGAATTATGTGAGAAGAGGGAGGAGTGGGTGGTTTAAATAGAATTTTCAAGTCAGGTACATTCACAAGCCCGTGTCTCGTGGGCATGGCATGGCACCCGGCCTCATTGCATGGTTGTGGCAGGCTTCGTTCGTTTCTCCCACACCTATGCTCAGGTCGCCACGCCCGTGTGTAATCTAACAGTGTCAACCACGGCTGCATCGCACGGCCATGGGGTTTTGTCGGTGCCCGTGGTGTGGTGGTTAGAGTCTGTGATTCTGAAAATTGATTCTCTCTGACTCGTACCGTTCCTGCCATATTAGTACAGAGATTCGTGAGGTCCACACGGCCACGGCCACGGCCATGTGCAAGGCTGTGTGGCCTGGAAATTCTGTATTTTTGGTTAGTTTTGAGTTAGGTGTTGTAAAGAAAGAATAAAATAATATAAATAAGATGAAAAATGCAGAAGTTAATAGGGTTAGTACTCGGGTTGCCTCCCGAGTATAGTCTTAAGCTAGACTCTCCTCTCCTTTCCTTTGTATATTCATGGTGGTTTGAGGAGTTGAAAGTCCTTCCTCGTGCTGGCAGTTCCATTATCATGATAGAGTTTAAGACGAGTAGCGTTTATTCTCAAAGTGCCAAAAATAGGGTTACTTACCTCAACTGTTCCGTACGGAAAGACATCGATTACCTTGAAAGGGATTTCCTTGCGGATGTTAGGATCAGGAGGGGACACTCGTGGATCTGCTTTATCTAGTAATACCTGATCTCCAATTTTGAATTTTTGTGTCTCGTGGAGTGGCTTTGGTTCTATTTCGGGTATCCCTAGTTCTCTTTTAAAATACTTCTTCCTCTTTTCTAGTTCATCAATCTGAATTTTTTTGTTCCTCATGAGTTATTTCTTTGTTGGCACAGGGTTCAGGATCGGGATCATGCTGTGGTGTTTCCTAAAAAGAAGGGTTAGTCGAATGGTTATTAATAGAATTTAACTTCTCACCTTGGTTATTCGATATTCTAGCTGAATTAAGGGCTTGAAGTGTGACTGTCTCATCACCTACACAAAGTATAAGCTCGTCTGCATCAACGTCGATTTTTGTTCTGGCGGTTGCTAAGAATGGTCTTCCTAAAATTAGGGGGATCGTGTTGTCCTCATCCATGTCTAAAAAAGTCTACTGGGAATACGAATTTATCAATTTTCACAAGTACATCTTCGATTATACCCCTAGGAATTCTAACAGTTTTATCAGCTAAATGAATGCTCATCCTAATTTGTTTGGGTTTCCCTAGACCTAGTTGTTTAAACAATTTATAAGGCATGACATTTATGCTTGCCCCTAAATCATCTAACGCATTATCAATAGATAAACTACCAATTAAGCATTGAATTGTAAAACTCCCTGGATGTAACACCCCTTACCTGGGTTCTAAGTCGGAACTGGGCCCGAGGTGTTACCATAAAAATCCCGTGATCGCCACTAAGGCTCACCTTGACTATTACCTCTCCAGTCCTTTCAATAACCTCATGCTCAACTTATGTGGCCTCACTCATACATACGAGGGCTCTCGAGACTATTCTGAAATTTTTTAGAATCTTAAAGATTTTCTCTATTATACAAAGCTCACACACCTGTGCAATATGTAACACGCCCATGTGTGGTCCCCTAACCGTGCTAAAAACTTGAGCATTCTACCAATTTCCCCACAGTCATGGCACACCCGTGCTCTTCAACCGTAGAGAACACTGACTTTCCTCACACGGCCTGGAGTCTAGGCACACGCCTATGTGACTAGCTCGTGGCCAATTCCAAACTAAAATGTCAACATGCAGGGGATGCATGGCCTAAGCACACACTCGTGGGCTGACCGTGTGCCACACATGGTCTAGGCACACGCCCGTGTGTCTATCCACATGGACAAGAACAAAGCTATTTCCTAAGCTCTTCTCACCCTTCTTACATACCCAATATGCATCCATTCAACATGTCCACATTCAACTCAAATTGAATACAATCTCACATAGAAAAACTACATCTTTTCATAATATGGAATAGCCAATAACTATGGCATCATACAAAATGTATCATCCATTTAAAGGCCAATACACCTTAGCCAATTACAACAAAATTTACTATCTTGTCTAGCCCCAATACATGCCATATACAAAACATTAAGTTTCATGTACCAAAGTGTGCTGATATGTGGGCTATCTTCCGATGATCTCGAATCTCGATTCAACGTTTTAATCTATAAGACAAGGGAAAAGAAAGGAGTAAGCTTTGAGCTTAGTAAGTTTATACATAGACAATTAAGCACCATAGTATAAGCTAAACAATAAATAGCATTATACTAACTTATAATGTACCACTCTGCTTACTCTTTCTCTTCCTTACCACATTTCCAACACATCTTAAGTCCCTTACTCATAACCATTGAAATGCTCCCCTGCATTCAATCTCACCTTTATACAATACACAACATATCATACATCTACACAGCTACCTTTATCAGTATAACAACCACACAGCTATCTTATTCAGTACATCATCCACACAGCTAGTTTACATAACTAATCCACACAGCTAATGTCTCAGTGGTTTCGCACTTAGCACACCACTATATATTGATAACGTATTATCGCACTTAGCCCACCACAAAGGTAATCATAGTGGTCTCCCACTTAGCCCCACTAGATAAATATAATTAACGGTAGCATCGCACACAGTCTAGCTCATCATCGTTAAGCATTAATATGGTATCGCACTTAGCCCACCATCTAGTATTATCAATATACATTTACATCTATTTACTCAATCATTCATCCATACATAATGTCCACCACATTCATTCCACTTGAACTACATAGGTTCTCAATCATTCTCATTCATGCTACACACTAATTAGCATTAAGAATGTGCAAATATAAATGCATTATTCACGTATAAACTTACCTCGATACTCAAAAATATTGATACGTGCAATCTAATCCACCACCTTGCTTTTACCTCGGTTTCGATCCGGGCTTTGTCTTTCTTGATCTATAATGAACAAATCAGCTTATTCAATACACACATTGACTAAATTGACTCATATCTCATACTTTAAAAAAATTACTATTTTGCCCTTAAACTTTCTTATATTTACACTTTAGCCCTAAGGCTCGTAAAGTGATTTTTATTCAACTTTCTAGCCTCTCATGCTAAATCGAACCACTTACTCAACTAAAGCATTCATCAATTCTCACTAAATCACACATGTATGACTAAACTTAAGTTTTTCACAAACTAGTCCCTATATGCATTTTCATGGAAAACCACTTTGCAAAAGATGTTTCTACTACATCAAGCTTTCATATTCTTCCATAAAACATCAAAATACATGCATGTCATACATATGTACATTTTTGAACATCCATTATAGCTTATCAAATAGCTAAAAATAGCTTACTCATGCTACCGGGACTTAAAAAATACGAAGAATATCAAAAACCGAGCTTAAGAGCACTTACTAGCAAGCTTGAAAAATTGAAAGAGCCCTAACAATGGCTATTGAAATTTTCGACAGCTTGGGGGAGAAGATGAGTGAATTTTAGTCATCTTTTCACCTATTTAATCATGTAATAACTAAATGACCAAAATTCCCTTTTTGATAAATTCCAAATCTTAACTCATCCATGCCCATTTTTGTCCAAAAACTAAAAATTGGGAAAATTGTTCATTAAGGACCTCTATTATGTATTCTAAAACAATTTCACACAAATAGCTTCTAGAATCTTACATTTTGCAACTTTTGCAATTTAGTCCTTTAAGCAATTCAATAGCAATTTCTCAAAATTGCTTCATGAAACTTTCACACTAGCATGCATACATAGCATTAACCTCAAAAACTCATTCATAACCCTCAAATTTGTGGTTTCGCACCACTATTTTGACTAAACCTTAAATCGGGATGTTACACTAGATCTTTTAATTTCTGTGGTAGTTTGTTTTGCAACATTGCTGAGCACACTGCGTTCAGTTCCACATGTGATTCCTCGTCAATCTTTCGCTTATTTGTCAACAGCTTCTTTAAAAATTTTTTGGAATCTGGCATCTACGAAAGAGCTTCAAGAAACGGTAAGTTAATATGTAATTTCTTTAAAAGTTTAAGAAACTTACCGAACTGTTCCTCTGTATCGTCTTTCGTTACTGCTTAGGGATATGGTATGCGAGGTTTGTACTCTTTGATTACTGGTTTCGGTTTGTTACTGACCTCAACCATATGTTCTTCTACAATATTCTTTTGTTCTGAATTAGGCGCGTCTAACCCTTCACTATCTTGAGCTGTTATGGCTTGAACTTGCTCCCCTGGGTTAGTCTCGGTGTTGCTCAGTAGTCTTCCCCGTGGTTTTTAGAAATCTGCTTAGAAAGTTGCCCGAATTGATCCTTGAACTCTTGTGACAATGCCTCAAGTTTTGTTTTTACCTTCTGGAAATCTGTTTCTGAGGCTGCTATGAAGTTTGTCAGTACCTCTTCAAGGTTCGGCTTCCTTTCCTGTGGGTAGGGTTGTTGTTGGAAGTTTTGGGAAGGTTGTTGCCTTTGATTTCTTTAACCGCCCCATGAGAAATAGGGGTGGTTCTTCCAACCTAGATTATAAGTATTACTATAAGGGTTATTGTTAGAACGAAAATTGTTACTGATATAGTTCACCTGCTCGCTTTCCATGCCCTATCCGTAGGGTGGGTACTCAGGATTCGCCACTCCTTTACTTGCGTCGCACTGCATAATTGGATGTGCCTGCAAAGAACCATAGAAACTATCAAATTTTTTTATGTAGTAACTCTACCTGATTTGATAGCGCAGTTACTGCGTCGAGGTTGAAAACTCCGGCTGCTTTGGCTGGCCTTGTCCTTGTAACTTGCTACTGATAGTTATTCAGTGACATCTCTTCTATAAACTTGTAGGCTGCTTCAGGGGTTTTGTTGTTCAGGGTTCCGCCGGCAGCTGAATCGATTAGTTGCCATGTTGAAGGTTTCACACCATTGTAAAACGTTTGGACCTGTAGCCACAAAGGTAATCCTTGGTGTGGACACTTCCTTAACAAGTCTTTGTATCTCTCCCATGCATTGTAAAGTGTCTCTAAATCTATCTGCACAAAAGAAGAGATATCATTTCTTAATTTGGCTATTTTGGCAGGAGGAAAATATTTTAACAAAAATATTTCAGTCATTTTGTCCCATGTAGTGATTGACCCTCGTCGAAGAGAATGTAACCACTGTTTGGCTTTATTCCTCAAAGAAAAAGGAAATAACTGAAGACGGATGGCATCATCAGAAATGCCATTTATCTTCAAGGTATCGCAGAATTCTAGAAAATTTGCTAAGTGTGTATTAGGGTCCTCATCCTGCAAACCATCAAACTGAACAAACTGTTGTATCATCTGTATAGTGTTAGGTTTCAGTTCAAAATTATTTGTAGAAATAGTAGGCCTAACAATACTAGACTCAGTTCCTGTTAAACTAGATTTAGCATAATCATACATAGTACGTGGAGCATGATGTTCAATCATCTCTGGAGGTGGCGGATTGTTCTCAGCCATCTCTTCTGTGGTATTCATTTCGGCTTCTTGTTCTTCGTCTATGTAGTTCAAGCTTCGCCTTATTTCTTTACGATTTCTACGAACAGTACCTTCAATATCACTGTCATAAAGTAGAGGTCCTGTCGGGTTCCTTCTAGTCATAAACTAGAGGTACCTGAAAGAGTAAAAGAAGAAAATTTAGAAAAAAAATTTAATTGCAAAAATAAAAATAAAAATGGCTAAAGTAATAAAATTAACTGTTCTTAATATTTCAGTTCCCCGGCAACAGCGCCAAAAACTTGATCGCGTGTCAAAGTCTTAAAATTTATAAAAAGAATGATCAAACCTGGAATCTAGTTATTACAACGATTTGAGGCAAGCGCACCTATCGAACAATAGTATAGTTTAGGCAAGACCGGAATGTCGAATCCCAAAGGAACCAAAAGTACTAATACTAACTCTCTTTTTATTATCTAGCCTAAGAATTAAGGGATTTATTTATCTAATCTAAAATTAACTAACAACTAAACTAAAGAAGCAAAGACAAAAAGGATGAATTGAGAAAATAACTTGAGAGAAAACCAATTGATTAAGACGACACCCAAGGAAGAATCCACCTAGACTTCACTTGTTATCTAACTCTGAACGAGACGATTTATTCCTTTGACTTGATCCGTAAGATTCCCTAAGTTATATTAGTCCCTCTCTCGAGGCGACTAACATCTAACCCAAGGTTGATTAATTGAAATCTCTTTCTAATTAAAACCCTTAGAATCGCATTAACTCGACCTATGGACTCTCATATTAGGTTTCACCCTAATCCAGCAAAATCTCATCACCCTATCTCTAGGCGAGCGATCAACTCCGCTCAATTATGCTAGATCTACTCTTAGGCAGGGAGTTTTGCTCCTCCACCTAAGCACATCATACTTGAATCAATATACAGGAAATATCAACACAAGAATTAAGAACACATAATCAAGAACAAGTCAAATATTTATCATATAGTTCAGAAAACAATAACAAGATTCATCTTAGGTTTCATCCCCCTTGTAATATCCGGGATTTATGGCTTATGCATTAATACCTAATTGTATGAAGTAGCATGCTTATGTGTATATGAATGTGTTTTGTATGAATTTTGAGAACCCTAGAATATAGAAGAATGCCTTAGAAAATATTAAGTTTTAAGTATTGAAGGGGAAATGAACAAAGAGGCCTTAGGAGGAATAGTAGGGGAAATTAGACACAAAAAGTGCCTGGATAATGTGGCATGAAGGCGCCACTTAAAGCTCTGGTAAGTGACGCCATATGCAGTGGGTAAGGGGCTAGGTTCGAGCTGCAAGGGAAGCAAATAAAAGAGTTTTATTTTGCAGCAAGGAGCAAGAGAGGTGGACGGCAAAAGGGCACTAAGGGATGAGTTTAAGATGTGGTCTAACCCTTTTGAAATTTCGGCTAAGTAGAAGATAAATGGGGATTTATTTTTAGATTATTTTGAATGTGAAAGGAGGAGGAAAAATAGGAGAAAGGGAAGGGATGAGATAGGGGGAAGAAGAGTTGGCCGATTGGGGGCTCTTTTGGTGGTATTTTTGGCCAAGGAAGGAGAGTAAGGCCATTATTCTTTCTTTTGTGCCTCTGCCGAATTCTCTAGCAAATATCCTCTCTTCTCTTTTATTTTGCCAAAAACGAAATAACCTGTGTTCTAGCCGAATCTCCATCATCAACCTTCTCTTCTTCTCATAGTTTCTCAAAAGCCGAAATACACTTGAGACAGACGAATATCCTATCTCCATTAGGAGCCATAGCCGAATCTCAAGGTGGCCTTATTCTTTTCTCTTTGTCGCAAGTTTTAAAAGCCGAAAGAGTTAGCCGAAATCTTTTCTCTTTTATTCTCTTCAAGCAAACGTTGGTGGTAAGTATTCCTCCTAGCAATCGATTTTATCTTTTCTTATTTGGTGTGCCGAAAATCAAGGGTAGGCCTTGATTTCTAAGGATGGCCGAATATGCTTAAGGCCATATTAATGTGTTTCTTTTGGTTGTAACCAGCGTAAAGGTGTTCTTTCGAGATTTGAGGTACTCAAGGTAAGCAGTATGTATTCGGCCAAGGGCCATTTATTGAGATTAAGTGTTAGAACTGAATCTAATATACCTTTAGGGATCTCGACATCACCAAGAGCAAGTAACAATTTCTGGACTTAAGATTCGCAAGGTAAGTGAACATGAACATTTGGCCAAGTCCATATTTAGTGATTCAAGTATGTTTCTTAATTATTTAGAAGCCGAAACTAACCAAGTCAGGTGATCTAGTATTGGCCGATTGCAAGGAAGGAGTGTCACAAAGTTTTGGAATTTGATTAGTAATCAAATCGGCAGCAAGGTAAGGATTTTGATTGCAATAATCCTTTGGGATTTGATTGTTTAGCTGAATGGCTTTTTACTAAAAGTACTAAGTGTTGGCCGAATATAGGAACTAAGGATCTAAAGCATTCGATCGGGCTTTTCGGGATTTCAGTGAATTCGTTAAGTAAACCAGGTGTGTACCCCACACTAACTCTTAATAGATTTATGGCATCAATTTAATATATGTGTTTATAATAATGTGAAAAGTGGGCAAGGGTACCATGTGATGGTACAAAGTACTCAGGTACGTAACCTTAACATTATGTTAATAACTGATATGAATATTATTATGATATGAATATTTGGAATATGGTACGTATGTGAATATCGATAAGAATGTGAAATAAGGCATAAGGCATGATATTGCATGTTTTGTATGACATGGGGCATATGGGTTATATGGAAAGGGGAAGTGATTCGGTGGTTTATACCACAATATCTTGAATGTGGTGACTCATGTCATGAAATCTGAATGTGGTGACTTATGTCACAAAATAATATCTGGTGGCTATGCCAAAAAAAAATTATAAGGGCGATGAGCACGTCGTCTGCAGCGACTGCCTTTGATGATGTGTAGCGGATGGAGGGTCGACTTAGTAGTCCCCACGGTGTGATGGTTGGTACGGGTGATGTGTAGCGGATGGTTATCTAGGATGGGTTTGGGTTTGCATCATTATTTCTTTCTATCTGTTATATATATGTATGATATGATATGATATGCCTGAATCGTTGGGACTTAGTGTTGGTTATACACACTAAGTTTGTTTGACTCACCCCGTTGTGGGATAATTTTTCAGGTGACACTCAGTAATGGACCGGGTCGGCAGGAACTTGGTGGTGGCCATGCTCAGCTCAGATTTTATTTTATTTTTAGACTTTCTATTTTCAAGTATTTTAGATTTATTCGGGTTTTGTTTTTGATGTAATAAGGCCATAAGTATTAAACTGTTTTATGCTTGTTTTTATTTGTTTTTATCACGATATTATTATTGTTGAATCAAAGGTTATCTAATTTGTTTTTGAAATAAATCTTCAAATGTTTTGACACCCTAAAACAAATGATTTTCAATATAAGGTAAACTCTAAAACAACTCGATATTTCTTTAATTTAAAGTTTGAAACTTAGAAATAAAGTTTTATAAAAACCTAGATTTCAAGAATAAACTTGTTTTCAACTCGAGCCCAACACAAAATAAATTTTCTTTCAAAACCACTCAGATTTTCCAAAGTAACAAACGAATTTTGAACCGTTTTACTCAAGGAACATACCAGATCTGGTCAAGACTCGTGGGCCGGGTTTGGGGTGTTTCAACCCTCAGGTATCTAAGGGTTTAGTTCATAATAATAAAAGACAACATCTCAAAAGAAAAGATAAAACAAAATATAAGAAATCCCTAAAACCCCCTAAAGGAATTGAAGGAGAGATCCGCCGTCTTGAGTATAACTCCGACTTCTTGAGATGGATCAACTGGCTATCTTCGAGTAAATTTCCACAAATCTGACCTTTCCAGCTCGGCTCCTTGGTCTAGCTAACCGTCCCCCTTCTTGGTTATACTTAGGGTGTTTATATAAGCTTTTGAGATAGGTTTCTTTGCCTCTAAGTATCCTTTTTTGAGTGAAATTGCTCTTTTCCACGATAGGGACACGACCATGGCGCACATTCATATGAGTCGTCTTTAGGTCGTGTTTGGACTTTTAATGAGGCACGGCCGTGTGGTCTTGGGCCCAGGCTGTGTCGATTTCTATTTTGGCCCAATTTGGTCCGTTTTAAGCCCGTTTCTCGTTCTTTTCATCCTCGGGTGCTTTCCTGAGTATAAAACATGAAAACAAAGGATTAAGAGCACCAAATTACATAAATCGAGCTTAAATCATCCAAAAGCATGCTAAATGGGGGCTTAAAATATGTTACTTTTACGGTTTATCAGCAAGTTTGTAATTCACAATTTATGTAATATAAAACATTTAAAACACAAATATGGCAATGCTTATTACACAGGAACTTACCTTGGATGTAAAAACGACGAAAAAGATCAATTAGTCGAGTATTTTGTTTTTCTCCCGATCTAGATCTGAACTTCGCTTTTCTTGATCTATATGTAATAAAATTTAACTTATTTAATTCCCTCACTATTCAATTTAATCCAAAACATTTATTAAAGTACATTCACACTTATGCCCCAAGTATTTTACTACTTTTACAATTTAGTCCTTATTTCATAAAATTACAAATTCATGCAATTCCACCCAAACCCATGCTAGTTGAATTTCAATTAGGTCCCTAGCAGCCCATATTTTTCATTTATTTTGCATTTTAACCACAAAGTTTCCACATTTCACAATTTAATCCCTAATTTGCAATTTCACTAAAAATCACTTAACAAAACTTGTATAACTATCATCAAAAATTCATAATCTATCATTAAATATCAAAATACTCATGTATTCATCAATGGCAACATCTAATAAAAACGGAACAAAAATCATACCTAATTGAAGGAATTGAAGATAGCCGAATCCCTAGCCCTATTTTCTCAAGAAGAATTGGTTTGGGGAAGATGAATGAATGAATAATTTTATTTGGTTTTATTTAATTTACCTTTAATTACCAATTTACTTATTTAACCTTTAAAACATTTATTAATTACACCAAATACCATGCCACTATCATCCACTATGTTATAAATGGGCTAATATCTAGATAAAAACCTTTATTTTAAAGTTCTATAGCTATTAGACACCTTTAACTAATAGCACATAACTTTTGTACTTTACGCGATTTAGTCATTTTAATCAAATTGATCACTCAAACAATAAAATTTCTCAATGAGATTTTCACACAATCATAATATCATATTGTAAACATTAAAATAATAATAAAATGATTATTTTGACATCATATTTGTGGTCCCAAAACCACTATTTTGATTTGAATAAAAATGGGTTGTTACAACTCTCCCCCTTAGGGATTTTCGTCCTAAAAAATCTTACCAAAAAAGATGTTAGGGTACTGTTTTCTCATAGCTTCCTCGGGTTCTCACGTAGCCTCTTCGTCACCATGTCGTTGGCAAAAAACCTTCACCATAGTTATGATTTTATTTCTCAACTCTTTAACCTCTTGATCTAAAATTCTGTTCTGTTCTTCGTTATATGTCATATCGGGTTGAATTTCAATCTCTGTCGAAGAAATTACGTGTGATGGATCTGATTTTTATCGGCACAACATTGATACATGAAATACATTATGAATCTTTTCTAATTTTGACGATAAAGCTAGCCGATATGCCACTGGCCCTATCCTTCCAATGATCTCGTATGGCCCGATGAAACGCGGACTTAGTTTACCTTTACGACCAAATCGAAGGATTTTCTTCCATGGAGAAACTTTCAGAAATACTTTGTCGCCGATCTGAAATTCAACGTCTTTTCATTTTATATCAGCGTATGATTTCTGTCAATTTGATGCTGCTTTTAAGCTATCGCAAATTACTTTCACTTTATCTTCAGTCTCTCGGATCAAATCAACCCCGTGAATCTTTTTCTCATCCAGCTCGGTCCAGTACAATGGAGTTTGGCATTTGCGATCATACAAAGCTTCGTACGGTGCCATCTTTATGCTAGATTGAAAATTGTTGTTATATGCAAATTCAACCAATGATAAATATTTCTCCCAGTTGCCTTCAAACTCTAAAGCACAACAACGAAGCATATCTTCGAGAATTTTTGTTACTCTCTTAGACTGACCATCAGTGTAACACCCCTAACCTGTAACTGTCATCGAAATAGGGTTAAGAGGCATTACTGAACATTTCAAAACATTTATAGTCATTTAACATCTTAACATAAAAATTCACATTCATAAAGTTCCTTAACTAGGTCTACGAGACCTTTAAACATACATTAGAAAGGGGTTTAGACTAAACCGAGCACATACAAAATTTTCTAAAAATTAAACATTTTTCAAAGTTACAGAGGTTACATGTCTGTGTGGGCTTGCTGTATGCCTCACACGACCTTAAACAAACCCGTGTGTCCAAGCTGTGTCAAAATAGCGCATACATACTGACTTGTCCACACGGTCGAGGACACACCCATGTGCTTCACCTGTGGTCGACACTGACTTATTTCACACGGCCTGTCACACGCTTGTGTGTCCAGCCCGTGTGCAAGTCTAACTTGTTTCAATTTCCAAACCTAAAAGACACGGTTGAGCCACATGCCAGTATGCTCAACCGTGTGAGCAAATATAGGCCATTTACAAGGCCAATTTGCCACCCACACTTTGGGCTACCTCTACTAGCATTCAATAAGCATTAATTCATATTCCAAAAGAATACTAAATCATACTAAAACATGCATAATTTAGCTCTTAACAATATCATTCATTTCATATACAAAACCTAACTCAATCATACTAATTCAAAAACACCATCTCCACAATTAAGACATATAAATCATTTATTATTTTAATACAGTTCAATTTATAGCATTACTATCATATCAACTCCCAAATCATCCATAAAACATACCATAAATTGACCATTTCATTAAACCAACCATTAGCCATCAAACCATACCAAATTATGCATCATATAGCATGAACTATTCATTCACAACATATTCAATATCTAGCCATATCACATGGCTATATTTACATATCACAAACCATATCATATATTCCCTACTCTCAAAAGGTACCAAAATGTAGTTTGATAGTGTGGTGATAATTCTCGACAGTCCCCGAGCTTCTCGTAGCTTTAATGATCTATAAAACAATCAAACAAACACACACACAAAGTAAGCTTTCATAGCTTAGTAAGTCATAAGCAAATAAAGAACAAATAAACATTTGCATTGAAATCAACTAATCAAAACCACATATACATTAACCAATTACACAATTAATATGTTTACAACCATAATATTATCACATTTACGATATCCAGATAACATTAACTTTCAAACTCACATATACTCATAAGCACATATAAATTTATCTTTTATCATTTCCAATTCATGTATCCAACATAATCATATACTTACCTTGTTCTCATATACAAATTACAAAGTACATACCTGAATCTTTTAGCTCGTTTTCACATCTGATCTCATCACGATAATGCCCGTCGAACCATTCGAAATTAGTAAGGATACTCGGATAATCGGAAGGCTTGTACAATGCCAATGTCCCAGACATGGTCTTATATGTAATCACATATCGATACCACTGTCCCAGATAGGGTCTTATACGAATCAAATACGATGCCAATGTCCCTGACATGGTCTTACACGTAAACACAAATCGATGCCAACATCTCAGACGTGGTCTTATACGAAAACCCATATCGGGAATTGTATGTCATGACATATGTATCCTAACTATTCCTAAGGTTCGTACGAGGCTTTCGAACATTGTATCTCAAACATTTCAGGCTCGTAAATATTGCTCCCTTACCCATTTCATTTCAGCATATTAATTTACACAAATAACAATTCAATTCGGCACTATTAATTTAGACACAATAAAATTTAACAACATTTACTTATGAACTTACCTCGAATATTGACAGATGAAATCGATTACTCGACTACTTTCGACTTCCCTCGATCTAATTCTAATTTCTTTCATTCTTGATCTAAATAAATTCAAATTTAGCTAATTTAATCACACATTCATTCAATTTAATCCACAAACACATATTTAGGCCTTTTTTACACTTAAGTCCTTAAAATTTACGTTTTTCACAATTTAGTCCTTATTTCACAAAACACAAAATACACATAATTTCATTATTTCATGTTTAGGCCGAATCTTCCTCATGCTCATACAAGTCCATACATTTCATTTATTTTACATTTTAGTCCCTCAAAATATTATTTTCACAATTTAGCCTAAATTACTCAAATTCATCAAAAATCCCAAAGACAAAACATTATAATCTATCACATATCTTTTATTTTCTATCATCAAATAACAAAAATCACAAGCTATCATCAATGGAAAAACACAATTTCATCATCAAATCAAAAATTAAAACATGGGCTTTGTAGTTCTTGAAGCAACGATCACAAAAACATAGAAATTATCAAAAATCGAACAAAACTCATATGTTAATTTTGCTTGAATATAGCCGAATGAAGCTTGTTCTTTTTCTTTCTTTTCTTTTGTATTTTCGGTGGTGTATGAACATATTATAGCCATTTTTAATGTTTGTTGTATTAATAAACATAATAAATATATATTTCCATTTTTACCCTTAATGAAACATTAATGAAAAACATTTAGATCATGGACATAGTTTTCCACTAACTTAATAATGACGTAATAACCTTTTAAGGACTTATAACAAATCAAATCATAGTAACTTAGCACATTAACAAATAGAATGCAACTTTTACCTTTTATGCAATTAAGTCCTTTAATCAAATTAAGCACACAAATTGATAAATTAAATCACAAAATTTTCACATATGTCCATTCATATACTATAAGCACAGAAAATAATATTAAAATATTTTTTGACTCGGATTTATGGTCCCAAAACCACTATTTCGACTAGGGCCTAAATTGAACTGTTACAATTCTCCCCCTTAGGGATTTTCGTCCCCGAAAATCTTACCAGTGAATAGGTTTGGGTAACGTTATCTCATAGCATATTCAGGCTCCCATGTCGCTTCTTCAATCCTGTGTCTATGCCATAAGACTTTCACTAGTGAGATTTTCTTATTTCTCAATTCTTTCACCTCGTGATCTAAAATCTGGATTGGTTCTTCCTCGTAAGTCATATTGGATCGAATCACAATCTCAGACGGGGAAATTACATGCGATGGATCGGATCGATATCGTCGTAGCATAGAAACATGAAATACATTATGGATTTTTTTAACTCGGGTGGTAACAACAATCTATAAGCAACTGGCCTGATACGCTCTATAATCTCATGTGGCCCAATAAATCTCAGACTCAATTTGCCTTTACGATCGAATCAAATTATTTTCTTCCATGACAAGACTTTCAAAAATACTTTATCCCCGATCTAAAATTCAATATCTTTACGTTTCAAATCTGCGTATGATTTCTGACGATCTGACGCGGCTTTCAAATTACAGTGAATCACTCTCACTTTTTCTTCAATTTCTTTGATCAAATCGACCCCATGTATCTTATTCTCACTGAGCTCAATCCAAAACAATGGTGTTCGACATTTACGACCGTAGAAAGCCTCATAAGGTGCCATTTTGATACTCGATTGAAAACTATTATTATATGCAAATTCAATCAGTGGCAAGTATTATTCCCACATACCTTCAAACTCAAGAATGCAACATCTCAACATATCCTCGAGTATCTGAATGATTCGTTCGAACTGACCATCTGTCTGTGGATAGAAAGCAGTACTAAAGTGTAGCTTCGTACCTAGTGCATCTTGTAATTTCTTCCAAAAACCGGGATGTGAACCTCGGATCTCTATCCAAAACAATAGAAATAGGTACTCCATGCAATCTCACAATTTGAGAAATATACAACTTAGCAAGTTTATCAAGTGAGTAATCTGTACGAACCAGAACAAAATGAGCCGATTTAGTCAGTCTATCCACAATAACCCAGATTGCGTCTTTCTTACTCGGTGACAACGGCAAGCCTGATACAAAATCCATCATGACTCTGTCCAATTTCCACTCGGGTATCATAATTGGCTAAAGTTACCCAGACGGTACTTGATGCTCAGCTTTAACTTGCTAACAGATTAAAGATTTTGAAACAAAATCAGAAATATCTTGTTTCATACCATACCACCGATAAAACTCTTTGAAATCATTAAACATTTTTGTGCTACCAGGATGAATAGAAATTCGACTGTTATGAGCTTCCTTTAAAATCATTTGAATCAAGTCTGAATTTCTCGAAACTCATTTTCGATCTTTGAACCTCAAACAATCTTCAGTATCAACCCAGAATTCTGAATCAATTTTCACTTCACTGTGAGCCCGTTTTGCTAACAATTCATTATCAACTTTCTGAGCCTTACAAATTTGCTGAATAAATAACGGTTTCGCTTTCAACTTAGCTATTATCGAACCATCATCTGATAAGGTCAACTGAGTATTTATTGCTCGTAAAGCAAACAATGACTTCTGACTTAAAGCATCAGCAACAACATTAGCCTTTCCTAGATGGTAGTCAATCACAAGCTCATAATCTTTTAACAACTTTAACCATCTTCGCTATCGTAAATTCAGATCTTTCTGAGTCATCAAATACTTTAAACATTTATGATCGGAAATCACCAAATAGATGGTGGCGCCATATTTTTAATGCAAACACAATAGCTGTCTATTCCAGATCATGTGTCGGATAGTTCTTTTCATTCGGCTTTAACTGTCTTGAGGCATAAGCTATGACTTTTCCTTTCTGCATCAAAACACAATTCTTTACCCAATTCTGGTTGAACTAACACTGGAGCTTCGGTTAACAAAGCTTTCAACTGATCGAAACCTTTTTGGCACTTTTCTGACCACTCGAACTTAACATCTTTCTGAAGTAGTTGCGACATCGGGGTTGTAATCATAGAAAAGCCTTTTTACAAACCGTCTATAATATCCTACTAGTCCCAAAAAACTACGAACTTCTGACACATTTATCGAAGGTTTCCAATCTAAAATTGCTGAAATCTTGCTCGGATCAACCCGAATACCCGATGCTGATACAATCTGTACTAGAAAACTGACTTCTCGTAACCAAAACTCACATTTACTAAATTTCGCGTACAACTACTTATCACGCAAAATCTGTAGCACTAATCTCAGATGTTCAGCATGTTCATATTCATCATAGGAATAGATCAATATGTCATCTATAAATACAAACATGAATTGATCTAAATACTGTATGAAAATTCAATTCATCAAATCCATAAAAATAGGAGGTGTATTAGTAAGTCTGAAAGGCATAACCAGGAACTCATAATGTTCGTACCTCGTTCGGAAAGCAACTTTCGGCACATCAGAGTCTTTAACTCGCAATTGATAGTAACCCGATCTCAAATCTATCTTAGAAAACATTGTAGCCCCTTTCAACTGATCAAATAAGTCGCCAATCTGTGGCAAAGGATATTTATTCTGTATAGTCACTTTATTTAGCTGTCGATAATCGATACACATTCTCATAGTTTCATCTTTCTTTTTCACGAATAAAACTAGTGCACCCCAGGGAGAAAAACTCGGTCGTGAAAAACCTCTATCTGTCAATTCTTGCAACTAAGCTTTCAATTCTTTTAATTTATTCAGTACCATTCTACATGGAGCTATCCATATCATAGTCTTCCCCGGCACTAACTCAATACCAAATTCTACCTCTTGAATCAGTGGCAAACCCGATAATTCTTCGGGAAACACATCCGAATATTCACTCACAACTGGTACTGATTCTATCTTTTTTTCTATCACTTTAGAGGCAAGCACATAAGCAAAATAAGCTTCACAACCCTTTCTTACATATTTCTAAGCTAACATTGAAGATATCACTGCCGATAAACCATTCAGATCATTAGACTCAATCCGAATAATCTCATCATTTTGACATCGCAAATCAATAGTCTTTCTTTTATAGTTCACAAGAGCATCATGCAAAGTTAACCAATCCATGCCTAAAATTATATCAAACTTATCAAATTGCAACAACATCAAATCAGCCAGAAAACATGAATCACGCATCATCAACAGACAATTCTTGTACACCTTATCAACTAAAACATACCGGCCTAAGGGGTTCGAAACTCTAATCAGAAACTCAATAGACTCTACAAGCAAAGTCTTACTGGATACTAAAGTTTCACATACATAAGAGTGAGTTGATCCTGGATTAATCAATGCAATAACACTAGTATCATAGAGAGTGAAAGTACCCGTAATCACATCTAAAGATGAAGCTTCTTTGTGGGCATGAATAGCATAAGCTCTGGAAGGTGCACGAGCCTCAGATCTAACAGCTATGTCTTTAGTTCCTCTCTAACTACTACTCACATTACCCGTGTTCCTGGGTGGTCTACCTCGAGCTGTCGTATTACTTGACCTAATATTCTGTACTGTGTTTTGTTCAGCTAACTCAGGGCATTCCCGAATGAAATGATCTAATGATCCACATTTGGAACAGGCTCGATCATTTAATCTACAATTGTTGAGATGTTGTTTACCAAAATATTTGCACTCCGGTTGAATTGATCTGACGTTACCAACACTTGTTACTGAGGTAGCTCTTGAACTCACAACTGGTTTATCTCGATCCCGTCTAGGATAACTCGCAGTAGCCTTTGAACGACTAGAATTATCTCGAAATTTCTTTGATGCCGATTGGAAAGACTTTCTTGAGAATCTCTTACGTGCATCTCTAGCTTCATAGTCAGCTTTTCTTTTCTCTTTCCCGAGCTCTTTATCTTTGGAGGCTCGTTCAACTAATATAATAAACTCTTTTATTTCGAGAATCCTAATTAACAGCTTGATATCTTCACTCATTCCATCTTTGAATGTTTTACACATTATTGCTTCAGTTGATACACATTCCTGAGCATATCTACCCAGTCTCACAAATTCCCACTCATATTCTGTTACAGTCATACGACCCTGTTTCAGCTCAAGGAATTCTTTACGCTTCTAATCAGTGAATCTCTGACTGATGTATTTCTTACAGAATTCAGTCTGAAAGAACTCCCAAGTAATTTGTTCTCTTGAAACTACAGATATCAGTGTATTCCACCAATGATATGCAGAATCTCGAAGCAATGATACAACACATTTGATGCACTCATCAGGTGTACAGGATAGCTCATCAAACACACGAATCATATTATTAAGCCAAAATTCAGCTTGCTCAGCAACATCATCAATAGTGGCTCTGAATTCTTCAGCCCTGTGTTTCCTGATTCTATCAACCGATGGCTTATTCGTTCATACTGGATCGACAACTTGTGGCATAACATGTAGTTAAGGTGGAATTGGTAAGGGAGATGGTTGTGGAAAAGTCGGATTTGTACAAATGTATTGAGTAAACTATTCATTCATCATCTGATAAAAGGCTTGTTTAGCCTTACTTTCACGACCACTCGAAAATAGCCTAAAATCAGCTGGCGCTTCCTTATGAGGAGGAGTGGGCACATTTCTTTCTACATCATCTACTATGGCTCGATCGAGATCCATTTACTATACAAAAACACATTTCAATTGTCAGGAATCATCACAATATCCCAGTTTATAAATATGGCATGTATAGCTAGACTCACATGCGCTACGTTAGTCCTAGAATCGATTAAACCGTAGCTCTGATACCAATAAAATGTAACACCCCTAACCAATAAACGTCATCGAAATAGGGTTAAGAGGCATTACCGAACATTTCAAAACATTTATAATCATTTAACAATTAACATAACAACTCACATTCATAGAGTCTGTTAACTAGGTCTACGAGACCTTAAACATACATTAGAAAGGGGTCGGGACTAAACCAAGCACATACAAAATTTTCTGAAAATTAAACATTTTTCAAAGTTACAGAGATCACACGCCCGTGTGGGTAGGCCTTGTCAAAACAGGGCATACATACTAACTTGTCCATACGGCCGAGGACACGCCCGTGTGCTTTGCCCGTGGTCGACACTGACTTATTTCACATAGCCTGTCACACGCCTGTGTGTCTAGCCTGTTTGCGAGTCTGACTTGTTTCAATTTGCAAACCTAAGAGACACGGTCGAGCCACACGCTCGTGTGCTCAACCATGTGAGCAAATATAGGCCATTAACAAGGCCCTATTTGCCACCCACACTTTGGGCTACACCTACTAGCATTCAATAAGCATTAATTCATACTCCAAAAGCATCCCAAAACATACCAAAACATGCATAATTCAGCTCTTAACAATATCTTTCATTTCATATAAAAAATCTAACTCAATCATACTAATTTAAAAACACTATCTCCACAATTAAGACGTAATCATTCATTACTTTAATACAATTCATTTCATAGCATTACTATCATATCAACTCCCAAATTATCCATAAAACTTACCATAAATTGTACATTTCATTAAATCAACCATTAGCCATCAAACCATACCAAATTATGCATCATATAGCATGAACTACTCAATCACAACATATTCATTATCTAGCCATAGCATAGGGCTATATTTACACATCACAAATCATATCATAAATTCCCTAGACTATACATGCCATACTTTAATATATGCACTCCCAAAAGGTACCAAAATATAGTTCGATAGTGTGGTGATAATCCTCGACGATCCCCGAGCGATCCCCGAGCTTCTCATAGCTTTAATGATCTAAAAATAGTCAAACAAACACACACACAAAGTATGCGTTTGAACACCCCAAAGCCGGCCTAGACGTTATGACCGGATCTAGCATGTCACATCAAAGTGATGTTTGAAAACTATGCTTTCACCGAGAACCCTTCTAACAATTTAAAACTTTCTACCCTTTAAAACCTTAGATTTTGTTGCTTACTTTTTAAAACACGATTTACACAAAGACACTCTCTCGCAAAATATTATTATTTTTAAAGTCTTGTTTGTTACGGAAGTTTAATTCAAAACAGTTACGAATACGTGATATTTTGAAAACAATAATTATTATTTTAAAATCCCATGTTTAATAGACTATGAGGTTGAAATTTTAAAGAAACACCATATCAAAGTTAAAAATCCCAAATGGCCTTATTACAAAATTATAAACCAAATGAATTAATCTAAAATAAAGTAAAGTTGCTAGGTTTATCTTTAAAGCCAATCGGACGTGTGGCCGCCTCCGAGTCCCTCGCAGCTCCAAATCCTCTAAGGCTGGGGATTACCTGCACATTTAAAGAAAAGGGTGAGTTACGAGAACTCAGTGTGTAATCCCCTATTACGGTCACAGTTTGGGCCCGAGCCCATACAGATCGATGCGGGCCTAAGCCCTATTCAAGAATGATGCGGGCCTAAGCCCTAAATCATATCAATGCAAACTGACATGTAACCCAACCCTTATTAAACCAACTCACCACCTGTACCAACCATCTCTCCATGTGGGGACCAAGTCGACCCACCCAGCCAACTCTCCAATGATACCAACTAGCTCTCCATGTGGGGACCATGTTGAGCCACCCAGCCAACTCTCCAATGATACCAACTAGCTCTCCATGTAGGGACCATGTTGACCCACCCAGCCAACTCTCCAATAATGCAGCCTAGTTGCTAACAACGGTATACGTGGTTGAGCCACTAGAATCAGAATACATGGCAATGCCACTATAATGGTACTTCTTCCAAATTAGAAAAAAAAAAAAACCAACCCAATGCAGTGTCATGTCATAACTAAACCATGAATGCAATACATCTCATACATAATCAATCATACAATTAATACACATACAACACTAGTACTACCACAAGGGTTCAGCGGTTATTTAGTTGGTTAGGGGTAAACCGATTATTTCACCCCTTAGGGGTATTTAGGTAATTTTATCCATCGAGGGTATTTCGATAATTTTACCTGCAAAGGGTTTTTTGGTAACTCTACCCCTATAACGACCTTTTCGAAGGTCTACTGTCACCTCGAGCGACATGGATACCCTTTTGATTGAAATAGTGCAACTGGGCCAAAGCCCAAGTTCCGGCCCAAGTGGGCCCACACACTCATGTGGCCCATTCAGCTTAATATTGGCAATGATTATGCGAACCTCGTAGCCTATTTCATTGTTATCTTTTTACCAGGGACTTTACCCATATGGGGCCCATTGGGCCCACACGGGCCATCGAGGTCCATTACGACCTAAGCCCACGGAAACGTTCGTGGCGACCTCTACGATCTAACGCCAACGATGGTGGCACAATTTATGCCTATGAGAGTTCGCACGCTTGAGGGTTCTTAGATGCTAAAAATACGACTTTTCGGCTTTTATTGATATACAGTAGCACAAAAGTAAGAACAACGATAATTTGTGTATAAACAGTATGCAACGGTGTACGATTACACACCTGTTACGAGTTGTGGTTTGAACCACTTCCAAGACACGATCTCCTGCAGTGCAACGGTAATTGGCCCTATCCCTTGGCTACGGGATGAACAAAAGAGTGTTAGTAAACATCTAACATTCGGCCCCCCATAGAGAAAAGAGAGAGACCGAAGTTTACTCATGCAGTCACAAGAATTCTAACTAGTAACAAATTAAGAAAGTATTTGTATTACTCCACCATTACCAACACCAATGAACGACAACAATCGTCAGTTGTCTAACAACATGATTCGGCCCAAACCACCGAGAACAAAAAGATTCAGAATGAAGGGAGTATGTAGATTCGACTTACAAGGTTTGTCCAGCAAAAGGAGAACAAAAACTTCAAGAAGAAATGTATTCGACTTAAAGAGAAATCAAAAAGAGAGCAGTATAGATATGACCTTGAGGAAAAGAAAAGAAAAATAAATGAAGTGTGCAGAGAGGTGGGAGGAAGAGTAAGGTTCGACAAACCAAATGGAAGCTAAAATGAGTGCCAAAGCTTTATGAAAGGCTATTAACAAGAAGAGAGGGATAAAATAAAGATGCACAAAAAGAAAGGAAAGTGCATGAAATGCTTCAGAAAAGAAAACTCGAAAAGAACCAAAAGGAGAACTCCAAAAGCACAAGAAAGGTTTCGGTTTCTACTAACACTCAAGTTGCGTAATATGCTTCCCAAAGCCCCTCTCTAGCTGAATTTCCCACCTAGCTACACTCCCAAATTTTACCAACACTCCAACACACATCACTTCCCTAATTTTCTCCACCGAAATCTCCTAGACTTGCTCTCCTCCCTCCGTTTGAAACATTTGACCAAGTCTCCGAATTCCCTTTTAGAGTTTGATCCCAACTCTACCTCTACCACTCACAAGCCACAAAATAAAAGTCTCCAATTGCACTTCATGGGATTCCAACCCCACTTCTCCTTGTTATCCCATTGACGCTACACCATGTAATAGCCCGATTTAGGGGCTAGTCGAAATAGTGATCTCGGGATCACTAATCCGAGAGTTGAGAATTTATTTTCATGTTATATATGTGTTAGAACATGATAGCATAGGTACATGAAAATTTTTGTGCTTTAATTTCAGCGATTCCATGTTTAATCGCAAAAAAGGACTAAATCGCATAAATTGCGAAATTTCCATTCTATAAGCTAAAAGTGCCAAATGGTTATAGATTGTTAATTGGAGGTCTTTAAAAGGCAATTAGACCCCCAAATTAAGCATGGCCGGCCATAGGAGACATGGATAGGCAAGGTTGATCAAAGTTGGTAATAGTTGGTGACTTATTTGACTTGTAATAATAAAATAAGGAGAGAGAAACATATCATCTTTTTCTCCTTTCATCTTCCACCAAAAATTTTAGCAAATAAGGGGTAGAAAGCTTTAAAAAATTTTAGCAAGCTCTCATCCATTCAAGTAAATGTTCTAGTGAACTTTTCTTGAAAATAATTGTACTTTTGAGACCCCTAAAGCTTAAGCTTTCAAATGAGGGGACTATTGTGCAATATGGTAAAGAGTTTAAAGTTTTTCCATGAGAATTGCCTTAGTTATTGCTGCATTTTTTATGGAAGAAATTGAGTCTTAGTTGCTAAATGAACAACTTTTGTGAAAGGTGTTAGTATGAAAACACCAATTTAGACCTTGATGAAAAGCTTACAAATTTTGTAGTAAGTATGTGAAATATTGATTTTTGATGATAGTTTTAAGAACATTGAATGTTTGCCTAGGCTTGTTGAGGGTAGAAATGTGATTAAAATTCATTTTCGAGCCTAGGGGCAAAATGGTCATTTTGCCAAAGTTTAAGGGCAAAATGGTAATTTTGCTTAAGCATGATTATTGAAATACTTATATTAATGTAGTGATTAAAATGAGTTAATTTGCTATTATAGAGTAAGAGAGACGAGAATCTGCCTCGATCGGGGAAAGGATAAAATCTTGGGCTGAACCGAAGAACTAGCTCATTTTAAAAACGAGGTAAGTTGTATGTGAATTAATGCAATATTATATTAGCATAATTGGGAATGCTTGGAATCATATTGATGTATTATACTCTATTAAATTGGGAAATTTATGTTGAATATGGAAATGCTATCATCCATTATAAGGGTCAGTATAAGACCATGTTTGGAACATGGCATTGGCGTTGATACGAGTGCTAGTGTAAGACCATGTCTGGGACATGGCATCGGCCACATTATGAGGGCCAGTGTAAGACCATGTTTGGAACATGGCATCGGTATTGAGATGAGAGCTAATGTAAGACCATATCTGGGATATGGCATTAGCACCTAGAAGTAATCCCATATAAGGCCATGCTTGGGACATGGCATTGGTATCAAAATAAGACTCCACGTAAGACCAGCTCGAGGATGTGGCATTGGCTTTACACCTATAACAGTGATTATAAACACACGTCTTGATTAACCCATGTGGATGGCGGGATAAGTAGATGAATTTAAAAGTAGAGATGTGAATGATATTTAAGTTAGGTGAATGAATGAATGAATATAGGTACTCGTGAAATGAGTCACAAAAAATTGGCTCAATATGTGACACAGTATGTGCTAGATAAGGGCGATTGTAAGTAAGTATCGTCAAGAAGCCTTGACTTGTGTACGGTTAGCTAATACCATGGATGGATTACTTTTATAAGTACTATGATTGCTATTTATTTCGATGCAACTTACTAAGCTTTATGCTTACCCCTTTTTCATTTCCCTTCTTCCTTGTAGTATTTGTAACATCCAGGAAATGGGCCTATGCACTTTTGATTTAATTATACGAAATGGCATGTCTTATGTGTTATGAATGTATGGTGAATATTTTTGGAAACTTGGAAATGTAAGGAAATGTCTTGTCTTGGAAATGTAAGGAAATGACTTGGAAATGGAAGGAAATGTCTTGTCTTGGAAATGTAAGGAAATGACTTGGAAATGTAAGGAAATGTCTTGTCTTGGAAATATAAGGAAATGACTTGGAAATGGAAGGAAATGTCTTGTCTTGGAAATGTAAGGAAATGACTTGGAAATGGAAGGAAATGTCTTGTCTTGAAATGTAAGGAAATGACTTGAAATGTAAGGAAATGTCTTGTCTTGGAAATGTAAGGAAATGTCTTGGAAATGTAAGGAAATGTCTTAGAAATGTAAGGAAATGCTTTAGAAGTGTCAAGTTTAAAGTTTAAAAGAGGGACATGAAGCAAGGTGGTCTTAAAAGAAAATGTATGTGAAATATGACATACAAATAGCCTTGGTAAAATGGCTACAAGGTGCCACTTAAGGGCCTAGCAAGTGACGCCACATACATAGGCAAATGGGCCAAGGATCGAGTCGCATGGGAAGCAAATAAAGAATTTTATTTTTGCTACAAGGAGCAGAGAGGTGGACGGCATTAAGGCTCTTAAAAGAGGAGTTTTATTCTCTTTAAAATTCGGCAAATAGATAGATAATGATGGGTTATTATTAGTATTATTTTTAATAAGAGATAAGAGATAATTGATGGATTAAATTCTTTTAATTTGAATATATTGATAGTTAAAGAGATAAAGCTATCAAAATAGAAGAGTGATGGCCAAGTAAGGGAGTCTTGGCCTAGTAATTTCGGCAATAAAAAGAAAATGAAGGCCATTCTGCATTATTTTCTGTTCTTGAAAGCTTCTGCCGAATTCTCTCTGCCATTATTCTCTCTTCTCTTTTATTTTTGCCAAGTCGAAAACACCTTGTGTTCTAGCCGAATCCTCCATCTTTATTCTTCTTTCTCTTTTCTTTCTAAATCCATCCAAAAGCCGAAGTTGATTGATCCACAACAAGATAGTCTCCATAGTCGAATATTGCTAAAGGTTCAAGCAAGGATTTTCGATTTCTAAAGTAAGGGTAAGATCTCATTTGATTTCATCCTTTTTTCTTTTAAGAATTGCCGAAATCTAGGACTAACCCCATTAATATCTTGTTGTCGAAACTTTGAAGAGATCTTTCGGGATTTATTCAGTGTCGACTACAAGGAAGGAGAAGTTCTTTTCCCGAAGGTACACCATAAGCCGCGTGTTCCCTAGTTATTCGGTGATTTTCGGGACTTAAAATCCACAAGGTAAGTGTTTATAGCATTCGGCCAAGGCCATGTTTGGTAAATAGATGTGTTTCATTAATTATTCAAAAGCTGAAACTAATCTATTCAAGTAATCTAGTGATTGCCGATTTCAAGAAAGAAGGATACAAAGTTTCCGGCATTTGAGTAGACATCAATCGGCACCAAGGTAAGTTTTGGTTACAATAATCCTTCGGGATTTAGTCCTATGGCCGAATAGGCTTTTACTAAATAGTAAGTGATTAATCAAATGTAGGAACTTAAGATCTAAAGCAGTAGATCGGAATTCTTCGGGAAATCAGTAAATTCGATAAGTTAATCAGGTGTGTACCCTACACTAATCTTAATAGATTTATGGCTTAAACTTGATATATGTGTTAATATGGAAGTGTAAGAATGTGGCTAAGGTACCAGGATATGGTACAAAGTACTCAGGTACGTTTCCTACTCTTACTAGGATTATGAAATATGTTATATTTAACATGTGATAAGTAATAAGAATGTGAAATTTGGCATGTTAATGCATAATATGTATGATATGGGGCATATGGGTTATTGAAAAGGGGAAGTGAATGTGGTGACCTAAGACCACGATATTTGAATGTGGTGACCTAAGACCACGAGATCTGAATGTGGTGACCTAAGACCAGGATATTTGAACATGGTGACCTAAGACCACGATATCTGAGTGTGGTGACCTAAGACCACGAATACTCATAAGGGCGATGAGCACGTCGACTGCAACGACTGCGTTCGATGGTGTGTAGCGGATGGAGGGTTGACTTAGTAGTCCCCACGGTGTGCAGGTTGGTACGGGTGATGTGTAGCGGATGACATCTAGGTTTGGGTTTGGGTTGCATCATTATTTTTATCTGTTATATGAATTGATATGTGACATGATAATGTATGCCTGAATTGTTAAATCTTAGTGTTGGTTACACATTGAGTCTGTTGACTCACCCCGTTGTGGGAACATTTTTCAGGTGATGATCAGTAATGGACCAGGTCGGCAGGAGCTTAGTGGTGGCCATGCCCAGCAAGGAAATTATTATGTGGACTCTTTATTTTTCTAAGTATTTTAAATTTCATTTTGGGTTTTTATTTGAGGTAATAAAGCCATAGTGAACCATGTTATTTTCTGTTTTATTTACTATGTTACGTAATTTTATTTATTGGAGATTAAGTCAGTTTAATTTAAAATAAACTTTAAATATTTTGTCACTTGAAATTAAATGGGTTTCAATATAAAATAAATTTGTTTTCAACTCGAGCCCAACCCAGCAACAAACTTTCTTCAAAACACACAATTTTCCAAAGTAATAAAAGAATTTTTAACCGGTTTACTTCGAGGAACATACCAGATCCGGTCCAGGCTCGTGGGCCGGGTATGGGGTGTTTCAGTTTGGTATTAGAGCCCATTTAAAACTCTCGGCCTGAGGTTTAAGGCCCAAAAAGTTTTCAAATCGAGCCCAAGTAAGTTTTATGAAAATATTTTTTTGGAAATAAGCAGGTTTTTCTGGCATGGCACCTAAGTCTCTGACCCGCAGTCCACCAGGTAAGTACTTCTATCCATTTGTGTGACTTAAGATATGAACTGTAGAAGGGTAGAAATGGAACGTAGAAATAGTATGATAAGTACTTGAACCCTAGGACTAGTTTACCCCAACACTTACATAAGACTTTAATGCCTAATTAAACAAACCTATGGTTAAGTCGCCGAGTTAGGGTGTGGCAACCATTGTTCGCATGTCTAGGATTGGATCCGGAAGAGCCTGGTACTTAAGCAGTCCTAGTGACTCACCTTCTCTTCGCAGGAATCCTACCTGGTGTGTAGTTTCGGTTCACCCTAACCAAGAGGACTCGGTCATAGGCTAAATGCAATAACTAAAACCCGAAAGGGAACTAGCCGTATTTTTATAAAAACCCTAGTTTTAAAACTCTTAAAATTACCCTTTTAATTTGTGAGAACTATTTTTACAAAATTTTTCGAAAAATTTCCGATTTATAAAAATTACCTAAATACCCCTGGTTGTGAAATTACAAAAATGCCCTTGGTTTATAAAATATCCGAACTACCCACAGTTTTAGCAAAAAAAAAAAATTCCTTACTTTATGACAAGTCCAAAAACCCTAATTTGCAACATATCAAAATACCTTGATTTTGGAAAATTACGAAATTGCCCCTAACTTACAAAATTACCAAAATGACCCTAATTTCCAAAATTTTTGCAACATCACCGTTTTGGAAAACAAATTCTCAAAAAGAATCCTCACAGTTTTGCAAATTTTGAAATACCCCTGAATTATTAAGCTTTACCAATTTACCCTGGTTTATTACCAAAATACCCCTGAGTTTCAAAATTACCGAAATACCCTTGGATTTCAAAATTTCAAAAATACCCCCGGAATGCAAAATTACCAAAATACCCTTATTGACAAAATTACCAAGGAAACTAGAAAATCGAATTTAATAATTTAAATGGTACCGTAATTTATTTAATATTTAATTTAATTAAATAAATGGATTTAATAGAATTTAATAGAAATTAAATAGAATAAGAATAGAATTTAATAGAATTCTCTAATTTCTAATTCGAATTTCGAATCCTAAAACTAAAATAATAATAAATAAACAGAGAGCTCTTGTTGAAAAAAAAAATTATGTTTCGTAATTTCATAATCCAAATCCAATTTTTCAATTTTTAGTTAGAATATAATTTTTAAATTATATATAATTTAATTGGACCTTGGATCCAAATCACGAGAATGTATATTCTTCCTCAAATCTTTCGTTGAGAGGTAAAGGATTAAATCCTTATTTTGAAAAATTATGAAAATACCCCTATAAGATAAATTACGAAAATACCCCTAGGATAGGAATAAGGCAAAGAGTGTTCCAATAGTGAATGTGGGTGGTAGATACCACTGAATAAATATGTCTATGTTGATGAATGAATGTGCCTCTATTGAGGAATGAAGGTGTCTCTGTTGATGAATGTGAATGTGATTCTGTGAATTAGAGTAGTGAACTTGAACTGAAACTTTGTGTGATCGAAAGAACTACTTCTAAATATCTTTATTTCATAAAATTGTTCGGGATTAATAAGTGGAACAAAATTCTGATGCATAAAACTTTTTAATTAGATTAAAATCGCGGCGTTAGAAATAAGTTCTAGGGGACGTGAACTTAGAGATTGTGCCTAGGAAGTATGATGGTTCTATTAAGATCAGAGTGCGCAGCATAAGCGTAGTGCGGTGAGTTAAGATGTTCGATTATTCGTTAGTAAGTAATTTCGAGGACGAAATTATTTTTAAAGGGGTAGAATCGTAACATCTCGAAATGGGCCTATGCATTTTTGATTTAATTATACGAAATGGCATGTCTTATGTGTTATGAAAGTATGGTGAACATTTTTGGAAACTTGGAAATGTAAGGAAATGTCTTGTCTTGGAAATGTAAGGAAATGACTTGGAAATGGAAGGAAATGTCTTGTCTTGGAAATGTAAGGAAATGACTTGGAAATGTAAGGAAATGTCGTGTCTTGGAAATAAAAGGAAATGACTTGGAAATGGAAGGAAATGTCTTGTCCTGGAAATGTAAGGAAATGACTTGGAAATGGAAGGAAATGTCTTGTCTTGGAAATGTAAGGAAATGACTTGGAAATGTAAGGAAATGTCTTGTCTTGGAAATGTAAGGAAATGTCTTGGAAATGTAAGGAAATGTCTTAGAAATGTAAGGAAATGCTTTAGAAATGTCAAGTTAAAAGTTTAAAAGAGGGACATGAAGCAATGTGGTCTTAAGAGAAAATGTATGTGAAATATGACATACAAATAGCCTTGGTAAAATGGCTACAAGGCGCCACTTAAGGGCCTAGCAAGTGACGCCACATACATAGGCAAATGGGCCAAGGATCGAGTCGCATGGGAAGCAAATAAAGAATTTTATTTTTGCTACAAGAAGCAGAGAGGTGGACGGCATTAAGGCTCTTAAAAGAGGAGTTTTATTGTCTTTAAAATTCAGCAAATAGATAGATAATGATGGGTTATTATTAGTATTATTTTTATTAAGAGATAAGAGATAATTGATGGATTAAATTCTTTTAATTTGAATATATTGATAATTAAAGAGATAAAACTATTGAAATAGAAGAGTGATGGCCAAGTAAGGGAGTCTTGGCCTAGTAATTTCAGCAATAAAAGGAAAAGGGAGGCCATTCTGCATTATTTTCTGTTCTTGAAAGCTTCTGCCGAATTCTCTCTGCCATTATTCTCTCTTCTCTTTTATTTTTGCCAAGCCCAAAACACCTTGTGTTCTAGCTGAATCCTCCATTTTTATTCTTCTTTCTCTTTTCTTTCTAAATCCATCCAAAAGCCGAAGTTGATTGATCCACAACAAGATAGTCTCCATAGTCGAATATTGCTAAAGGTTCAAGCAAGGATTTTCGATTTCTAAAGTAAGGGTAAGATCTCATTCGGTTTCATCCTCTTTTCTTTTAAGAATTGCCAAAATCTAGGACTAACCCCATTAATATCTTGTTGTCGAAACTTTGAAGAGATCTTTCGGGATTTATTAAGTGTCGACTACAAGGAAGGAGAAGTTCTTTTCCCGAAGGTACACCATAGGCCGCGTGTTCCCTAGTTATTCGGTGAGTTTCGGGACTTAAAATCCACAAGGTAAGTGTTTATAGCATTCGGCCAAGGCCATGTTTGGTAAATAGATGTGTTTCATTAATTATTCAAAAGCCGAAACTAATCTATTCTAGTAATCTAGTGATTGCTGATTCCAAGAAAGAAGGATACAAAGTTTCTGGCATTTGATTAGACATCAATCGGCACCAAGGTAAGTTTTGGTTACAATAATCCTTCGGGATTTAGTCTTATGGCCGAATAGGCTTTTGCTACATAGTAAGTGATTAATCAAATGTAGGAACTTAAGATCTAAAGCAGTAGATCGGAATTCTTCGAGAAATCAGTAAATTCAATAAGTTAATCAGGTGTGTACCCCACACTAATCTTAATAGATTTATGGCTTAAACTTGATATATGTGTTAATATGAAAGTGTAAGAATGTGGCTAAGGTACCATGATATGGTACAAAATACTCAGGTACGTTTCCTATTCCTACTAGGATTATGAAATATATTATATTTAACATGTGATAAGTAATAAGAATGTGAAATTTGGCATGTTAATGCATAATATGTATGATATGGGGTATATGGGTTATTGAAAAGGGGAAGTGAATGTGGTGACCTAAGACCACGATATTTGAATGTGGTGACCTAAGACCACGAGATCTGAATGTGGTGACCTAAGACCACGATATTTGAACGTGGTGACCTAAGACCACGATATCTGAGTGTGGTGACCTAAGACCACGAACTCATACGGGTGATGAGCACGTCGGCTGCAGCGACTGCTTTTGATGGTGTGTAGCGGATGGAGGGTTGACTTAGTAGTCCCCACGGTGTGCAGGTTAGTACGGGTGATGTGTAGCGGATGGCAACTAGGTTTGGGTCCGGGTTGCATCATTATTTTTATCTGTTATATGAATTGATATGTGACATGATAATGTATGCCTGAATTGTTAAATCTTAGTGTTGGTTACACATTGAGTCTGTTGACTCACCCCGTTGTGGGAACATTTTTTAGGTGATGATCAGTAATGGACCAGTGGCACAGGAGCTTAGTGGTGGCCATGCCCAGCAAGGAAATTATTATGTGGACTCTTTATTTTTCTAAGTATTTTAAATTTCATTTTGGGTTTTTATTTGAGGTAATAAAGTCATAGTGAACCATGTTATTTTCTGTTTTATTTACTATGTTACGTAATTTTATTTATTGGAGATTAAGTCAGTTTAATTTAAAATAAACTTTAAATATTTTTTCACTTGAAATTAAATGGGTTTCAATATAAAATAAATTTGTTTTCAACTCGAGCCCAACCCACCAACAAACTTTCTTCAAAACAGACAGTTTTCCAAAGTAATAAAAGAATTTTTAACCGGTTTACTTCGAGAAACATACCAGATCCGGTCCAGGCTCGTGGGCCAGGTATGGGGTGTTTCAGTATTGCCAGGATAACACGAGGATCATGACTGCAGGAGCTCGAAAATCACACTATCGACAACACTTTGGTATAACAATTTTAGACTTGTTTTGAGTATGGCATGTATAGTACTTGGGTATTTTGTCAAGTTGTAATTGTTAGTTAAAATGTTGGTTTTTTAAGTCACTTTGTAAATGGTCTTATAAGTTAGGCAAATACTTGTCAAACTTTTTCTTTTAATGAAGATGAAATTCATGAAGTGTGCCTCTTTTATTACCTTGTATGTTTGAAATGTGTTCTTAGACTTGCTTATGAGATAAGAATTGCATTATTTTGAATAGAAGTATGAGAGTGTGCACTTAGGGAAGCAATGGCTTGGTATATAGCCTGCTAATTACCCACTTAGTGTGACACACGGGCGTGGTCAAAACCGTGTGAAGGCCATGGCCAACACATGGGCGTGTACCCAGGCCGTGTGAAGTCTGCACCTTGCTCATGAAATTTTAAATTTGCCACAGCCATGATACACGGGCGTGTGTATATGCCGTGTGGATTAAGTCAGAATGCTAAGGTTTTACACACGGGGTAGAGCCACGGGCGTGCCATGGCCGTGTGACACAAGTTAGTATAGTCCACGGGCACAAGACAAAGGCATGCCTTAGAGGACACGGACGTCTCTCAAGACACACACGGGCGTGCGGCCCCTGATTTATTAAAAAAATTCTTGAACTCGTGAAAGTTCCTGAGAAGACTCTGATAATCTTCAGAAGTATTTTTAGGGCCTCCGGGGCCAAGTTTATATGAGTAATGTGATTAAAGGAAATTTTATAGCTCTATTTTAGATGTTTGTGTAAGATTTGTTAAGTAATGCCATAAACCCTATTCTGGCTTGAACACGGGTAAGGGGTGTTACACACCACTAAGTCACATGCTCCACTTGTGTCACTTAAACGCACACAAATATACTTAAACCCTACTGCAACCAGCCCTCTCCCCTTAAGAGCCAAAAACTAAAATTTTCCCAAGGCTCAGACTCAAACCCAGGCCTCCTTAGAACCCACAAATACACTCAAATAGCTAGCCGTTCAAGCACAACATGAATTTTAAGCAAAACTACGGCCCCTAACTTTTGGGACATTACAGCTCTCATAGCTTAGTAAGTCATAAGCAAATAAAGAACAAATAAACATTTGCATTTAAATCAACTAATCAAAATCACATATACATTAACCAATTATACAATTAATATGTTTACAACCCAGATATTATCACATTTACAATATCCATATAACATTCACTTTCAAACTCACATATACTCATAAGCATATACAAATTTATCTTTTATCATTTCCAATTCATGTATCAATCATAATCATATACTTACCTTGTTCTCATATACAAATTACAAAGTACATACCTGAACCTTTTAGTTCATTTTCACATCTAATCTCATCTCGATAATACCCGTTGAACCATTTGGAATTATTAAGGATACTCAGATAATCGGAAGGCTCGTACAATGCCAATGTCCCAGACGTGGTCTTACATGTAATCACATATTGATGCCACTGTCCCAGATAGGGTCTTATGAATGCCAATGTCCCAGAATGGTTTTACACGTAAAGACAAATTGATGCCAATGTTCCATACATGGTCTTACACGAAAACACATATCGAAAATCCTATGTCATGACATATGTATCATAACTATTCCTAAGGTTCGTACGGGGCTTTCAAACATTGTATCTCAAACATTTCAGGCTCGTAAATATTGCTCCCTTGCTCATTTCATTTTAGCATATTAATTTACACAAATAACAATACAATTCAGCACTATTAATTTAGACACAATAAAATTGAACAACATTTATTTATTTATGAACTTACATCGAATATTGACAGATGAAATCAACTACTCGACTGATAAACCATAATATGTTCATATATTAATCCTACATTTAGCATACTTTTGGATGATTTATTCCCTGAATTGTGGAATTTGGTGCTCCTAATCCTTTAATTTCATGTTTTATACTTAGGAAAGCACCGGAGGATGAAAAGAACGAGAAACGGGCCAAAAACGGAGAAAATGGTCCAAAGTACAAAATGCACATGGCCTGGGCCTAAGCCACACAGGCGTGCTTCCTCAACAGACCCAAACACAGCCCAGCCTCGATTTATACGGGCGTGTCCCTGCCGTGGAATTTACTCGAAGAATGCCAGTTGATTCATCTCAAGAAGCGGGAGTTATACTCAAGACGAAATATCTTCCCTTCTATTTCCTTTAGGGGGTTTTAGGGTTTTTCTTATGTTTCGTTTTATATTTTCTTCTGAGATGTATTCTTTTATTATTATGAACTTAACCCATCAAATACCTGAGGGGATGAAACCTAAGACAAATCTTGTTATTGTTTTCTGAACTATATGATAAATACTTGATTTATTCTTAACTATGTGTTCTTAATTCTTGTTTTAATATTTCAGGATATTGATTCAAGTATTGATGTGCATAAGCAGTGGAGAAATATTCCCTGTTTAAGAGTAGATCTAGCATTGTAAAGCGGAGTTGATCACAACCTTAGAGATAAGATGACAAAAATCTGCCGGATTAGGGTCAAACCTAATATGGGAGTCACATAGAACGAGTTAATGCAATTCTAGGGGTTTTAATTAGAAAGAGATTTCAATTAATTAACCTAGGGTTAGATGTTAGTAGCCTCAAGAGAGGTATTCATATAAATTAGGGAATCCTACGGATCAAGTCAAGTGAATAAATCGTCTGGTTCAGAGTTAGATAACAAGTGTTGTCTAGGTGGATTCTTCCTTGAGTATTATCTTTATCAATTGGTTTTTCCCAAAAGTATTTTCCCCAATTCCTTCTCTTTGTCTTAGCATTCTTAGCTTAGTATGTAACACCCTAAACCCGGCCTACAAGTTATGACCGGGTCTGGCATGTCACATAAAAGGGTTGTTTAAAAACTAAGCGATTGTTAAGAATTTCAAGTTTAATTATTTATTCGCTTGTTATCCTTTTGTTAACATTTTGGAAAACGGTTACTAAGGGTTAGGAAATTCCCGTATTGAACATTTAATAATAATAGGCAGTAATTAAATTAAAAGCTACACCAAACAAAATACCAAATTTAAAGTTAAAGTGGCCTGATTACATAACAAAATCCCAATTAAAAATAAGTTTAACTAAGAGAACGAGTTTACGAGAAAAACATTGTATGGCCACCACAAGTCTGTCTCGACTCCCAAATTCGCGATCTAAAGATTACCTGCAAAATTAAGTAGAGGGGTGAGTCACCGAGACTTAGTGTGCACATTGGGCCTTAGCCCACTCAGTATAGCATATAACACATCTATGCAATGTAGCCCAGCCCAACCTAGTTTTCCATCCACTACACACCTGAATCATCCAAACATCTGTGGCATTATGCCAATGTGGTCCTTGACCACCGTGGTCCCAGATCACACGTGACAACAATCACTCGTGACAAAGTCACTAAAACATATAATCGTGGGGCCAACCCACTGTGGTCTTAGACCACCATGACGATCTCTGAAAAATTACGCATACATGGGGCCAACCCACTGTGGTACTTGACCACAGAGACAAGTCACTGATATAAGCATACGTGGTTTCAACCATAGTGGTACTTAGACCACTCGTGACAATAGTCACTTGATTATCACTTCTTCTTCCATTCAATTCCCGAGCCCATGCTCTTTTCATCATGCTAATTATGAATGCAACATACTCTTAATGGGAAACAGTTAATAATGACATACATGCATACAATCAAGAATATCATCATAGAAGAACTTACCCGATGTATCCAACCTTACCCATAAGGGTATCTCGACTATCAGATTAGCCATTTCAGCTTTTAGCCAATACAATTAATAATACAACTACAAAGAGGCGTGTGAGTAATACACACTATCATGCTAATCAACTCCTAAGGGTATAACAGTAATTTTACCCACCAAGGGTATTTCGATAATTTTCCCCTATAACGGCCTTTCTGAAGGCCCAGTGTTGCTTCGAGCAACACAGCTACCATTTTTGGTCATTATCGGACTATTGGGCCTAAAACCTGATTTCGGCCTATTCGAGCCCACACGCTCGTGTGGCCCATCTAGCACTAATCTAGCCACGTATATGAGATCCACCTAGTCTAGTCCAATATATATTACACAATCATACAATTTACTCATATGGGCCCACGGGCCCATTGGGCCTTCTTCGGCCCATCGTGGCCTAAGCAGCCTCAACCTACAAGAATACTAATGGTGGCCTCAACTATCGCGTTGAAGCCCTACACATGTACTCGCACGCTCGTGTGGCTACTATTGCCGTGACCAGCATTTCGGCATTTGCTGCTCTACAACTAGAGTAGAGAGAATTACACACCATATAGGAATCTGAAGCTGCTAAACCGCACTCCGAAGCTCCTATGCCCAAACACCCACCAAGGTATATTAACTCACCTCATAGAGTGCTCTATATATAGCTAGCTTCTCACCTTCCTTCTTTGTATCTTTCCGATGTGGGATCCCTCCGCTAGTAGAGTTTAAATCCAACTCAAACTCTGGCCGTCCAATCCGTAAAATAATTACTCCCTTGCTTTCCATGAGATTCGAACCCAGGCTCTCTCATCAGCCTATTCACGCCACTTGCCACTAAGCCACCAGCTCCTCTTGTGTCTTAAAACATGCCCAACTAAATATAACCACATGGCCAAGGTCTAAATACATTTAATAAAATAATCTAAAAGAAATGCAAGTTCCACGCCTTGAACCTTGGACCTCCTTCCTTCCCTGTGGTGTCACTCCCTTGCCTCTTATGTGGTGTCATTTTGCCACTACACCACACACTCCACTTGTGTCATTTTTCTCCACATTTTATTCTTAAAGCCTACCTACTAACTCCCAGGTTTTTTCCGCCTAAAACCAAAATTTTCCTAAAGCCTAAATTTGATCCCGAGACTTCATAGAAGCCCCCTAACCTCCCAAAATCACTTACCTAATAGGTCCAACTTGCATTTAAGCCGATCTCTTGTTCCTAAAAATTTAAACGCTCTTAAGCTCGGGGCCCAATAGGCCCAATTCTCCTAGGCCCAATATTGGGATGTTGCAAATCTACCCCCTTAAAGAAATTTCGTCCTTGAAATTTCCAACTGTAAGTACAGTCACACATCCTAACCTACCACACTATGATCTCGCTGCGCACTCTGATGCTAATATCCTATCACATACTCAAAACACCTAACCATTAAAGCAAACAGATATCTCATAGGCAACCAATTCCTTTAACCAAACCAAAATACGCACAGAACAAATACCAAAAATACAGTCATTTTATCATCATATCACTAATCATAAAATAAGGGAACTTACGGATTTGGTGCCAGAGACTCGTGGTGCCATACTTCAAATAAAGACATCCATTTCTAAATCAAATTTCAAACAACTTTGAAAAACATTTTCGAACCAATTCCACAGCCGAGTTTTGTAACTGGGCTCTGATACCATAATTGTAACACCCCAAACCTGACCTAAAACTTATGACCGGATCTGGCATGTCACATAAAAAGGTTGTTTAAAAACTGTGCGTATGTTAAGAATTTCAAGTTTAATTATTTATTCGCTTGTTATCCTTTTGTTAACATTTTGGAAAACGATTATTAAGGGTTTAGGAAATTCCCATATTGAACATTTAATAATAATAGGCAGTAATCAAATTAAAAGCTAAACCAAACAAAATAACAAATTTAAAGTTAAAGTGGCCTTATTTACATAACAAAATCCCAATTAAAAATAAGTTTAACTAAGAGAACGAGTTTACGAGAAAAACATTATATGGCCACCACAAGTTTGCCTCGGCTCCCAAATCCAAGATCTAACGATTATCTGCAAAATTAAGCAGAGGGGTGAGTCACCGAGACTCAGTGTGTAAATCCCCTGATAACGCAATATGGCCTTAAGCCCACAGATGCACATTGGGCCTTAGCCCAGTCAGTATAGCATATAACATATGTATGCAATGCAGCCCAGTCCAACCTAATTTTCCATCCTCTATACACCTGAATCATCCAAACATCCGTGGCATTATGCCACTCTAGTTCTTAACCACCGTGGTCCCAGACCACTCGTGATAACAGTCACTCATGAAAAAGTCACTAAAACATATAATCGTGGGGCCAACCCACTGTGGTCTTAGACCACCGTGACGATCTCTGACAAATTACGCATATGTGGGGCCAACCCACTATGGTACTTGACCACAGAGACAAGTCACTGATATAAGCATACGTGGTTTTAACCACCATGGTACTTAGACCACTCGTGACAATAGTCACTTGATTATCACTTCTTCTTCCATTCAATTCCCGAGCCCATGCTCTTTTCATCATGCTAAATATGAATGCAACATACTCTTAATGGGAAACAATTAATAATGACATACATGCATACAATCAAGAATATCATCATAGAAGAACTTACCCGGTGTCTCCAACCTTACCCATAAGGGTATCTCGAATATCATATTAGCCATTTTGGCTTTCAGCCAATACAGTTAATAATACAACTACAAAGAGGAGTGTGAGTAATACACACTATCATGCTAATACTCCTAAGGGTATAACAGTAATTTTAACCACCAAGGGTATTTTGGTAATTTACCCCTATAACGGCCTTTTTGAAGGCCCACTGTTGCTTCAAGCAACACGGCTACCATTTTTGGTCATTACCAAACTATTGGGCCTAAAACCCATTTTCGGCCCATTCAGGCCCACACGCTCGTGTGGCCCATCTAGCATTAATCTAGCGACGTATATGAGATTCACCTAGTCAAACCCAATATATATTACACAATCAAACAATTTACTCATATGGGCCCACGGGCCCATTGGGCCTACTTCGGCCCATCGTGGCCCAAGCAGCCTCAACCCACAAGAATACTAATGGTGGCCTCAACTATCGCGTCGAAGCCCTAAACGTGTGCTCGCACGCTCGTGTGGCTACTATTGCCGTAACCAGCACTTTGGCATTTGCCACTCTACAACTAGAGTAGAGAGAATTACACACATTATAGGAATCTGAAGCTGCTAAACCGCGCTCCGAAGCTCCTACGCCCAAATGCCCACCAAGGTATATTAACTCACCTCATATAGCTAGCTTCTCACCTTCCTTCTTTGTATCTTTCTGATGTGGGATCCCTCCACTAGCAGAGTTTAAATACAACCCAAACTCTGGCCGTCCAATCCGCAAAATAATTACTCCCTTGCTTTCCATGAGATTCGAACCCAGGCTCTCCCATCAGCCTATTCACGCCACTTGCAACTAAGCCACTAGCTCCTCTTGTGTCTTAAAACATGCCCAACTAAATATAACCCTATGCCCAAGGTCTAAATCCATTTAATAAAATAATCTAAAGGAAATGCAAGTTCCACGCCTTGAACCTTGGACCTCCTTCCTTCCCTGTGGCGTCACTCCCTTGCCTCTTATGTGGCGTCACTTTGCCACTATACCACACACTCCACTTGTGTCATTTTTCTCCATGTTTTATTCTTACAGCCTATATATTAACTTCCAGGGTTTTTTCCGCCTAAAACCAAAATTTTCCTAAAGCCTAAATTTGATCCCGGGACTTCATAGAAGCCCTCTAACCTCCCAAAATCACTCACCTAGTAGGTCCAACTTGCATTTAAGCTGATCTCTTGTTCCTCAAAATTTAAACGCTCCTACGCTCGAGGCCCAATAGGCCCAATTCTCCTAGGCCCAATTTTGGGAAGTTTCATAGTAGCTAGTTAGTTTTAGATTAAATAACAATTTCCTTTAATTATTAGGCTAAATAATAAAAAGAAAGTTAGTATTAGTACTTTTGGTTACTTTGGGTTTGACATTTAGGTCTTGCCACTAAACTATATTACTGTTCGATAGGTGCGCTTGCCTCAAGTCATTGTAACAGTTAGTTTCTAGGCTCGATCATTTGTTGTATAAATTTTAAGACTCTAACACACGATCATCGACTACTTTCGACTTCCCCCGATGTAATTCTAATTTCTTTCATTCTTGATATAAATAAATTCAAATTTAACTAATTGAATCACAAAGTCATTCAATTTAATCCAAAAACACATATTTAGGCCTTTTTACACTTAAGCCCCTAAAATTTACATTTTTCACAATTTAGTCCTTATTTCATAAAACACAAAATACACATAATTTCACTACTTCATGCTTAGGCCAAATCTTCCTCATGCTCATACAAGTCCATTTATTTCATTTATTTCACATCTTAGTCCTTCAAAATATTAATTTCACAATTTAGCCCAAATTACAGAAATTCATCAAAAATCCCAAAGACAAAACATTATAATCTATCACATATCTTTTATTTTCTATCATCAAACAACAAAAATCACAAGCTATCATCAATGGCAAAACACAATTTCATCATCAAAATAAAAATTTAAAACATGGGCTTTGTAGTTCTCGAAGCAACAATCACAAAAACGTAGAAATTATCAAAAATCGAACAAAACTTATACCTTAAATTTTGCTTGAATATAGCCGAATGAAGCTTGTTCTTTTTCTTTCTTTTCTTTTGTATTTTCGGTGGTGGATGAACATATTATAGCCATTTTTCATGTTTGTTTTATTAATAAACATAATAGTTATCTATTTCCATTTTTACCCTTAATGAAACATTAATGAAAAACATTTAGATCATGGACATAGTTGTCCACTAAATTAATAATGGCATAATAACCTTTTAAGGACTTATAATAAATTAAATAATAGCAATTTAGCACACTAACAAATAGAATGCCACTTTTACCTTTTATGCAATTAAGTCCTTTTATCAAATTAAGCACACAAATTGATAAATTAAATCACAGAATTTTCACACATGTCAATTCACATACTATAAGCACGAAAAATAATATTCAAATACTTTTCTGACTCGAATTTGTGGTCCCAAAACCACTATTCCAACTAGGGTCTAAACCGAACTGTTACAATCAGTTTGCGGATGAAATGATGTACTAAATTCAACCTTGTCCCCAGAGCTTCTTGCAATTTCTTCCAAAATCGTGATGTAAACATCGGATCTCTATCTGAAATAATTGAAACTGGCACCCCATGCAATCTACCAATATCAGAAATATACAATTCAACTAATTTATCAAGCGAATAATTAGTACGTAACGGAATGAAATGTGTTAATTTTGTCAGTCGATCTACGACAACACAGATAACAACTTTCTTCTTTGAAGATAGGGGCAATCCCGATGCAAAATCCATCGTAACTCTATCCAATTTCCACTCTGGTATCATCACAGGCTGTAGTAATCCCGAAGGCACCTAATGTTCGACTTTTACTTGTTGACAAACTAAACATCTTGATATAAACTCTAAAATGTCTCGTTTCATACCCGACCACCAATACAACTGTTTCAAATCATTGTACATTTTAGTACTCCCCGGGTGAATAGATAGACAACTACTGTGTGCTTCATTCAGAATTTTCTATATAAGCTCTGGATCTCTCGGTATGCGAACTCTACCTTGGAACAATAAGGAATCATATGATCCGATCTGATCGTCTGAATCACTAGTCAACTCACATTGCATTCTTTTTGCATGCAATTCATTATCATACTTCTGAGCTTCGCAAATTTGCTGAAGAAATACCAGTTTAGCTTTCAACTCTACTAGAACTGAACCATCATCAGATAAGGTTAACTGAGTATTCATCGCTCTCAAAGAAAAAAATGATTTTCTACTCAGAGCATCCGCGACTACATTCGCTTTCCCCGGATGATAATCAATCACTAACTCATAGTCTTTTAGCAACTTTAGACATCTTCGTTGTCGCAAATTCAGATCTTTTTGGGTCATTATATATTTCAAGCTTTTGTTATCGATAAAGATGTTACACTTTTCACCGTAAAAATGATGTCACCAAATTTTCAATGGGAAAACAATAGCGGCCAACTCTAAATCATGTGTCGAATAATTCTTTTCATGCGGCTATAATGTGTAGGTTTGTGCAAGTGTACACAATTGTTATCAAGTAATAAGTAAGTATCGAGTTATCATCTCCACAAGGATTGTATTTGTGCTAAGTCACTTAATTTGTAAAATTACATTAACAATTTGGTAAATAAAAACAAAATATAGTTGAGAAGTGGTCTTTAAAATATATTAAACTAAATGCATGATCCCTAATGCAAATTATCCTAAGTATGCAAACTATATGAATGAAATAGATTTTAGTAAAATTAAACATAATTTGTAACAAATATAACATAAATAAACTAGGACAATTACTTTAATTAAACTCAATTTATTATCAACATGCTTAATAACATTCGAAAAAACATTCCATGGCAACTTTATCTTTCATGAGTTTGGAAACCATATTAGGTCCTTTCGGAATCCTTTACTTAGTAAATACGCATTTTACTGATCCTCATTTACTAAGTGTTTCTTAGCATTCGTGTAAGGTAACAGGGATGTGTCAGGTTTGAAATAGTTTAACCACACAAATTGTAACATCCCTAACCCGAGACCGTCACCGGAACAGGGTTAAGAGGCATTACCAATCAAACGGAACCTTTAACATCCAGAAATTTCAACACAAAGTCAATCATTACTGTTCGCATTCAATTACAAACATAGTGTCCCTTAAATGAGTCATCAAGGCCCTAGGCATGCTTATAAACCGAGTCAGGACTAAACTCTGACACATACAAAATTCCATGAAAATTTGAAACTTTTCTAAAATACAGGGGAGACACGCCTGTGGGAGGAGACCGTGTTCCCTCCACGGCTTCTAGACAACCCCGTGTGTCCTTCCGTGTCTATATACTGACTATACCAACACGGTCACTAGGCACGGCCATGTGCCATGGCCATGTACTTTTAGGTCCTATACTGACTTCCCCTCAACGGCCACCAAGCACGCCCGTGTCGAGGCCGTGTATTTTTATGCTAGCTACTGACTTGTACACCATGGCCAGATGACACGCCTGTGTCGAGGCCGTGTGATTTTAGGCTGCATCCTGTCAATTTACCCACGGTCTAAGGCACGCCCGTGTGCCACAACCGTGTGACATTATAGGCCATTTACAAGGCTAACATGCCAACCAAATGATTCTAACCTATAAGCATCATTTACCAAAACTTATCAAGCATATATGGCAACCAAAAACATAACAAATTGCCATTCAAATCATGCATTCAGTACCAATTCCCACCGTGTCAATATCAAAGACTAAAACTCATATCATCACAAGTATATTACAATCAATATTTAACATAATTTCTTCTCAACACCAAGTTACCATTCATAAATCAACTTCTCAAACCACAAACCATGCCAAAAGATGCATCACATATATACCAAGTCATTCATGCTAAAACTAACACATATCTAGCCACATCTCATGGCTACTACAAATCTCAACCATGATTCAAATGACTAGCCTGTACATGCCATATCTTAACTATATACATCTTTCCAAAATACCCTAAAATAGATTGCCAATAGTGTGACTGAGAAGCTGACGATCCCCTGATCTGAGCTAGCTTTACTGACACTGCAAAGCAAAAAAAAAATCACAAAGAAAGCTTATAAAGCTTAGTAAGTTCTTAACATAATACATAATATCGTCAATTCAAATTAACATATACAATAGCCATCACAAAGATCATTTCTCAGATACTCATACCATAGTTAAAATGCTCATTTCTTCAATCATAGCTCGATTATACTCATCAACCACAAAGGTTCAATACATACCTTAGCTACACATAGTTGTTAAGCCACCAAACTATTCAAAGCTCGATAGTACTTGTTGATCATCCTTTAATTTCCATTCAATATAATCGCACACATAGTGCTATATGCATAATCATAACATTTTTGTTATCGCACACTTAGTGCCTAGTCTCTTAACTGACCTATCTCAGTGTCGCACACACAGTGCCAAGTCAATAAGCCGTAGCTTTCATATCATCGCACACTCAGTGCCATTCATTTCTGTTTCAATTTTTCATTTCGCAAACTTAGCGCCATCAGCTTATCCTTGCACATAGCATCTCGATTTCATACACATATACACATTTATTTCATAATACTAAACATATCTTAATAACATGTATTATATCCGAACTTACCTCGGACGTCGACTATTGATACGGTCGATTAATCGAACACTTTATCTTTGCCTCGATCTCGATCCGAAACTCTTCTCTCTTGGTCTATACACATTTAAAATCAATCCATTCAATCACCATTTCATTTAATTTAGTCCACACACACAATTAGGGCATTTTTCATAATAGCCCTTATATTTTCACATTTCGACACTTTAGTCCCTATTTCACAAAATCATCAAATACACCAAATTTCAATATACATGTGCTTAGCCGAATTCTTCTTATACCTATACAAATCCACACATTTCATTTATTTCACATTTTAACCCTTCAATTTACTATTTTCACAATTTAGCCCTAATTAGCTAAATTCACCAAAAATTCAAAAAGCAACACATATTAATCCAACACCAAGTTCTCATATTTTACTTCTAACTAGCACATAGCTCATATGTACATCAATGGCTCATCACAAAACATCATCAATTCATGAAATTACAACATGGGTTAGCTAGAGCACAAAGCAACAATTACAAAAACGTAGAAATTGTCGAAAACCGACTCAAAATCATACCTTAATCAAGCAAATTCCTAGCCAAAAATCACAAAGTCTCTAACCCTCCCCTTCTTTTCCTTATTTCGGTGAAAGATGTATGAATAATATGAGCATTTTGGCTTTATTTTGTTTATTATAACATTAATAATCAAATACCAATTTTGCCCTTAATGAAATGTTTATGAAAATCATTTAAACTATGGGCATATTTGTCCATCAACCACTCCACTACTAAATAATGGGTCAATTGCTTCAAAAGGCCTCCTTAAGATAAAGACATCAACACTTAGGTACTTATAAATCAGCACACAGCTTTTACTCTTTACGCGATTTAGTCCTTTCTCTTAATTCGACATATAAACGATTAAATTATCACACAGAATTTTCACACAGACTATATCACATATCATTCACAAAGAAAATATCATTAAAATAATTTTACGACCTCAGATTTATGGTCTCGAACCACTATTCCGACTAGGGTCTAAACCAGGATGTTACACAAATCTAAAAACTACGCAGATAACAGAGCTTGGTCCGAGTTGCTATGCAACCTACAATTTAATCAAGTCAGGATTTAAATTAAGCATGCACATTTCAATTATGTGTCCATTAGCTGTCGTCTGGTCAGGATCGCTCAACTAATTCAGGTGCATTTCAATCATGTATGAACGAAATACAGACTTGATTTTAATTGAAAAACATGACCGGTTGAGGCCAAACATTATAAGCATGAATCAAATAAATATTATTTAATCAAAGCAATCATCCTAGCTTAAATAAAATTAAGCTAATATTGTTGTAAACAAGAACAAAGAACACATAGCAAACATCTTTAGCTTAAATTAAAGAAAAGGAAGATTAAACCTAATTCAGAGTGGCTGTCACCCAAGACTCTGATTGACGAGGCTCTTTTGTTCCTTTGCTTTTCTTGTTTACGAATAGCTCTCCAAGGTGGCCGACCAAGGGTTCTTTAAGAGGCTTAATTGCTGACATCTCTATGAAGAGATGATGCTAGGTGTGGGAATGAAAAAGGCTAAGAGAATTTGGAGAGAAGAGAGAATGATGAATGATGAGAATGAATGGGGAATGATTGAGGAATGATGAATGAGGGAATGAGAGGGTCTTATTTATAGGTGAGGAGAGGGAGATAGTTTGCAAAAAATAGTGGATGTTAACCTCTTCAAATCTCCTCAAATTGTGGCCGGCCATGCTTAGTGGCTTTTTACTTTATTTTTTGCTTCATTTTTAAGCAATTTTGGATGCCACACAACTCAGGACTAAGACTCGGTCAATCATAAATCTTCGAGCAAATCTCTAATTTCTTCAACACTGCAAGGACCTTGTGTAATTAAACCAAAGAATGGTTTAAATGGACAGCGATATGTAGTCGAATATTGGATTGACTTGGTCTCTAATTTGGATGGTTTTGTAATCCAGCAAAGCTATCATACCTGTCCAGAATAAATCAACAAGTTAGAGGACCAAAGAATAAAATTTGTCCAATTTAATTAATTAGTTAAAATCCAAATTATTAATGAAATATTTTAAAATGAATTATTAAATATAATTTTATATTTTATTATTTAATTTAATCATGCATGGCCCACTTTATGTCTTAAAAATATAATATATTCAAATTAATATAAAATAAGCCATTTATTGCATGAAAATTATATAGTAAAGCATAAAATCACATTTTTATAATTTCTAAGTCCTAATTTCATATTTTCACATATTTCATTAATTTATTAAACAATTACATAGTTTTAACAACGGATTTAAGTAAAAAGGTGATAAATTACATAGGAAAAATCCTATATATTTTTTCGTTTACAACAGCTTTAACTATCTGGAGGCATAAGCTATCACTTTTCCTTCTTGCATCAAAACACAACCCAAACCGTTCAATGATGCGTCGCTGTAAATCACAACCTCTTTACCTGACTCAGGTTGAACCAAAACTGGTGCCTCAGTTAACAATGCTTTCAACTGATTAAAACTATGTTCACATTTCTCTGACCACTCGAATTTTACATCTTTCTGTAGCAATCTGGTCATCGGTGTACTAATCATCGAGAATCCTTTAACAAAACATTGATAATAACAAGCTAATCAATAAAGCTTTTGACTTCGTATACATTTCTCAGTGGTTTCTAATCAACAACTGCGGAAATCTTGCTCGGATCAACTCGTATACCTTCTGCTGAAACAATGTGTCCTAGAAATCCAACCTCTCGGAGCCAAAACTCGCATTTACTGAATTTAGCAAATAGTTGCTTATCTCTCAATGTTTGAAGAAAAATTCTCAAATGCTCAGCATGCTCAGACTCATCTCGTGAATAAATCAGAATGTCGTCAATGAATACAACAACGAATCTGTCTAAATACGATTTAAAAATTTGATTCATCAAATCCATAAAAATGACAAGAGCGCAAGTTAATCCGAAAGGCATAACCAGAAATTCATAATGTTCGTACCTCGTTCTGAACGCAATTTTCGGCACATCTAAATCTTTAACTCGCAACTGATAATAGCCAGATCTCAAATCAATCTTTGAGAATATCGTTGCCCCTTTCAACTGATCAAACAAGTCATCTATTCTTGGGAAAGGACACTTATTATTTATCGTAACCTTTTTGAGTTGTTGATAATCAATACATATTCTCATTGGTCCATCTTTCTTATTTACAAACAACACCGGCGCACCCCATAGCAAAAAACTAGGTCGTGTAAAGCTTCTACCTGTTAACTCTTGTAATTGAGCTATCAACTCTTTCAACTCTTTCAACTCTATTGGAGCCATTCTATATGGAGCTATAGATATCAATGATGTTCCTGGCACTAATTCAATAGCAAACTCGACCTCTCTGATCGGTGGTAACCCAGGCAACTCTTCTCGGAACAAATTCGGAAACTCACAAACTATCAACACTGATTCAATTTTTGATTCAGACACTTTTGTATCCAGCACATACGCAACGTAAGCTTGGCAACCTTTTCTCACACATTTCTGAGCTGACATAGACGAAATCACAACAGGTAATTCTCTTGATTCATCTGATTCAATTTGAATGATTTCACTATTCTGATATTTCAAATCAATAATCTTTCATCTACAATTCACAACAGCATCATGCATAGTCAACCAATCCATTCCTAGAATTTCATCAAACTCATCAAACAGTAATAGCATTAAATCAGTCAGAAAACAGTAACCCCAAGTCATTAAAGGACAATTCTTGCAAACTTTATCAACTAATACATACTTACCTAAGGGGTTCTATACTTTAATCACAAACTCAGTAGACTCAACAGGAAAACTCTTATTAGACACCAAATTCATACAAATATACGAATGAGTTGATCCAGGATTAATCAAAGGAATCACATTAGTTTCATAAAGAGATAATATACTGGTGATAACATCTGGTGATGACGTGTCTTCACGAGTTCAAATAGTGTAAGCTCTAGCAGGTGCTCTCACTTCAGATCTTATAGTCAAATATTTTGTTGTGCCTCTAATACCTGTCACATTTCCCGTGTTTCTAGGTGGTCTTCCTCTGATGGCTGTATTACTTGATCTTGCACTCTGATATTTGTCTTTCTCGAATAACTCAAGACAATCCCAAATAAAATGATCTGGCGAACCACATTTGTAACAAGCTTTATTACTTTTATTCCAGCATTCTTCAAAATGTCGTCTCCCACACTGTTGACACTTGGGTTTATTGTTTCTCATACTGCCAATACCTGATACTGATGTAGCTTGAGCTTTAGGAATTGAGTATTGCTTTCCTCGATCTCTACTTGGATATCCCACTGAAGCACTCGAACGAGTATACATGTCTTTGAATTTCTTTGACAAAGATTGACATGATTTATTCATCGATCTTTTTCTCGAGTCTCTAGCCTTTGAATCTGCTTTTCTCTTTTATTTGCTAAGCTCCTCAGCTTTGCAAGCTCTATCAACCAAGACAACAAATTCTTTCAATTATAGAATTCCTACTAGAAGTTTAATATCCTCGTTTAACCCATCAACGAATCGTTTGCACATGATTTCTTCAGTAGAAACATACTCCCAAGCATACTTTCTTAATCTTACAAATTCTCTTTCATACTCAGTCACAGTTATACGGCCCTGTTTCAGTTCTAGAAACTCTTTGTGCTTTTGATCGAGAAATCTCTGACTTATGTATTTCTTCTTGAACTCAGTCTGAAAGAATTTCCATATGACTCTTTCTCTAGGTACCACTCATACTAGAGTATTCCACCACTGATACGCAGTGTCCCTCAATAACGAAATAGAACATTTTAAACACTCGGCTGGCATGCACGAAAGTCCATCGAATACCTAAATAGTATTTTCAAGCCAAAATTCAGCTCTCTCGGGATCACCATCAATAGTAGCTATGAACTCTTCAGCCCCGTATTTTCGGATCTCATCAACTGGCAGCTTATTCAGTCATAGAAGCTCCACACCTTGAAGGGTTACGAGAACCGGTTGAGGATTAGGTGGGGTGGAGGTTGTTGAGCAGCTAGATTTGTTCGAACAAACTCCGTAAACCACTCGTTCATCATTTGGAAGAAGGCTTCTTTAGCCTCTCCTACCTGGCTACCCGATACGGGTCTCGACACAGATTGTGCTACTCCATGAAATGAGGCAGGCGCATTACTTTCTACATCATCAGCTACAGCTCGATTGGGATCTATTTACTATATGAAAACACAGTTTAAAGTGTCAGGAGTCATCTCACTATCACAGGTTATATAGATGACATGTATAGCTAGACTCTCACACACGCTACGTTAGTCCTAGAATCGACTAAACTGTAGCTCTGATACCAATAAATGTAACACCCTTAACTGTATTCAAAGCCAAAATAGGGTTACAGAGCATTACTGAACATACTATACAATTACACATACATTTTTAATTTCATGTAATTATCAATCAATAACATTCATATCATCCCTAATACGAGCTTACGTGGCCCAAAACATGCATTCAGGGTGGTTCGGAACCAAACTGATAACTTTGAAAACTTTAATAACACTTAGAATTTTTTTCCAAAAACAGGGGACACATGCCCGTGTATCTCCCACGGCCAAAGTCACTCCCGTGTCACAGGCCGTGTGGACATTCGAAATGGAAGCACATGGCTGTGTCCCAGCCCATGTCCAACCCAGTGTAACTCCCTGACTTGGGTCACACGACCAACACACACGCCCGTGTGGCTAGCCCGTGTGCCCTAAAAATGGCCATACATGTCCGTGTGCCATAGAGTTTTATCAATCCTATAGGGTATACTAACTTATGCCACACGGCCAAGTCACACACCCGTGTGTGAGGTCGTGTGGAGCATACTGGCTTGGTTTTTAATTCAACACCAGGGGACACACGGCCGTGTACATGATCGTGTGTCACACACGACTGAGACACACACTCGTGTCTCTGCTTGTGTGGACAGAAATAGGTTATTTACCAAGCCATTTTTCCACTCAAACTTTTGCACACCAACATCAATCCAATTGACACCAATACATAGCATAATTTAGCATTTAAACCAACCAATACAAGCCTAATTCAAGCATATTCTATACCATTTCAATACCAACCAATCTAAAACACATCCATACCATAATATGCCACTCAATTCATATCAAATTTAATTAACTCAAAACATCAACATGAACACTTTCAAATTTTGCATCATTTAGCCTAATCTCATAAACGTGCTAAGTTCATTTCTCATCCATTTAGTACTTCTAATTTCCAAATACCAACTAACATCACATTACCATATTCAAGCATACAAAAAGAACCGTATACACAAATATATATCCAACCAACCCAGCCAAGTTAAGCCAACTCTCATGGCTATATATACAAACCAAAACATAGACATTTAAAAGGCAATTCAATGGCGAAATTCACTACCAAACTACATATCAAAATGACCAAAATCCTATACATTCCATATGACTAAAACTTAGTTTCAAAAGTACCAAGGTGATAACTGGATAGTGTGACGAAGTCTCCCACGATCCCCAAATCCGAGCTAGCTTTGAAATCACTATAAAACACGAAAAATTAAACAAAGTAAGCTATAAAGCTTAGTAAGCTCGTATGAAAATGATAAGCAAGTCTCACCATTCATTTACCGTTCAAATTAAATGACATAATATGCAACAATGCATTAATATCAAGCAAGCATGAAATTAACCACATACATGATCATAAACTCACAACTTCCTTTAACTCATTGCTCGTGTAGTTTTCCGTACATACCTGTACTGACACGCATCTATTTCTCACTAATTCGCATCTTCAATCTACTCATTGAACCATTTGGTATAAAATCCGGATACTTGGAAGTCTCGCCAATATCATGGCCCGAAGCCAAATCAATGTAACTCGCACCCGAAGTGGTAATATCATAGCCCAAAGCCAACTCAAAGAACTCGCACCCAAAGTGCTAATATCATGGCCCGAAGCCAACTCAATAAACTTGAACCTGAAGTGCTAATATCATGGCTTGAAGCCAACTCAATGAACTCGCATTCGAAGTGCTAATATCATGGCCCGAAGCCAACTCAATGAAGATTGTAATGACATGTCCTTCGTATCCTAATTTATTCCTAAGGTTCAGCCAGGATTTATAATGCCGAATCTTCGTTGAATGTGTCTACAAGTTCATAATTCACAATTTATGCAATATCAAAACATTTAAAACACAAATATAGCAATGCTTATTACGCACGAACTTACCTCGGATGTAAAAACGACGAAATAGATCGATTAGTCGAGTATTTTGTTTTTCCCTGATCTAGATCCGAACTTCGCTTTTCTTAATCTATATGTAATAGATTTTAACTTATTTAATTACCTCACTATTCAATTTAATCAAAAACACTTATTAAAGTACATTTACACTTTTGCCCCAAGTATTTCACTACTTTTACAATTTAGTCCTTATTTCATAAAATTACAAATTCATACAATTCCACCCAAACCTATGCTAGCTAAATTTCAATTAGGTCCCTAGCAGCCCATATTTTTCATTTATTTCACATTTTAACTGCAAAGTGTCCATATTTCACAATTTAATCCCTAATTTGCATTTTCACTAAAAATCACTTAATAAAACTTGTATAACTATCATCAAACATTCATAATCTATCATTAAACATCAAAATACTCATGTCTTCATCAATGGAAACATCTAAAATATTTAACAATTTTTCAAAATAGTCCCTGGGCTAGCTAGACCTAGTTGCAACAATATCAAAAACATATAAATAAAAAAAAATGGAACAAAAATCATACCTAATTGAAGGAATTGAAGATAGCCGAACACCTAGCCCTATTTTCTCAAGAAGAATCAGTTTGGGGAAGATGAATGAATGAATAATTTCATTTGGTTTTATTTAATTTACCTTTAATTACCAATTCACTTATTTAACCTGTAAAACATTTATTAATTACACCAAATGCCATTCCACTATCATCCGCTATGTTTTAAATTGGCTAATATCTACATAAGGACCTTTATTTTAGAGTTCTATAGCTATTAGACACCTTTAACTAATAGCACATAACTTTTGTACTTTACACAATTTAGTCCTTTTAATCAAATTAACCACTCAAACAATAAAATTTCTCAACGAGATTTTCACATAATCATAATATCATGCAGTAAATATTAAAATAATAATAAAATAATTATTTTGACATCAGAATTATGGTCTCAAAACCACTGTTTTGATTTGACTAAAAACGGGCTATTACATAATGTATGAACTTACCTGACAAAATCATAACAGTTTAACTATTAGGGACTAGTCGATAATTTTTTTCTTTTCCTCGTACATCCTCCGATCATTGAGATTCTTGATCTAAAGTATAATTTGATTTAATTAACAAGTCCAAACAACATAAAACAACACATAAGAATCATGTTCTAACTCAATTTCATCTCTACTAAAATTCCTCAACTTTTACATTTATCACAATTTAGTCCCTCAATTGAAACTATTATAATTTTCATATTTGAGTTTCGATTTCAAAATCACTCTCAAATTAATCCTCCAACAGTCCACTACAACATATAAATTTCAGAATTTCCATACACATTTTGAAAAAGAAAAACATTTTAGTCCTTAAGTACAAAAATAACAACTTTTACTTTACAATCTAGTCCACTAACATACCTAAGCTTCAAACCCAACCAAATAACCACAAAAGCTTCAAGAAAACTTCAATGAAAACTTTAACAAACTTTAACAGTTTCGGGAAATAGTCCCTGGGTTAGCTAAATCAAGTTCCCAGGATTCAAAAAAATATAAAAATTATAAGAAACCAATCAAAAATGGCTTACCAATTGAAGCTTGAGGCTAGACATAAGTTGAGTCTCATTATCCTCTTTTTGAATCGATTATAAGATGAAGAATATGAATAAATTATGTTTATTTTCTTTTAAATTTTATTTTAAACATATTTTATTTCTAGTTTAATTAATTAAATCATATAACTTTTAGTAATCTCACTTAATAAAAGGCCACCATCGTACATGCTTTCTAAAATATAGCTAATTGCCATTTAAAGCCATTCAAAATTGTTTTTATAAAAAATTAACACGGTAAATTAGTAGCAATTAACTTTTATGTCTTTTACAATACAGTCCTTTTTCCTTAATTAACTAACTAAACATCAAAATTACAAAACAAAATTTTAATACGACACTTAAATAACTTCATAAATATTAAATAAATAATATTTACTAATTCAAACATCGAAATTGTGGTCTCGAAACCATTGTTTCTGACACACTGAAAAATGGGTTGTTACACAAATATAGTCACACAATTTGCTTGAACATTGAATACCTAAACTCGAACGGCATCATACAACATTGAAAATTTTTCGAGGTATTACATAACCCGAATGGCATTCGTCTGAACGCAAAAGTACCATATGGACATGTGAAAGCTATCTTCTCTTGGTCATTAGGGGCTATGGTAATCTGATTATATCCTGAATAACCATCTAAAAAAAGCAGAAGAAACTTTTCTGAGCTAACTTATCCAACATCTTATCAATGAATGGTAGAGGAAAATGGTCCTTCCTAGTTGTAATCCATACATACTCTCCATCCCATGACAGTGTGAGTTGGTATGAGCTCATTGTTGTCATTACTTACCACTGTGACATCTCTTTTCTTGGGTACACATTGCACAGGACTCATCCATGAACTATTTGAAATCGGGTAAATGATATCAACGTCAAGTCACTTAATAAGCTCTTTCTTGATAAATTCTTTCATGATTGGATTCAGTCTTCTCTGCTATTAAATGGAATTGCTAGGGCAATCCTCCAAAAACATCTTATGCATCCAGAATGCAGGGCTGCTTCCCTTTATATCAGCCAAGGTCCATCCCAATGCCTTCCTAAATCGTCGAAGAACTTCTAACAACCTTGCCTCTTGCTCGAGTGTCAGCTCCACAGAAATTACTACTAACAAAGTACTATTTTTGCCTAAATTGAATACTTTAAATGTTGCAGTAAAGATTTTAACTGCAATGTAGGAGGTTCCTCTGTAGAAGGTTTAAGAGGATTGAAAGGTCGATATGATAAATCCAAGGGTTCAAACCTCTTCCCTACTCTATCTAAAATCTACTTGGCCTCCATAAATTCATTAAATTCCTGAAAACATACTATATCACTCTGCTTAAGTGAGTCTTCACTACTATCAAAATTACTATGGCAATATTTGGTAAATTCTTCCACCATTATTTCTATCAACCCAATGGCATGACATTCATCATTAATATCGACACATTTCAAAGCATTAAACACATTGAAGGTAACCTATTGATCATTTAACCTCACGATCAGCTCGCCTTTCTGTACATCAATTAAAGTCTTGCTAGTAGCAACTTTCAAGAATAATTAGCACATCTTGGTCAGCTTCACATTCTAAACTAAGGAAATCTACAGGAAAGATAAATTTATCTACTCTTACCAACACATCTTCAATTTTACCTTCAAGATGCACGTAGAACTGGTCAGCCAGTTGCAATGTAATCGTAGTAGGTCTTGCTTTTCCAATTCCTAGCTTCCTAAAAATAGACATAAAGATTAGATTTATACTCGCTCCTAGATCACAGAACGCCTTACCAACATAATGATTTCTTGTTCAACATGGGATAGTGAAACTCCCTAGGTCTTTCAGCTTCAGAGGTAATTTATTTGTCAATATTTCTGTGTACCCTTTAGCGAAAGCGACAGTCTCAAATTCTCCAAATATGTGTTTTTTTGACAATATATCTTTCATAAATTTTATGTATTTGGGTATTTGCTCCAAAGCTTCAACCAATGGTATGTTGATATGGAGTTGCTTCAAAACCTCCAAAAATCTTTTGAACTGAATATCCTGTTTAGAAGTATGAAATCACTGAGGAAAAGGTAAAGGTGGTCACCTTTCAGGTTATTGATATTATTTTATCGTGGCATTTTTGTTACCAAGATGTTCTGATTCTGCCACAACATTTGGCTGCTTACCCTTTTTAGGTTTAGTATGTTTTTTAGATGTCTCTGGTATCTTTACCTGGTTGTTATTCGAGTTATCCTTTTCTGTCGTGGCATATTGAGCAACATCATCAAGCTGAGTTCCACCTTTAAGAGTGATGGCCTTACGCTACTCCTTCCCTTGTGATCTCAAATTCTCAGTATCACTTAATAGTGCTCCTTGTGATTTTGAATTTAAAGCATTCACTATTTGCCCTACTTCATTCTCAAGACCTCAAAAAAGCGCAGCCTGAATCTGAATTAAAGCATCATTCTTGGCAATATATTCCTTCAGCAAAGCTTTAATAGATGATGATGATGAAACCGATAATTAACCTTACTAGACATTTTGCCTCGCCATATGTTAAGTATAACCAGGAGGTGCATTGATGGCATTTTGAGTTATTGGATTGTTAAAATTTATCGTACCTTGATTATTCCAACTAAAGTTTGGATGTTGCTTCCACCCAGGATTATACGTGTTGGCATAGGGGTTATTGTGCTAGTTGAAATACCCATGTAGCACACGGATACTGGATTTGATGGGCATTCATTAAACACATGATCTTCACCACAATAAACACACAATTATTTGCCTGATTTTATCTACTAGACTGCAGTATGCCTTTTTGTTGTTTTAATCATATAAGCCAAAGAAGATACCTGGGTTGTCAAAAAGTGATTGCGTCCAGCTCTATAGTACCAACAGCTTTCTTGCCCGTCCCAGCCCTTGTGGTGGGATATTGATAATCTTGTTGGCAATCTTTTCCAAAATCTCATATGCGTCATTATAATATTTATCCAATAAAGTACCATTGGCTGAGGTATCAACTACCATCCTCGTATGTGCATTCAGCCCACTATGTAATATATCCATCTGAGTCTAGTGTTGGAATCCATGCATCGGTCATTCCTGAATTAAGTCTTTAAATCATTCCCAAGCTTCATATAGTGTTTCATCCTCTAATTGTTGAAAATATGTGATGTCATTTCTAAGCTTGACATTTATATTTGGGGGATTATATCATAGCAAAAACATCTAAAAAAGATCATTCCATGATGCCACTGCTCCTGATGGCAAAGCAATCAACCATGTTTTTGTACGATCTCTCAAAAAATATGAAAATAGTTTAAGTTGCAGAGCATCTTCAAGAACACCCTGCTGCCTAAACGAGTCACAGACTTTTAGAAAAAGTCATAAATGTAATCTTGGATCTTTAGTGGGTAATCCACCAAACTGTCCTACTATTTGCAACATCTAAAACATTATTGGTTTCAGCTCAAACTGCTGAGCCTGTATTTGTGGTTTGACTATCCCTGGATTCAGGTTATCTAAAAATGGCATAACATGCTCTCGGATTGGTCTATCTCAATCATCTATCACCCCACAAACATGAGGATTGGCACCCTGACCATTCAAATTATCATTTAGATCAGGTATTGCCCTACAAACATGAGGATTAGCATCTTGACCATTCAAATTATCATTAAGGCTAGGATCATTCCTATTCTTAGCCATTTTTCGTAGTTCTTTCCATCTTCTTTGTAAAGTTCTTTCAATCTCTGGGTCAAAAGGATATTCTTTGTAGCAAGACTGCCTTTTTTCATACTCTTATAGAAAAACTGTAGAAATTAAATTAAACTAAGTTAAATAAACTAATGAAATTAAGTAAGATAACCAAACCAAATTACATGAAATTGTCGGTCCTCGATAACGGTGCTAAAAACTTGTCGTGTGTGAATATTATATGCAAATTGCACAAGTATACACGTTGAATCAAGTAATAAAGTGATAACTGAGATTATCTCCACAAGGATCAAATTAGGTATAGAAATGGTCAAGTTATGGTAATGACTAATGTTATGGAAAAATCGAGTTAAGTATGCAGTGGTAAAGTAAAATAATAAGGATAAGTGCAAAACGTATACTGACTAATAGTGGAAAATGTTAAGGCAAAGCAAGAGTAAAAATACAATGGCAATTATGAGAATAATTACGTGAATAAAATGCAAGCGAATAAATAATAACTAAGGATGCTATAACAAAGATATTACGAAAAAGGATAGAAGGCCTACGTTATTGATTGGAAGGTTGGGATTACTAAGAATCTGCCCTTACTTTCAATAATGCCTCAACAAAATTGAACTTAACCTACTGCTCAAAAGAGACCTAAAGTGACATGTGTAATAGCCCATTTTCAGTGATATCGAAATAGTGGTTTCGAGATCACAAATCTGATGAGTAAATTATTATTTTATTATTTTAATGGAATTGAATGGTAATTATGCTATATATGTTGATAATGGATGTACATGGATAGGTTTTAATGTAATTATTATAACATACTAAATTTTGGGGGTTTTACATTCAATGTTTGTTATGTGTGTATACTATGCTCTGGGTGTAAATTTGGTGTGTATGGGGGTCCAGGGAAGGCTTGGGCTTAAGCCGAAGCCTTGGCCAAAATTTTCTTTTTGGGCACTTTTAGGGGAGAGCTGACTGGGGCAGGACTTAAGGGTTAATGCTTGTGTTTGTTGACACAAGAATTGAAATGGCAAAGTGGCAAGGAGACGCCACTTAAAGTGTTGGTACAGGAAACTAGTGTGGGAGTAGGTTCGAGTCGCACAATTTACTTTTTGGGAATTCTTTTGGCGTTTGGAAGAGAGGAGGTGGAGTTCGGCTAGGACACTTCAAGGGGGGAGTGTTGATTGGGTCAAACGATTCGAATATGTGGCTAGGAGAGGAAGAGTGAGTTTGAATTATTCAAACTATTTTGAATGAGTGAACAAGAGTGAATTTAGGAAGATAGTATGGGATTGAGGGTTGGTGAAGGTAGTGGCCGAATTTTGGATGCTTGAGGAAGGGGGAAGAAATCGGTTTTGGCTTGTAGTGGGTGTGTTGAAAATCAATTAGGGTCTTAAGGCATTTCGGTTCTCTTGTAAGTACATTTCGGTTTTGGAGATTGTAGGTGCCGAATTTTTGTTTCCAAGTAGGTGCCTAAGTTTTCCTCTTTTAGGTTGGTTTTAGATTGCTTTTCTATTTTTTTTGGGGGTCATTGTCGAAACACCTAGCTAAACCTTCTTCCCCATATCATCTCTCTTTTCTACCATTCGAGGTTTCTTCCACTTCTTTTCTCTTGACCAAAATCACTTTGGGACTCTTACCTTTTCGGCAATCACTCATTCTCTCACCCGTTCTTCTTTCCACTAAAAGCCGAAACACCCATTAACCTCTCTTCTCTCTTTTTCATACTCTGTATTTCCCTTAATTGTTCTTCATAACCGAAACCCATCTTTCAATCCTTCTTTTGGAGATTTGTTTTACACATCAATTCTTTCTCTTCTAATTCTTCTTCTCTAGGCCGAAACTATTGCTCATATCTCCTTTTTAGTTTTGCTTTATTCTTCTTTCTCTATAGCCGAATCACTGACTGTTGCTTCCCTTTCTTCTCATTGAGGTATCATCTTTGAGCCGAATCTCCTTGTGTGTTCATCTCATTCATTCGTTCCTATCTCAGAAGATTACCGTCACTCTGTTCCCTAACCTTCTCAATCAGATTCTCCTTAGTTGTGGTAAGTGTTCTCTTTCCCTTTCAATTCTCTGTTCTCTCCTTTTGGTTGCCGAAGGCATTAATCTTGTTCTATGGGTTTTGGCCGAATGAAAGAGGGGTCTTGTCTCTGTACTATTTTTGCATATGGTCTGCGATTGAAGGGTTTAAGGGACACTCAGTTTCGATCGATTTAGGTACTCAATCGGTGCCTTAATCCAAGCCTTATAATCTCCAGGTTCTGTTGACCTAGGTAAGGAGTCTTTACATATTGAGTGTATATCCTTATTTCTTTTTCTCTGCTTCAATGCCTTAATCTGGTCTATTGACCAAGATCTCTTTCATGGACTCAAATACCAGCCAAGCAAAGGAAGGGGTTGGACCCGTAGTCCCAGCCCCTAAGTTCAAAAATCTAGTGGTGTTTACGGTTCCTGATTGGCCACTGGGTTGTGGATCGGCTTCAGAACAAAATAGTAGGCAAATAGCAGTCGCTCCTGCTAATGATAGTGTCGACATAGAAAGCATAATATTGCGTGTTATAAGGTGTGTAAAACTTCACACTCTATCAATTATCTGTACTACTAATTATATAGGCTTAAAAACTGGAAAGACTGTGTAGACAGTCGTAATACCCTTGTGGGTAAGGCTAGGGATGCCGGGTACGTGACTTTAACGTTCTCTTTATGAGTATGGAAGTATGTGGTAACCTATTACTTTGCTTGATAACATGTTGCACTCATTTTGATATGTATGTTATGCATGGGCTTGGATTATGATGTGAAAGGGGAAGAATTTGAGACTATCACGGTGGTTTGGTACCACGGTGGGTTAGCCCCACGTATGTATATTTGATAATAGTGACCATGTCTCGATGGCTTGGTGCCACAGTGGTCTAATACCACGTATATATATATGATTTAGTGACTCGTCCCAGTGGTTGGTACTATAGTGGGTTGGCCCCACATATATATTCATCAGGGATTGTCACGGTGGTTAGATACCACGGTGGGTTGGCCCCACGTATGTTAATAGTGACTCTGTCACGGTGATCTAATATCACAGTGGTCTGGTACCACGAGTGGCCTGTTGCCACGTATGAGGCGTGTAGCGGATGGAGGGTTGATTGTAGAAATCCCCATGGTGTGACGGGCTGGTACGGGTGGCGTGTAGAGGATGGAAAAACTAGGTTGGGCTGGGTCATATTGCATTCATTTCTTTCGTATGCCATATTGAGTGGGCTAAGGCCCAATATTTGATTGTGGGCCATGAGCCGTTAATGTGATATAGGGGATTTACACACTGAGTCTTGGTGACTCACCCCTTGCTTAACTTTCCAGGTAATCAGTAGATCATGGATATGGGCGGACTCATGGAGGCCATAAAGTCTTTTCTTTTCGTAAACTCGTTTCTTTCTATATTTTATTTTAACTTGGGGATTTTTGTTATGTAATAAGGCCTTCTTAAGTTATTATCCGGTTCTATTATTTATTATTTATTTAAGATTTGACACTACGATAATTTAATCATAAAAGTGAAAATGGGGTTTTCAAAATACGAGCAACATAAAGTAATCATTTTCGATAAAGTACCAACAAACATAACGACTATTCGATTATCAGAAATTGGGAATTTTCCTTAAACTACGCATCACTGTTTTCAAGACATCACTTTAATCGAAATTTTCAAACTTACGGTATTTTCCTAAAGTAAAAATAAAACTCGTTTTTACAACTACACCCTGTGACATACCTGATCTGGTCGTAGCGTCTAGACCGGGTTTGGGGTGTTACAATTATGATATTTGTTAAAGGTTAATTTAGTAAATTGGTAATTAAAAGAAAATTTAATAACAAAAGATGAACCATATTTTGTCATCTTCATCTTTTTGTTCTTTTGAACCCTAAAATATCCATTGAAGAGGATAATCATTCGATCAAGCTTAGGGTTGATGCATGGTGAGTTTTCAAGCCTTGTTTTTAATGATTTTCAAGTTTTTGAGGTCATTTTATCTTAATCTCGCTAGGTCGGAGGTCAATTTGTAAAACTATTAAAGGTTGAGGATTATGCCATGAAAGTTCTTGAATGGTTTTTGATGTTAAATTATAGATTATGAACCTTTTTTGAGAATTAAACAAGTTTTGTAAAGTGATTTTTTATGAAATTTTCATTTAGGGATTGGCTTGTAAAAATAGTAAAAATTCATGTTAAATTTATGAAATAATGATTTATTTGGGTTGGTTTAAGTCCCTAAAGAATTTGGTTAGCCTATAAGAGGGATTAAAATGCTTAGATTTCCATTTATGAGCTAAAGTACTAAATTGTGAAAATTTAAAATGCGAGGGGTAAAATGGTAATTTTGCATAAATATAAGATGTGGATTGAATTGAATGTTTAAAGTTAATTGAAGTACTTAATTGAATATAATTATCTATTTAGATCAAGATAAACCACGTACGGACCTAGATCGAGGCAAAATGATGCATAAGGAGATCGAGGTTTACGTGGATGACATGATTGCAAAGTCTAGAACAGAAGAAGAACATATCCAAGTTTTGCAGAAGTTGTTTTTTAGGTTAAGTAAATTCCAATTGAGACTCAATCCCACTAAATGTACCTTTGGAGCTAGGTCTGGCAAACTGTTGGGCTTCATAGTCAGTAAGAAGGGGATCGAGATCGACTCAGACAAGGTCCGGGCTATACAAGAATTGCCTCTGTCGCGCACTCAAAAAGAAGTTCGAGGTTTCCTAGGAAGACTAAATTACATTGCTCGGTTTATTTCATAGTTAACCGAGAAATGCGATCCCATATTTCGTCTTTTGAAGAAACATAACCCAGGCGTATGGAATGATGAATGTCAAGAAGCTTTCAATAGGGTCAAACAGTACTTGTCAAACCCTCCAGTACTGTCACCTCCACGCCCAGACAAGCCATTAATCCTATATCTGACGGTGCTTAGTCACTCTATGGGATGTGTGCTAGGTCAACATGATGATTCAGGAAGAAAAGAAAAGGCGATATACTACCTCAGTAAGAAATTCACTGAGTGCGAAATGAGATATTCGCCAATTGAAAAACTGTGTTGTGCATTGATTTGGACGACTCAGAGATTGATACAATACATGCTATATCACATGACCTGGCTAATCTCAAAGTTAGACCCCCTAAAGTATATGATGGAGGCAACCGCTTTGAATGGAAGGATGGCTAGATGGCAAATTCTACTGTCTAAATTTTAATATTGTATATGTGAGCCAGAAAGCTGTAAAAGGGAGCGCAATAGCCGACTTTCTAGCTAGCAGAGCTTTAGAAGATTATGAGCCGTTGAACTTTGATTTCCCCAATGAGGATCTAATGTATGTGGCTGCTACGGAAGAGGATACTCCAAAAGATTGCCTTTGGAAATTGAATTTCGATGGAGCATCAAATGCTATTGGAAATGGGATTGGGGCAGTCTTGATATCCCCAAATGGAGATCACTACCCGTTCACATGCAAGTTGGATTTTGGTTGTACAAACAATATGGTAGAATACAAAACGTGTATCGTGGGACTCTGCACTACTATAGAACATAGAGTTAAAGCGTTAGAAGTATATGGAGATTTTGCATTAATGATCTACCAACTAAAGGGCGAATAGGAGACAAGAGACCCCAAATTAATCAATTATCGAAGGGTAGTCATGGGGTTAATTGAGGAGTTTGACGATATCACTTTTAGTTATCTCCCACGGGAAGAAAACCAGATGGCGGATGCTTTGGCTACTTTAGCTTCCATGATTAAGGCGAGTAAGCAAGAAGATGTAAAGCCCATTCAAATGAGTATTTACGAGGCCCCGGCTTATTGTTGCAATGTAGAAGAAGAAGAAAGGGATGATCACCCCTGGTACCAAGATATATTACGATATGTGAGAAATCATGAATACCCCAAACAAGCAACCGAGAATGAAAAGAGGACCTTGAGAAGGTAGCCTGTGATTATGTCCTGGACGGGGAGGTCCTGTACAAAAGAAAGAAGGATCAAGTACTGTTGAGATGTGTCGACGTAGTGGAAGCTAAGAAAATTTTGGAAGAAGTCCACGAGGGTGTTTGCGGAACACGTTTCAAAATGGCTAGACAAATCATGAGATTTGGATATTATTGGTCTACTATGGAAGGGGATTGTATCAAGTATACTAAGACATGTCACAAATGCCAGATATACGGGGACAAGACTCACGTCCCCCCTTCGCTGTTACATGTTATGACTCCCCCATGGCCATTCTCTATGTGGGGCATGGACGTCATCGGACCAATCTCGCCAAAAGCTTCAAACGGTCATCGATTTATCTTCGTGGTCATTGACTACTTCACGAAATGGATAGAAGCTGCTTCATATGCTAACGTCACTAAATCAGCGGTTAGCCGGTTTTTAAAGAAGGAGATCATCTGCCGATATGGGATGCCTGAAAGATCATATCAGACAATGTATTCAATTTGAACAACAGGATGATAGCAGATGTTTGTCGTCAATTCAACATTAAACATCATAACTCATCTTCGTACCGTCCAAAAATGAATGGGGCAGTGGAAGCAGCGAATAAGAACATCAAGAAGATAGTGGGGAAGATGACAGAGACTTACAAGGATTGGCATGAGAAGTTACCATTTGCACTTTATGCTTATCGAACGTCTGTTAGAACCTCTACCGAGGCAACACCTTTCTCATTGGTCAATGGGATGGAGGCAGTCCTACCCATTGAAGTGGAAATACCTTCTCTTCGGGTTTGGACAGAAGTAAAGCTGGATGAAGCCGAATGGATTCAGGCTCGATACGATCAATTGAACCTAATCGAAGAAAATAGGCTAAGGGCTATTCGTCACGGTCAGATGTATCAAAAGCGTATGATGCGAGCCTATGACAAAAAAGTTCGCCCGAGAGAGTTTCACAAGGAGACTGCATCTGAAAAGATCCTCCTATCTGAAGGATTTCAGAGGAAAATGGATGCCGAATTGGGAAGGACTGTACGTGGTGAAGAAGGCTTTCTCTGTAGGTGTACTGATTCTAACGGAAATGGATGGGAAAAGTTTGCCCAACCCCGTGAATTCAGATTCAGTCAAAAGATACTTCGCTTGAACAAGCTAAAACAAAAACCCGCTAAGGACACCTTGATTCCCTAAAAAAAAAAAGAAGAGGGAGAGGCCAAGGCGAAAACCCGCAAAGGGCGCTTTGAGACCAAAAGGGATTTGAGTCGAAAACCTGAAAGAGGCGGCTTGAACTGTGAAGGAAAAACTCCGCTGCACTCGAATGGACAAGGAAGGGGTATGTTGCATCTCGGTGCATCAACAAAATACTCAAAATCTCCTAAGCACATATCAAACTCAAAATGGTCTTCCAAATGCTCAAGTAGAGAAGCTTAGGCTGCGATATCTCCTAATTTCCATTCTACCCGTCTTAAATTTGTAATTTGTGATTATCTTATTCAATGAATTTCTTTCTTGTTTGCATTTGCCAGTTTGGATTAACCTGTTTTGTTTCGAGCTATACTCCCAATCAATTTCCTCCTTACAATCCTTTCTGGGCATTTTACATTGAAATAATGATTATGGAACTAATAATACTTTCATAAAAGGAGTTCTATATATTACTCTGAAAGCCTCTGAATAATACAAGGACCTGAAACATGACTATTGTTCAAAATTCATTCCACCTAAGGTTTAGAAATGTTGGAGAAAAAATGATCGTCTATTTGAACAAAGACCAGACGCCTCGTCGATGATACGACCTTGACAAATAACGAGCAATGCCGATCCAGGTACATAATGAAGTCATGATACTATTATACCCAGTAAGCAGTGATTGATCCTATACCTCAGAGTCGCAGCAAGAGGGTTAGAAGAAAACAAATGTTACTCTCTTGAGGTTGCGGTAAGAGGTACGAACTTTATGTCTCAGAGGGTCCAGTAGAAAGGACGATGAAATTATAGCGGGGCAAACTTGCTAATAGAATATGATCATTTCTTTGTGTCTCCTGTCAAAGATATCTGCTGAATAAGAAAGCAATCGTAGTGCATCAGTGATAGAACCTTACTGAACTATGAGCAGTGACAGCTCAAACCATAAAAGGGGTCTTTCTCATGCATTCATACACATCCAGTTAGGAGCATTTGAGTTATTGCGATCATTACGTCCTAGTCATTTTTGCACTGGAAAAAAATCATCAGTCTCATTCAGCATTCATGTAAATGTCATCCATAGCACATATAGTTAGGAGCATTTGAGTCACCTCGATCATAACACCCTCATCATCTGTATAAGCATAAGCACGTTACGCAGGACAGGTTCCTCAGAAAATAGCATAACAATATCGAAGTTCAGATTTTGCTCCCTTAGAGCGGACTGAATATTGAAGTCTTCCTGAAGATAGTAAGGAAGCAAATTGAAAAGTTCAGATTTATATCCTTGACGTCCCAGTGGAGCAGGTCGAAGCTGCTAATCCCTCCTCCCTGAGTGTATTGAGGACCAACCTTTCCGAGAAGTTTCAGTGAGAAGATCAAAGTTACGGATCTCTTCTCTCTGAATTCCTATCACCTCGACATACCAGTGGAGCAGGACAAAGCTACTAATCCCTCCTCCTTGAGTGTATTGAGGACCAACCTTTCTGAGAAGCTTCAATAAGAAGATCAAAGTTACGGATCTCTTCTTTCTGAATTCTTATCACCCCAAAGCCTCAAGGGGGCAGGACAAAATTACTAATCCCTCCTCCTTGAGTGTATTGAGGATTGACACTTCCGAGAAGTTTCAGTGAGAAGATCAAAGTTACGGATCTCTTCTCTCTGAATTTCCATCACTTTGACGTTCCAGCAGAGCAGGTCAAAGCTACGAATCCCTCCTCCTCGAGCATATTGAGGATCAAACTCGAAATTTCGAGAAGTTTCAGTGAGAAGATCAAAGTTACAGATCTCTTCTTTTTGAATTCTTATCACCTCGAAGTCTCAGGGAAGCAGGACAAAGCTACTAATCCCTCTTCCCTGAGTGTATTAAGGATTAACCTTTTTTCGAAGAGTTTCAGTTAGGAGATCAAAATTACAAACCACTCCTTTCTAAATTCTTAGTCGCAGTGAATCAGTGAAGTGAGTCAAAGCGATAAGGGAATAGTGGATTGAGATGAGGCCATCTGAAGAATAAGAGCACTAAAGAATCAAGACTTGGCCAAGATCGAGCAAAATTTGGTTCTTCTATTGTCTTTGCTCTATTCTCGTTTCACGATAAAGAGCAAAGAGGGGCAGCTGTAACGACCAATTTTTGCCCGGCCCAATTACAAAACCCGGGGCCCATAAAAAATAAAATAAAAATTAAAGGTCCACTAATAACAGTCCATGTACAAGCAAATTAAGGTCCAAACCCTAAGCCCAATGACTAAAATAGACCCAAATCAAAGCAAGCCCAAAAAGCTTAGAAACCCTAGCCCAAAACATTTCAGCCAGAAAAGAAAAGACTCAAGGCGCCCCAAAGCCGTGCGCCGCCGACCTTCCGTTTGCCACACCCATGCGATCGTCGACTTCCACGTGCGTCGTTCCCCACACCCACGCGCGTCGTTCCATGTGCCCACACCTTCTGACTCTTCAGCGCCCATGCGCCTCGGCCTCCATCGCCTGCGCGCCTTGCCCATGCCCTGCAAGAGAAAGCAACAACGAACAGAGAAAACAAAGGGCAGAAACAGGAATCGATGCCTTTGTAAATCGGTTATAAAAAAAAAGTCGAAGCAAACCTTGTAGAGACCCTTTTTTTTTTCAAGAAAATACTATCAGAAATAAAAGTAATAAAGCACAAGGTTGTTTTTGAATTTTTCTGTTTTATTTCCTTTAATTTGATACCGTTTCTTTTACTCTTCTACGTTTTTTTGCTTACTGTTTTCAAAACCTACTACAAAAGTAAATAATAACAACAAAATGAAAAGAAGGAAACTTACATGGATCGGCGCTCTTCGGTGTCGAAGTCCCCTCTTTCTTCGGTGTCAAAATCGGGCTGAAGGAGTGGGTCTTCGAAAAGGGCTTTGAACGGGGTTAAAACCTCCTCTCCACGTGTTACCGTCCATCGAGTATGGTGGTGGCACGACTGACGCCAGTCGAAGGGAACCCAAACGCCGGGAACGAAAAGGGAATGAGGGGGCCGCCGTTCTGATTTTGAGAAAGTGAGGAAGATAAGAAAGGGGGTTGTGCAGCTGTTTTGACTTTTTAAGTTTAGGGTTAAAATGTTTTAAAGGGATATCAAACGAAACGACGGCGTTTGCTAAGGCTAGATCAGCGCATATCCCTTAAAATGGATAATTGCGCACTTGGTCCCCATCCCTTCGACGTTAATTGATTAAATCCCCTTTCGCATTCTTTCTCCTTTTTCAAAATCTGACCCTATTATTTCCATGGTGTTTCAATCTAATCCTTGCCCTCTTTTTATGACTTATTATGATTTTGGTCCTCGCTGTTTCAATCTCATTTCAATTTAGTTTCCAACTTGTTTAAAATGTTATATGTTTATTTATTTTTATTTTATTTTGTTATTTATTATATTATTATTATTACTATTACTATTTATTTTATTTTTATTTTTATTTTATTCTTGTTAGTTTATTACTCTTACTATTATTATCTTTATCATTTTTATTGTAACTACTATCACTGTTATTTTTTTTTATAACGGTATTATTATTTCCATTTTTATTACCCTTATTTTTTATATATTATTATTACGACTATTATTATTGTTACTACTAAGGCATTATTACTATTATTATATTTATATTATTATATTGTATATATTTTGTATCATTGTCATTATTATTTTATTATTGTTATACTATTATTATTACGTTACTATTCCTATATCACTATTATTGTACTATGACCTGTACATATACTTATTATCATTATTTTAGTTTTATTCTTATTTCTGTTTTACTCTTTTCTTATTCGTGTTGGACTTGTTATATTTTCGCCTTCATTACTGTTGTTCACATTAACGTATTTATTTCCATGTTGCTATGCATATCTGTATTGTAATTCGCTTGTATATTTTATTCTGAACTCGTGACATATTGATTTTGTTCGACATGAAACTGTTTCTTCTCGAAAAGGTGATATTCCTTATTTAGAAATTCGAGAGATCGTGCCCTAAAGCATTGGGATGCGATTTTCTTCGTTTAATCTAAATAACCGAATATCCTTTAAAACAAACATACTTTTAAACAAAAAGCTTATTCTCGAGAATTCAAAATGTCATGTCCTAAAGTATTGGATGTGATGTCGTGTTATTCCGAGATAAGGTTTTCTAAATCGAGGCGATATTCTTTTATTCAAAAGCTCGAGAAAACGTGCCTTAAAGTATTAGGTTTGCGATTTTCTCGTCCATTTTAAATAAAAGAATGTCCTTAAAATCAAATTCATAAATTTCCAATAAAAAAGGGGCAAGTCTAGCCTCGAAGGTCAAGGTGTGATGTCCTAAAATATTGGATATAACATTTTACCTCGAGACGAGATAGCCCTCGGCATACGTCTTCAATTTCTTTCAAAAACTATTTTTTAGCAACAACACAAAAGATGGATCGTATTTAAACTTTCAACTTTCGACATTGAGACATTAATTAATCAATTTGGTACCAATTTTGGGCGTGACGAGGGTGCTAACCCTTCCTCGCACGTAACCGACTCCCGAACCCGTTTTCTCAAATTTCGTAGACAAAAACACTGTTTTAGTAAATCAAAACATTTTATTAAAACAAAGGTGATCCGATCACGCCAAATAAAGATCGGTGGCAACTCCCCTTTTTATTTTCGTTTTCAAAACCCAGTCGATTCTCGTTTTTTCAAAAAAAATGGTTTCGACACCCGGGTCGGGACTCAACTGGAACACATTCAAATTCCATGGAAAATTTGAAACTATTCTAAAATTCAGGGGTTACACTCCCGTGTAAGCAGACCGTGTGCTTCCCACTGCTTTAGGACACCCCCGTGTGTCCTCCCCGTGTACCTATACTGACTTGGTCTCCATGGCCACCAGGCACGCCCGTGTGCACTGGCCGTGTACTCTTAGACCATATACTGACTTTCCCACCACGGCCACCAAACACGCCCGTGTGCCAAGGCTGTGTGCTCTTAGCTAGCTACTGACTTGCACACCACGAACAGATGACACGCCCATGTCGAGACCGTGTACTACTAAGCTACATCCTGTTATACACCCATGGTCATTAGGCACGCCTGTGCGCCTCGACCGTGTGACATTATAGGCCATTTACAAGGCCAAATTGCCTCCCATAAGGGTCAAACCTACAAGCATCACAACCTAAGACATATCTTGAACATATAACAACCAAAACATACCAATTTGTCCATTCAATCTATGCATTTAATATCTAATTCATTCATGCCATCTTTCAAGACAAAACATATACATAACCAAAACATATCTTCATCATTTAACTAACCAAAAACTTGACTAATTCATGGGCATTAAACCATACCAAAACTATACATATACCACATTCATCAAGACATAATATGAATCAAAATAGTCATAACTCATGACTAAGTATATACATCAATTTGTACCAAAAACTAGACTCTACATGCCATATCTAGATATAACCATTCCCAAAATGTACCAAAATGAGTTTATTAGTGTGATGACGATCCGTGATAGTCCCGAGCCCTCAGTAGCTTTGACGACTATAAAACAGAAAAACGTACACAGAGTAAGCTTTCAAAAAGCTTAGTAAGTCAATATACAAACAAACTTAGCATAAAATGCAAATATTGCAAATAGATACATAGGCACATTCCAATCATTTAGCATATATCATAATTATGCTTTGTTTCGCATACTTGTGGCCACATTTGCCACATTCATCATTTTAAGATTCTCATTCTCACATTTAAACATACACTTATTCGACTCAAAGTCTTATAGGTACTTACCTTTTTATACACACTTGTATATATATATACCAAACGTACCTGAAACAGACTGTAACATCCTAGATTAAGGGTTATGCGTTCGTGCCTAATTCATGAGTTAGTAGGTTTTGGCAGTGTTGGAAGTGTATTAAGGCTTTTTAGAATTCTAGGATGGAAGAAGAAAGCTTTGGGAAATTATTGGTTTTTAAGTAAAAAGGGGAGCTAGGTAAATGATGCTTTAAAAGAAACTCCGTGTGAAGCATGACACAAGGAACCATGTGGTAAAATGGCATGTTTTATGAATTATGAATGTGTTATGTGAATTCTAAAAATAAGGAAATGTGTGGAAATGTGTGGAAATGTATGGAAATGTAAGGCAATGTAGGGAAATGTAAGAAAATGTAAGGAAATGTAAGGAAATGTATGGAAATGTATGGAAATGTATGGAAATGTAAGGAAATGTAAGGAGATGGGAGGAAATGTATGGAAATGTAAAGGAATAAAGAGAAAAGTGAACATTTATGGAAACTAGGAAAATGATTTAGAAATGATTCAAAAAAGGAAAGTGAACATTTCGGAAACACTGAAATGTAAGGAAATGTCAAGTTTCTGAGTAGAACGAAAATTTTAGGAAACTTAGAAATGACCTAGAAATGACGAGTTTTAAGGTTTAAAAGGGGAAATTAAGGCAAGGTGGCCTTAAAAGAAAAAGTTTGTGAAATTTGACACACAAACAAGCTTGTAAAAGTGGCCTGAAGATGCCACTTAGGGCCTATGGAAATGGCGCCATATGCAAGAGGAATGGGCCTGGGTTCGAGTCACTTGGGAAGCAAATAAGGGAGGTTTTATTTTTGCTTCCAGAAGACTGAGGTGGATGGCACATGCTTCTAGAAAGGAGGTGTTTTATTTTCATAAATATTCGATTAAAAAGGTGATAAATAAAGGATTTTTAAATTGGATTATTTTGAAGAGATAAATGTTGGATTAAACTCTTTTATTTATGATAATTAAAGGATAAAGTTATCAAAATAGAAGAGTGGTGGCCAAGTAAGGGACTCTAGCCTAGTAAATTTGGCTATAAAAGGAAAAGAGAGGCCATTCAGCATTATTTACTCTTTCTTGATAACCTCTGCCGAATTTTCTCTGCAACCCCCACTCTTTTCTTCTTCATTCTTCTTCTCTCAATATTCCAAAAGCCGAAAGCTTGCTAAGATCAAGGCCATAGCCGAATCTCTGAAGGTTGAAGTGAAGGTGCAATCGATTTCTTCAAATAAGGGTAAGATCCAAGTTTGGTTTCCATTCATTTATACTTTAGACTTATCGAAATCTAGGGCTAATTCCATTAATGTTCATGGTTGCCGAAACTTTGAAGAGATCTTTCGGGATTTACTAACTGTCAACTACAAGGAGGAAGGTTTCAGGATTTCTAAGATTAAGGTAAGACATATGTATATTCGGCCAAAGGCCATGTTTTATGTTTTAATGGTTAGATTAAATCTAACGCAAGGTTATAGGAATTTCGACATTCCTAGGAAAACAAGGATCAATTTCGGGATTTGTTGGTGTCCCAATCGGCAACAAGGTAAGTTAAGAATACTAATCCTACTAGGATTTAGATTTATGGCCGAATGGCTTTTTATTAAAATAGTAAGTGAATAATCAAATGTAAGGATTAAGGATCTAAGCGGTAGATCAGATTTCGAGATCTCAAGGAATTTGCTAAGCGAATCAGGTGTGTACTCCACACTATTTTGTAATATGAATTATGGTTACATGTATTAAAATATATGTTAATAGAAATATGACCATGGCTAAAGTACCATGATATGGTACTAAGTACTCAGGTACGTTTCCTACTTCTACTAGGAATATGAAAAATGTTATTCGTAACATGAGAATATGATAAGAATTTGAACTATGGTATATTATGCATATTAATGGGGCATTTGGTTGTATATTGAAAGGGGAAGTGAAAAGTGGTGATTTAAGACCACAGTAATCTGAAAAGTGGTGATCTAAGACCATAGTAATCTGAAAAGTGGTTTCCTAAAACCACAGATGCGGAGCCTTAAGCCCACAAATTGGTGTGTAGCGGAAGGAGGGTCGACTTAGTAGTCCCCACGGTGTGTTTGGCAGGTACGGGGGTGTGTAGTGGATGGACAAATAGGTTTGGGTTTGGGAATGCATCATAACTTACATCATTAAATGTATTCTATGATTTGAATGTGTAACTATTGTATGCCTGATTCTATTATGATTTAGTGTCGTGTACACATTGAGTCTGTTTGACTCACCCCGTTGTGGGAATATTTTTCAGGTGATGACCAGTAATGGACCGGGTCGGCAGAACTTGTGGTGGCCATGCTCAACATGAAGTCTTTATTTTTATGGACTATTAGTTTTTTTTTTTTTAAAGTATTTGGATTATTTGGAAATTATTTGATGTAATAAGGCCATAAGGCCAAGTTGGATTTCTTTACTTCTGTTTATTTTTAATTATTATGTTACGCATTATTTTTGATTAAAGTTTAATTAAAAATTTCTTTAAACTAAATCCCAAATATTTTGTCACCTAAGATAAAAAGGGTTTTTAATATAAAAATTGAATTCGGTTTTTAACACAAGCCCAACCCAAACAATATTTTTTTTAAATTGCTCAAGTTTTTCTCTAAGTAACAAAAGAATTTGAAACCAGTTTACTTGAGGAACATACCAAATCTGGTCAAAGCTCGTGGGCCGAGTTTGGGGTGTTTCACAGACATTCGTTCACTTGTTTGATCATGGCCTGGATTCACAATTCATATCACAGACTTGCCCGTTGAACCATAAGGAATTCAGTAGGATACTCAGAAAGCTCGGAATAGTCATACAATACCAACGTCCCAGACGAGGTCTTACATGCACTCGGATATCGACGCCACTGTCCCAGATAGGGTCTTATACAAATCAAAACGATGCCGATGTCCCAGACATGGTCTTACATGTAAGGATCATAACGATGCCAAGGTCCCAGATGTGGTCTTACACGTAATGCTCATATGGATGCCAACGTCCTAGAGTTATGACATAGCTAATCCTATCTACTCCTAGGTTCACACGGGACTTCTCGGACTTAGTTACTATATTGAACTTTTCTCGAAATTCATAAGCATAACATCTCATAAGTATCCATAATCAACATTAGTCATATGAACAATTGTAATATCATACAAGTACATTTATTTGCATAATGACTTGCCTCGAATTCGATATATCAGAATGAAAACGGCTACTCGATAACTTTCACTTTCGTGTGATCTAAGTCCGTTTTCCTCGGTTCTTGATCTAAACATATTCAGAATTAACCCTTTTATTCACTAATTCATTCAATTCAATCCAAAGACACATTTAGGGCTATTTGCAAATTAACCCTCATATTTGCATATTTTATCAATTTAGTCCATTTTTCTCAAAACATCAAATTCACAAAATCTACCCATGCTCATGCTTAGCCGAATATTCATACACCACATATTAGCCCACATTTTTCATCAAATTTACAAATTAGTCCCTCAATTTGCCATTTTCTATTTAGCTAAATTCATCAAAAATTCAAGAACAAAGTATGTTCATCTAGCTCCTATCTTTCATTTAACACCAAAAATCATCAAAAAGCTTAGCAAATCATCAATGGCATATCACACAAACATCATCAATTCATTAAATTGAAACATGGGTTTGATAGCTCTCAAAGAAGCGATTGCAAAAACGTAGAAATTATCGAAAACCGATCAAAAACGAACCTTGAATTTTGCTTGATAGTAGCCGAATGCTTAGCCAAAGTTTTCTTTCTTTTTCTTTCTTGTTATAAACGGTGGTATATGGATGAATAAAAATCCACTAACATATTTCTTTATTATAATATAAATATACTTATAAAATAAATATAATATAACTTTTTAACTAATAATATAACATATAAAAACATATCATAAAAACCATGTTGCCGTCCACTAGCCATATTTTGGCCAAATTGCAACATAAGTCCTCGCAATTATAAAGCCACATCACATAGACTCTTTAGCAAATAGCAAGAAACTTTCACATTGAATGCAATTTCATCATTTTGACAAATTAAACACACGGACAGACAAATTAACTAACGGAAATTTACCACATGCTTAGTCACATATCAACGGCACAGAAAATAATATTAAAATATTATACGGACTCAGATTTGTGGTCCCGAAACCACTGTTCTGACTACGGTATAAACTGGACTGTTACAGGCTATAACCAAAATTGCTTTAGATGTCAAATAAAATAATAACCAACTTGCCAGTTTCTAAAAGTTCAAATGAATTGAAGGAAATTGACCTTCTACTGTAATTTAAAAAAAAATGAAGGTAAAATATATCAATATCCAAAAGTGCTCCAAAACTCAAAATAATTTGAAAATTATTTTGAATGAAAAATACTCTGATCCAAAAATGAAGGTAAAATATATCAGTATCTGAAAGTGCTCCGAAAGTTCTCTTCAAAGATTTTATTGAATATTTACTTTGTGTTTATTGGATTTACCTGTAAAATATTTTAGACCTATGTTGCTTGAACTCTTCACTTTTCTTAAAGTAACTGTATTCAACACATTCTGATATGCATATGGGGTCATATCATACAGTCCTCCAAGGATCCACCAAATACATGAGAGGCGGTATGAAAACATGAAAAGGATAAGACTTCTACTTATTTAATAAAAACAAGATTCATATTCACAAAACTTGTGGTAAAATGCTGTCGAAAAGGAGCTTATCTACCAAAAGAATACCTGCTCACAGGGTCCAACTTGTTTAGACACGATGCTTCTTATCTACCACAGTAGACTTTCTGCATAGAGGAAAAGAATACCGACTATGAACAAATGATGTTCTTACAGAAGCAAACCCACCACACATGAAACTTGTTTGAAGGTTTGAATGAATTAATAATTAAGAAGAAGAATGACGGAAGAAGGGTTTATTTTAGGGTTTTTTGAGAAAAATAAATTTTAGGGTTTGAAGTTTGAACTTTGAATTGAATGGAAATGGATAGAACTCAGAATAGATAAGAAGAAAATTAATTTGGGGTTCGGAGTTGCAATGTTGGACGATGGAATTTGTTACCTGCTGGGGCTTGGGGGTTTGATTTGGGGGAAGAATTGGGTTGGGATTTGGGAAAATAAATCTTTGGGCTGATGGGCTTGGGTAAATGGGATAAAATAAAATATTTGGGCTTGAGGGAAATTGGGTTAAAGTAATTAAGTAAAACCCTAAAATTTTAAAAAAAATAAAAAAATATATAGTTTATATTCGGTTTATTCGAATTATTCGAGTTATTCGAATTTGAAAATTCAACTCGATTCGAACTCGAAATTCGAAACTCAAAATTTAAGTTGCTTCGATTAACTCGATCCGAATAATTCAAAATTCAATTTTTTTTTCGATTTTCTCGAATCGAATCGAGTTTTGCTCACCCCTAATTAGGACTTGTTTGCAAAAGTTGCTAAATAGGGGTTCTAATTCATAGAGTACTTGATTGAAATGGGGGTTTTAAGTAGGAGTCCTTAAATGGTAATTAGACCATTATATTTTCCATGGACACAAATGGACATACATAGATAAAAATAACTAAAGTTTTAATGAAGGGCATTTTAGTCATTTGGAATTAAAAAGGAATTAAAAGGGAAAAAGATGGCAATATGTTGTCCATCTTCTTCATTAGGCCAAAATTTCAAAGGGGACACGTAAGTGCATCTAAGCCCCCTTTTTAATGTTCTTTACGTTTTTGGAGTCCCGGTAACTTGATTTAGCTTAATCTAGCAATAATTTAACCTAGGGTTCATATTTGGAAAAATACCCATAGGTGAAAAGTGTTTATTTTGATGTTTTATGATAGAATATGAAGTTTGAAATTATGTTAAACAACTTTTTCTAAACGATTTTAAGTGAAAATGAGTAAAATGACTTAATCGGTAAAAATACCTAATGTTCATAAGTACATGTTAGAGTGAGAATTTGATGTTGTCATAGAAGGGAAAAATGATCATCATGTCATAAAACATAAGAATAAGTTATAAAGTTTAATTTCTGAGATTTGGGGCAAATGTGTAAATATTTAAAAGTTTAGGGGCAAAAATCTTAATTTTTCCAAAGTTAGAGTCAAGGACTGTTTTAATAAATGTGAATATGAAATAAGCTAAATTTGCTATTATATATCAAGAGGAACAAAATCCGGAGTTAGACCGGGGAAAGAAAAGGATAGTGGACTAAATCACTATAGTTGATCGTATTTTGTTTCGAGGTAAGTTTGCGGTAAATAAATGTAATATTCTATTATTTTACATTTAATACTATTAAATTCCAACATTTACATATTTATTCTATAAATTTATCATTTAAAGACTCAAGCTTGAATTGACAGAGAAACAATCTCAGAAAGTCCCGGTTGAACCTTAAGAATGTGTAGGATACAAATGTCACGACATTAGGATTTAAGGAAATCATGTAAGACCATGTCAAGACATGACATTGATAAGTTTCTATAAGACAAAGATCCCATGTAAGACCATGCCAAGGCATGGCATTGGTGAGTTCATAAGGTAAGGATACCATGTAAGACCATGTCAAGACATGACAATGGTAAGTTTCAAAAGGAAAGGTACTCGAGTATCCTTAGTATTCCAAGTGGTTCAACGGAAAATTCAAAGAGTCTCCCAAAGGAAAGGTAAGACAAGTTCATGCTAGAAAGATACAGGTAAGAATTCAAGACTTAAGCATATTGAGTTAAAGGCTTAAATGATCTTGATAAGAAAAGAATAAGATAATTCATTAAGAATGTTGTTGTTCATTTACATGCAAACTTACTAGGCTTTATGATTACTCCCATTCCTTTCTCTCTTTTTATAGTATCGCAAGCCAACTCAGGGATCGCAAAGACGTCAGAGATCGTTTCACACTATCAAAGGATTATTTCAGTATTTTGTGATTCGAAACGTTTTAAGTTATGGCATGTATAGGGACTTAGCCATTTTGTGGGTATGTCTGTATGATATGGCTAAAGAATGGCTTGTAAATAATTGATAATAATTAGCCATTAAAATGGCTAATTAAGAACATGTTTTGAGTGTTATGTATGCCTAAATGATAGTTATTACAAAGAAATTATGAAAGAGTAAAATTTGCAATGGAACAGTTTTTGGACAGCAGCAGTGACGTGATTTTGAAAAATCATTAAAGATAGTAGAAATGGAATTAGGGTGTAAATGAGGTATAGAATTAAAGCTTATTGAGTCTATTTTTATATGAATGAAATGCTGTAGGCTGATCGCTGTAAATCAGAGTTTTAAAATTTATAAAAGAAAGATCAAAACCTAAAAACTAACTCTGACAACGATTAAAGGCAAACCTATCGAACAGTAGTATAGCTTAGCAATACCGAATATCAAACCCAAAGGAACTAAAAGTGCTAATACTAACTTTCTTTTTATTGTTTAGCCTTAAAATAGAGTGAAGTTGCTTTTGACGAAGACTAAACTAAGGACACAAAGACGAAAAGGACGAATAGGAAAATAATTTTGAAGGAAAACTCAGTTGATTACGACGATACCCTCAGAAAGAAGCCACCTAGACTTCACTTTATTAATTAACCCTAAATTATATGATTTCTTTTACTTAGCTTGATCTGTAAGACTCCCTAACCTATATTAAACCCTCTCTCGGGGCGAATAACGTCTAACCCTAGGTTAATTAGTGGAACTCTCGTTCACTTATAATAACCCCCAAAGATAGCAGTAAATTGACCAATGGACTCCCATATTAGGTTTCATCCTAATCCGGTAAAATCTCGTAACCCTATCTCTAGGCGTTCGATCAACTCTGCTTAATTATGTTAGATCTACTCTTAGGTAGGGTCTATTCCTCCTCCACCTAAGCACATTAGATTTGGATAAAGCAACATAATTAAGAACAAACTAAGTAATTATCATATAACTTAAAAATCAAATAAAAGGATCCATCTAGGTTTCAATCCCTTCAGGTATCTGAAGGGTTTAGTTCATACCTAAACAAGAAAACATCTCAAGAGAAAAGATAAAACAAAACATAAGAAAATCCTAAAACCTCAAGGAATTGAAGGAGAATTCCGTCGTCTTGAGTATAATTCCGGCTTCTTGGGATGGATCAACTGGCTATCTTCACGTTATTCCCTAGTTCTGACCTTCTCAGCTTGGCTCATTGGCCTAGCTTTGACTCCTCTTCAAAGGTGGTACTTAGGGGGTATATATAGGCTCTTGGAATGTGATTCTTTCTCCCCAAGTAACCTTTTCCGACTGAAATTGCTCATTCTGACGACAGAGGCACGGCCATGTAGCACGCCCGTGTGGATCGACTCCAGGCCGTGTTCGAATTTCTAACTTGAGGCACAGCCGTGTAAATCGGGGGAGAGACCTTGTTCTAGATGTTTGGATCGCACGGCCGTGTGGCTTGAAGTCCAGGCCGTGTTGATTTCGTGAATTTGCCCATTTGGCCTGTTTTAAGCCCGTTTTACGTTCTTTTCATCCTTCGGTGTTTTCCTGAGTATAAGACATGAAAAGAAAGGATTAAGAGCACCTTTTTACACAAATCAAGGGATAAATCATCCAAAAGCATATTAAATGTGGGCTTAAAATATGTTACTTTTACGGTTTATCAAATACCCCCACACTTAAGTTTTTGCTTGTCCTCAAGCAAAATTCTCAACTTACAATTAAAACGAACTTTCCATGATTCATAATTCCTATCAACAATGCCTTTTCCTAATTCATAGATAATTTATACATGGATAATTCAACTCAAAGATTCCTAAAGATTCAAACAAGATAAGTCATACATTTTTAGCACGAAAAACATAGGTGTTTCCCTTCATTTAAATAATTACCTTTAATTCAAAACCTACAAGGATTAAGATCCTCACAAAAGATTCACTCAAAAGTGTTTAAGGGTCAAAATTAAGCACTCATAAGTCGAACCTGAAAAGTTAATCCCATAGGCTTGCCTAAAAATTAAATCTCCACCACTGTAAAATGATATGATAAACAAATCAAAAGGTCTTTGTTAGGGTTGTAATGGGGCTAGGGTTAAAGGTGTGGATAAAGGCTGAAATTAGGAGGTTAGAATCGAGATTGAATTGATAAGTTACCTACCAAAAAATTTCTGAAAATAATAATCCTACTAATACGAGCTTTTTCTTTTGATAATTAGACTTTAACTTGTATAAGCTCACTCTTCATAATACTGATACTGTATATACTTTTTTTTCTTTTTTTTAAGAACAAACTAAATAAAAGATAAATTTAACTACCAGAATAATAAACTTAGGTAACTAGCTCAAATCAAATCTCGATTAAGGGGTAGTCAAAATAAAGAGTGATAACAAATACAAAGGGTTTTGGGTTAAAATTAGCGGGTAAGTCAATAAAAAGGGTTGTTAGGCTCAACGGGGTTCATTAAGGGTTAATTATAAGGGTAGGCTATTTAGTGGAGTAAGTGGGTTAAAACCTAAGTGCCTTTATCATCTCAGTATATCAAATCATAACAGTGGTCTTGACATGTATATCGAGGCAAGTTCTAGAATAACAGTTCATAGTCGACACACTCATGATCAAGAAGTGAGCATGAAAAAGAATGTATGCTCTATAAGGCTCAAAATCTCACAAAAATTATGGGTGTTTTTGACATTAACCGTGTAAATCTCAAATTTCAAGATAACATTCAAATTCTGGTTGACAACCTAAAATTTTAATTTTTAGAAAATTAGACTTATCATGCTTGATTCCCTAGTATTCTTCAAATTTAATCATCAATGCACAATTAACTATGACTTATTCCAAAACATATCAATAAAAATCATAAATTATCAGAAATTTCATCTTAATTAGTATTATGAGAAAATTACTTTAAAACAAGATTAAATTCAGGGTTTTGAGAACAATGCAGAAAGTTAGGCATTTTTATCCTCAGGGTTTGAGAATAATGGAAAGAGTTAGGCATTTCCTCAGAATAACTATTCACCCCTCCCACACTTAAGATGTACATTACCCTCAATGTACAAAGATAGATAATGACATTTTAAAGATAAATCAAAAGAGAAGGGGGAAGAATTACTCCCTGAGTTGTGGATGTTTTCTCGAATGAGTGTCTTTGGTGGCGGTGATGGTCAGTCGGGATAACGTTCCTGCGCTAGATGAAGTTATAGAAAAACAAATTAAAGGAAAGGAGACTAAGAAGAAAACTAAAATGAAAAGAAAATATTAATGGACTGTGAAGTCCTTATTGAAGGATGGTTCACAAGGTGGGTGTGACTTCTAAGGCTGGGGAGGTGTTGGCGGTGGCAGAACTGAAGAGATTATCATGGTGGTCGGCGTGATTCCCTAGCAGCCTGGCGAACCTGACACTACGAAACTAATTTAAGCTAAACTAAATTAAACATAAGATTATTAAAGAAAAGGAGAATGAAAAGAAAGAGAAATGAAAAATAAAAACTAATTGGTCTCATAGGTCCTTGGCTTGGTGTTGAGACGAAGCTGCTGGCATGAACTCATGTTGATCTCTCTTTGTTACGGCGTCTATACTTAGCTTCCTTCGCTTCTTCGGCATGTTGTTGGCGTGCTCAAGGATCTAGAGTAAAGAATCTGAGATGGAAGAGAATGAGAAGCAAAAATAAGGGTGAAAATCAGATAGAGGGAAAGGGAAGAGTTGAGGGGTTTAAATAGATGATCAAGTTTAGTAATCCCCTACGGCCGTGTCCCAGGGTGTGTCGATTTACACGGCCTCCTTACACGGCCGTGTTATAGAGGGTATTGTCACCCTATGCCTGTGTTTGGTCCCTCCCTGCCTGTGCTCGTGAAATTTTTCTTTTGGCACGCTAAGGTCCCACGGGCGTGTGTAGCCCGTGTGTTACAAGTCAGTATCCTCAGAATTTTCACACGGTTGGGGGCACGGTCGTGCCCTATCTGTCGGTACTCGTGGGGAGGGTGGTTGGATCCATGACGTTCAGGGGTGGTTGGACTGGCTTTGCACGGCCTCTGCTCTTTCAGTGTGGCGGTTCTAGTGGTCCTCACAGCCACGGCCACGGTCGTGTGTAAGGCCTGTGACCTGAAAATCCTATATTTGTTTGGCTAGTTTAAAAAGAAGAAAAAAGAAAATAAATTTAAATGCAAATAAAAGTAAAAAGAATTAAAGTTAGTGCTCGGGTTGCCTCCCGAGAAGTGCTCATTTATAGTCTTAAGCTAGACTTTCCTCTTATTTGAAAATGTTTTTTAGGGAGGTTTGAAAGTTTGGATATCTTCCCTCATGCCTATAGTCCTATTTTCTTGACAAAGGTTGAGTCGAGAAGTGTTTACCTTAGAAGTGCCGCATGTTGGGTTGCTTACCTCGACTCTTTCGTGTAGGAAGATATTATGTACCTCAAGAGGGATTTCTTTCTTCAGGTTTTCTGTGATGATGCTAAGATCGGCTTTATTGATTAGTACCTGGTTTCCTATTCCGATGTGATTTGATGTTCCTATGAGCTCTTCTGGTGGTTCCTTCAGATTTATAGTGTGTAGCTCTGGCTCTTCCTCGAGTATCTCTAATTTCTCTTTGAAGTGTGTTTTCCACTCATCTAGGTCATCGATTTGAATCCTTTGCTTCTCGTAAGTTATTTCTTTATTGTTACTGAGCTGAGGATCCGGTTCAATCGTTCCTTTTTTTGGTGGTTCCTGTAAAGAAGGTGTAATTGAATGATTATCAAAGTATGAGCTCACCTAAGGCAACATCAATTTTAGTCTTGGCAGTTGCTAGAAAAGGCCTTCTTAAAATTAAGGGGATTAAATTATCCATGTCTAAAACAACAAAATCTACTGGGAAAACAAATTTATCGATTTTTACGAGAACATCTTCAATAATGCCCCTAGGAATTCTAACAGTTTTATCAGCTAATTGAATACTCATCCTAGTTTGTTTGGGCTTCCCTAGACCTAGTCGTTTAAATAATGCATAAGGCATGACATTTATGCTTGCCCCTAAATCAGCTAACGCATTATCAATAGTTAAACTACCAATTAAACATGGAATTGTAAAACTCCTGGATCTTTTAATTTCTATGGTAGTTTATTTTGTAGGATTACTGAGCACTTTGCGTTGAGTTCAATGTGTGGCTCTTCGTCTAATTTGCGTTTGTTTGTCAAGAGCTGTCTTAAAAATTTCCTCGAGTCTGGCATCTGAAAAAGAGCTTCAAGAAGAGGTAAGTTAATGTGTAATTTCTTTAAAAGTTTAAGAAACTTACCGAACTGTTCCTCTGAATCATCTCTTTTTAATGCTTCGGGAAGAGGTATACGAAGTTTGTACTCCTTGATTACCGATTTTGGCTTTTCTTATGCTACCTCTATTATGCCTTCGTCTACCTTACTTTCTGGGATTGGTTGTGGTTTATCTAACTCCTTGTTCTCCTGAGTTGTGATGGCTTGAATTTGCTCCTCTGGATTAATCTCAGTGTTACTTGGTAGATGTCCTTGTGGTTGTTCTGACATGAGCCGTGTGAGTTGCTCGACTGCATTAGTCATTTCCTTGACTGATTTAGCAATTTCACTCATTCGGCTTTCGTTGCTTTTAATTATCCTATTAATATTTTGTAGGCGTTCTTCTGTGTTTGTCGGTTGTTTTAGTTCCTCCTCATAGGGTGGTTTCTTTTCTCGTGGATAGGGCTAATTTTGAAAGTTCTGAGGATGTTGTTGCCCTTGATTTCTTTGATTGCCTTGACCTCCCCATGAAAAATTTGGGTGGTTCCTCCAACCTGGATTGTAAGTGTTACTATAAGGATTATTATTGGATCGGAAATTATTACCTATATAGTTCATCTATTCGTTTTCTGCTTCCAGTTGGTAGGGTGGGTACTCAGGATTCACCACGGTTCCACTTGCGTCACACTACATGAGTGGATGTACTTACAAAGAACATAAACTATCAAGCTTTTTATTCATCATCTCAAGCTGCGTTGATGACATGGTCATGGTGTCGACGTTGAAGACTTCTGCTGATTTCGTTGGTTTAGTCCTTGAAGCTTGCCACTGATAATTGTTTATTGACATCTCCTTAATGAATTCGTAGGCTGCTTCTGGAGTTTTGTTGTTCAGGGTTCCACCGGCGGCTGAATCAATCAGTTGTCTTGTTGAAGGGTTTACACCGTTGTAGAATGTTTGGACTTATAGCCACAAGGGTAAGCCATGGTGTGGGCACCTTCTCAAGAGATCTTTATATCTCTCCCATACGTCATATAATGTCTCTACATCCATCTGCACAAAAGAAGAGATATCATTCCGTAATTTGGCCGTTTTAGCCGGTGAGAAATATTTCATTAAAAACTTTTCGGTCATCTGCTCCCATGTAGTGATTGACCCTCTTTGTAACTAGTTTAACCACTGTTTAGCTTTATATCTTAATGAAAAAGGGAATAACCGAAGACGTATGGCATCATCAGAAACGCCATTTATTTTAAAGGTATTACAGAACTCTAAAAAATTAGCTATATGCATGTTTGGATCTTTGTCCTGCAAACCATCAAATTGAACAAACTGTTGAATCATTTGTATTGTGTTAGGCTTTAATTCAAAATTATTAGTAGCTATAGCAAGCCTGACAATACTCAATTCTGCTCCAGTTAAATGTGGTTTAGCATAATCAAACATTGTACGTGGAGCGTTGCGATCTCCCACATTGCGTGGTGGTGGGTTGTTTTCGTCCACCCCTTCAGTAGGATTGGATCTGTCTTCTTCCTCTCTTTCTGTGTAATTTAGGGCTCGCCTTGTTTCCCGATGATTCCTTCGAGCGGTAGCTTAATATCAATTTCGTATACTAAAGGTCCTCTCGGGTTCCTTCTAGTCATAAACTAGAGGTACCTGGAAAGAAAAAAAAATTAGCAAAATTAAAAAGTATACTAAAGAAAAAATAAATTGCTGAAAAATAAAAAATAATGGCTAAAGTAATAAAAATAGAGTTTTCTTAATATTTTAGTTCCCAACAACAGCATGCAAAAACTTGATCATTTGTAAATCAGAGTTTTAAAATTTATAAAAGAAAGATCAAAACCTGAAAACTAACTCTGACAACGATTAAAGGCAAGTGTACCTATCGAACAGTAGTATAGCTTAGGCAAGACCGGATATCGAGCCTAAAGGAACTAAAAGTACTAATACTAACTTTCTTTTTATTATTTAGCCTTAAAAATAGAGTGAAGTTGCTTTTGACGAAGACTAAACTAAGGACACAAGGACGAAAAGGACGAATAGGAAAATAACTTTGAAGGAAAACTCAGTTGATTACGACGATACCCTTAGGAAGAATCCACCTAGACTTCACTTTATTAATTAACCATAAATTATATGATTTCTTTTACTTAGCTTGATCCGTAAGACTCCCTAACCTATATTAAACCCTCTCTCAAGGCGAATAACGTTTAACCCTAGGCTAATTAGTGGAACTCTCGTTCGCTTATAATAACCCCCTAGGATAGCAGTAAATCGATTAATGGACTCCCATATTAGGTTTCACCCTGGCAAAATCTCGTAACCCTATCTCTAGGCATTCGATAAACTCCGCTTAATTATGTTAGATCTACTATTAGGCAGGGTCTATTCCTTCTCCACCTAAGCACATTAGATTTGGATTAAGTAACATAATTAAGAACAAACTAAGTAATTATCATATAACTTAAAAATCAAATAAAAGGATCCATCTAGGTTTCATCCCCTTCAGGTATCTGAAGGGTTTAGTTCATAACTAAACAAGAACACATCTCAAGAGAAAAGATAAACCAAAAATAAGAAAATCCTAAAACTCCCTGAAGGAATTGAAGGAGAATTCTGCCGTCTTGAGTATAATTTTAGCTTTTTGGGATGGATCAACTGGCTATCTTCGCGTTATTCCCTAGTTCTGACCTTCTCGGCTTGGCTCCTTGGCCTAGCTTTGACGCCTCTTCAAAGGTGGTACTTAGGGGGTATATATAGGCTCTTGGAATGCGATTCTTTCTCCCCAAGTATCCTCTTCCGACTGAAATTGCTCATTCTGACGATAGAGGCACGACCATGTAGCACTCCCTTGTGGATCGACTCCAGGCCGTGTTCGGATTTCTAACTTGAGGCACGACCGTGTAAATCAAGGGAGAGACCATGTTCTAGATGTTTGGCGTCGCACGGCCATGTGGCTTGAAGTCCAGGCCGTGTTGATTTCGTGAATTGGCCCATTTTGCCTGTTTTAAGCCCGTTTTACGTTCTTTTCATCCTTTGGTGCTTTCTTGAGTATAAGACATGAAAAGAAAAGATTAAGAGCACCTTTTTACACAAATCAAGGGATAAATCATCCAAAATCATATTAAATGTGGGCTTAAAATATGTTATTTTTACGGTTTATCATAGGCAAAAGAATTGTGTATTATGAGATAATTTATTTTTAGTGAAGAGGGGTCAGAACAGTTAGACAGTGTAACAGGGGAGACTTTAATTAGTAAACTGTACTAATTTGCCACACCAAAAATTCTGGAAAAAATATAGTAAGAATATATATGATTCTAGTTTCAAGGAAAATTTACGGATCTAAATTTCGAGTTTCGTAACTCGAGTTATAGTCAATTTAGTGACTATGACACAAATGGACAGTTTCATTACAAATAGGGAAATAAATTGTTTTGATTTGTTTAAGAAATCAGAAAATTTTTTTATGTTTCTGGTTTGGTCCCGAACCGTTTCAATTGGATTTTTTAGGGCTTCAAAGGCCCTTTATAGGAACATATTGGATGTATGTGAACGAATTAATTTAAAAGCAAATTTTTATGCCCCAAACTAGTAAGTTAAGTCTGGTAATGTCTCGTACTCGACTCTGGCGACGGTCTTAGGTAAGGGGTGTTAGATATATTGTCAATATAAAAGGGAGGAAAGATGAAGAAAGAAATTTATTTTCTTTACAATTTGGTCCTTCCACAAAGAATCTATCATTTTCACTTAGAAATTCAAGGAATTTCCATAATTACCAAGAGAAGAAAATGATAAAGAGTCTATGGAAAGAAAGAATATCAATTTAGATTCAAGAAAATAAAAGTTGGAGAAGAGAGAAAATCAAGCTTTAAGAGAACAAGGTATGAATGTTAAGGTTTTATGTTGTTTATAAGTTTCATAGTATTAGAAAGTATAGAAATAACACTAAAGTAAAGATTTCTTAGGAAAGTATTATGTTTTTGACATGTTGAGGAAAGAAGAAGTTGAGAAGGTGAATTGAGTGATAAAGAGAAGATCAAGTGATTTTGGATAGAAAAGAGGTAAGTACCCATGAATTCTCTTGTTATTTAAGGATTAAAATGTGAACTTTGTGTAATAGGTAGTAAGTTGGTAAAATAAAGTATGAAATAATTTAATAATTGGATAAGGAAATTATGTTAAATGTTTAATGAATGTGTTATGACTTGATGGAATATGCACAAAGAATTTTAAAAGTGAAATTGTGGAAAAATATGAAATTTTTATGATAACAAGGTTAAATTGTAAAACTTGAGGAAATATGTGGTTAAAATAAGAAAAGTGAAATACATGGAACTTTGATATGTGCAATGAGAAATTGAAATAAATTAAGTGATTAAAATGTTACAACGAAAAAAATTGATTTAATATGATTAATTAGTGAATATTGAATTTTCATGATAAAAGGAACTAAATTGAAAAGTTATGAAAGTTTACAAGAAAAAAATTAATAAGTAAAGAATGTAGTAGAAAATACAAAAATACAAAAATACATGAATATTGTAGTTCAAATTATATTTGTTCTTTAAGCTGTGGAAATTAAGGACTAAATCATGAACTTGTGAAATTTATGTTTGAAATAATAAAAGTAAAATGCATATAAGTTTGATATCTGAAAATAGATATTGTGGTGAATTAATGCATTAGAGTGCTAAGTAATAGTGAATATTAAATTTCATGAAAATGAAGACTAAATTGAATAAGTACAAAAATGTAGTTGGATTGTGAAAATTGTGAATTATGAATAATGATTGTGAATAGTCCTAAAATGGAAATGAAAAGCTAATGTTTTTTAAATTATTGACTTTTAAGATTATATGTTCATGTAATATTAAATAGTAAATCCTAAACAAAAAGAATGAGAAAGTGTAATGAAATAAGACATCCGTGATTGATTATGATAAATCTAGTATCATGAAATGCCCATGTAGACTAGTGTTAAACTTTGTGGATATAGTTAGCATGCGATAGGAACCTAAGCACTCCCGTGTTAATCTTGATCTGCGCGAGTTTAGCACTTTGGTGCTTACTGTTATGCACTTTGGTGCTCTTGCTTCTAGCACTATTGTGCTGCATGTTATGTGATATGTTCCATGTATCCATCTAATTCAAACGTGTCTAGCATAGGCTAACTAAAAAGTCGTTGTAAGTGATTTTTTATAAAAGTCTCGTTCCTGATAATCTGTGAAATAATAAAAAGATAAAAGAAAAATAGTAAAGCAAAATATAGGTAAGCTATTGGCTATTAAGATATAATCGTAAAAAATTATAGTAATAATATTTATGATAAATAGAAATTTAAAGAAATAATAAAATCTAAATTCCTGGGTACTTATTAAGCTTTCACGAGCTTAACACGTGTTTTAAACGTGTAGGTGAAAGATTGAAGAGAAGGTTTAGATTTGAACCATTCGGGGTGATATTTTCGATACATCTTATCATATCAACAAGGATTCAAAGGCAAAAAGGTATGAATTGAATTTATGGAATAGTATATGGCATGTACTTAGTAAATATCCATAGTGAAAGAAAGTTTGATGGTCTTAAGTGTAGAGTTGTGTAACTACTTAATTAAATTCAAGAAGGAAATGAGGGGATCCCTTTAATTTGTAGAACTTCTAACCATAAAATCATAACTATACATGGCCAAGGGTATCAATACTTCAAGGCAAGTATCGATACTTTAACTAAGGTATCAATACCAATGGCTTTTGTTGAATTTTTTTGAAATTTTGAAGCTAAAATTGGTATTGGTACCAAACAAGGGTATCAATACCAAGGCCAGGGTATCAATAGCACCTATAAGGGTATTGATACATGAGTTTTAAAACTAGCTTTTTGTTTGAAAATTTCGTTGGAAGCAAAATATTTCTTAAAGAATTTATCTTCTTTAACTGAAAATAGTATTATCAACAATAGTGTACGCATGGTATCAAATTATTAAACGAACAAAGCTTAGCTTATCTTTCCAAGACAAAAGTTGCTCTGTCATCAAATGTAACATTCCTGTACCTTGGCCCAGCAAATCGGGTCAGGTATGGGGGTGTTACAATATTTCACCTTAATTACCTAGGTACATGCCATTTCAACTTACAAAACACAACGAATTTTACAAAGAGTTAGCTGAGCTGAGATGTGAGATTTGGATGCTACTAACACTACTCGATCAGTCCAAAATCTAAATGTCACCTACGCAAGGAAACAAGCAATTTGCTTGCTGAGCAAAAGAGCTTAGAGGTTCTTACATAATCTCAAGTCTTCATTGTTTATTTAGTAAAATTTCCAATTTGACTAATGTGATGAAAACCAACATATCTAAGTGAGGAATGATTTTTTCATTAAGTTGTTCTATTTTCAAATTATTGCAACATCGAGTCATTAGAGAATACTCCATTGTTTCTGCATTTTGAGTGACATGTCTTTTAAATCTCAATAAGGGGAAGCCATTATAAAAGAAGTGGATAATATAAATTGTATATAAGGAACATTTGGTTTTCCTGTGAAAAATAAGCTAGTGGGATGGGTTATTTATAGAATTTAAGGTTAGGGTATCATTAAGGTTTTTAATAGGACCCTCTCCACTCATTGGTGTCAATGTCTCTTTAAATTTTTGAGTTTTCTCATTTTCAAAAAATATAATTGTTTATAAATTAAGGTTTATGTGTTTAAAATTTTTACTATAACCTCGATACCTATGAATGTCAAGACCTCTTTAAATATAATAATATTATCCACAATTGTTACAAAATACATAAACAATTATAGTTTAAAGTTCTTAAAATTTTACAAGGACTTGAACACTCAAGGATCGAAACGTCTTTAGGTGTGGAGGTTCTACTAATTGATTGTGTAAAAAATATAATTAAACTTGACACCCATGAGTATCAAGATACCACGTGGACATGTGGTTAATGGGTTCGAGTGTGATGAATATGTAGGTAACAGTTTGGTTGTCTTGTACGCAAAATGCGGGAAATTTGGTGATTCGAGGAGGCTCTTTGAGGATATACCTGAAAGGAGTGTTGTTTCATGGAATGCATTGTTTTCTTTGGTGAAGCAGTGGAGTTGTTTCATGAAACGGTTTTGAGTGGAATAAGGCCTAATGAATTTAGTAATTTGTCTAGCATGATAAACGCCTGCACTGGGTCGATGGATAGAGGTGAAGGAAGGAAAATTCACGGGTTCTTGATAAAGCTAGGTTAAGATTCAGATCCTTTCTCGAAGAATGCACTTGTGGACATGTATGCCAAGATAGGAAACCTTGAGGATGCTGTTGTTGTTTTTGAGGAGATAACGAAACCGGATATCGTCTCTTGGAATGCTTACTACAGCAAAACAGACTTTTAGCGGCGTTTTTAGTGGCGTTTTTAAAAAAAAATGCCGCAAATATTATACATTAGCGGTGTTTTAACAAAAACGCCGCTAAAAAATGAGTAATAGCGGAGTTTATATAAAAAAACGCCGCTAAAAATGGTTTATAGCAGCGCTTCGGGAAAAATGCCGCTAAAAGTCCGGTCTTTAGCAGCGCTTTCGGGAAAACGCCGCTAAAAGTCTGGTCTTTAGCGGCACTTCCGGAAAAGCGCCGCTAAAAGTCTGGCTTTAGCGGCGCTTCTGGAAAAGCGCCGCTAAAAGTCCGGTCTTTAGCGGCGCTTTTGTAAAAACGCCGCTAAAAGTCCGATCTTTAGCGGCGCTTTTGTAAAAACGCCGCTAAAAGTCCGATCTTTAGCGGCGCTTCCGGAAAAACGCCGCTAAAAGTCCGATCTTTTCTTTAGCAATTTTTTGGATTTTTTAAATTTATATATTAAATAATTTATTATATAATCGTAAAAGAGATATATTAATTTTAAAATATTAAATTAATTATCATTATAGTTTAGTAAATTTGTGAATATAAGGAGTACGCCTAGCATATTTAATTTCTTATATATATATATAAATTATAAATATATTTTACATTATTTAAAAGATAATAGATAAGCTTTATATATATTAAAATTAAAAAAAATTGTAACCCATGCATCTGTAGAGAAACAAAATTAAGTAAATTGAAAATGTTATTTAAATTTATTAAAATATTAAAAGAAATGTTATATAAAATTGAAAATGGGTTTAGTGGTTTGTATGTGCTGACTAGGGTTTCGAGTTCGGCATTTCAAGATTTAGTGTACTCTAAAGTTTATGGTTTACGGTTAGTCTTAGGATTAGGGTTATGGCTAGAGTTTATGAGTTTATGGGTTTGTGGGTGTATGGTTGAAGGTTCACGGATTTAGGGTTTAGGGTTTATCAAATGAAGACAGAATATCAAATTTAATTTAATCAATAAAAAATTATAAAAATATATGCTACAAAATGGTGAGATTGCATTTTTTACTTACAAATTAATTTTAGCCCTAACAAAATCTGATTGTGCATCTGTTTATCCCTAAACCCTAAACCCTAAACCCTAAACTTTAAACTTTAAACGGTAATAATTTAGGGTTTATAGGTTAAAAAGATAGAAGTTAGGGTCTAAAAGTTAACGAGATAGGGGTTAGGGGTTTAGGGTAATTGGTGTGAAAAATATATGTTAATAATTCGAAATACTATTATTAAAATAAATTTAAAGTTTTTGGGGGTATATGACTAATTTGTTTTTAATTTATATATTAAATAATTTCAAATTTTAAATAATTTTCAAGATTTAAAATTTTATCTAATTATTTTAAATCTTATTTAAATTTTAAAAAATATTTATTTAAATAAAAAATTAAAATACTATTATTTAAAATAATTTTAAAATTTTTTAAGTATATAACTAATTATTTTTAATTTATATATTAAATAATTTTAATTTTTATGTTTTAAAGTTTTATTATTTTTTTAGTGGCGTTTTAAGTGAAACGCCGTTAGAGATATTCTTTTAGCGGCGCTTTGATTAAAAACGCCGCAAATATTAAATAATTTTTGGGCAAAACTCGTTTTGCTCTCTTGTTTTTTACCCATACGATAACACTTACATTTTTCCCAATTTCGTTCTCCCTAGTTCATTTCCGCCCTTTTCCCTACTCCTAAATCCCTAAAGTATTACTCCATTATCAGATCCCCTCAAGTCTTTCTCCTTCATCATCGTCTAGTTCTCTTCTTCTTTTTCTTTGTGTGTTCTTCTTTTTTGGGGGTAAAACAACCATTGAATTGAAGCTCAGTGGACTCTTTTTATCCACACCCTTCTTATAAACTTAGGAATTTGTTGGATTTTCGGCTCTTTCTATAGAGATTAATAGTGTTGCAATCAGAGCAGATCCATGGCCTTTGAGCAATATTATGCTCAGGAATGGAAGTAGATCCATGGCCTTTGAAAAATTTCATCTTTAACAATGGATTTGGACCCAGAAGATGTTTTCAAGGACGAAGAAGAAGGCGACCAGGATAACTTAATTCTTCCGTGTTTTCTCATTCTCTTTATTTTCTTCTATATTCTTCTCCATGGTTAAGAAACGCGAGATTGTTGTTTTTGTCCATGGTTATTTTCTTCTATATTCTTCTCCATGGTTATTTTCTTCTAGGTTGTTTTTGTCCAATATTTGCAGCAAAGTGAGAGTTCCAAAGAGTATGTTGTTTACTTGGTCGATGCTTCTCCGAAAATGTCAACACATGTCCTGGTGTAAGTTTTTATGTATAATCAAAACAGATAAAGAATACCCATTTCCTTTTCTTTACAGTTTTTTTAGTAATTGGAGTTTTCTTTTTTCTTTCATGGATTAATACCGTAATTAAGCTTTTCCGTAATGGATATGTTTTTTGATTAACTTGTTTTTCTTCTTCTTCTTTTTCTATTTGAAATGTACTGACTAGCTGTTGATTTTTTATTTTTATTTTTTATTTTTCCGTATGTTTATCAGTTACATGTATCTCATTTAAGCTCTAGAATTTTACAGGGCTTTGACTTTGCTTATTTATTTTACTTTAGCTATTAAAAGAATGATATTTGATAAACGATCGGATAAAATCGAAGAGAAAGCTAGGGTTTCTACTGATGAAGCTATTGGTTTTATGGATTTGAAGTGCGTGATATGGTTTTAGAGACTAATTGACCTGTTTTTTTACCCTTAATATCTTAAATACCAGAAAACAATTTCTCTCTTTCCTTTTTCTTTTTCTTTTTTTTTTTAATTTCAATTTTTCTGGGGATTTTTGAATCTGAGTATTTCTGAAAATGGGGAAAAACCAAGCCTACAAGGCTATGCAAAGAGCAGAGCTTGGCTCTTCCTCCTCGGCCTGAAGAGATCGAGGATGGCATGGTTTGTACCCTTCCATGTTCAAACAATTCTATATATAAATATTCGCTTTATGTTGTTACTCGCGCTTGTTTTTTAAATGCAGGTGCTTTGTATTTCTTGATTTATTTCCATTTCATTTATATTGGTGGATGTGTTTCTTGGTTGGTGCTTCCAATGTTTGGGAATTTACTTTTGGGGTCTTCTAAAATCTTTTTGACTTGTCTTGTGTCAAATTGTTAGGTTAAATCTATGTAGTTTATTCGGTGTTGGTAGTTGGAACTTAGAAGTGATTTAGCGAAGCATTAATATTATACTTACTAATTGTTCAAATATCACAGTTTAACGTTAAGTTTTTCATATTCCGAATATTAATAACAAAACAAAATGCATCTCTCTCTTTTGCTTTGGCTTTGCTTGGCCTGGCCTTCTTCTCCTTTTGCCTTTTCATTATTCTTTATTTCTATGTTGACTTGCTCTCATGCGAGTTCCCATTATTCACTTCGCAACTAAAAAGCTAACCTGTGTTTCTAACTATCCCTTTTGCCTTTTTCGTTTACACTGTAAGTTCTTCTCTGCTCATCTCCTCGATAAATTTTGGGTTCAAAAGCATATTTCTTTTCGCTTGATTTCAATTTGATCAAGTTATTTTCGTTATTTGATATGTTATATTTTAAGTTCATTCAAGTTTCTTATCCGGGTTTGTGTTGCTTGATTCGTTTTGTACTAAGTGGAGTTGTATTTTCTTAGTTTGAAACAAGGAAATAAAAACCCTTTTAGCTACAAGATTTTTAAGAAAGATAAAGAGCTTAAAGGCTGTTGGTAGGCATTAAAACGCTTCTCTTTTAGGTTTGTAAAGCCTTTGTATTTAGAGAAGAGAGCAAGGAAAGAGAGAGATGAGGCGGTTGCAGGAGAGGTAAGGTATCTTCAAGATTTTAAATATAAAAAGAAATGAAAATAAAAATAATGAAAAAACAGCCTAGCTTAGGTTCTTGCTAGTATGAGCTTAGTTCAGTGTGGCTTGGCTTTATACTATTTGAAGCTTCCTAAAGTGATTTACAGCCAATTTTAATTTTTCAATGAAAAAGGAAGAAAATTTTAATTCTTGTGCCACAGTGGAACACTTGGGTTTTAAGTGGTTGTATTAACTTTAGTAATTCAACTATTTAATAATATAAAACTATGCATTAACATAATCTTTTTTATTTCTCCACTTGTATACTATATTTATAATCATCTCAATTTTAAATCTCATTTTTTATTTCATTTTAATTAATTATTCAGGTTTTTTTTTTTCATGTCTTAGTAAAAGTGATTAAGCCTAATAAGTCCAAAGCTGAAGCAGCTTTGTGTCTCTCACTTGTTTGGTCCAGCAGTCGGTAATTGCGGTTTGGACTTGGGTGTTTGACTTAAGAGGCAAGTTGTGGACTGTCATTGCACATGTTTTTTTTTGATGGTTTTTTTTCTTTAATTTATAATAAATAAATAACATTTGAATAGTTTAATAGTTTGTAGTTTGGACATTGGATCTTGGAACTTGCTACAATAATAATTAATTAATTAACATTTTAAAAATCTAAATATATAATAATGGTACTTGTACAAGTGCACTATTAAATGATGTAGTAGTCAATGTCATCGATTCCGTGCTCTAGTTCTTCTTGGAAGATTCCTTGATATGGGACCATGGGTTGTAGATCTGGTAGTTCTTTAGGGGTGTACTCTTCACTATTTTCATTTCATCTTTGTTGTTTACTTATAGGGGATTCTGTTTTTAGGCCCTTTTGGTTGGAATATTGCTTAGCAAAGTCGCCATGATTTGCATGTTCCATTCAAAAGCGTGATTTAGTGATGTAGGATAATTTTTGCCATTTTGGGCTCACGATGAGGCTATGTTTTTGTTTTCAAAACATAAAAGATGCATCGAGCCATGGCTTACCTTAATATTTGTTTGTTAATTCCCTTAAGTTGAACTAACAATTACTTGCGTGGTTGCTCTGCTTTTCATTTCATCACATATTGGACAAGAATGGGCTATAATCTTCCAAAATATATACAGACTAATTAGAAAACAAAATTGCCAATATTGGTGTCGACTATCCATCACTCACCTTAACTACTCTAGTTTTGCTTTACGCAATTTATGAGTTTTTTTTTTTCTGTTTTACCAATTAGTGAATTTTTTGTAGCATTTAATTTTTTTACACTTAATACCAATTCTTACGTTCTTCTTCTATATAAGATAACATAATATAGTTATTGATATATTTTTGGGCGATTCTTTTTTTCTGATTTTCATCATGTATAATGAGATAAGTTGAGTTATAGTACCATGAGTACAAGATAATAATAATGTGATTCATATTCAAAATGCATTGTGGAAATGAAGATATAGACTAGAAGAGATCCTTTGCATCATTGTCTAGCGAAGTTACATTCTAGTTTCTTGTTTGCATTTGAAAAGTGCCTATGCAATTGCTAAGTTAAGGAAAACGGGTACTCAAAGCAGAAGTTCTATAAGAAAGCCGTAGAATTATACAAAGAGGTATGCGGATCCAATATCACGAACTTGCTATTACAATTATATTGTTCACTCTCTTAAATTTATTCCCTTTCTTTGAAACTACTTCTCATTTCTCACAGATAAGTACTTTAATAGCAAATGGTGACAAAACATCATTACGAAAAATATGTTCTCTGTATGTCTCTGCTCCTTCTACATGTGGTCATCCTGTTGGTTTTCTAAACGTCTCGTGTTTCCTCTTTTAATGGGTTGGTTAGGCTACTAACAGCATATTGCTTTCTAATTTATACCTAATCCTACGTGATTCATCATTTGATATCTGATAGGCACTCAAGAATGAAATTAAGCAAAGGGAATCTATATGGAGTAACAGCATCTTGCTGTTACTTCTGCCCATTTTTAGTAGTGTATGCTTCCATTAGAAACATCTTTTTCTCTAGTGAGCTGGTTCTCTGGATTTGGCATGGTAAAATGCTGTAAACCTAGTAATTTGCATGACAAAGTTGAGCTTGTTGGTAGTTTATGATCCATTAACTACAAAAGATAGAATATATTTTTTAATCTATTTATAGGGATTTACTGAGACAATTTGTTAATTGACACATCAAGAGGTGTTGCGCCAACTGGTTGATTTGATAGGAATCACTTCCATCATGGAGGTAACCAAAATATTCTTTGTTATTTTATTGCAGCAGTGGGTTTCATATGGTTTTCATTAAATATTTTTGGGTGAAATTTGATATAAGTTTGTGCCTTTTCACAGGTTTTGGTTCGGTTAGTAAATGCTGATGATCATGTGTATCCTAATTTTTTGGATGTAATGCAATGGTTAGCTGATAGCAATTTTCTAGAAATGATCGTGGATAAATTAAATCCATCAGTAAGTGCAAATTTTCTGTTTTATCCTTGTAATGACATGTCATACCTTGATTAATCAAGGTTCTTCAACTGGAAACTGCAGCTGGTGCAGCAATTAGGGTATAAAATTGTATCAATTATGGTTATGATGTATTAAAATGTAAAAAGATCTGTCTAAGCATGTGTTTTTCTTATGTTATTAAGTTCTTTGATCATGCTGTTGGTATCAACGTACCTTGATCACGATTCCTTATATGTCTTGTTCATGAATTTCCATTTTAATACATATTGTTCGTGAATTTTTATTTTAATACGTCTTCAAATTAAATTATATATTTTTAAATTGGATTTGTGGCGTTTTTATAATTTTTTTATTTTTTTTATTTTTAGGACTTTTAGCGACGTTTTTGAAAAGCGCCGCTAAAAGTGTAATATTTTAATTTTTTTTATTTTTTAGGACTTTTAGCGGCGTTTTTGGTCAAAGCGCCGCTAAAAGTATAACATTTTAATTTTTCTTATTTTTGTGATTTTTAGCGGCGTTTTTTGGAAAAGCGCCGCTAAAGACCATGACTTGTAGCGGCGTTTTTTGTAAAAGCGTCGCTAAAGAGCATGACTTTTAGTGGCGTTTTTTGAAAAGCGCCGCTAAAGACCATGACTTTTAGCGGCGTTTTATTACAAACGCCGCTAAAGGTCATGATCTTTAGCGGCTTTTTTTGTGGCGCTTACAAAAGCGCCGCAAACACTTTTAGTGGCGCTTATAAATGCCGCTAAAGGCTAAAAAAAACGCCGCTAAAAGTCTGTTTTGCTGTAGATTGCTGGTTGCATTCTTCATGATAAGCATGGTTTTGCTTTAGAGTTTTTTGGGCAAATGAGATTGTCTGGAATACATTCAAATATGTTACCTTGTCGAGTGCTCTAAAAGCTTGTTCTAGCATTGGTCTCAAGGAATTGGGCAGACAGTTGCATTGTAACTTGATAAAGCTAAATGTAGGATCGGATCCTTTTGTTGTGCATGTTGGACTTATAGACATGTATTCGAAAAGTGGTTTGATGAATGATGCAAGAATGGTTTTTAATTTGATGCCAGACAAAGACTTGATTGCATGGAATGCTATTATCTCTGCGCATTCACAAAATGGGGAAGACATGGAAGCTGTATTGCTATTTCTTTTGATGCATGAGGAAGGAATTGGAATCAAGCAAACAACATTATTGACAATCCTCAAATCCATTGCTAGCTTGCAGGCGAACTACGTTTGCAAACAGGTTCATGCGCTCTTTGCGAAATCAGGATTTGAGTATGACCGTTATGTTGTAAACAGCCTTATCGATGGATATGGAAAATGTTGTAAACATGTATTCAGAGAGTGCTTGATTGTAGATTTGGTGGGTTTCACATCTATGATCACAGCTTATTCTCAGTTCGGACAAGGTGAAGAAGCTTTTAAGCTGTATCTAGAAATGCTAGATAGAGGGATAGAGCCGGATCCGTATGTTTGTAGTTCACTCCTAAATGCATGTGCAAATCTATCAACATATGAACAAGAGAAACAAGTGCATGTTCATGTCTTGAAGCATGGATTTATGTATGATATCGTTGCAGGAAATTCTCTCATCAACATGTATGCCTAATGTGGAAGCATAGATGATGCTGAACGTGCGTTCTCTAGTATTCCTGAGAGAGGAATAGTCTCATGGAGGACTAGCTCATCATGGGCATGGGAAAGAAGCCCTACGGGTTTTTAATCAAATGCTTAAATATGGTGTTTCTCCGAATCAGATAACTTTGGTCAGTGTCCTTTGTGCTTGTAACCATGCAGGTTTGGTTACTGAAGCCCAAAAATACTTCAGATCAATGAAGGAGTTGTTTGGATTTGAGCCTATGCAAGAGCATTATGCTTGCATGATTGACCTACTTGGTCGAGCCGGGAGATTAGACGAGGCAACGGAACTTGTAAATACCATGCCTTTTCGAGCGGATGGCTCAGTATGGGGTGCACTTCTTGGTGCTGCTAGAATCCACAAGAATGTTGAGATCGGCCAACGTGCTGCAGAGATGCTTTTGACTCTTGAGCCGGAGAAATCGGTACCGATGTTCTTCTTGCTGACATACATGCATCAGTTGGCATGTGGAATAATGTAGCAAAGATGAGAAGACTCATGAAAGACTGTAACGTGAAGAAAGAACCCGGGGTTAGTTGGATTGAGGTTAAAGATAAGATATACACTTTCACAGTGGGTGACAGAAGCCATGTTCGGAGTGAAGAAATCTACGCAAAGCTTGATGAGCTAAGTGAGCGTTTGAGCAAAGCCAGGTACATCCCCAAGGTGGAGTTCGATCTTCATGATGTGGAACAGGGTGAAAAGGAAAAGCTTCTATACCACCACAGTGAAAAACTTGCAGTAGCCTTTGGGTTGATTGCCACTCCGGCAGGAGCTCCAATTAGAATTAAAAAGAATCTTAGAGTCTGCGTTGATTGCCATACTGCATTCAAATTCATTATTGAAATTGTGTCCAGGGAAATATTTGAGAGACATAAACAGATACCACCATTTTAAAGATGGTTCATGCTCTTGTGGGGATTATTGGTGATAATACTTGAGGAAAAACCGGAAATCCTCCGCACAACAATATCGTTAGTCATTACAATAATAGGCCAATTTAAGGTATACCTCTTTCTTTATAAGTTCTCGATCGATTAGAGTCTAATTGAGTAAAAAAAATTTAAATTAATTGAGTTGTTGAGTCTTATTTTATCACCTTAACTCGATTTAAATTTTTTTTCAAATCGAGTCGAGAAAAATAAAATTAGAGTCAAATTGAATCAGAGTGAAATTGTTCAAGTTAAATTAAAAAATTAAACATATCATAATAAAATCTTATTATAGTATAACTATATATGTTTGATAGTTTTTTCAAAGAAAAATAATAATAATAAATATCGTAGTATGATAAACTTTAATCATCAATTAATTTATTTAGGTGTCTAAAATTATTATTTTAGAAAATTTTAAAATTTTAACTTTCTTTTTATATATTGTTTATAATTTTTTTAAAAAAATATATAAATTTTAGATTTTTTTATAAATATTTTGATTTTTTTTTAAATTTTGTTGAGAAAGAGAACAAAATATTCATTTTTAAAATTGACAAGAATCAAATGTGTATTTACACTAATTTGTTATTTAAATTGTCAAATTCAACTTGATTTAAACTTAAAACTTAAATTATTTATTCGAGTTGACTCGATTCGATTAATTCAAAACAAATTAAATCGAGTTTTACTCACTAAATTTTTTTTTAATATTGTAGGGTTGTTTATGTAGGAAAAGACATACTTATCAAATTGATTTGTGTAACTTAATGATTAGGATTTGTTAAATAAGGGACAGTAGATATATTAATGGTAAATCTACTGTCATTTTTGTATTTTCAAAGCAACAATCATATCTTTTTATTAATCGTTTTGCTTAAGCATCACTGAATCTAATCATTCTTTTTAATGATAGTTTTTTGAAAATATTTTTATAATGGTTATAAAAGTAGCGTATATTTTCCAGAATACATTAAACCTATCTAAAAGTTGGAGTGATTATGAATAGGAAGAAACAAGTTTTAATATATAAACTTTGTGATTATCATCCGTCAGTCGAGTATCAAATGTTTCAATTTGTTTAAGACAAAGAGAACGTTAGCATTTTTTTTTTCGATTTTACTTTTAATGTCTTTACACTACAGCAAAACAGATTTTTAGCAGTCTTTTTTGGCTCTATAAGCGCCGCTAAAACAATTTGCAATTAAAACGCCGCTATAGATAACGCCGCTAAATTTTACGGCGTTTATGTGGAAAAATACTGCTATAGAACATGACTTTTTTTTATAAAATTATTTTAAGAATATTACACCTTCTAAAAAACCCTAAAACTTTTATTTTTTCTCTCCAAGTTGTTTGCTTGTGGCAATGTTAGTCTCCTGGTTTCGTCACCACCCGTTTTTTATTTCTCTCCAAATGTTCCAAGTTTTTGTAGGCTCTTGTCATAAGTTTTTTAATTTTGCTTTTGCATGTTATTTTAGGATGGTTTTGTTGCCATTTTCTCTAGTTTAGTGGATGCTCAATATTTTTGTCGATTTTTGTCAGTCGCTTTCGACCATTTTGGGTTGATTTTCTTATTGTATTAAGTGTCTGCAATCACTTCAGATATGTCGTGCTTGAGTTATGATAGATCCAACTATCAACGTGTCATAATGTTCTATTGATGAGCAGCTAAAGCCTTTTTTGTATTGATAGAACTTATTCTTCATCCCCTACGACGAGTATTTGTTATTTTTTTCCTCAGATCATATGGTCCCATTCATGGAATGAATTAATAAATTTTCCTTTAAAAAAATATATATTACACCTTAAAACTAATCCTAAAATATAAACAACAATCTAATATTAATGTATACACTTAACCAACAATTTTTTATTTAATTTTAGGAATGAGTAGATTTTTTTATATAAGAAAATGTAAACAATTTAACTCATTAAAAATATTTGATAACTTATAATATTGTAAATAATTTAAAGTATTTTTATAGGGAATAACTTACATAAGGTTCATCCTAAAAAAATCATAATTTTTAGGCACCAATGAAATAAAGTGATGTCATTTTAAAGACATACAAATTTTATCATTACATTAACTATATTTTTAATTACCGTCTACCCAACTCAAAGCCATCACCGATTACATAGATTTAGAATTAAAAAATCAGAAACGTTTAGAGTTTATTGGAAAAATCCCATTTTTATAGTATTGATTTATAGCTATAATCTATTTTCTATGATGCTCTTGAAATATGATTTATACTGAAACCTTTAGGCAATTTAACACATTTTCTTTTAAGGTTTAGGGTTCGGGAGAAATTGCAAATTCTCATTGCATTTACTCGGTCGGAGAAAAATTTTAACTGATTTAGTTAGGTTCAACAGATCTTTGTATGTTTGCTCTTAAACCTCTATAAATTTTATTTTTTTCTGAATTATTTGTTGGTTTCAAATGAAATTGAAGTTCTATTGCTCATAATATACGAATTGATGGTTAATTTTTAATCCATTCTTTCTCGATGAATTTTTTTGAACTATATTTTTATTGAAGGCATCTATGTAAGGAATTTATATTCCTCTGCTGCACATCAAACTTTGGTCTCGTTATATTTATGTATTTGGCATGCCGTTGGAGTTTGGATACTGTTTGTTATATATCAACTTATTAACTTTCTTATATATCAATTCTAAGCCCTTTGACATAGAGAAAGGATAATTTATAGTAGTGAAAATGTTATCATAGCATGCTTTATGTAATCTTAAATGTTGAAGTTTATATAAATGCACATGGCCGAGTTATACTCATGTTTGATCCTTCTAAGTCATATTATATATAAAACTAAAAACTAGATCAGCATATTAGTGCAGTCAAGTTGATTTTTACGCGAACAAATTTTTTTTTTTTGGTGGATAAAATTTAGATCTAATTTAATTGATTTATGTAGAAGGTTAATTTAAAATTTAAAATGTGTGGATTGAGAATGATGAATGGAAGATGTCAGATTAGTTAAACCACTAATTGTTTAACTCTAATTAGAATCGTTAAACTACAAATATATTCAGTAATTGTTTTTGAAGCAATTAAATTTTAATCAGCTTGTTTCTAACAATCTATGATTTGCGTATTTGTGTAAAATGTTAGTAAAAACAATAATTTTCTTGACGGATTCTAGCAAAATTATCATATATAATATGAACTCTATCATTGTGCTACTGGCTCAGTCTTCAAGCTGCTCCTCATGCTTGCAGTAATGACTCCATATCAAATGTATTTGACGGCATCTGATCTTATGTCATTGGCCAAGTCTAGAATGTTAATCACCCATTTAAAGAATTAAAACTCTGATAAGCCAAGTGTTATATATAGGTGATGTATGTTTTTACTAGGTTTAATTTATATCCTCAATGATTAATATCCAATCTTCAGATAAGGACAAAGACTAAGATTATTCCCTTTTTTCCTCAATGGAGATGCTTTTCTCCAATACTTGACTTGGTAAAATTCAAGTAAAAAAGAAAAAGAAACACCGTTTTATTGTGGTAGTTAACGAGTGGTATTTGGTTCTTAAAAACTATGATAACCCTTTGATTCATGTCAAAACTCAAAATAGCTTCCATCTAACTTTCATTACACGTTCAATGACACGTTATTTTTTAGAAAAAATAATCCATAGCTACCCGTCTCCCAAGTGTAATTCAATTACTTGCACCAAGAATAATATTGCAAACTTATCTCCTTATCCTAATATGTTTTATATTTCAAATTTTTTAAGTTAGCAACTTATTTCATCAGAGAAGCTTGGGCCTGTTAAAGTGCTGAGGTCCATTTGAAGGGAAAAAATTGTTAGCAAGTTCAAACTTTACCAACTGGAAGGCCCGTAATTTGCCTGGCCCTATTTTATAGCCAACCACCCCAACCCATTTTTACAACAAACTAAAACAAACCCAACTAAACCCAATACACCCCAAAAACAAATTAAACCCAAATCCAATCCCACACAACAGTCTAATTACAAGACCCAAGCCCAAAAATAAAAAATTTTGGAAAACCTAGGGTTTCAGGAACCCTGGGCGTCGCCCCTCTTCTGGCCTCTGCTACCACTAGTCTAACACCACGACCACCGCCCCACGTGACCCTGCCACAGCCACCTACAAACAGAGAAAAGGAGAACACAGCACAGCAACAAAAAAGCGAAAATATATTGTATTTTTTATACATTTTCCGAATATAAAAGCAAAAGGAAAATCATTTGTATGGGCCACTTACTGTTTTTTTAAACGATCAGCAATAAAAAAAAACAAAAAAAGAAATTTCAGAAGGTTGATTTCGTTTTTTTCTCCTATCATTATATACTGTTGCTTTTATTTTTTTTACTTTATTTTTTTTATTTTAAAATCTCTACAAACGAAATAAGAAAAGGTAACGAGACTTTACCTGAACCCCGGGGCGCGTCGTCAAAGCTTCTCCTCTGTCGTCGTGCCGAACCAAAACCCGAAAAGGGTGGTTCTTCTCTCGGGCTTTCAGGGTATCAAGGCTCGGCCTCTGAATGGTGGCTTCGAATGGGGTTGAAAGCCCGTCCCCACGCGTCGTGGCCACCGGAGATGGGGGCATGTGACGATCGGCAGCAGAGCCCATTCGTCGGGCATGAAAGGATGAGAGGGAGAGAGGGCTGAGGGCTGCTGGTTTTCTTAAGAAAAACTTAGGGTTAAAATCTGATTTTTCAGGAAATTTTGGGCATTTATGCATGCAGCAGAACGGCGCCGTTTGGATTTAAGGATGGACCCCTCCCCATTGCAGCGCCCTTCAATCGGCTCCCCTTTTGTTATTTTCTCTTTTTACTGATTTACCCTTAAATTTCTTTGGATTTTCAATCGGGTCCTCGACCCATGGATGTGCATCAGGGGTTGGGTTATTTACTCATTTGGTCCCCGTGAGTTTATGCGCCCGACGTGGTGGTCCTTGTTCTTTTCTTTTCGATTTATTGCAATTTTAGCCCTTGACTTTTATTCTGATTTCAATATAGTCCTTGATTTGCTTAATAAATTTATTTATTCATTTTTTCCTTATAAATCATATTATTATTATTATTTATTATTATTTATTATTTTACTATTATATTTTTTACTATTATTATTTATAGTTACTATTATTATTATGTTGTTATTACTAAATTGATATTTAACATTGAATATTAATCTTTTTAGACTTTATTTACTTCTTATTTTCTTTTTCTTTTATTATTATTATTATTTTCATTATGATTATTTTTATTCATTACTTATTATTTTTTATGCTTTCAAATATTAGATTACTTATTTTTTTATTATTTTCATTACTACTACTACTATTATTATTATTACTCATATTTATGTACTTTACTATTATTATTTGTTTATCAAGTTATTTTATTATAATTTATTATTATTGTCATTATTACTGCTATTATATTATTATTGTTTTATTATCTTTCAATTGTTGTACATAGTATTAATTTATTTATTAATTTACAATTAGCTATTACTCTTATTCTTATTTTCTTTATCTGTTTATTTATCCATTATTTCTTACATCTATCTGTTATTTTATACCAATTGTTTGATTTAGCTTTTATTATATTTTGTTTTAGCCTTCATTATCATTATTTAGATTATTGCCCTCATCTTTATTCTATTATGCATATTGGCATTAAAATTCATCTTCCATTTTATTACGATCGTATTATATTTTATCTGATTTTTGAAATAAGCAAATATTTCTGCGTTCTAAGGTTCGAAAGAAATCGCGCCCTAACTTACTGGGTTTCGATTTTTCTCGTTTAACCTAAATAGCGAAATATCCTTTTAAAATAAATAAGTTTTGAATAAAAAGAAAGCTATTTCTCTAGAATTTGAGATGTTTTGTCCTAACGTATTGGATGTGACATTTTGTTACCTCGGGAAAAGATTTCTTAAAATAAAGGCAATATTCTGTATTTGGAACTTCAAGAAATCATGCCCTAACTTACTGGGTTCCGGTTTTTCATTTAACCCAAATGACCGAATATCCTTCTTAAACTTAAAAACATGAGTTTTTAAAGTCAAAAGACAAACTCAGTTTTGGGAATTTGAAATGTAGTACCCTAACTCACTGGGCGTGACATTTTACTTCTTTGAAATATGAGGGTCTTGACATCCTTCTTTAATTCATTCCATTTTTCTTTAAGCAAAGAGGATTATATTTTAAAATGAGACGTTAACCAATCAATTAGGTACCAATTTTGGGCGTATCGAGGTGCTAACCCTTCCTCATATGTAACCTACTCCCGAACCCATTTTCGAGTTTCGTAGACCAAAATCGTTGTTTCGATAAATCAAATTGTTTATTAAAAATAACTGTTTTACGAGGTGACCCAATCACACCTCAACAAAAAAGATTGATGGTGACTCCCGTTTTCGTTTTCATTTCCAAAATCCAAGTCGACCCCCGTTTTACAAAAAAAATGGTTACGACAGCTTGGCGACTCCGTTGGGGATTTCAGAGAGTTGAGCCATAAAATTGATTGTTTTCTATCTTGTTGTCGAAAATTGAAAATGTGATTTAAAAATTACGATCCTATTATTGCATTTGTTCGTATTGTTAGTTATTGTAGTTCGAGTGTTGCATCATATTGCATAAGGACCATTTTGGTCTTACACCTTTAAGTGCGAGTGAGAAGCTACTCCTTCGTGAGATTTTCACCTCCGTGCAGGATAGTGGATCACTTTCAGGATACATCCGTACCTATGTCTTCGTGAGATTTTCGTCTTCGTGCAGCAATAGGGAAATGTATTCCCCTGAACTGAACTCGGTCCATATGAGCCTATAATGGGTGAGGATTGAGGAATCTACTAGTTCAGGTACCTCTCTTTAGAACCAAACCACATATAGTGAACCCTAAGAGCCCACCATAGGTAGAGCCACGCCAAACCCTATTGGTTACCCGAATAGGTGCTTTATTTCTTGCTTGCTTTAAGCTGTGTGTAAAATACTGACTTGTTTTGTTTTATTTTGATTAAATGGAATTTTTATCACACTTAGTTCACTTTCGCGCATCATATTGCATAATCGTCAGATTTTTACCCTCTTAAGTGGGAGTAAGAAACTATGCATTCGTGAGGTTTTCACCTCCGCATGGGCTAGTGGATTGCTTCTGGGATACATCCGTACCTATGTCTTCGTGAGATTTTCGTCTCCGTGCAGCCATAGGGAAATGTATTCCCCTAAACTGAACTCAGTCCATATGAGCCTATAATGGGTGAGGATTGAGGAATCTATCAGTTCGGGTACCCTTACCTTAGAATCGAACCACATATAGTGAGCCCTAAGAGCCTACCCTAGGTAGAATTGTACCAAACCCTAGTGGTCACCCAGATAGGTGTCCTATTTTGTTGATTATTTCTTCTGTACTGACGTATTTTGTTTTGTTTTGTTTTGATTGCATTGCATTGCATTATCATAGAAAGGAGGTGTTGATTAATATTCGATTGCTAAATAGAAGAGTTTGTCATAGGGAAATTGGATTTCTTGATAAAGTGGATTATAATACCATCGTCCAAATAAAGTCCAAGTAAACAACGAGAGAAGGTTGATAGTCCACAGAAGAATACAAGACTTTGCCCGAAGATTCAAGTCAACAAAAACTAATCAAGAGCCGTCACATCTTGATTTTCTTAAAGGAGCTAATGAGCATCGTGGGGATAATTGAGCAATGAGTCACATCCTGGACCAAGCAACAAGGAGCTAGAAGAGGCATCTATTGAGAAAGTTCACGGGACACGACCATAACATCAGGATACGAAAGAAAGGGTTTGTGTCTTCACATGGACTATGAGGACAAAGCTGCATATGTAATCCATTTTATGTAAAGGAATTTATCTTTCAGAAAAGTTTTTTTAATGGAATTGAATTCAGAATCAACGCCTCTCTCTTTTTTGCATTCATTCCATGCATTTGCATTGCATCACATCATATGCATTAAGCTTCATAGAAAGACCGTGATTAATTAAAATTATGACAGTTACCCTGGAAGCCAACGAAAATCAACCAACTACATACCGTCACAATACCTGTCGTAAAACAAAAGCAATGGAACAGAGACTAGAAAAGTTGGAACAAATACAGAAAGAGATGCAATAACAGATGCAAGCACAAATGCAATAGCAACTGGTTAAGATCCAGCAGGACATGACAGACAAAATGATGGAATCCCAGAGAAATATGATGTCTCAAATGACTCAAATGATGCAGCTATTGAATGGGCTTATGGATAAAAGAAAGAGCCCCATGATTTATGTATAGGAGAATACTGAGTACCCTCAACACCCCCTGGTTTTACTCCACCGCACGTACAGGCACAACCCAAGAAAAAGCCACAAAAACCATCTGTCCCTATTAGGCCACAACAGTTTTAGGCTGAAGCCTCGATACCAATAAATTTTCAAGCTGGCTCAGGCTCGAACCCAAGCCATGATTCAAAAAATCCAATTGTTCCCAATTTAGATGAAGTGATAGAGGAGGAAAGAGCAAAGACGGAATCACAAAAACAATTGGAAGAATGGTGTAAGCGATTGGAGGAGAAGTTTAAAGTAACGGAAACCACTGATTACCGTTGTAGGATCAATGCGAAGGATTTAAGCTTGGTCCAGATCTGGTCCTCCCATCGAAATTTAAAATGTCGGAGTTTGAAAAGTACAATGGGACTAGCTGCCCTGAGGTCCACATAACAATGTTCTGTCGGAGAATGACAGGATATGTCAATAATAACCGATTCATCGATCCACTTGTTTTTAGGATACGGTTTGACCGGTCTCTGACCAAATGGTACAATCAATTGACCCGCTCCCAAATTGGTTCATGGAAAGACTTGGCTCAAGCCTTCATAAAATAATACAGCCATGTAACAGACATAGCACCTGACAGGATCACACTCCAGAACATGGAGAAGAAGACAAACGAGAGCTTTAGGCAGTATGCCCAACGATGGAGGGAGGTAGCGACGCAAGTCCAACCAACACTCTTAGAGAAAGAGACGACCATGCTCTTCATCAGCACTTTGAAGGCTCCTTTCATCAACCACATGTTGGGGAGTGCTACTAAAAGCTTTTCTGATATTGTAATATCTGGAGAGATGATAGAAAAAGCGATAAGATGTGGGAAGATTGAAGCAGGGAAAGGTGCCAAGAGACCAGCCCCGAGAAGGAGGGAGAATGAGGTGAATAATACGAGTACATACAACAAAGGGTACTTGAAGGCAATTACTGTCAGCCAGCCAAAAGTAATTACTGCTGGACAACAAGGGTCGGTAAGACAAGAATCAGATTCAAGGTAAAACTCTGAAAAGCTCCAATTTATGCCAATCCGATGACGTATAAAGAGCTATATCAAAGTTTATTCGACGCACATGTGGTGTCCCCGTTTTATCTAAAGCCGTTACAGCCCCCATATCCTAAATGTTATAACCCGAATGCTCAATGCGACTACCATGCGGGAATAACGGGTCACTCAATTGAAAACTGTACTACGTTTAAAAAGTTGATAAAAAAGTTCATTAAAATGGGAAGATTTATCAAAACCTGATCACTTTGACAAAGCAGTAAATGCAATAATTAAAGGAGGTGATAAGCAAGTTGTGACTCTTTGAAGAAATCAAAAGTGAAGAGGAAACCAGGGAACGAAGTTTCCAAGCCCTTGCGTACTTGGGAGTGTTTTGAATAATGGAACTGTGGAGGAGATCCCTGTATTTTTAGAACTGACTAGAGTAATATTCAAAACATGCTTGTTTCCTTAAGCCTAGAGGCAATAAGAACCCTTCTGTGAAATAGGCCCGTGTCCGAAATTTTATTTCAATAAAATGCATCTTTTGAGCAAATATCCTTTTATTTTTTTTTTCTTTTTTCCATTTCATACTATGAATTCTTTTATTCTTTAAGCTCTCTATCAGATATTATTTTATTCTTCATCCATGATCATATCATACAAATAATCATTCTTAGATTCTTTCAAATCTTTCTTTGTACCAACAATAGATACCTAGCTATCAAGACATGAGCGATGCTGTTACTGACTCCCTTTTGAGTGAGATATGTCTCTAGAGGGATCTCAGGACTTTGAAGATGACATAGATTGTATCCTATCTTTTGATTTGTTAAGGATGGTAGAACAAGATGAAAACAGACTCTACCTTGCAAAGGATCAGTGGACGTTGCGAGTTTAGGAAAGGGGTGAAGATCGAAGCCTAAGTCACCACAGAAATAAGGCGAGACATCATTGAGCTATTTTCAAGAATTCAAGATGTTTTCGCATGATCATATTAAAGCACGCCAGGCTACTGAAACATGGGTATGCTGATAAGATTGGTGCTAATTGTTCTACAATAGTCAGGCTAATCATGAGGTTTGGGTACTACTAGTCCACCAAAAAAGGGAGGTTGCATCAGTTATGCCGTGAATGCCAGATGGATGAATACAGGACTTACGCACCTCCTCTATTTCTTCACAGATTCCCTATATGTGGGGCAGGGATGTTATCAAGCCAACCTCCTTAAAAGCTTTTAGCCAACATTGATTCATATTCGGGGTTGTTGGTCACTCCACCAAAAGGGTGAAAGTCGCTTCTTATGCCAATCTTATAATGTCGAAAGTTATCAGATCCCAATCTCAAGGAAGAAAATGAGACTTGTAAAGATTGGCATACAGAAGTTACTATTTACCCTCTATGCTTATCAAATGTTGGCTAGGACTGCCACCCGGTCAACACATTTCTCATTGGTTTCGCCCATTGAAGTCGAAATTCCTTTTTTTCTGAGTTTTATCAGAACTGAAGTTGGATGAGGCAGAATGGATTTAATCCCGATATGACCAGTTGAATTTGAAGCTATCTGTCACGGTTAGATGATGCAATATTACAACAAAAGGGTCTGCCCTAGAAAATTTCATGATAGGGCTTTAAAGAAGATTCTTCCCATGCAAAAAGGACTTCAGAAGAAAGTGGATGTCAAATTGAGAAGGACCTTATGCAGCAAAGAAGGCCTGTTCTGGAGAAGCATGGATATTGTTTGAGATAGATGGCAAGGACCTACCTAATCCGGTGAATTCAGATTCAATAAAAACTTTTCCGAAAAAAAAGGGGGAAAGAAAGAAAAAAGAAGAAAAAAAGAGAGGTCAAGGTGAAAACCCGCAAAGGGCACTTTAAGACCAAAGGGGATTTGAGTTAAAAACCCGAAAAAGGTGGATCAAATTTTAATCAAAAGTGGGGCATACTGTAGTCTTGTTATGCCTGAATTAACAATGAAGTATGCTACGTCTTGGGGCATCGACAAAGTACTCCAAATCCCCTAAAAATATATTGAGCTTAAAATAGTCCTCAAGAAGTTTGAACAGAGAAGCTCAGGCTGCGATATCCAGGGCATCTAGTTTTCATTTTACCCATTTTAAATTTATTATTTGGATTATCTTATTCTTTTCAAAGAAATGCTCCCAATAAAAGTTCTTTTCATTTGCTATCTTGACTTAACTTATTTGTTTCGAGCTATGCTCCTAATTAGTTTTGTTCTTATCCATAGTTATGATCTTTTTCAAGCATTTCACATTGAAATAACGATTAGTGGACTAATAATACTTTCATAAAAGGAGTTTTGCATATTACTCTGGAAGTTTTTAAATAGTATAGGAACCTAAAACAGAACTATTGTTTAAAACTCACCAAGCCTAAGGGTTTGAAATATTGAAAGATAATTATCTTTTTTGGATTTTTATTGGTTGAAAAAAAATACAAGACATTTCGTTAAGTGATACCATCTCGACAAATGACGAGCAGTGTTAACCCAGGTGTAGAAGGGGATCATTCTCGGGAAAAGAAAAAGATACCCTACATTCATCTGGTCATTACACCCAGGGAATGGTGTAACAGATCAAGTTGATTGAAGATAATACAAATTCCATACCTCTGAGTGGTAACTGGATGGATGGAAAAAACCAAATGTTATTCCCCTAATGTCACAGTGGAAGGTACAAATTTTATGTCCTAAGGTTCAAGGGAAGGGACTTTAAAATTACAGCAGGGTAAGCTTGCTGAGCAGAACATGATCGTTTCTTTGGGTTTTCTGTCAAAGATACCAGCTGAATGAGAAAACAGGGTAACGCATCAGAGATAGAACCTTAATGAACTATGAGCAATGACAACCCAAACAAATATCATTCATACATTTCCAAATAGGAGCATTTGGTTCATTCCGATCAATGTATCCTAATCATTGTACATTAAAAAAAAGAGAGAAAAAGAATGAGATCATTCTCATGACGTTCTACATTCATGCAAATGTCATCCATAATATCATTTAGTTAGGAGCATTTGATTCATTCTGATCATTGTATCCTAATCATTTAAAAAGAAGGGATCATTCTCATGACATTCTGCATTCATGCAAATGTCGTCCATAATACATTCGAGTCTACAGGACATGTCCCCCAGAGGACGGTGCAGCAACATCGGTGAATTCCCCAGTCCTATCTCTCTGACCAGCAGAGGATAGGCTGAAGATTGTAGATCTTGTCACCCTAAGCAGTAGTGGAACAAGATCAAACGGTAAACTTTATCTCCATGAAGCAGCGGAGTAAATTTAAGCCACTAGTCTTATCTCTCTTGAGATGGTAGTAGAGTAGACTGAAGATTGAAGTCTTCCTCAGATAGTAAGGAAGCAAATTGGAAAGTTTAGATTTTGTTCCCTCGAGATGGTAGTGGAGTAGACTGAAGATTGAAGTTTTCCTGAGATAGTAAGGAAGCAAATTGGAAAGTTTAGATTTTATTCCCTCGAGATGGTAGTAGAGCAGACTGAAGATTGAAGTCTTCTTGAGATAGTGAGAAAGCAAATTGGAAAGTTCAGATTTGTTTCCTCAAGATGGTAGTGGAGCAGACTAAAGATTGAAGTATTCCTGAGACAGTAAGGAAGCAAATTGGAAAGTTTAGATTTGTTCCCTCGAGATGGTAGTGGAGTAGACTAAAGATTGAAGTCTTCTTGAAATAGTAAGGAAGCAAATTAAAAAGTTCAGATTTGTTCCCTCGAGATGGTAGTGGAGAAGACTGAAGATTGAAGTCTTCCTGAGATAGTAAGGAAGCAAATTGGAAAATTTAGATCTCATCTCCCTGAGTTTGCAGTGGAGCAGATTGAAGATAGCAGATCTGGCATTCCTGAGGTTGCAGGAGTAGATCGAAGACATTAGATCTTATCTCCTTGAGTTTGCAATGGAACAGATTGAAGATAACAGATTTGGCATTCCTAAGGTTGCAAGAGCAGATCGAAGACATCAGACTTTATCTCTCTGAAGTTGCAGTGGAGCAGGTTGAAGTTGCAAGCCTTATCTCCCTAAAGTTGCAGTGGAGCAAACTGAAGACAATTAATCCTATCCCTCTGAAGTTGCAGTGGAGTGGATTAAAACAACAAATCTTATAAACAAATCTTCTCTCTCTGAAGTTGCAGTAGAGCAGAACAAAACAAACATTATCTCTCTGAAGTTACAGTGGAACATGTTGAAGTTGCAAGTCTTATCTCCCTGAAGTTGCAGTGGAGCAAATTGAAGATAGCGAATCTTATTTCCCTGAAGTCACTGTGGATCAGATGGAAGCTATAAATAAATAGATCCTATCTCTCTGAAGTTGCAGTAGAGTAGATCAAAACAATCCTATCTCCTTGAAGCTGCAATGGAGGGGATTAAAGCGACAAATCCTATACCTCTAAAGTTGCAGTAGGTGGGTTAAAGCTACTATAACTACAAATCTCATATTTCAAAGTTGCAATGAAGTGGATTGAAGCAACAAGGTGCAGTGGGCTGGAAGAGGCTACATGAAGAATAGGAGCACTGAAGAATCAAGACTCAGCAGATCTGGGCAAATTTGGACCTTATCTATGTTTTTGCTCTATTCCCGTTACATGACAATGAGCAAAGAGGAGCAGCTGTAAGGCCCATAATTTGCTCGGGCCCATTTTATAGCCAACCACCCAACCCATTTTTACAACAAACTAAAACAAACCCAACTAAACCCAATACACCCCAAAAACAAATTAAACCCAAATCCAATCCCACACAACAGCCCAATTACAAGACCCAAGCCCAAAAATAAAAAATTTTGGAAAACCTAGGGTTTCAGGAACCCTAGGCGTCGCCCCTCTTCTGGCCTCTGCTACCACCAGTCTAACACCACGCCCACCGCGGCCACCGCCCCACGTGACCCTGCCACAGCCACCTGCAAACAGAGAAAAGGAGAACACAGCACATTAACAAAAAAGAGAAAATATATTGTATTTTTTTTATACATTTTCCGAATATAAAAGCAAAAGGAAAATCATTTGTATGGGTTACTTACTATTTTTTTAAATGATCAGCAACCAAAAAAACAAAAAAAGAAATTTCAGAAGGTTGATTTCGGTTTTTTCTCCTATCATTATATACTGTTGCTTTTTTTTTTTACTTTATTTTTTTATTTTAAAATCTCTACGAACGAAATAAGAAAAGGGTAACGAGACTTTACCTGAACCCTGGGGCGCGTCGTCGGGGCTTCTCCTCTGTCGTCGTGCCGAATCGAATCCTCGAAAAGGGGTTGTTCTTCACTCGGGCTTTCGGGGCACCAAGGCTCAGCCTCTGAAATAAGGGCCTCGAATAAAAGCCCGTACCCACGCATCGTGGCCACCGGAGATGGGGCGTGTGATGATCGGCAATAGGAGCCCATTCGTCGGGCATGAAAGGATGAGAGAGAGAGGGCTGAGGGCTACTGGTTTTCTTAAGAAAAACTTAGGGTTAAAATCTGATTTTTTAGGAAATTTTGGGCATTTATGCATGCAGCAGAACGACGCCGTTTGGATTTAGGGGAAACTGTGCCTGTCCCTTCAAAAGGATATTTGCGCAATGGACCCCTCCCCATTGCAGCGCCCTTCAATCGGCCCCCATTTTGTTATTTTCTCTTTTTATTGATTTACCCTTAACTTTCTTTGGATTTTCAATTGGGTCCTCGACCCATGGATGCGCATCAAGGGTTGGGTTATTTACCCATTTGGTCCCCGTGAGTTTATGCGCCCGACGTGGTGGTCCTTGTTCTTTTTTCGATTTATTGCAATTTTAGCCCCTTGACTTTTATTATGATTTCAATATAGTCCTTGATTTACTTAATAAATTTATTTATTCATTTTTTCCTTATAAATCATATTATTATTTATTATATTTATTATTATTATTATTATAGTTACTATTATTATATTGTTATTACTAAATTGATATTTAACATTGAATATTAATCCTTTTACACTTTATTTACTTCTTATTTTCTTTTTATTTTATTATTATTATTATTTTCATTATGATTATTTTTATTCATTACTTATTATTTTTTATGCTTTCAAATATTAGATTACTTATTTTATTATTTTCATTACTATTATTATTATTATTACTCATATTTATGTACTTTACTATTATTATTTGTTTATCAAGTTATTTTATTATAATTTATTATTATTGTCATTATTACTGCTATTATATTGTTATTGTTTTATTATCTTTCAACTGTTGTACATAGTATTAATTTATTTATTAATTTACAATTAGCTATTACTCTTATTCTTATTTTCTTTATCTGTTTATTTATCCATTATTTCTAATATCTATCTGTTATTTCATACCAATTGTTTGATTTAGCTTTTATTGTATTTTATTTTAGCCTTCATTATCATTATTTAGATTATTTCCCTCATCTTTATTCTATTATGCATATGAGCATTAAAATTCATCTTCCATTTTATTACTATCGTATTATATTTCATCCGATTTTTGAAATAAGCAAATACTTCTGCGTTCTAATGTTCGAAAGAAATCGCGCCCTAACTTACTGGGTTTCGATTTTTCTCGTTTAACCTAAATAGCGAAATATCCTTTTAAAATAAATAAGTTTTGAATAAAAAGAAAGCTATTTCTCGAGAATTTGAGATATGGTGTCCTAACGTATTGGATGTGAAATTTTGTTACCTCGGGAAAAGATTTCTTAAAATAAAGGCAATATTTTGTATTTGGAACTTCGAGAAATCATGCCCTAACTTACTGGGTTTCGGTGTTTCATTTAACCCAAATGACCGAATATACTTCTTAAACTTAAAAACATGAGTTTTTAAAGTCAAAAGACAAACTCAGTTTCGGGAATTTGAAATGTCGTACCTTAACTCACTGGGCGTGACATTTTACTTCATCGAAATATGAGGGTCTTGACATCCTTCTTTAATTCATTCCATTTTTCTTTAAGCAAAGAGGATCATATTTTAAATTTTTTTCAGATTTTCGACATTAAGACGTTAACCAATCAATTAGGTACCAATTTTGGGCGTATCGAGGGTGCTAACCCTTCCTCGTACGTAACCGACTCCCGAACCCATTTTTTGAGTTTCGTAGACCAAAATTGTTGTTTCGATAAATCAAATTGTTTATTAAAAACAACCGTTTTACGAGGTGACCCAATCACACATCAACAAAAAAGATTGGTGGCGACTCTCGTTTTCGTTTTCATTTCCAAAATCCAAGTTGACCCCCGTTTTACAAAAAAAATGGTTACGACACCAACCATTTAGTTGAGATTGAGCATACATTAGAATTTGTAGGTAATGCATCTAAGTGAGAACGACAATCATATAACAAGTCAAAGGAAATTAATCTTAATGGGCTTTACCATTAGATGCATAATAGTTTTAATAAGAACCCAAAAGGAATCCACGTGCTTAATGTCACCTAGATTATGGAATATTTATAGGATGGCAAAATTCTGTTCAATTAAATATGTAATTGATTCGTTGTATTTGGAATGGAATTTTTTTAAAAAAAAAAGTGGATGTGGGGGTGAAGTGGTGTGAATTTTTTTTTGATAGTGGGTATGAAGCAATTATGATAATTGGTTGTCTCATCCTGACCCGCTCAACTATATAAAATTATCATTTTATCTTTGTATATATAGACTATTTATTAAAAGGGTAAACATATAATAATGTGATATAGAAAAATCCATATATTTTATGTTTAAATAATTAATTGACTTTAAAGATTGAAAATATTAAAGATGAGTAGCAAAAATTAAATTGAAGCAGAGTGGGGTGGGGTGGGGTACCCTAAAAATTTGAGTGTTGTTTGTTAAATTTTAACATAATTAAGTCTCTGTATTTGTGGCTAAGTGATCTGTTTATATGTTAGAGGTTAGGGGTTCAAACCTTACTTTTTTTTATTTTGTTTGACTTGACCCTTAGTGTTGAACGTTTGACTTAAGTCTATTTCAACGTTAATCTATGTTAAGAATGAGCTTGTCGGTTCAATGGTTGAACTTTAGTATACTTTTTAGTTCTGTGTTCGAGTCTCTGTGCATGCTTTAAAGAAATATTTTTATGCTACTTGATAAAAGCCTAGTAGTTTTTGTTGTTTTAAAACCCATGTTATTTAACATTTTCTTTTTCTTCTTCTTCTTTTGTTCTTCTTGTTCTTTTCTTCTTGCTTTCTTCTTTCACCTTTCTTTCTTCTCCTTTTTGCTTGCTCTTATAAACTGTTAGCGACTTTAATTGGGAGTTCTGTGTTGTTTGTTGCGTTGTTTGAAAGGCTGTTGCTTAAGTTCTATCGTTATTTTCTTTTGTTTTCACAAAATTTCGTTGTTGTTCTTCGAAGTTAGAAATTACTGTTATTTGTTTGAATTTCCGTTAATTGTGCAATTGGGATTTTGTTAGGCAAAGGTCTTGTGGGAGACGTTCTTCTAGCACTCTAAATTCGAGTAATTGTTGTTAATTCATTGGTAAGTGTTAGTTGTTATGGGGGTTTGCGTCGAAGTTCACAACATGTTGGGTTGATTGTTGTTCTTGTGCGAATTGTTTCGTTTAAGTCATTGATTGAACCTTTGGTTGTCATTTTTAGGCTTTGGAATCACTCTTGTTGCTTCTGTGTTGAATCCGTATCAAGTGTGTAACGAAACCCCAATTTTCTATGAATTTTTAATGCTGAAAAACATAGCTCTAGATGCCACATGGTCGTGTGTCAAGTCATGTGGTAGGTCGTGTGAGCCACACGGCCGTGTATCAGGACATGTAACTCACTACTTGATATATGGGGTCACACGGGCTTGGTACACAAGCGTGTGTCCAGGCCGTGTAACTCACTATTTTGACACGGGCGTGTGCTCAGGCCATGTGAGGTAAATTGTGGATTAGAAATCACACAGACATGTGATGGGTCATGGCTAGACCATGTAACTCACTATTTTGGGACACATGGCTATGCGTCAGATGGTGTGATAGGTCTGTGTGGCAATGAGATAGGCACACAGGCATCTGCTAGTCCGTGTGGATTATGGGCCAGCCACCTAGGCCGTGTGAATCCACACGGGCGTGTAGGCTAAAAATTAAGACTTTTCCCTAGGGTCGTAATCATCGTTCTATTCAAACGTAGGCCTACCTTAGGGCCTGTGTGATCTGAAATAGACATTGAAAGTGCTATTTAACAATCTGTTAAGGAATAATCTATTATTATGATATAAATACATTTGTTATGAGATTTGATAAAGCAGTGTGATTGCATTACATGAGCATAATCTAAAATTGTATTATTGTATACTTGTATCTGAATTTTATTAAATCCGGTGGCTAAGCTACGTACATTTCTAATTTTGGCGAATTATTGCGTTCTGATCTGGCAGCTAGGCTACAAGTATTCTGAAACGTGGCATGCAGTCACTATGCGGTGTGTAGGGATGGATGGGTACTTCATATCCTATATGGTGTGTAGGGATGGACAGAGATGCTGTGTAGCGGTTGGGGGTAGGAATCTGCATTTGCATCTAAATTGTTATACAATTGTATCTGATATCTTCTGTTTCTATTTATTTATCTAATTCTGAGAATTGACTGACTAAAGTCGAACTAAAATCATTTATGTTATATTACTGTTTAATTGAGAATATAAGTTACACACTGAGTGAAAACTCATTTAATCTGTTTGTTTGGATTACAAGTAACCCACAGGCTTAGGCAGGTCGGCGCAACAAGAGCTCGATCAATTCCCCATAGTTGTTTTACCTTCTTTTTTTTTATATAAACTTATGCTATTGTGTGTTATTTTTTATTACGCCTTGAAGGTTAGAATTTATATGTTGATTTAAATAATACATGATTTTCGACTGTTGATTTGTAGTAGTAAAAGGTTGGCTTATTCTAATACGAATTGATGTAGCCTCTAGACTTGGTCTAAACTTCTACGCCTGGTAAAGGGTGTTACAGTAAAGATGGATGCATCCAACATTAAAGAAGGTGATAGTGGTTTTCAATATTATTCATCCATAGTGGAACAGGGTGGATTGTGGTGCAAAGCATGCCAATTGTGGAGCAGAAGTGGATATAGCAATATTCACTCTGTAACACTCCAAACCCGGCCTAGAAGTTATGACTGAATGTTGAGGAATCACATTAACTTATTTAAAAACCTTTGTTTCAATCGAACTAAAAGCACGTTTCAAAAACATGAAATTATGGCAAAACTCTTATAGACGTTTTATAAATAAAACCCAAGGTTCGAAACACTTAATTAAAACCCAGAATTTGAATTCAAAGTCGCACGTTTTGAAAGTACTAATGTTGCTAGATCATTTTAAGTATTAAAAAAAATATTTTTTAATGCCATTTTTTTTATTACACGGAAACTCTTTAAGGGTTACTTAGCTTGTAGCGGAAAACTTTCAGAGTTTAAATTTTGAAAAATTGATTTTTAATTTTGTTTTCCTGCGAGGTTTTACAGTATCATGTTCACAGATATCTATATCGGCAAATTAAACGGAAACCAAAACAAACCCAAAAAAAAATTCAGTCCCCCCAAAGCCTAAATTTAATAATTACGAAAGTCACCAATTTTAATTTAATTGATAAAACCATCTGAGCTCCTGCACACCGTCCGACTCTAATTTACCGATTACCTGAAATGCCAGAAATAAAACAAAAAGGTGAGCTATAGAGCTCAGTGTATAGCTAAAACTCAAATTGAGATTACACACATTATGATATACAAAACAGAAAACCATAGAAAATTTCATAACGATCAGTCAAATAGAATTGAGTATGCACGATTATGCCAATGCAATATTTTTCAGAAAATCATAATGCGGAGTTTTTAGAAAACATCCTACCGAACTCCACTACACACTAAAATAGAGTTCCCCCCCCCCCGAACTCATCCATCCAAAACACACTAAAGTCATCCCGGGTTGCCTAGCAATGATGGCTTAACAATATGCAGTTGAACTTCCAAATCAAATATATGTGGTCAAGCCACTAAATACGCAGATCACTAAACTGCTAGTACGGAATCTTCCTCCTTTAACATTATCCCAAACCCCATGCAATGTGTCATGGCATGCATGTACAAAATCAAAATGGTGAGCTTGTAGGACATGCTGACGTACAGTAGCAGAAACAGATGGCATGGAAGTCCATGCTCTACAAAACAAATTTATTAAAGCTTTTAAAAACACATCAGTTTTGCCATGAAATCACATGCATGGTTACATAACAGATTTAGAAATACAAATTAACAAAATCATACATTATACAAACTTATACAAACATAGCAAACTAGAACATACCATCAGAACTACTAGTATCATAACATGCAAATATATATTATAAATACTCTAAACACATCAACACGGAAGCATATTCACTGATACCTTGTTTTCAGGTCTTAATTAAGTGGTATGAACCCTACAAAGAGGCTAAATACAGTTATCGAAACAAAATAGACCAAAACAGGAATTTTCAGAAAATGAGCCCACAGGCCTGTGTTGCCTACACTACCCAAAAGGCAAGCCCGTGTGACCCACACGGCCTAAATAGCCCAAATCGTGTGTCACACACGGCCTACCACAAGGCCTGGCACTCGACCGTATGGCATCAACAGTTCAGTTTTTGACTTTCTGTCATTCGCTATTTTTCGAGTTTTCCGATACACAACCTTGACAAATTTTGATGTGAGTACTACCACGCGAAATCCAAAACCTTCAAGAAATAGCAGCCTAATAACGATCCTAGGTTGTCAGAGAACTAACCACCTCGCCAAATTTCACCTCAATAACGATCGAAATCACAAGAGAAAAAGGAAAATAACAATGTGTTGAACGGCACAAGAAACATATGAAACCAACCAAAGAAAAATAAAAATAAAAATAAAAATAAAAGAACAATAGGAACTAACAAATGGTGGCTAGAAAAAACAAAGAAAGAGAGAGGAAAAAAAACTAATGAAAGAATAAAAAACAACAACGTGGGAATAAGGATGGAATAAAGAAACCGAACGTGGAAATTTTGGAAAAAGAAAATTAATTTCATATCCGACTAATAGATTTTCTGATAACTATCCAAATAGGCGACACACTAGATAATTAGCAAAAATAATTCAATTTTGCTCACACAAGGATTCGAACATAAAACCAAAAAATAAATTATCACTTTACCACTAAACCAACAACTCATTCTAACATTTATTGTGAGAAAATTATTTTTAACTCCAATATCCAAAGTCAGGAGCTAGAATTAAAATAACAAAAAAAATTCAAAGGAAGGGTTTCAAAAACAAGACCTTAAGCACACACAACTAACACGTAACCACTACAACAAATTAATTTCTTAATAGAATTCCACAACTTTTATCACAAAAACAATGCATGACCACTCTCACATTTCACTAATCAAATTTCCACTAATCCGATTTTTGGGATGTGACACACTCCCACCTCGTTCTATTGCCATCCCTACATATTTATGATATGAATGAAATATTTACATAATAAATATATATAAAAAAATTATATGGATGTTAAATGTCACTTTGGTTGAAATTGCAAAGTTAAGGAAAATAAGATTTTAAGATCTTGAGTCCAAGTCCTATTATTTGGCTGTAATTTTTTTTCTAAATTGTGTGTAAATAAAAAGAAGGAAAACCTTTAAAATTATATTTGTTTCTTTTATAAAAATATTAGGCTTTTGATAATTTCACAATTGAACTTAAATATAATTAAGAGTGACATTAACTCAGTCAAAACTTTAAATAATAATATATATATTTGTTATGACGTGGTAGGGTTCACTATGCCCATTGAGGCTAATTTAATTATATAAAATTTCTCTAACGCAATTGATGCCTTATCAGCCTTTGATTAAAGGTGATATTGATTTAGTTCAGTCGGGTTTTTTGGACTCTTTAAATCATCCAGTATAATTTGGTTCAGTTATCAAGTTTTCCATATTAATTTTTGGATAATTTCACAATTGAATTGGAATACGATTGAGGATTACATCGACTCAGTTAAACCTTTAAATACTATTATAGATATAGATTTGTTATGACATGGTAGGATTCACTAAGCCATTGAGGTTAATACTTCTCTAACACAATTGACACCTCACCAGCCTTTAACTAGGGGTGATATCAGTTGAGTTTGGTTAAGTTTTTTGGATTTTTTGAATCCCTCATTATAATTTGATTCAATTCACTTATTGGGTTTTTCATATTAACTTTTTGTTTAGGACTTTTAGACTCATTTTGACAAAATGAGCTTTGCTTTATGTCTTTTAAATATTATTTGACAAAATCTAAAAACCTTTTTCACAAATATTTTTAAAAATAAATAAATGTAAGAATTTTCAAATTGTTTTTACTATTTTAAATATAAAATATTTATTTTTATATCATAAAAATTTAAATAAATTATATATTAAATAAAAAATAAAATTCAATCCAATTTCAAATAACCATAATTTTTAAACTTATATTTAAATACTTTAATTCGAGTATTAAGTTTTTCCTTTTTATTCTAAATAACGGTCCAATAATTCTATTTCGTTTTCTTTATTTATTGCCAGTCCACTGGATGATTAATCTGAAACTTGAGGGCTTTTGTTTAGTTGACAAAAACTATTTATGTTATTATCAAGGACACTTAATCTCGATTTTTAAACTTTAGATAATCTATTACTTCTTATTTAGAAAAAATCCCTCTCCTCTGCTACTCATGAAAGAGTTATAAATACAACTAAATTCACCGGCCAGACAAACATGTATAGGTTGCTAAGAGGCTAACACCTACGAGATGCTAGTACGGTCTCGGCCAGCTCCGCAATTAAGGTCCTTTTGCATTGGTAGCTGTGTTATTATCGAGGAGCATGGGTTTACATGTCCTTGGCCATGGACCCAAATCCAGCCAAAGACAAATGAACATGAGGACAAGCTTCTAAGATTTTGATGAAAAAGTAAATTAGCCTTTATATATGTAATTTATGGTAGCATATGTCCTCAGGTGTTGAATTTAATTTATGAGCTCTTCATCGCTTTACAGCGCTGTATGGCGGCAATAATGAGGAATTTGAATACCATGATTGTGAATTTCAGGGACAAGGGGCCCTCAAATTCCTGCTCTACCAGACAAAACCAGTTCAACACTACTTTAGGCTTTTTTAACATTACCTTTGAAACTTGAATTCTTTTTATCCACTAAACAACCATCTTTCGGGTTCAAACCAGTTGTCTAAACCAAATCCAAATGTTAGAAAAGCTAGCATTTGGTTTTTCAAAAAGCTAATTTGAGTGCCAAATCATTAATTTTCTTCTCATTTATATAAATTAAAAAATAAAATATAATTCATATATTCAAATTAAATTTTATAAATAATTTATATTAGTTATTAAAAAAATAGTTAAATTTATATTTCATATGTTATAATATTAACAAGGGGTTACTATAATTTTTTTTATATTTTTATTATAATCTAAGTTCAATATTTGTTAATGTTAAGGTAAGTTTTGGAAGTGTTAACTATCTGCCAATGGAAGTGCCCACTTCCATCACCACTATGACAAAATCCTACTTGTCATATTTATAGTTGGCAATTTCTTGAAATAAAATCTTTGGGCTATGTTGATATTGTCGAATTATTCAATTCCATCAATGAAAATCAATTCATCAGGAGGGACATATCTTAAGGATCAAACCAAATCAGGTCAATCGTTCCAAATCCTTTGGACCAAAGATGTTGGATCGAGACAACTTGAAAACTTATCTTCCAACAGTGCTGTAACACCCCTTACCGGATTTTATGCCGGAATCGGGCACGAGGCATTACTGGACTCGACTTGCTTGATCATTCCACTTTAGGCTATAAAATTTTTCTCCAATTTAAAACTTTTCATTCACCATCGTAACATCCCTATCATGGGTCAACGAGACCCTTTACACCCGCTCGGGATGTCGCGAACCAAATCGGAACTTTTCAAACACTTAGAAAATTTTCACTTAAACAGGGGCCACACGCCAGTGGGGAAGATGACACGCCCGTGTTCGACACTCGTGGTCGACACTGACTTGAATCACACGGCCTGGGCAGACGCCCATATGGCTGGCCCGTGGTCACCTCTGATTAATCCACACGGCCTGTCGCACGCCCGTGTGCTTCAACCATGTGGCAATTTTAATTCCAAATTCAAGGTGCAGACTTCACACGGCCTAGACACACGCCCGTATGCCTACCCGTGTGGACAAGAACAAGGCTATTTGCCAAGCTCCTGTCACCCTCACCTGCATACATTCATACACCATCACCTAAACTTCACATATTATCAATTATAACCCTTGAATTATCACATTAAACTATAAAATAAAGTCTTCATCCCATACACGAGGGAGTACTATTTCTGGTATAATTACAATCGACTTAAGCCATCATCTATGGCTATACACAATCGAACCATAAACCCTCTTAGGCCAACACATTTGGCTATATCAACTATGACTTAATCAACTTTAAAAATAAGATTCTTATACATGCCATAACTCATGAGGACTCGAAACCTCATACTCATATGACTAATCGATAGTGTGAAAGCATCTCCGACGGTTTCCAACTCGAGCTAGTCAAGTTAACCTATAAGAGATGGGAAAGGAAGAGGAGTAAGCAATAATGCTTAGTAAGCTTATATGTATATAATAAACAACTATTGATATTCATGGATTATACACAATCACAAGGTATTATAATGAGTTTTGCATCTTAAACTCATGGTTACCTACACAATCATTCTCGAAGCTTACTCATTCTGTCTCTTACCACATTCTAACTATGCCACAAGCCAAATGCTCATGTTAATTAGCATACATCCCTGCACTTGTCACCACATAATCACATAAAATAGCATATCAAGCATTTTCAATAAGCCACTTATACTACCAATCACTCGGTGGTTTCGCACTTAACGCACCCCCAATCTCTAATAGGGTGGTATCACACATAGCCCACCAATCATTTATAATTATGGTGGTATCGCACTTAGCCCACCAATCATTCATAATTATGGTAGTATCGCACTTAGCCCACCAATTGATAATATAGGCAATGGTATCGCACACAACCTATCATTTAATAATTAATAAGGTGGTAACGCACACAGCCCACCGTTAATATTATTGTTGATGGTATCGCACACAACCCATCATTAACAATTAATAAGGTGGTATCGCACTTAGTCCACCGTTATTATACATTCATGGATAGTTATCCACATGCAATTCTCTATTTCAATTGTTCATCCGGGAACATCCTCACACACTACCATTCTTACTTAGCTTTCTACGACAATCGTTCGCATTCACACAATGCATTAATAATTATAACTTATGCAACCAAGGTGCATCATTTACACATATCCCATTGTGGGATCCTCATATACCAAATTCATCTCAATTCAGTTCTAAGACATACCTGTACCTCTCGTGGTACAACCACATTCATTCTCATTTTCAACATACTTGTTGAATCACTCAATTTGTTAAATAACACCCTCGAGTCTCATACACATAATGTCACATTGACATCCTACCCCCCGATAGGGTCTTACATGAATTAACATATTGATGCCACATCCCCGACATGGTCTTACATGAAATCCCACACCGAGGCCATATTCTAAATATGGTCTTATGCGGAACCTTAATTACCATTGTATCATGCTATTTGCATTTCCACTATTCATGGTTTAAATCAAGGCTTTCATTTCTTGACATCACATCAAAATGTATTTAACATATACATGGAGGTAATAAACAATTTATACAACATCGAGATATTAAAATACTTCACTTAGAGTTGTACAATTTAACACATGAACTTACCTCGATACCGAAAAGGGTAGAATGGGACCTTTTTGCCCATATTTCTCTTTTCTCCCATTCTAGGTCCGAATCTCATTTTCTTTTATTTAGAACAATAAAATTTACTCTTTAATCACCACACTAATCATAATACTTCATAATCTACACTTAGGCAAAAATGACTATTTTGCCCTTACACTTTGGCAAAATTATGATTTTGCCCTTAGGCTCGTAAATCATTTTTCATCACATTTTCTTGTTAAACAAGCATAGTTGAACATTAAATCCTCTTACAACTACTCACAATTCCTACTATTTCATGCCTTAATGAACAAACTACAACTTTTGCATTTTAGTCCTAATTAGGTGTTTTCATGACAACACCTTTCACAAGAGTTGTTTCTCATCTCTCTAACATTCATTTTCTTCCATAAAAATGTAGCAAATAACTTAAAAGCTCACATGGAAAATCCGTAAAATTTTTTCCATAATACAAAATAGTCCACTCTTTAGAAAGCTTAAGCTTTTTGGGTCTCAAAAGTACAATTATCTTCAAGAAATACCATCAAAGTCACTTACTTGAGTGCAGAAAATCTTGCTGAAATTTTTAGCTTTCAAACACCCCTTGTTTGCTGAAAATTTCGGTGGAGAAGAGAAGAAAATAAAAAGATGATAGCTTTTTGCTTATTTCATCTTATTTTATTCATTTAGGCAACAAAAGTCACCAACTCTTGTCAAACTTTTAATTCCTTGTCCCCTTGACCGTCCATATCTCTTAGGTAGGTGTAATTTCACTTTAAAGACCTCCAATTTACATTTGATGGCTATTTGGTACTGTTAGCCTATAGAATGGAACTTTCGCACTTTATGCGATTTAGTCCTTTTTCGCGATTATGCATGAAATTGCTAAAATTAAAGCACCAAAATTTCCATACATCCTTATAAATATGTTATAACACATAAAATAACATGAAAATAATTTTCTCAAACCTCGGATTAGTGATCCCGAGATCACTGCTCCGACTAACCCCTAAATCGGGCTGTTACAAGTGCACCTTATTTTGGTTATTTTTATATTGTATTTATCTATTTTAGCTGCTTTTTATAAGGATTATAATTTATCTTTAGTATGTTAGCAAGTCTCGAAAAATTATATATATTTGAGAGACTTGTATATGTTTATGTACTAAGTATTCAAGAGCACCTAATCACTTATCAGCTCATTAAGTAACATTATTTGTGAGAGTGCATTTGAGATAATAAAACCTTTCGTTGGTGATTTTAAAAACTAAATTCTCAACGGGAAAATTTAGTGGTGAGAGATTTAGTATTTGGGTACAAAAGTGAGGATTCTATACTTAAGAGTGATAGAACTAGGATCATTGGTTGTATTGAGCTCAAATATAGTGGTTCATCTCGCTAAGCTAGACTCCACAGATGTAGGAAAATCAAACTGCGTAAACAATATTTTGCCCATGTTTTTCTATTGTTTATCGTAATGTCTTCAAAAGTACCCACTTCTGCTATCACTTCTGTTCATATTCTATTTCTTACATATTAACAATTGGTTTAGGTCAACAGTTAATATCAAAATAACACTAACATGACATCATCATTATGATGATGATGACAACAACGACGATGATGGCGGCAATGACAACAACACAAGAAATATGTATAATTTCCATTTGAGTTAATTATTCCATCAATTATGAATTTATTCATTTATAAGAGTTACGTTCGTATGTGATTTTAATATATAAAAAATGATTTAAATATTTTAATTATATTTTACAAACAATTAGTATTAATTTCTTAAAAATATTTAAAATTTATATTTCATATATCATAAAATTAACAAATTTGAATGTTAGTAAATAAATTTTTTTTCTTTACTTTTCATCAAGTTTAAAATTGACATTTTATCTTTACACAACATATTTTGACAGCAATATTTAGCATTATTTTTAAAAAGTGTTGTGAAAAAATGTTTTTAAATTATGTTGCATAAAAATGTGGTTTAAGATTTCAAGGGTCTAATATTTCTATAAAAAAGTGTTGTGAAAAGTTAAAATATTCATTTTAAACATACTATTATAAAGTAAAAAAAAAATAAAATTAAAATCACATAAAAACATAACTCTTATAAATTAATAAAGTTTCAGAATTGATGGAATAACTTAATCAAATAGAAATTATATGTTTTAGTCACTCTTGGACATAAATGGGTTGAAGAGAATCTAGGTTAAGGATGATTGATGGCCTATAAGACAAATGGTAAACTACAGGTGTAATGCACCTCACTCGTCTCGATGGTCGATACGAATGAGAGACGCTGACGAGACATTTTCGAAGTAAAACTAATACTTTATTTTAAAAAAATGATATTTTTTTATAAAATCACAAATAAACTAAATTTTAGAGTTTTAAAGTCTTGTTAAAATCATTTTAAAATGATTTAGGGGTGTTCATAGGTGTCCAGGATCGAATTTGGGCCTTGGAGGGCCTTTTTGCACTAAACAGTGTAGGACCCTAAAAAGTATAGGGGATATGGTACCTAAGGCCACAAGTATCGAAACCCAACCCTAAAATTATTCATTTTGGCATTCTTCCAAATAGGATGCGGTACCCTTAGGACCAAATACCGATACCTTTGCCCCTAGGGTAGACACTTGCCCCAAAACTCCCATTTTTAAGCCCTAAATTTCACTATAATAAAAATCAAGCTTTAGTAACTTAAAGTTCACATTTTAATAGCTGAAAACAACTTTTGAAACACCTCTAAACTAGAATTTTATAAAAATGTTCAAAGATAAATCCAAAGACCAACATTCTTGTTCATGAAACATTGTCAAAATGAGACAAGATATGTCAAAACATAAAGATGTTATTCTAGCATATTATACTTATATAAAACCATTCACTAACCAACTAAGTTATGGAAAACCAATGAATGCATGCACACATTCAAGATATATACAGTAGGTGGCTCAAAGCTAACCAAAATAAGTATAGTTAATACCGCCATTACATCTTAGAGTAATATGAAACAATCACATATGCACCCTTAAATGACTTCTTTAATACATGGCACTAGTTATTAGTAGTGTTGTATAAAAGTTTCGTTAAGAAATTTTATCGTTTTCATGCTTAGTTTGATAAAAAAGACTAAATTGCATAAAGTGCAAAATTTTAGTTCTATAAGAAAAAGGTGTCAAATTGCTATGAAATTGGAATATGAGTGGCCTTAAATTGTAATTAGACCATTAATATATTTAGTGGACAAATATGGACATCATTAATGTAGTTTATAAAGGTTAAAAGTAAGGTTAAGTTAGTAATTTAATTAATAAGTAAAATAAAACAAAAAGAAAATAAAGGTGTCATCTTCCTTAATGTGAAACACCACCGAAATTGAAGGATGTTGATCGCTAAAATCAGAGCTTTAAAATTTATAAAAGAATGATCGAACCTAGAAACTAACTCTGATAACGATTAAAGACAAGTGTACCTATCGAACAGTAGTATAGCTAAGGCAAGACCAGATTGTCGAACCCAAAGGAACTAAAAGTACTAATACTAACTTGCTTTTTATTATTTAGCCTAAATATTAAGTGAAGTTGTTTTAATCTAATCTACTACTAAGCTAAAGTTAAAAGACAAAACGAACGAATTGGGAAAATAACTTTTGGAAAAAACTCAGTTGATCAAGACGATACCCTCAGGAAGAATCCACCTAGACTTCACTTGTTATTAAACCCTGAACCATATGATTTATTTACTTAGTTTGATCCGTAAAACTCCCTAACGTATATTAAACCCTCTCTCGAGGTGAATAACATATAACCCTAGGTTAATTAGTGGAATTCTCGTTCTCTTATAATAACCCCCTAGAATAGCAGTAAATCGATCTATGGACTCCCATATTAGGTTTCACCCTAATTCGGCAAAATCTCGTCACCCTATCTCTAGACGTGCGATCAATTCCGCTTAACTATGCTAGATCTACTCTTAGGTAGGGTCTATTCCTCCTCCGCCTAAGCACATCAAATTTATATTAAGCATGCATAATTAAGAATAAACTAAGTATATATCATATAATTTAGAAAATAATAACAAGATCCATCATAGGTTTCATCCCCTTCAGGTATCTAAAGGGTTTAGTTCATAACAAAATAAGAAAACATCTCAAGAGAAAAGATAAAACAAAACATAAGAAATCCCCAAAACTCCCTGAAGGAATTGAAGGAGAAATCTACCGTCTTGAGTATAATTTCGGCTTCTTGGGATGGATCAACTGGCTACTTTCGAGCGATTCCCACAATTCTGACCTTTCCGGCTTGGCTCCTTGGCCTAGCTCGACGCCTCTTTCAAAGGTGGTACTTAGGAGGTATATATAGGCTCTTGAAATATGTTTCTTTATCCCTAAGTATCCAAATCTGAGTGAAATTGCTCTTTCCAGTGACAGGGACACGGCCATGGCACACGCCCGTGTGGATCATGGTCAGGCCGTGCTCGGACTTCTTTAATGAGGCACGGTCGTGTGAATCGAGAGAAGGCCGTGTTCTAGATGATTGGCATGGCACGACCGTGTGGTCTCTGGGCCAGGCCGTGTCGATTTCATGATATAGCCCATTTACTCTGTTTTGAGCCTGTTTTGTGTTCTTTTCATCCTCGGGTGCTTTCCTGGGTATAAGACATGAAAAAAAGGATTAAGAGCACCTTTTTACATAAACCGTGGGATAAATCATCCAAAAGTACACTAAATGTGGGATTAAAATATGTTGCTTTTACGGTTTATCAGATATGAAGCCATAGTTAGGGCTTGAAGCATTCGACCAACTATGGTTGTCGAAACCGTCCCCTTTTTTCTGAAAAGAGGCGGGAATCGAACTTGGGTTTTGAAAATGAATAAAACGGGAGTCGCCACCGATCTTTTATTAGGTGTGATCGGATCACCTTGTTTCAATAAAACACATTGATTTACTAAAACGGTGTCTTTGGTCTACGAATGTTCAAGAAAATAGGTTCGGGAGTCGATTACGTGCGAGGAAGGATTAGCACCCTCGCAACGCCCAAAATTGGTACCAAATTGATTAATCAATGTCCTAATGTCGAAAAGTTTGAAAAGATCTCAAAATTTCATTTTGTCCCCCTTTTTATTTTTTAAGAACTTGATTGGACACCGAGTTTCCCTTGTTTCGAAGAAGTAGAGTCTCACATCCAGCACGATTGGACACGATAATCTAAGTCCTTGAATTCAAGATCATCTCTAAAATTCCCCAAACACATGCATTTGCAATTTTGAGAGGATATTCGTTCATTTGATCAAACAGAAAATCACACCCAGCACGATTGGGTACAATCTTTTTGAGTCTCCAAACTCATAAATATCTCCTTATTTAAAAATACGAGCAAAACTTGATAGTACATCCATTTATTTGGTCAAACATGAAAATCGCACCCAGCCCGATTGGGCACAATTCTCTTGAATTTCCAAATGCATGAATAATACCTTGGTGAAAACACTTTTTTATGAATTATAACAAATAAAACAAAATGTTGGATTGTGATTTCGAAATTGATGATCTACATAGAATGACAAAAACGGAACGAAGCATAATGAAAAATGCGAGCAGCGAAAACGAAATTAAAACAATAATATTAAAATAACAATAAAGAAATTTAAAACAAAACTATACTAGTAATTATAGAGGTAAATAATAAATACAATGATAATAATAGTAATAATAGTAATAGTAATTAGTATAGTAATAATAGTAAAGTAAAAATATGTACAATATAATAAAAATAATAATAATAATAATAAACAAAATATATGTGAGATAATGATATAAATATAATAGTAATAATAATACATAATAATAATAATAATAATTAATAATAATAATAATGGTAGTAGTATAATAATAATAATAAAGAATAATAGTGATACAAAATATATACAACGTAATAATATAGTGATAATAATATAAAATAGGTACAATATAATAATAGTAATAACAATAGTAAAATATTAAAACAATAATAATACTAGCAAATGTAATAATAGTAACAATAAGGGTACGAAATATATACAATATACTAATATAAATATAGTAGTAATAAAAATATAATAAAGAGACTAAAAAAGAAAAAAAAATTACAAAATAACTAAAAAGGGATCAAATCGCATTTGAAACGAAAGTTTAGGGGCAATTCAAAATAACATAAAAGGGGAAAGGGGTCAGATTGAAACGCATGACGGAAGGGAGGGACTGAAATGGGCAATAATCCCTCCCTTCAAAACGCGCAGCAATGGAGGGACGAGATCGAAAATCGGATAAATTTTCTGGGCAAATTTTGGAGAAAACGAAACCCCAATTGCAGGAAAGTAAAATAACGGAGGGGCTGAATGTGCAATTATCCCCTCCACTAGAAAACACGCGGATCCCCTAGCTTGCGGGTCGGGTCGCGGGTCGGATGTTTGAAACGACGCCGTTTTGGAGCCATCAGCCTAGGCCCTAAACGACGTCGTTTGGGCTATCATATAAAATGCATATTTTCTTCTTTCTTTCTCATCTCTGCCGTGTTCTTTAAAAAGGGGAGGGGGAGTTTATGTTTTTCTCTGCTAGGGTTTCAAAAAGGAGGGGGGCCTCCTGGTCGCAGGCTTCGCCTCGGCCACCGCGCGCGGTGGCCTAGAACAGCAAGGTAAGTTTTTTTTATTTCCTTTATTATTTTAAACTTTATATGTATATATATGTATGTATTTTCGAATAAAATAAAAAATAAATAAATGAAAAATACCTTCGAAGATTGCTTCTTTTACGAGATTTTTGATCTCTACTGTTATTGTTCTGTAGTTCTTGAATCTGTTTTCTTTTTCTTGATAAAAAAAAAGGTCCTTTTACATTCTTTTTTCTTTGGCTTTATAGCCGAAAACAGTATGTAAAAATAAATAAATAAGTACAAGTTGTTTTGTGTTATGGCCTTACTGTTCTTTGTCTTCTTCTGCAGGTATGGGCGCGGTAGTGGCTAGGAGCATGTGCGAGGGTGGTGGCTGCTGGCAGGCGCATGGTCGTGGTGCGCACATGGAGGCATGAGCGAGGGAGGCTGTTGGCGGGGTTGCGGCGCTAGAGGCCTCTGCTTAGGGTTTTCTTTTTTGCTTTGTTTTAATTTTTTTGGGCTAATCGGGCCAATTTTAGAATTGGGCTTAGGCAACATGGGTATTGGTCTTGGTTTAACGGGCCCGGATAATTTTGGGCTCGTACAATGGTGTATGCATGTAAGTGCATTTTGTCCCGTTTTTAATGATTTTTATATTTTTGGAGTCGTTGTAGCTTAATCTAGCTAGCGCGAGGACTAGTTTGTAAAATCATTAAAAGTCTAGGGTTTTACATGTGTATTGTTTGTGATGTTTAATGTAAGAAAATGAATGGTTGTTGTTGTTTATATAACTTTTGTTAAGTGATTTTTGGTGAATTTGTCAATTAGGGGTTAAATTGAAAAAATGTGTATTATTCATGGTAAATTGTGAAATTAATAAAAAACATGAGATACTAAGGGCTTAAGTGAAATTCAGCCATAGTGGGTTAGCATTAAATTGCATGAATTTCATTTTATAAGCTTAAGGACTTAATTGAAATAAATTTAAAATTATAAGGCAAAAATATAATTTTGCCAAAAATATAATTTTTGGATTGAATTAAATAGAATGATTTTTGAATGAGTTGAATTTAATTATTTAGATCAAAAAAAGCATCGCACAGATTTAGATCGGGGAAAGGAAAAAGTGTTGGATTAGCTGATTGTATTTCTTCATTTGTGATCGAGGTAAGTTCATACATTTAATTAAAGTTTTAATACGCTTTAAATTAAATGCTATTATGTTGTATTATGATATTACGACTCTAGGGAAATATCCAATGAAGTTTCGACGACTTTTAGATCTCGTTAGAACCTTAAGATTATATAGGATACAAATGACATGTCATTTAGGGTTACCGTATTTCAGGTGCTGGTCCTGAACGTCCTTCTAGTGGTTGAGTTTCTGGCATGTGTTGCGGTTACTTGACAGCTTGTGTGAGCAGACCCCTTATGGCTTGAGAGAGAGCATTTATATGAGAAAAGAGAAAGAAATGGTTTCAACCATATGTTAGCACACAGTGTGTGAGATTCCCACATATTAATATTATTCTAGTGGTTCAACAGTTATACAAAAGGGAAGGAACGATAGATGCTTCGATTAGTCATGTCATGAAAGCATGAAAAAGGTATGAGATGTTGGTGATTAAAGTTTACTTACTATCTTCATAATAGAATGAATGCTTGTATGTTAAGTACATGAAAGCTTATTGTTGTGTGATGATTTTGGATAAGTTATGTATTAATCACTAATGTGAGCTGTTGTTGATGCTTAAGCTTGTGCCAAGCTATGTTGGATTAGTTCATTAATTGCTTTTAAGCTTATATATTAAAACGGTAAGCATTGTTTATGATTTACAAACTTACTAAGCATTAAATGTTTACTTTATGTTATTTTCTCTCATTGTTTAGATAATCGGAAGCTCGATCGGTTTGGAAGTTTTCGGAGATCCATCATACTATCCATCGGCTACATCAGTAAATTTTGATGATTTTGAATCATGGTTATAATGGCATGTATAGGTGTCTTTGTTTGATGAAATTTTTCATTATGCATGGCTTGTAAATATGCTATTTTGGTTGATGAAATAGTTTATATGATATCATGTAAATGGTTGTTATTTTGGCATTTAGGTACTAAAATGATGGTAGTGAAATAGTGAGTATATTGGTATGCTATGAAATGTTGGTTGGTGTGGAATGAGATAATACATAAAGTTGTTAATGGCTAGTTTTAATAGCCTTGAATGTGTTTGGCATTTGGTAAATTTATTAAGGTAGATAATAGATGTGGAAATGGTCATAATGGTATTTGTTGGGCATGAGAATGGTATGTGAACATTATGGAAAATGTAGTGTTTAACTTGTCCAATTGGTTGATTGAATTATGGATGATTTTAGTAAGTGTTTAATCAAGTTTAATTGTTGAGAATGAGGTGCCAATTTGGCATATTGGTTGAATGGTTTGTTATTATGATGTTTTAGCTTGTATATATAATGTTTGGTGTGTTTTGAATGCATGATTGTAGGTACATTTGGTTTGTGTAAATGACTAGTCTTTGGGTGAGACAAATGGCTTGGAAATAGCCTATTTTTAGTACACACGATCAAAGACACGGGCGTGTGTCTTAGTCATGTGTGATACACGGCCATGCGACACGGCTGTGTGTCCCCTGTAGCTTCCAAAGGGTTACAAGTCAGGCAGTTACATGGCTTGGCACACGGGCGTGTAGCTTGGCCGTGTGACCCAAGTCAAAGAGTTATATGGGCACAGACACGGGCTGGGACACGGCCGTGTGTCCCTAATTCAAATGCCCACATAGCCTGAGAACAGGCGTGTGTCTCAGCTGTGTGAGTCACATGATCGTGTGACCCCTACAGTTTCAAAATTTGCATCTTTTTCTGATAAATCATATATGTTTCTGATTTGGTCCTGACTTGTTTCTAATGCATTTTTAGGGTCTCGAGGGCTCGTATAAGGGATTATATACTTGAGTTTAAATAATATTGCCATGAGTTATGCTATGATTTGTATGTGTTGAATAAATGTCCGTTGTATGTCATTAATTTTCGATAATACTCTGTAACCCTAATCCGACAACAGATACGGACTAGAGGTGTTACAATACAAGTATTTGCATCAAATTATTTAAGTATAAGTTTTTATCATGCCACAACCATGTTATTCTCAGGAATCAAAATTAGTTATCTTCAACCCTTAGTATACCTAGAAAATAAAGAGAGGATATTAAAGACAAATAATCCAAATTATATTAACAAGAGTGTTGAAGCACGAGTGTCCAAAGACCAGATCAAGATCGCACCAAAAGTGCAAGGAACAGGAGTACTGAAGTGCAAGTAACAGGAATGCCAAAGAACAAAACATGAGTCCCTTATTAGCATGCCAATTGTATCCTAACTATTCACCTAAACTACCAGAGCCTTATTTCAATAACATCTTCAATAAAGTTTACAAAGTTGAAACAACATCCGAGTCAGTATTCACTACAATATGAACAATAATTTCATTCATAATATTAAATCCATAATTCAAGATTCAAGATTCAAGATTTCATTAGCATTTCTATAGGGAGACTTGGCATGAAAGTCATTCACAAGGTTATGTTCTTCCATCATCCACACTTTCATGACCATTGAACATTAATATACTATAATATATTTAACTCAGTAATAATAACTTAATTAAAAGAAATATAAATTCTATATTAGTGTTTTAATAGGTTTTTGATATATCTTACCACACAAAAATATTCAAAAGTGTTGGAGAAGTGTTAAACCAAGCTTTATTTGGTAAGTTATTTTGATATAACAAACAAAATGTTTTTCAACAAAGAATTAATCTCAAAGTAAAATTCATTTCAAAGTCTTTCTAAAACTCAAAATACTTTGAAAAAATAATTTGAACACTTAGAAATATTTTAGAAAAGTTCAAAACCCTTCAAACATTTTAAACAAAGTGAAAAAAAATGCTCACTAAACAAAAAGTATCGATACTTATCAGTAAGTATCGATACCCATACATTTTTATTGATACCTTTACTAGTATTGATGTTATTTTCACTATCATATTCTTTATTGTTTTAATACTTGTTGTATCCTAGAGGTATAGATGGCAGTGGGTCAGATATCTGAAAATTTTGGATTATCAGAATTCGCAAATCTACCTAAGAATTCAAATCTGAAAACTATATGCAAATTACCCGTCTTTTCATATTTGAATCCAAATTAAATATCATTGTAATACCCCTTACCCATATTCGACGCCGGAACAGGGTACGAGGCATTACTAGACTTATACACAAACATTTATACAATACTGAGGCCTGACTTTCCACTCCAATTTAACCCTTTTCGTAACACCTCTTGAATAAGCCTACGAGGCCTAAATCACACTTTAGGAATGGTTCGGAGTCAAATCGAACCTTTAAAAAGATCTATAGAAAAACTTAAAAAATTTTCATCAAATAGTCCACGCACCCTTGTGGAGGAAGGGACAGGCCCATAAGGCATATCACATGCCCGTGTTCCACACCCGTGTGGAATTATTTCCCAATTCGAACCTACAGGGGTTTTCACACGGCCGGACACACGCTCGTGTCCCTGGCCCATGTCCCTCATACGGCCTCAACACGCCCGTGTCTTAGCCCGTGTGCAAAAACCTTGGCATTCTGTTTCTGACGTTATCACCCCATAAATGTCACAGGCCAAGAGATACACCCGTGTCCTTTGGCCGTGTGGTGAATTAAATTCCTAATTTCAGGTGCAGACTTCATACGGCTCGGGCACATGCCTGTGTCTTAGGTCGTGCCTCCCACACGGTTGGGACACAAGACTGTGTCTCTGCCCGTGTGGTTACTATTAAGCATACTGACTTACCAACCTAGCATGCAAGGGGCACACGGTCTAACTACACGCCCATGAGGCTGACCGTGTGTCACACACGGCCTAGACATACACCTGTGTGTCTACTCATGTGGACAAGAAAAAGGCTATTTTCCAAGTTCTTTCTATCACCCTAACTCATACAAACATAATTCACATCAAACCTTCAACCCATTCATGCATCGTTACACTAAGGAAACCAATCATGCACCTTGCACATTCATGAATAACCTCATCTTTTCATAGACTAATAAGAAAGAGCCATCAACTATGGCCTTATACAAAAGAGTTCATCTTTGAATGAGCCAACACATTTGGCCAAAACAATATGACATTCAACTAAGTCTAGTCCCTATACATGCCATACTCAAAATGCTAATTCTAACTATACCAAGATGTGTTGATAGTGTGGGTGATCCTTTGCTTATCTCCATATCTTGAGCTGGCTCTTCAACACTATAAAACAAAGGAAAAAAGAAAGGAGTAAGCTTTAAGCTTAGTAAGTCTATATGTAAACAATAAACATCATACCACATAGTCATCAGTAAAACATTACATGCTTTGTAAAAACAAACCATATCCTCATTATCATGCTTACTCATTACAGCCCTTACCACATCCCAACCAAATATCATAAACATTGTCCACATTTACTTGCACATATACCCTGCACTTATCACCACAAAGCCACATGAAATATTTACTTTCTCGATGAACCCTTCGGAATGGTACAAGATATCCGGTGGTTTCGCACACATATTCGGTGGTTTCGCACACAGCCCACCATTAATCAATAATAGGGTGGTATCGTACACAGCCCACCAAAATGATAATAAATACGATGGTATCGCACATAGCCCATCGTTAATAAATAATAAGGTGGTATCGCACACAGCCCACCAACATTTACATATTTACGGATATTCATCTGTACCGATATTTCTCATCCGAAGGTTCATCCAAGAGTTTTCACATTTTCTACTATTTCAATAATTCTCACCAATAATCAATTACATCCACACAATAGATTAATAGTTAAAACATACGTAATAGGGATGTATCGTTTACACATAAACTTACCTCAATGCAAAATATGTTAATTTGCAGTTTAGTCCGAAACCTTGCATTTTTCCTAGTCAAAGTTTATTTCGCATTCTTCTTAATCTATAATAATAAAATTTACTCATTTAATCACTACATTAATCAAGACACTTCGAAATTTCTACTTAGGAAAAAATGACTGTTTTACCCTTATACTTTGGCAAAATTACAATTTTGCCACTAGGCTCGTAAATCATTTTTCATCAAATTTCCTCATTAAACAAGCCAAGATGAACATTTATTACTCCTATAACAATTCACAATACCAATCATTTCATGCATTTACTACTCATTTTACAACCTTTACAAAAATGTCCTTTTAGGTGTTTTCATGGAAACACCTTTCACAAAAGTTGTTTATTTAACAACCATAATTCATTTTCTTCCCTAAAAACTCAGCAAAAAACATAAGCACTCACATGGAAAATCCCTAAGCTTTCAACCATTTTGCAAAATAGTCCCTTCATTAGCTAGCTTTAGCTTTAGGGGTTCCAAAAGTACAAAAATTATCAAGAAAGACCTCTAAAATCACTTACTTGCAAGAGGATAGCTTAGCTGAAATTTTGAGCTTCAAAAACCACTATTCTTGCTTGAATTTTTGCTGGAAGAAGAAATAAAAATAGTAAAATATGATAACTCTTTATTTTTCTCTTATTTTATTCAATTAAGTCACCAACTCATCTAACCATTGACCATGCCTCTAGTTTGTCCCCTATGGCCGGCCATCACTTCCCCAATGACCTAATTGCACTTTAAGGACCTCTAATTTAATATTCTATTGCTATTAGACACCTCTAGCTTGTAAAATAGAACTTTTGCACTTTATGCGATTTAGTCTTTTTTCGCAATTAAGCATGCAATCACCAAAATTAATGCATCAAAATTTTCATACACCCATATAATTATGCCATAACACATAAAATAATATTAAAACTAATTTATCCAACCTTGAATTAGTTTTTTTGAAACCACCATTCCAACTAGCCCCAAAATTGGGCTATTACAACTCTCCCCCTTTAGAGATTTTCGTCCCCGAAAATCTTACCGGTAAAGAGGTTTGGGTACTGTTCTCTCACGGCTTCTTCCGGTTCCCACGTAGCCTCTTCTACACCGTGATTTTTCCACAACACTTTCACTAAGGCTACACTTTTATTCCTCAACTGTTTAACCTCTTGAGCCAAAATCTTAATTGGTTCCTCTTTATAGGTCATATCTGGTCGTATCTCAATTTCGGTCAGAGGAATCACATGCGAAGGATCAGAACGATATCGTGGCAACACCGACACATGAAACACATTGTGTATTCTCTCTTACTCTACCGGCAAGGCTAGTTGGTAAGCTACTGGTCCAATCCTTTCAATAACCTCATACGGCCCTATAAATCGCAGACTCAATTTGCCCTTTCAACCAAATCTCAATATTTTCTTCCACAGGGATACTTTCACGAATACTTTATCACCCACCAAAAACTCAATTTCTTTCTTTTTCAAATCTGCATATGACTTTTGTCGACCTAAAGCAGCTTTCAGATTATCACAGATCACTTTCACTTTCTCCTCGGTTTCTCTAACTAGATCAACTCCATGAATTTGCTTCTTACTAAGCTCGGTCCAATACAAAGGAGTCTGGCACTTATGACCATATAATGCTTCGTATGGTGCCATTCGTATACTCAACTGATAACTGTTGTTATAGGCAAATTCAGCCAAAGGTAGATACTTTTCCCAACTACCTCTGAACTCTAAAATATAGCATCAGAGTATATACTCAAGAACTTGAATCACTCTTTCAGATTGGCCATCGGTTTGCAGATAGAACGCGGTACTAAAATTCAATTTCATACCCAAGGCTTCCTGCAACTTCTTCCAAAATCTCGAAGTAAACCTTGGATCTCAATCCGAGATAATGGATATAGGCACCCCATGTAATCTCACAACCTCAGCAATATACAGCTCACCCAACTTGTCAAGTGAGTAATCAACACGCACCAGTATAAAGTGAGTTGATTTTGTTAATCTACCAACAATGATCAACAGAGCATCTTTCTTCTTCGGAGTTGTAGGTAACCCCATTACGAAATCCATCGTGATTCGGTCCTACTTCCACTCGGGAATCATCATTGGCTGAAGTAATCTCGAAGGTACTTGATGCTCAGCTTTCACTTGTTGATAGATCAAACACTTAGTAACAAACTCGGAGATATCTCTTTTCATACCCGGCCACCAATACAACTTCTTCAAATAATTATACATTTTTGTGTTGCCTGGATATACTGACAAGATACCATTGTGTGCCTCATGTAAAATTTTCCAAATTAACTCATCATATTTAGGTACACAAACTCTATCATGAAACATTAAGCAATCGTCTGAACCAACCCAAAAATCAGAGTTATTTCCCGATTCACACTGAACTCTCTTAACTTGTATCTCACTATCATTCTTTTGAGCTTCACGTATCTGCTGAATAAATAACGATCTAGCCCTCAACTCGGCCAATATAGCACCACCATCAGACAATGCTTAGCTTGTACTCATAGCTCTCAAAGCATACAGGGATTTTCTGCTCAAGGCATCCGCAACCACATTCGCTTTCCCTCGGTGGTAATTAATTACTAGCTCATAATCCTTCAGTAATTAGAGCCACCGCCGTTGTCGCAAATTCAAATCCTTTTGGTTCATCAGATACTTCAAACTTTTGTGATCGGTGAAGATTCGACATTTCTCTCCATACAAGTAATGATGCCAAATCTTCAAAGCAAAAACAATAGCATCCAACTCCAAATCGTGAGTCGGATAATTCTTTTCATGCGATTTTAGCTGTCTCGAGGCATAAGTTACTACTTTTCCCTCTTGCATCAGCACACAACCAAGACCATTCATTGACGCATCACTGTAAATTACAAACTCCTTTCCCGAATCCGGTTGTACTAAAACTAGGGCTTCTGTCAACAAACCTTTCAGTTTCTCAAAACTATGTTGGCACTTCTCGTTCCATTCAAACTTAACATCTTTATGCAGCAGTTTTGTTATTGGTGTAGCAATCATGGAGAACCCTTTAACGAACCAGCTGTAGTAACCCACTAAGCCCAAAAAGCTCTTAATCTCTAACACATTCCTCGGTGTTTTCCACTCAACGATAGTCGAGATCTTACTCGGATCAACTCTAATGCCACTGCCCGACACGATGTGTCCTAAGAATTCGACCTCTCGGAGTCAAAACTCACTCTTGCTAAACTTAGCATACAACTACTTGTCTCTTAGAGTCTACAAAACAATTCTCAAGTGCTTCACGTGCTCACTCTCATCCCGAGAATAAATTAGTATGTCGTTAATAAAAATGACTATAATATCTAAGTACGGTCAGAAGATACGGTTCATTAAATCCATAAATACCGTAGGAGCATTCGTTAAGCCAAATGACATGACAAGGAACTCGTAATGGCCATACCTCGTCCGAAATGAAATTTTCGGCACATCTTGTTCCTTAACTCTTAACTGGTAATAGCTAGACCTCAGGTCTATATTAGAAAACACTGTAGCTCTCTTCAATTGGTCAAACAAATCATCAATCATTAGCAAAGGATACTTATTCTTCACTATCACCTTGTTGAGCTATCTGTAATCTATACACAATCTCATCGACCTGTCTTTCTTCTTCACAAAAAGTATCAGAGCACCCCACGGTGAATAGCTCGGTCTTGCAAAACCTTTATCCGTTAACTCCTGCAACTAAACCTTCAACTCTTTTAACTCTAACGGTGCCATCCTATACGGGGCAACCGAAATAGGTGGTGTACCCGGAGCTAGCTCAATGCCAAACTCGACTTCTGTAACTGGAGCCAATCCGGGTAACTCTTCCGAAAACACGTCTGGATACTCACGTACCACAGGCACTGATTCAATCTTTACTTTTAACTCTTGGGTATTTAACACAAATGCGAGATAGGACTCATACCCCTTTCTCAAGTATTTCTCAGCCACCGTAGATGAAATCACTACAGACATATTATCCAATTTACTAAAACATTATGAGTAGTCAACCAATTCAATAAACTTACTACCACAATTTACTAAAACATTATGAGTAGTCAACCAATCCATGCCAAGAATTAGGTCAAATTCATCAAATGGCAACAACATGAGATTAGCTGGAAAACAATGACCTCTAATTGTCAAAGGACAATTCCTACACACCCTGTCAACTAACATATGTTTGCCTAACGGGTTTGACACTTTTATCACAAATTCCGTAAACTCAACAATCATACTCATGCTAGATACCAATTTCATGCAAATGTAAGAATGGGTAGACCCCGGATCAATCAAAGCAACAACAGAGATGTCATGAAGAGAAAAAGTACCCGTTATCACATCTGGAGATGATGCCTCTTCGTGAGCGCGAATGGCATAAGTCCTTGCAGGTGCTGTACCCTCTAATCTCACAGCAGAATCTCTAGGCGCACCTCTACTACTAGTCCCACTTCTCGGGTTCCTTTGTGGTCTACCCCTCGAAGGTACATTGCTCGCTTTTACTTCTTATTTTCTATCTTTCTCATCCCTCTCTGGATAGTTTCAAATGAATTGGTCTGGTGAACCACACTTGTAACAAGTTTGATTGTTTCCCTAACACTCCCCAGCATGTTGTCTACCACAATTTGGACACTCCAGTTTATTTGACTTTGTATTGCCCACGCTTGCCATCGAGGTGGCTTGAACTCTCGAGACCTCATATGTATTACCTTGATCTCGGTATGAATACCCAACTGAAGCAGTAGTTCGAGGGTTCGTTTCCTTGGACTTCTTTGATTGGGTTTGAAACGACTTACTCACCAGCCTTTTCCTTGCATCTCGGACCTCAATCATAGCTTTTCTCTTTTCCTTATTCAACTCTTCAGCCTTGCAAGCTTTATCGACCAATACCACGAATTTTTTCAATTCCAGGATCCCAACTAGCAATCTAATATCCTCATTCAGCCCGTCTTCGAACCTCTTGCACAAAATAAATTCCGTAGACGTACACTCTTACGCATACTTACTAAGCCTAACAAATTCGCGCTCATATTCTGCCACAGTCATCTTACCTTGCTTCAATTCAAGAAACTCCTTCTGTTTCTGATCAATAAATCACCGACTTATGTATTTCTTTCGGAACTCTTCTAAGACGAAGTCCCATGTCACTTTCTCTCTCGGTACTACAAATGTTAGCATTTTCCACCAGCGATATACCGAGACCCTCAAGAACGGCACAACATATTTTAAGCTCTCCTCAGGCGTGCAAGAGAGTTCATCAAATACCCGTATAGAGTTCTCAAGCCAAAACTCTGCTTTCTCAGGGTCATCATCTATATTAGCTCTAAATTCGTCGGCCCCCTATTTTTGAATCTTATCGACCGAGGTTTTAGTCATCCTTATTAAATCTATACCTTGAGGAGCCATGAGAACTAGCTGAGGTATAGGAGGGGGTAGAGGAGGTTGACCATTAGGGGTCGCTCGTACAAACTCAGTGTACCAGTTACTCATCATATGGAGAAAGGCATCCCGAGCCTCTTCTCCTTGACCCAAAGTCTCGGGTCTACTTTCTTTAAGCACGGTCCCTTGTACGGGAGCCAGCGCATTACTAGTAGCGTCACCAGTAGCAGCTCAGTTGGGATCTATTTACTATACGAAAACACAATTTAATATTGTCAGGAGTCACCACACTATCAATATATATTTATGACATGTATAGCTAGACTCTCACATACACTACGGTAGTCTGAGAATCGACTAAACCATAACTCTGATACCACTAAATGTAACACCCTTTACCCGTATTCGATGCCAAGACAAGGTACGAGGCATTACTAGACTTATACACAAACAATTATACAATACCGAGGCCTGACTTTCCACTCCAATTTAAAACTTTTCGTAACACATCTTGAACAAGCCTACGATGCGTAAATCACACTTTAGGAATGGTTCGGGATCAAATCGGACCTTTAAAAAGATCTATGGCATATCACATGTGTAGTGAAAGGGACACTCCCGTATGGCATATCACATGTGTGGAATTATTTCCCAATTCGAACCTACAGGGGTTTTCACACAGCCGGACACACGCCCGTATCCTTGGCCTATGTCCCTCACACGACCTCGACATGCCCATGTCTTAGCCCGTGTGCAAAAACCTTGGCATTCTATTTCTAACGTCATCACCCCATAAATGTCACACGGCCAAGACACACGCCCGTGTCCTTTGGCCTTGTGGCAAATTAAATTCCTAATTTCAGGTGCGGACTTCACACGGCCCGGGCACATGCCCGTTTCTTAGGCCGTGCCTCCCACACGGTTGAGACACACGGTCGTGTCTCTGCCCATGTGGTTACTACTAAGCATACTGACTTGCCAACCCAGTGTAATACCCCTTACCCATATTCAACGCCTGAGTCGGATACGAGGCATTAATGAACTTAACTTGCTTAAATCCACAACATCGGGCCATAAAGTTTCATTCTAACTTAAAACTTTTCATTTATAATCATAACATCCCTATCAAGGGTCAATGAGACCCTAAACATACATTTGGAGTGATTCGAGACCAAACCGAAAACTTTCGCGCACATAGAAAAATTTTGCTTAAACAGGGCCACACGCCCGTAGGGGCAGGCCGTGTGAACTCACACCCCCATGCTACTAGCCCGTATGGAATTTATTTTTCTTTTTGAACCTACAAGGGTTTTCACACGCCCAGACACACGCCTATGTCCCTGGCCCGTGTCACTCATACGACCTTGACACGTCCGTGTGCCAAAAACCATGGCATTCTGTTTATGACATCATCACCTTATTATGGTCACACGGCCAAGGTACACGCCCGTGTCCTTAGGCTGTGTCTCAAATTAAATTCCTAATTTTAGGTGTAGACTTCACATGGCCTGGGCACACGCTCATGTCCATGGCTGTGCCTACCACACGGCTGAGATACACGGCTGTGTCTCTGCCCATGTGTTTACTATTGAGCATACTGAATTGAAACCTAGCATCATGGTGTCACACAGCCAACCAACACACCCACGGGTCTAACCGTATGTCTCACACGGCCTAGACACATATCTGTGTGTCTACCCGTGTGGACATTTGAAAGGCTATCTACCAAGCCAAATGATATCTGATAAAATGATCTAGAGATCCACACTTGAAACAAGCTTTTTCGTTTGCTCGGCACTCGTTGGGGTGAAGTCTGCCACACTATGGGCCTTCTGGTCTACTTGGTCGAACGATGCCAACACTAGCAACCGAAGTAGTCTGAGCCTTAGACCCCGGGTACTGTCTACCTTTACTTCTATTTGAAAACCCAGCTGAAGTAGCTGATCTAACAGTAAACTCTCTTGAATTTTTTGGATGAGGATTGGAATGACTTACTTAACTGCCTCTTCTTTGAGTCGTGAGACTCAATTTTGGCTTTCTTTTTATCACTGACTAATTCCTCAGCCTTATAGGCTTGATCTACCAGCACCACAAACTCTTTTAGTTTAAGGACACCAACAAACAAACGGACATCCTTATTTAACCCATCCTCGAATCTTTTGCACATGATGGCTTCTGTCGGTACACACTGTCGAGCATATTTGTTGAGCCTTACGAACTCACGCTCATATTTATTCACTGTTATTCAGCCTTACTTTAACTCCAATAACTCCTTTCTTTTCTAGTCAATGAACCTTTGACTAATGTACTTCTTTCGGAATTCCTCTTGGAAGAATTCCTAGTTAGCTCTCTTACTTGGTACCACCGACACAAGGGTGTTCCACCACTGATAGGCTGAATCTCTTAAGAGAGATACTACACACTTCATGCACTCTTCAGGAGTGCATGACAACTCATCGAATACCCTGATGGCATTCTCGAGCCAGAATTCTGCCCTCTCCGGGTCATCATCTTTACTAGCTCAAAATTCCTTGGCTCATTGTTTCTGAATCTTATGGACCGGAGGCTTTTCTCTTCTTACTACCTCTACTACTTGAGGAGCTGCAGGAGCAAGCTAAGGAATAGGTGAAGGTAAAGGGGGTTGAGCATTATGATTTGCTCGAATATACTCGATATACCAGTTGCTCATCATATGGACAAAGGCTTCTCGAGCCTTTTCTCCCTGACCTATCGTCTCAGGTCTACTCTCTACTGCTGTGGTCCCTTACGCAGGAGCCGGCGCATTACTTGCAGCATCATCAGCTATAGCTCAGTCGGGATCAGGATCTATTTACTATATAAAAACACAATTCAAATTGTCACGAGTCATCACACTATCATTACACAAATACTCTTACATATGGCATGTATAGCTAGACTCATACTTACGCTACGTTAGTCTGAGAGTCGACTAAACTGTAGCTCTGATACCACTAAATTTAACATCCTTTACTTGTATTCAACGCCTGAATCAGATACGAGGCATTACTGAACATAACTTGCTTAAACCCACAACATCAGGCCATAAAGTTTCATTCTAACTTAAAACTTTTCATTTATAATCATAACGTCCCTATGAAGGGTCTACGAGACCCTAAACATACATTTGGAGTGATTCGGGACCAAATCGAAAACTTTCGCTCACTTGGAAAAATTTTGCTTAAATAGGGCCATACGCCTGTGTGAAATGGAACACGCCCGATGGGGCAAGCCGTGTGATCTCACACGCCCGTGTTCCTAGCTCGTGTGGAATTTATTTTTCGTTTTGAACCTACAGGGATTTTCACATGCCCGGACACACGCCCGTGTCCTTGGCCCGTGTCCCTCACACGATCTCGGCACACCCGTGTCTTAGCCCGTGTGCAAAAAACCATGGCATTCTGTTTATGACATCATCACCTCACTATAGTCACATAGCCAAGGCACATGCCCGTGTCTTTAGACCATGTGTCGAATTAAATTCCTAATTTTAGGTGCAGGCTTCACATGGCCTGGGCACACACCCATGTCCATAGTCGTGCCTCCTACACGGTTGAGACACACGACTGTGTCTCTGCCCGTGTGTTTACTACTGAGCATACTAACTTCTAAACCTAGCATCATAGGGTCACACGGCCAACCAACAAGCCCATGGGTCTGACCGTGTGTCACACACGGCCTAGACACACGCCCATGTGTCTACCCGTGTGGACATTTGAAAGGCTATCTACCAAGTTAAATACCACCCTATACAATAATCAAACTTACACCAATTCAATCCAACATATACCAAGACTATAAAGCACTTCTAAAGACTTCAAATCAAGACATCCACACAAGCATACGCTTAATGAAATTTATCATCATTGAACATATGTAAATGTAACATCCCGAAATAGGGCCTTAATGAAACAGTGGTTGCGAAACCACGAATTCGAGATAGAAAAGTTTATTACGATTAATTATTATGATTTATCGAGTGATTAGATGCATGTATTAGATAATCGATAGAAAATTTCATGAATTGCATGTCTCATTTGCCTATTAGGACTTAATTGCAAAAGTTGATAAATATGAGTTTTAGATGTTAAAGGATTTAATTGAAGAGCATAATTGAAGTAGAGGCCCTTAAATGGTAATTATACTATTAGGCTTTCATGGACAAAAATGGACATATATAGGTAGAAAGAACCAAAGTTTTTAATGAAGGGTAATTTAGTCATTTGGTAATAAAAAGATATTAAAAGGGAAAATTTACGGATCTAAATTTCGAGTTTCGTAACTCGAGTTATAGTCAATTTAGTGAACATGACGTAGATGGACAGTTTCAATTTTTATGCCCTGATTTAGTAAGTTAAGTCTAGTAATGCCTCGTGCTCGACTCCGGCAACGGTCTCGGGTAAGGGGTGTTACATTTATTGGTATCAGAGCTAGAGTTTAGTTGGTTCTCATAATATTCATTATGAGTAAGAGTCTAACTATACATGCCATACTTATATTTTGATAATGTGACGACTCCTGACAATTTTAAAATCTTTCTATTTTATAGTTATGGATCCCGAACGAGCTGGTGCAGATGATGTAAGGAGTAATGCACCCGCTCCCACAGAAGGGACGGTGCCACCAGATAGTAGTGAAAGGCCCGTTACAGTTAGTCAGGGAGGAGGGGCTCGAGAAGCCTTTTTCCATGTTATGAATGAATAGTTTGTTGAGTTCGTTTGTACGAACTCGGCCGTTAGACCTCCACCCTCTCATGATCCTTAGACCACCCATTTAGCTTCCCCAGTTACAGATACAGTCAGAAGAGAGAATCCACCTGTTGACAAGATCAGAAAACAAGGGGCCGAAGAGTTTCGGGCTACCAAAGATGATGATGCAGAGAAAGCTGAATTTTGGCTCGAGAACACTATCAGAGTTTTTTATGAGTTATCCTGCACACTGGAAGAGTGTATTAAATGTGTAATGTCACTTTTTAGAGATTCGACCTACCAGTGGTGGAAGACACTTGTGTCAGTAGTACCGAAAGGAAGAGTTACCTGGGATTTCTTTCAGGAGAAGTTTCATAAGAAGTACATCTGTCAGAGGTTTATTGACCAGAAAAGAAAAGAGTTCCTTGAATTAAAACAGGGTAAGATGACTGTGACTGAGTATGAACGTGAATTTGTCAAACTCAACAATTATGCTCGAGAGTGTGTGTCTACAGAGGCTATCATGTGCAAAAGATTTGAAGATGGGCTCAATGATGATATCCGACTGTCAGTTGGTGTTCTAGAGATAAAGGAGTTTGTTGTTTTAGTTGACCAAGCCTGTAAGGCAGAAGAGTTGTTAAAAAGAAAGGGTAAAGCTGAAATTGAGATGTAAGATACGAAGAAAAGACAGATGAGCAAGTCGTTTCAGTCTACATCCAAGAGGCCTAGAGAGTTTTCTACGAGATCTAATTTTTCAGTCGGGTATTCTAGCCGAAATAGAGGTAGAAGATTTATGGATCCAAAAGCTCAAACCACTTCGATTGCGAGTGTTGGCAGTATTCAGCCTGATAGACCCGAGTGTCCTCAATGCGGTCAACGTCATCCAGGTCAATGTCGAGCAACTGAGACTGGTTGTTTCTAATGTGGTACACCGGATCATTTCATTCGGTAGTGTCCCGAAATGGTTAAAAGAGAAGTAATACCGAGTGCAGGATCAGGCAATACCCCCGTTAGAGGCAGATCTCAGAGAAATCCTGGAGTAGGGGCAGGTAGAGGAACATTTAGAGATACAACAAAGATCAGATGTTGGAGCACCCGCAAGGACTTATGCTATCTATGCTCGTGAAGAGGCATCTTCCCTCGACGTAATTACGGGTACATTTTCTCTTCATGATGTTACTATTTTTGCTTTGATTGATCCGGGTTCAACCCATTCCTATGTTTGTATGAAATTGATGCTTAGTATGAACATGCCCATAGAGTTTACGGAAATTGTGATTAAAGTATCGAATGCATTAGGTCAGTATGTGTTAGTAAACAAAGTATGTAGAAATTGCCCTTTGATGATTAGAGGTTACTGTTTTCCGGTCGATCTCATGCTATTGCCGTTTGATGAGTTTGATGTGATTCTTGGTAGGGATTGGTTAACTACACATGATGTGATAGTGAATTGTCGAAAGAAATTCATTGAGTTGAAGTGTGAAAATGGTAAGATACTTCGGGTTAATTCAGATGAGTCAGGTAGTACAATTTCCATGATTTCTGTTATGTCTACTCAGAAATGTTTGAGGAAAGGATATAAAGCTTATCTTGCTTTTGTGTTGAATACTAAAGATCCAGAGTTGAAAATTGAATCAGTGCCTGTGGTAAATGAGTTTCCTGATATGTTCCCGTAAGAACTACCAGGTTTGCCTCCTATCAGAGAAGTTGAGTTTGGTATTGAATTGATTCCAGGTACCACACCTATTTCTATTGCTCCTTATAGAATGGCTTCAATAGAATTGAAAGAATTGAAAGCTCAGTTACAGGAATTAACTGATAAAGGCTTTGTAAGACCTAGTTATTCACCATAGGGAGCACCAGTGTTATTTGTGAAAAAGAAGGACGGTTCCATGAGATTGTGTATAGATTATCGGCAACTTAACAAGGTAACCATGAAGAACAAATATCCATTGCCTATAATAGATGATTTGTTTGATCAATTGAAGGGAGCCACTGTGTTTTCTAAGATAGATTTGAGATCCGGATACTATCAGTTGCGAGTTAAAGAGTCAGATGTTCCAAAAACTGCTTTTCGAACTAGGTATGGTCACTATGAGTTTCTTGTGATGCCATTTGGCTTAACCAATGCTCCTGCCATTTTTATGGATTTAATGAACTGAATTTTTAGACCTTATTTGGACAAGTTTGTAGTTGTGTTCATTGATGACATCTTGATTTATTCTCATGATGAGACTGAGCATGCAGAGCATTTGAGAATAGTTTTACAGATTTTGAGAGATAATCAACTTTATGCCAAGTTTAGCAAAAGTGAGTTCTGGTTACAGGAAGTTTGTTTTCTTGGACATATTGTCTCAGGTGAAGGTATTAGAGTTGATCCGAGTAAGATTTCAGCCATTGTTATTGGAAGCCTCCCAGGAATGTATCAGAGGCCAGAAGTTTTCTTGGTCTTGCTAGTTATTATAGACGATTTGTAGAGGGATTTTCCATGATAGCTACTCCATTGACAAGATTGCTACAGAAAGATGCCAAGTTTGAATGGACTGAGAAATGTCAGTAGAGTTTCGACAAGTTAAAGGCATTGTTGACTAAAGCTCCTGTCTTAATACAACCAGAGCCGGGTAAAGAGTTTGTGATTTAAAGTGATGCATCCTTAAATGGACTGGGCTGTGTACTTATGCAGGAAGGAAGGGTAATTGCTTATGCCTCTAGACAGTTAAAACCACATGAGAAAAATTATCCGACACATGATTTAGAGCTGGCTGCTATTGTATTTCCATTAAAAATTTGGAGACATCACATGTATGGTGAGAAATGCCGATTATTCACTAATCATAAAAGTTTGAAATAGTTGATGACTCAGAAAGATCTAAACTTGAGGCAAAGAAGATGTCTAGAGTTAATTAAAGATTATGAGCTAGTGATCGATTATCACCCGGGTAAGGCAAACGTTGTTGCTGATGCTTTGAGTAGAAAATCGTTATTTGCCTTGAGAGCTTTGCACACTAGTTTGGCCTTATCAGATGATGGTTTTATTTTAGCAGAGTTGAGAGCTAAACCGATGTTTCTTGAAGAAATTTGTGAAGCTCAGAAGAATGACAGTGAGTTGCAAGCCAAAAGAGTTCAGTGTGAGTCAGGTGTAGAGTCTGATTTTCAAATTGGTTCTGACGGTTGTTTGATGTTCAGGGATAGAGTATGTGTACCCAAGAATGATGAACTTATTCGGAAAATCTTACAAGAAGCACATAGCAGTTCTTTGTCTATTCACTCAGGTAGTACAAAGATGTATAATGATTTGAAGAAAATGTATTGGTGGACAGGAATGAAAAGAGATATATCAAAGTTTGATTCTAGATGCTTGATTTGTCAACAGGTAAAGGCCGATCATCAGGTACCTTCAGGTTTATTGCAGCCTGTATTAGTTCCCGAGTGGAAATAGGACCGAGTTACTATAGATTTTGTGACAGGATTGCCTTTGACATCAAGAAAGAAAGATACAGTATGGGTGTGATTGATAAGCTAACGAAGTCCGCTCATTTTATTCCAGTTCTATGGATTATTCACTTGACAAGTTGGCTGAGTTGTATATTTCAGAGATAGTTAGACTACATGGAGTACTGTTATCGATTATATCAGATAGAGATCTGAGATTTACTTCACGGTTTTGAAAGAAATTGCAGGAAGCTTTAGGTACAAAGTTGAGTTTTAGTATAGCTTTCCAACCTCATAGCTTTCCATCCTCAGACTGATGGTCAGTTAGAAAGAGTTATTCAGGTACTTGAAGATATGCTTAGATGTTGTGTACTGGAATTTCAAGGTAGTTGGGAGAAATACTTGCCGTTAATAGAGTTTGCCTACAATAATAGTTATCAATCGAGTCTGAAGATGGCACCTTATGAAGCTTTGTATGGACATAAATGTCGCACACCTTTGTATTGGACAGAGCTTAAGGAAAACCAGATTTACGGGGTTGATTTAGTCAAAGAAACAAAAGAGAAAGTAAAAGTCATCAGAGATTGCTTGAAAGCAGCTTCATATAGGCAAAAATCCTATGCAGATTTGAAAAGAAAAGAAATTGAATTTCAAGTTGGTGATAGGGTATTCTTGAAAGTATCCCCGTGGAAGAAAGTTCTCAGATTTGGCAAGAAAGGCAAATTAAGTCCCCGTTTTATTGGACCGTTTGAGGTGATCGAGAGAGTTGGGCCATTGGCATATTGGTTAGCTTTGCCGAATGAGTTAGAGAAGATTCATAATGTGTTTCATGTGTCTATGCTACGTCGTTATTGTTCAGATCCATCGCATGTGATTTCGCAAACAGAGGTTGAGATTCAACCAGATATGACTTACGGTGAGGAACCGGTAAAAATTCTAGCTCGTGAGGTTAAACAATTAAGGAACAAAAGTATTGCACTTGTGAAAGTATTATGGAATAGGCATGGGATAGAAGAGGCTACATGGGAGCCCGAAGAGACTACGCGAAAACAGTACCCAAATCTCTTTACAGGTAAGATTTTCAGGGACAAAAATCCCTAAAGGGGGGAGAAATGTAACATCCCGAAATAGGGCCTAAACGAAACAGTGGTTGCAAAACTAAGAATTCGAGATAGAAAAGTTTATTACTATTAATTATTATGATTTATCGAGTGATTAGATGCATGTATTAGATAATCAATAGAAAATTTTATGAATTGCATGTCTCATTTGCCTATTACGACTTAATTACAAAAGTTGATAAATATGAGTTTTAGATGTTAAAGGATTTAATTGAAGAGCATAATTGAAGTAGAGGCCCTTAAATGGTAACTCTACTATTAGGCTTTCATGGACAAAAATGGACATATATAGGTAGAAAGAACCAAAGTTTTTAATGAAGGGTAATTTAGTCATTTGGTAATAAAAAGATATTAAAAGGGAAAATTTACGGATCTAAATTTCGAGTTTCGTAACTCGAGTTATAGTCAATTTAGTGAACATGACGCAGATGGATAGTTTCAATTTTTATGCCCTGATTTAGTAAGTTAAGTCTAGTAATGCCTCGTGCTCGATTCTGGCAACGGTCTCGGGTAAGGGGTGTTGCAGTAAACTTGTCAAGTATTCGCCCAATTCCAATGACCACTTACAAAATGAATTTAACAGCATTAATAGCCAATACTTTGGCTAACAAATATGACATAACAAAAGAGACTAAGTCCCATACATGCCATACTCAAAATGAATCTAACTTTTCTATACCAAAGAGTAGTCGATAGTGTGATTTCTGAACTCCTACGTTCTACGAATTCTCGAGCTAACTTGGCAATGCTATAAGGAAAAGGGAAATGAGAGAGGTAAGCATAAAGCTTAGTAAGTTTGCATGAAAATAAATAACAACAAAAGCTCACAATGTCATCCAACCATGGCATTAGATAAAACATAAAGTCTTAAGCACTTTACCAACACTTACTCATGCTTATTCTTATCGAGAACATACCATGTCACATATCGTAAACATTTCTTGTGAATTACTTACTGGAACTTGTGATCACTCAATCACATCACTTTAGCACTAATCTCATTTCTATTCCAGTGTTAACTATTTATCCCACTAAATCACTTAGGATATTTGATGATACCTGTTCATCGTCATTCACATAATACGATGCCAATGCCACATCCCGGATATGGTCTTATATGGGGTCACCTCTGAGTGTCAATGCCATATCCCAGATATGGTCCTATACTGAATCTCATATCAATTACTGATGCCACATCCCAGATATGGTCTTATACGATTTTTCTTATTCAAAGCCGATGTCATATCCCAGATATAGTCTTATATAGAATCTCAATTCGATGCCGAGGCCAGGTCCCAGAATTTTAGTGACTTCAACCCAGAATTTTTCTTACTTTTGCACTTTATGTGATTTAGTCCTTTTTCACGATTCAGCATGAAATCACTAAAATTAAAGCACCAAAATTTTCATGTACCTTTAAAATCATGTTATAACTCATAAAATAACCTTAAAATAATTTTCTCTGACCCCGAATTAGTGGTCTTGAGACCACTGTTCCGACTAGCCCATAAATCGGGCTGTTACACCCAGCATGCAAGGGGACACACGACCTAACCACACGCACATGAGGCTGACCGTGTGTCACTCACGGCCTAGACACAGCTCGTGTGTCTACCCGTGTGGACAAGAACGAAGCTAATTTCCAAGCTCTTTCTATCACCCCAACTCATACAAACATAATTCATATCAAACCTTCAACCCATTCATGCATAGTTACACTAAGTAAACCAATCATACAACTTGCACATTCATGAATAACCTTATCTTTTCATAAATTAATAAGAAAGAACCATCAGCTATGGCCTTATACAAAAGAGTTCATCTTTGAATGAGCCAACACATTTGGCCAAAACAATATGACATTCAACTAAGTCTAGTCCCTATACATGCCATTCTCAAAATGCTAAGTCTAACTATACCAAGATGTGTTGATAGTGTGGGTGATCCTTTGGTTATCTTCGTATCCTGAGCTAGCTCTTTGACACTGTAAAACAAGGGAAAAGAGAAAGAAGTAAGCTTTAAGCTTAGTAAGTCTATATGTAAACAATAAACATCATACCACATAATCATCAGTCAAACATTACATGCTTTGTAAAAACAAATCATATCCTCATAATCATGCTTACTTATTTCAGCCTTTACCACATCCCAACCACATATCATAAACATTGCCCACATTTACTTGCACATATACCCTGCACTTATCACCACAAAGCCACATGAAATATTTACTTAAACAAGTTTCTCGATGAACCCTTCAGAATGGTAAAAGATACCCGGTGGTTTCGCACACAGCCCACCATTAATCAATAATAGGGTGGTATTGCACACAACCCACCAACAATGATAATTACAGTGGTATCGCACGTAGCCCACCAAAATGATAAATACGGTGGTATAGCACATAGCCCACCGAAATGATAATAAATACGAGGGTGTCGCACATAGCCCATCGTTAATAAATAATAAGGTGGTATCGCATACAACCCACCAACATTTACATATGTACGGATATTCATCCCTACCAATATTTCTCTTCCAAAGGTTCATCCGAGAGTTTTCACATTTTCTACTATTTCAATAATTCTCATCAATAATTAATTACATCCATACAATACATTAATAGTTGAAACATACGTAATAGGGATGTATCATTTACACATAAATTTACCTCAATGCAAAATATGTTAATTTACGGTTTAGTTCGAAACCTTGCCTTTTCCCCGGTTAAGGTTGCTTCCGCGTTCTTCTTCATATATATAATAATAAAATTTACTTATTTAAGCACTACATAAATCAAGACAATTCAAAATTTCTACTTTGGCAAAAATGACTATTTTGCCCTTATACTTTAGCAAAATTATGATTTTACCCCTTAGGCTCGTAAATCATTTTTCATCAAATTTCCTCATTAAAAAAAGCCGATCTGAACATTTATTACTCTTATAACAATTCACAATACCAATCATTTCATGCATTTACTACTCAATTTACAATCTTTACAAAAAGGTCATTTTAGGTGTTTTCATGGAAACATATTTCACAAAAGTTGTTTATTTAACAACCATAATTCATTTTCTTCCCTAAAAACTCAGCAAAAAACATAAGCACTCACATGGAAATCCCTAAGCTTTCAACCATTTTGCAAAATAGTCCCTTCATTAGCTAGCTTTAGCTTTAGGGGCTCCAAAAGTACAAAAATTATCAAGAAAGACCTCTAAAATCACTTACTTGAAAGAAGATAGCTTAGCTGAAATTTTGAGCTTAAAAACCCACTATTCTTGCTTGAATTTTTGGTGGAAGAAGAAATAAAAATAGTAAAATATGATAACTCTTTATTTTTCTCTTATTTTATTCAATTAAGTCACCAACTCATCTAACCATTGACCATGCCTCTAGTTTGTCCCCTCTGGCCGGCCATCACTTCCCCAATGTCCTAATTGCACTTTAAGGACCTCTAATTTAATATTCTATTGCTATTAGACACCTCTAGCTTGTAAAATAGAACTTTCACACTTTATGCGATTCAGTCCTTTTTCGCAATTAAGCATGCAATCACCAAAATTAATGCACCAAAATTTTCATACACCTATATAATTATGCCATAACACATAAAATAATATTAAAACTAATTTATCCAACCTCAAATTAGTGTTTCTAAAACCACTATTCCGACTAGCCCCAAAATCGGGCTGTTACAATCATTATCCGTCGAATATCTTAATTCGATACTCACTCTGCATTGGTTACAAAATACAAAATATAAAAATTCAAACACATGCCCTTTGATAACTAAATTTACTCTTTAACCATCAAAGTTAATCGTCAAGTTTAATTAAAGTTTATACAAACTAATAAATAACTTATAAATATCAATAAAATAATTTCTACAATTAAATAAAATACTTAATAATAAAATTAAATATGTTTAAAAAACTATTAGAAAGATATATCTCATTTATCATCTTATTCTCTTAAAAATCTCATGTAGTTTCTCTTAAATATTATTCTTTCTATTTGTAAACTTAATTGAACAATAAGATGGAGTTATCAGAATTTCTAGATTTGGAATTATCCCTTTTAAATATTTATATAATTAAAACAAATATTATGATATGAACTTATTTTTTAAATTTGACATAATTATATATAGTACATTTTATATTATAAAAAATAGTATAATACTATTCAAAAAAAATAGTACACAGACAAGTTTAAAGACATATAAAATATTATTGCTATATAATTAAATTATGAATGTAAAATAATTATTATAACATTATGACAGTCAACGTGCATTTTTCTATTAATGAGAGAAAAGTAAGGTTCTGACTAAGAGAGATTTTAGTTCCCCTAGTTCGAATTCTCATCATATAATACAAGCTCGAGAGAGTAAACAATGGTAGGGGGCTATGGTAGCTAATTTTGGGGTGAGACTCTGAACTATTCATATTCTAATAAGCACCATCCGGGTAAATGTTGGAGGAAATTGGGTGTCTGCCTAAAGTGTGGATCGATGGAGCATAGGTATAAGGATTGCACTCGTCAGATTGAACAAGCACAACCTCTAACTCAAAATCAGACCTAGAACCAGAGATCGTGTTAGTTACCTCCGAGGGGTCGAGGTTAGAATAGGGTGCTAATAATGCCACAATGGGTAATCGGGGTACGATCCAAACTGAGGCTAGACAATCTGCCCTTGTTTATTGTGATGGTAAAGATGTGTCTGATGTCATCACAGGTATTTTCACCATCCATTCAGTTTCATACTTTGCCTTAATCAACATAAGATCCTCCCATTCATATGTTTCTTGTAATATGTCTAATAAACAAGGTATTGGAGTAGAGAGAACCATTACCGATGTTATCGTAGTAAGCCCTTTAGGACAAACTGTTATTGTGAATAAGATCTATAAAAGATGTCCATTGGAGGTTCAAGGTGTAGTGTTTCCAGCTGATCTTATGGAATTATCTTTTGGAGACTTTGATTTAATTTTCGGTATGGACTGATTAGTGGAACATAAAGTTAGCTTATAATGTGATTTTAAAAGAGTAACCTTGAAAACGACTGAGGGTAGTGAGATTGTTATATTTTAGGAGCGACAAAACTATTTATCGAATATAATTTCAGTTATGGTTGCCGAAAAATTAGTTTATAAAAGATGTGATGCTTATCTAGCTTATGTGTTGGATGTGGATGCGAATAAATCTACTATAAATAGCATCCGAATAGTTAGGAAATTCCCATATGTGTTTTCCGAGGAGATACCAGGGTTACATCCAGATTGTGAGGTAGAATTTGTCATTGAGTTGTTGTCAAGAACTACTCCTGTGCCCATTGCTTCTTACCGCAAGGCATCTAAAAAGCTTCAAGAATTGAAAGTCCAACTCCAGGAGCTTTTATATCGTGGGTTTATTAGACCTAGTGTTTTTGCGTTGGGAAATGTGCCCATATTGTAGTAAACATGTAATTGTTTTCTATTTATTTGAACGATGACTAAATAAATAAAGTTAATTTTACATTTCACTATTATGTTTTTTATATTTTGCATGCACAGTAAAATTGTGACAAGCAAATATAAGCTCATTGATTGCCTAAAGTTCAAACTAAAGGTAAGTGGCATTGTAAAGAATTACATTATGAGAAAGATAACTTGCTTCAGTAAATAGTCTAAATGAATTCGTAATCCTGTAAAAGAATCAAAGTGAGCATTTGATTCAAATATTGAGAATGATTACTATGTCATCTACAATTCCAATTGGGGAGATGACTAGTCTTGGCTATCGGAGAAGTTAACTCCATGAGTAAAGACATAGATGTATTCATTGGTAGAATGATAGATTGGATTGGACCCAAGATGAATTAATTTTGAATTCGTTTGTGAATTAATTCACTTGTGACGTTCATGGTGTGATTTACCTAAATCCTAAGTTAGTCACTAACCATGTGTATGCAACTCATGTGCTTTGATATAAGTGGAGGCTTATGCTCTGAAGATGATTGAGCCCATAGCTGGTACGTTGGGTACATGACTTACGGGTGACATGACTTTACTAGCTATAGTAGAATTCATATCTCAATTAAAGAGTTAATGATATGTAACAGCCCGATTTAAGGGCTAGTCGGAATAGTGATCTCGAGATCATTAATCCAAGATTTGAGAATTTATTTTTATGTTATATAATGAGTTAGAACATGATAGCACATGTGCATGAAAATTTTGGTGCTTTAGTTTTACCAATTTCATGTTTAATCGCGAAAAAGGACTAAATCGCATAAAGTGCGAAAGTTCCATTCTATAAGCTAAAAGTACCAAATGGCCATAGATTGTTAATTGGAGGTCTTTAGAAGGCAATTAGACCCCCAAAATTGGCATGGCTGGCCATAGGAGACAAAGATGGACAATGTTGGTCAAAGTTGGTGATAGTTGGTGACTTATTTGACTTGTATTAATAAAATAAGGAGAGAAAAGATATCACCTTTTCTCCTTTTCTCTTCCACTGAAAATTAGTAGCAAATAGAGGGTAGAAAGCTTAAAAAATTTCAGCACACTCATCTCTTCACAAGAAAGTGTTCTAGTGAACTTTTCTTGAAAATAATTGTACTTTTGAGACCCCTAAAGCTTAAGCTTTCAAATGAGGGAACTATTGTGCAATATGGTAAAGAGTTTAAAGTTTTTACATGAGAGATATCTTAGTTATTGCTGTATTTTTTATGGAAGAAATTGAGTCTTAGTTGTTAAATGAACAACTTTTGTAAAGGTGTTAGCATGAAAAACACCAAATAGGACCTTGATAAAAAGGTTATAAAGTTTGGGGTTAATATGTGAAATATTGATTTTTGATGATAGCTTTAAGAGCGTTAAATGTTCATTTAGGCTTGTTGAAGGTAGAAATGTGATTAGAATTTATTTCCGAGCCTAGGGGCAAAATGGTCATTTTGCCAAAGTCTAGGGGCAAAATAGTAATTTTGCCTAAGCATGATTTTTGAAATGCTATTATTAATATAGTGATTAAAATGAGTTGAATTGCTATTATAGAGCAAGAAGAACCGAGGCCCCGTCTTGATCGGGGAAAGAACAAAGTCCCGGACTAGATTGACAAGCTAGCTCATTTTGAAATCGAGGTAAGTTTGTATGTGATTTAGGTAACATTCATATTAGCATGTTGAGAAATGTTTGGCCTTATGTTAATGCATGATACACTACCAATTTGAGTAGTTAACGTGAATGAAATGTTGAAATCCTAATGGGCCATATTGATTATAGAAATGCTGAAATAGATAAGGTCCCGTATAAGACCATGTCTGGGACATGGCCTCGGCACTGAGTTGAGATCCCATATAAAACCATATCCAGGATATGACTTCAGTAAGGAATATGAAAATTTTGTAAGACCATATTCGGAATATGGCATCGACACATGATAGGAAATTCCATATAAGACCATATCCGGGATATGGCATTGGCATTTAGAGGTAATCCCATACAAGACCATATCCGAGGTATGGCATTGGCATTTAGAGGTGACTTCATGTAAAACCACCTCGAAGATGTAGCATTGGTTTTATACTTACAGTAGTAACGATAAACACACGTCTTTGACTATCCTTTGAGAATAGTGGGATAAGTAGATGAATTTAGAAGTATAGATGTGAATGATATTTAAGTCATGTGAATGAGTGAATACAGGTACTCGTGAATGAGTCACGAAGAATCAGTTTCGATATGTGGCACGGTATGTGCTAGATAATGGCAATTGTAAGTAATTATCGTCAAAAAGCCTTGACTCTAGTACAATTAGCTAATACCGTGGATGGATTATTCTATGAGCTTATTATTGTTATTTATTTCCATACAAACTTACTAAGCTTTATGCTTACCCTTTTTCATTGCCCTGCTATCTTGTAGTACTGCCAGGGTAACTCGAGGCTCGTGGACGTAGGAGTTTAGAAATCACACTATCGACAAGTACTTTGGTATAACAATTTTAGACTTATTTTGAGTATGGCATGTATAGGACTTGAGTATTTTGTTAAGTTGTAATTGTTAGTCAAAGCATTGGCTATGCAAGTTTATAAAAGTCATTTTGTAAATGGCCCTATGAGTTAAGCAAATACTTGGCAAACTCTTTTGTTTAATGAAGATGAAATTCATGAAGTGTGCGTTCTTTTCAATATCATGTATGTTGGATGAGTTCTTAGACTTACAAAAGGATTAGGAGTTGTATTGTTTTGAGTGGATGTGTTTATGTCTGAAATGTGGGGTGGAAAAGGCTGGGTATATAGCCTGCTAATTGTCTGTATGGGTAGACCCACGAGCGTGTGTCTAGACCGTGTGGGAGCCACGGCTAGCACATGGGCGTGTTCCCAGGCCATGTGAAGTCTGCACCTTGCACCTGGAATTTAAATCACCACACGGCTAGGGCACACGAGCATGTCAAGGCCGTGTGACTTTAGTCAGAATTGACCATGGTTGGGGTACACGGGCGTGTCAAGGCCGTGTGAAATTAGTCAGAGTCGACCATGGGTGGAAGACACGAGCATGCCTTAGAGGCACACGGGCGTGTGGCCCCTGTTTTGTTAAAAAGTTTCCTATACTCATGAAAGTTCTCGAAAAGATTTCGATACTTATCGGAAGTATTTTTAGGGCCTTCTGGGCCGAGCATGTGTGAGCAATGGGGTTAAACAAAATTTTATAACCTTATTCTAGATGTTTATGCAAGATTAGCTAGGTAATGCCTCAAACCTTGTTCCGGCTTGAACACGGGCAAGGGGTGTTACATGATATCCTCTCATTGACATTGTGTGGATTGATAAATATGGAACGTGACCACAAGTTGCTAGTTCTCGAACGAGCAATTTATCACATTCATTTGTTTACAGTGATCATATTAATCATTAAGAAGACACAATGGTTACAATGAGATAAAATAGGATTGTATTGAGTGAATGGATTTAACTCAAATGAATCAAGGATATCATATGAGGGTAATATACACGACGGGATTATTGGCCAAAGCAATTGGATGAATTGCTTTCGTAAAGAGTATACAATAAGGAGTTTTCAATCATGGTACTTCTTATGGACTAACTCCATGATTAAGTAATTGCGAATTATCGGAAGGATGCTTATTAACATAATTGCAATCAATAAACCCTAGCTGCATATGTCCAATTGGTCCCTCCGCTAGCTCAACAAAAACTCAATTGGACTGCATTTGAATCAAAATAAAATTATACTACTTTGGAAATAATTTAATTGAGTCGATTTATTAGATATGGAATTAAATTAGGTGGTTGTGAGAATTGTTCAAGTAGAGAATTTTATTAAAGAATTTTCTTGAAAAATTAATTTAGAAAATCTAAGTGATTTTTTGGGAAAATGAATTTTGATAAAGAAAAATTGAATCAATCAAATTAATTAAAAGTAATATGTTTTTTTAAGTTAATTTTCAACTCAGACAATTGGCCCAATGTGTAATTGAACTTGAAAATTGGGTCTGAGATCGTAAATTAGGCTTGAAAGCTCAAAAACGAAACCAAAACCTAAAAAACTGATTGAACCGAGCTCGATATGAGAAACCGAGCAGACAGTCCAATCGATGGCTAGACCGGACTGGTCATGTTGTTATTGATCTGAACCAATCCGACATTAGCTGAATCGGCTCGGGGTGCCGTAACGATGTCGCACCTACATCACCGGACACGACAATGCTAGTGGCTGGGACGGCAGCATCCCAGTGGTCGACGGCGGTTGGTCGTCAGTGGTTGAAGAATGGAAGAGTTACACTTCTACTGGGACTCTATCAGAGAATTTGATTTCAGATTAATTATTCCAAAAATAATATTATTTAAATAGTTTAATATTAAATTAAATTTAATGTTTATCTACAAAAGAAACATTATATTATTTTAATAAGATTTAATATTTATCTTGATAATTATTAGATTAAATTTAATATTAAAGTGATTAAGTTTAATTATAGTTGAACTCTCTAAACTCTCCTTATATGAAAAGAGTCTTTGGTCATTATTTACACACACTTGAATTTAAGAGAAAGTTGTAGAGAGAAAATTCTCTGAAGAGATTATTTCAGAAAATTTCTAGAGATATTTTTATGATTTACAACTTGTCCCAAAAAGTTTAGAGAAATTACAAAATTACCCTACTAGTAATTTTTGTGGATTTTTTTTTATTTGAGGCAAGCCCATACTCAGCAGACGTTAGCTTGAAGATAGCGGAGAACACTTGTAACACCCTTCACCCGTATTCAATGATGGAATAGAGTTATGGAGCGTTACTGGACATATTATACAATTACACATGCATTTCACATACATTTTCAAAATTCATATAATCATCAATCAACAACATTCATATCATCCCTAAAATGAGCCCACGAGGTCCAAAACATGCATTCAGGGTGGTTCGGGACTAAACCGATAACTTTAGAAACTTCTCGAACACTTAGAAAATTTTTCCAGAAATAGGGGACACACGCCCATGTCATAGGCCGTGTGGACATTCGAAATGGGAGCACATGCCCGTGTCTGACCTCGTGTAACTCTCTGACTTAGGTCACACGGCCAACACACTCGCCCGTGTGCCCTAAAAATGGCCACACACGTCTGTGTGCCAAACCTATAGGGTATACTGACTTATGCCACACGGCCAGGTCACACGCCCGTGTGTGAGGCCGTGTGTGAGGCCGTGTAACCTGACTGTGTATCACACATGGCTGAGACACACGCCCGTGTCTTTACCCGTATGGATAAAAATAGGTTATTTACCAAGTCATTTTGCCACCCAAATTCTTATGCACCTACACCAAACCAAATGACACCAAAACATAGCATATATAGGCATTCAAACCAACTAAATCAAGCCTAAATCATGGCAACTCAATTCCATTGTCCACATTATACACAAGTCACAAAATAGACCATTACATTATACCAAATTCACATATACAATTCAACTAATTAAACATTTTCAAACATGCATCATTATGCTCAAATTCATAATCATATATCTTCTCTAGTATCAACCATTTGATATATATATATCCACAATATCTACTATCAATAAGTATCACAAAGCCAACCTCAATCACATAACATAGGCCTTATGCGCGCGCGCGCACACACACATATATATATATACACAACCAAACTAATCAAATTAAGCCAACTTTCATGGCTATATATACAAACCAAACCATAGACATTACAAGCCAATTCAAATGGCTAAATTCATCATCAACTTATATACCAAAATGACCAAAGTTCCTATACATGCCATATATTCCAAAAACATAGATTTAAAAGTATCAAAATGATAGCTTGATAGTGTGATAAAGTCTCCGACGATCCCCGAATCCGAGCTAGCTTTGAAATCACTATAAAACACGGTAAAATAAACAGAGTAAGCTTTATAGCTTAGTAAGTTCATATGATTAATAAGTATAATTTGCCAAATCATTTACAATTTAAAAAACATAAGTAAATGTAAGCAATACATTCAACTCAATGGTTTGCACATTTCCATAATTTTATGTATCATGTATAAATTCATCAACTTTCACTTACTTTTCATATGAACTTATCAATTATCACTTACTTCCCAAACTTTTTACGAGTACCTGAAATGATCTATATCATTGCTTACATCCTCGTACCATCATCTTTTCCCGTTGAACCATTCGGAATAATATCGGATACTCAGGAATCTCGCACCAAAGTGTCACATACATAGCCAATGCTATCTCAATCTCATATCACATATATGCTCACTCTCGAGCTATTAACGGGCCTGCTCACACAAGCTGTCAGTCAACACATAGCTACATAGTGCTGCACACACAAGATGTCAAGTAACCGCAACACATGCCGGTATACTCAGCCACCGGTAGGAGGTACAGGACCATCACCCGGATCACATAATCACAATAACCCCTAATGACATGTCACTAGTATCATATCTATTCCTAAGGTTCAACCGGGATTCTCACTGTCTAAATGCTTTGTCGATAGATTTTGCAATGTCTTAATATCACAATTATAATATTTAAACATATAAACACATATATCGTTAAGCTTATTAATCATACAAACTTATCTCGGTTCACAAAAACGATGAAATAGGTCGATTAGTCGAGTACTTTGTTTTTCCCCTGATCTAGATTTGAATTTCGCTTTTCTTGATCTATATGTAATCAAATTTAGCTTATTTAATAATCTTTCTATTCAATTTAATCCAAAACACTTATTAAAGCACATTTACACTTTTACCCCAAGTATTTCACAACTTTTACAATTTAGTCCTTATTTCATAAAATCACAAATTAATGCAATTTGATAATAACCCATGCTAGCCTAATTTTCTTAATACACATAACAGCCCATATTTTTCATTTATTTCATAATTTACCCATAAACTTTTCATATTTCTCAATTAAATCCCTAATTTGCATTTTCACTAAAAATCACTTAACAAAACTTGTATAATTATCATCAAACATTCATAATCTATCATAAATCATTAAAATACATGCTTATTCATCAATGGAAATATCCTAAATCTTTAACATTTTTGCAAAATAGTCCCTGAGCTAGCTAGATTAAGTTGCAACGATCTCAAAAATATAGAAATCATTAAAAAGGGGACGAAAATACATACCTAGTTGAAGAAATAGAGATGGCCGAATGAAAAACCCTAACTTTGGCTAATCCTCTCTTAAATTTTTGGTGGTAGAAGACAACATTAAAGATGATGCTTTTGTTTTTTTTATTTTAATTTAATTTATTTACCAAATTATAAAATTAACCTTTAATTAAACATTTAAAACACCTAATAATGTGTCCATAAATATCCACTCACCATTATAGTGGTCTAATTACTAGTTAAGGACCTTTACTTTAATAACCATAGCTAATAAACACCTTTAGCTAATAGAACTAAAGTTTTGCACTTTACGAGATTTAGTCCTTTTTATTGAATTAAACACTCAAACGATAAAATTTTTGAACGAAACTTTCACACAAACACACTATCATGCTGTAAACATTAAAATAATAATAAAATAATTATTTTGACTTTGGATTTATGGTCCCAAAACTATTGTTCTGATTTGACCAAAAACGAGTTGTTACAAGACTACTCGGTCGAAGCGCTCATCCTAGACGAATCGAAAATGTACAATTTCTATTAAGTGTTTATTACTTTAGGTATCACAACCAAGATCTTGTTTTAGAAAAAAAAATTTAAAACTCTGGTTTTGGAAAAAAAATTAAAACTCTGGTTTTTCCGTAAATTTATATTCCGTTGCATTTTTTAAACCCGTTTTTCCAACATTTCATGGGAAGCTCCAGTCCTATTTATTAAAAAGAAAGATGGCTCTTTAAGGCTATGCATTGATTATTGACAGTTGAATAAACTGACTATTAAGAATAAATATCATCTGCTTAGGATCGACAACTTATTTGACCAATTCTATGGTGCAATAGTGTTTTCAAAAATAGATTTAAGGTTTGGGCACTATTAATTAAAGGTTAAGGAGGCAGATGTGCCTAAAATCGCATTTAGGACTAGGTATGGTCATTACGAGTTCCTTGTGATGCCTTTCAAATTAACAAATGCTCTTGTCGCCTTTATCAACCTAATAAACCGAGTGCTCCAACCCTTTATTGATCAGTTCATCGTTGTGTTAATTAGTGACATCCTAGTTTATTTTAAAACTAAAACTGAACATGATGAACATCGTAGGATAGTTTTGCAAATCCTCCGCGAAACGAAACTATATACGAAACTCAGCAAGTGTGAGTTCTAGTTTAAGGAAGTCATGTTTCTGGGTCATATGGTATCTGCAAAGGGTATCAGTGTAGACCTAAAAAAGATAGAGGCTATTCTAAAATAGAAACAAACCAAAAATATTTTCAAAATCCAAAGTTTCCTTGGTTTAGCCAGGTAGTATCGTAGATTTGTTGAAGGGTTTTCTCTAATTGTTGCTCCTCTAACCAAATTGTTGAGGAAGAATGTTCCATTTAAATGGAAAAATGAGCAACAAGCTAGCTTTAAAAAACTAAAGGCGATGTTATCTCAAGCTCCCATGTTAATTCATCCTGAGTCGGGAAAAGAGAATGCGTTGTATAACAATGCATCCTACACTAACCTTGGATGTGTATTGGATGTGTATTGTAAGATTGCATGGAGTACCCGTATCAATTTTTTGAGATCGAGATCCTCATTATACATCTCAATTTTAGAAGAAGTTGCATGAGGCACTTGGTACTTGTTTGGATTTTAGTACTGCTTTCCATCTGCAACTGCTGGACAATTCGAACGGGTTATTTAAATATTGGAAGATATGTTAAGGGGCTATATTATCGAATCCCAAGATAGTTGGGAATAAAATTTGCCTCTAGCTAAATTTTCCTATAATAATAGCTTCCAATCAAGCATGCAAACCCTATGAAGCCTTGTATGGTTGTAAGTATCAAATACCACTATGTTGGACATAAGTGGGTGAAAGGAAAATTTTAGGTCCTGAAGTGGTACAGGAGTTTGAGGAGAAAATTAAATTAATCCAGGATAGACTAAACGCAGCTTTGGATAAGCAAAAGTCATATGCAGGCCTAAAGAGGAAGGATATTGAATACAGTGCCAGAGATCAAGTCTTCTTGAAAGTGTCCCCATGAGGAAAGTGTTGAGGTTCAGACGGAAGGGCAAGTTAAGTCCTAGGTTCATCGGACCTTACAAAATTCTTAAGAGAGTTGGTCTAATAACATACCAATTAGAATTACCTCCTGAAATGGACCAAATCCATGACGTCTTCCATGTCTCCATGTTGAGACGATATCGGTCCGATCCTTCCCATATTGTCCCAATTGAAGAGATTGAGGTGAAACCGTATCTATCCTTTGAGGAGGAACCCATACAAATTCTAGATTGTGAAATAAAGGTTCTTAGAAGAAAATGAATCCCAATTGTTAAGGTTCTACGACAGGACCATGGCACTGATGAGGCCACATGGGAATTGGAAGAGATGTTTCATAAATAGGTATCTTTATCTATTTGAACCAGGTATTTTGAGGATGAAATTTCTTTAAGATGGGGAGAGTTGTCACACCTCAAAATATAGGAGGTTAGTTGAAATAATTAACCAATAAATTTCTTTAAGATGGGGAGAGTTGTCACACCTCCCTTTCATATTTTTCTTGTTTTTTGGTAATCTAGTTAACACACCCCAAAACATATGTACAATTCAGTGGCAAAATTAAGAAACAAATGGGCATCAGACCCAATGGTTAAGTGTTATGTCCCTCATTTACTCGAGTTCGAGCTACTCTATTCTTTTCCATTTTCTTTTTAATTTCGGCAAAATTAGGATATTTACCATGCCACCCCCTAGGGTTTCCGAACCCTAAGTATTTAAGCCATCATTTCCTAATTAAACTTGGCATCATATTTCTTTTCAATTTCTATTAGAATTTTGCCTTCTTTCTGTATTTCTTCCATTTTTCTTTTCTTTTCCTTTTCTTTGCATCATATTTCATTCTATTGCTGTCAATTATTTTTTTTCCTGAATTAAATAATTCAATGTTAACTCATTTCTCTATCTGTTGTCAAAATTTCCATCAATAATATATGTATTTTCGTCAAAGTTCAGTAAGTGTATTTCAATAAGTAGAACTCATAATTTCGTAACATCGCTATTCCACGAATATCTTTCGCTTGATTAATCAATCTTTTACAGTTCTTGCTAGATCTTTCGATAATTTTGTTAAATCTTGAAACCAACTGCTAATTCTTGTGTAAATATTGTTTGAAGGACCAGATTTAGGGGAATCAAATCAAGTTTGATCGTGAGGAATGTCGATCCAACTCTAGGTGAAAGGTGTGTGTTCTTTCCTAAGTGAATCGGTGGTGATTGTTTGTAGGATTAGGACCACACGATCTCCCACACGGGTGTGTGGACCACATGGAAACCACACGGTCATGTGCCCTTGCAAACCCTAGGCTAGTTCGTAAACCACACGATCTCCCACACAGGTGTGTGGATCACATGGAAACCACACGGTCATGTGCCCTTGCAAACCCTAGGCTAGTTCGTGAACCACACGATTACAGCCCTCCCACACAACCATGTCTCTCTTATAAGGTAATTTTAACACTAACCACACGACCATCGTCTATTACACGGTCTAGCCGTACGACCATGTAACCCCTCCACATAGCTTATAGCATCTTAAATGATCGTGTGACCTCTATTTTATAGTTTTGTCAAGTAATTTTTTATCTATTCTGTTTAGTCCTTGCATAGTCCCTAAACTATTTTTAAAGTTTTATTTCTCTCAATTGAATCCCCGATAATATGTATATTTGGAATTCAATATCTGAGTGACCAAATTATTCATGATATGTGAACAAAACATGCCTTTTGCATCTGTATTATTGATTGCATGTTTAGCATGCCTTATGATATCGTTAAACCAAATACATGATAAGCATGTATTTTCTACCGTATTGATTTATTAAAAGCATATCTTTTGTTATCGTATTGATCTATTATAAGCATATTTATTGCTACCATATTGATTTGTTATAAGCATGCCATATTGCATTGCATGGGGTGAGATGATACGAACGGAGAAAGTATAAACAACTTATCCGCATCGGTTAGTGGTTTATCCACACCATACTAGCAGCTTTTATCTACATCGGTTAGTGGTTTATCCACATTATACTAGCAACTTTTATTTGTACTAATGAGTGGTTTATCCATATCGTACTAGCAGCGTTTATGTGCACTAATGAGTGGTTTATTCACACCGTACTAGTAGTTTATCTACAAACTTTTTATATATATAAAAAAAAAAAGCTCAGGTGGTTCATCCACCCTTTTTTTACAGCATCTACAACAATCAGCGGGTCATCCACAACGTGGTGAAAAGGTAGAGGAGTTCTGGGGAACTCCTACTGTGGTGTGTAGCGAAGTTGGGTAAGATCTATTCTGATAAATTGAATTTGCATCACCATTCATGAGTATGTGCATACATAAACTGTGAATAGTGAAATATTATGATATTCATATGTTGATAAAAAGAATCAATACTCTAAATCACTATATGAGTGTGATTGTTTTGAAAATTTCTATGTTGTATGAGTCATCTATTGTTTGCACTGATTTACTTGTGATAAGACTCACACTGAAAATTTCTATGACACACACACACACATACTAAAAGGGATGATCACAAATCTAGAAATTTTGATGATTTCATATCATTGTTTAGTTAGGTTTATGAATACAAAAGAATAAGATTTAAAAGAAACTAGGTGAGATTTAAGAGAATAAAATAATAAATGAGATATATTTTTTTGATAATTTTTTAAACATATTTAAATTTATTATATTTATTATTAATTATTATATTTAATTTTATTATTAATTAAACTATTTAATTTTAAAAATATTTTTACTGATATTTATATGTTTTTTATTAGTTTGTGTAAAACTAAATTAAAGTTGAAGATTAATTTTGATGGTTAAAGTATTATTTTAATTGTTGAAAGTAATGTGTTGGAACCTTAATGGAAGCAAATTTTAAAATATTTTGAAAAAGAGCTATGCGTAGTCAAGTATTCGAGTGGGTTTATTCACATCCGCTCCGAAACCGTAGCCGATAGTAATTTCCATCCCTACCTAGATCCAAAATTGCTTAAATATATTTCTTTTCTTGCACATAAATTTCTTTCTTGTACTGCAATATTTTCTAACACAAACTAACTGAAGTAACACTTCAACCATTTTAAAATTCCCAATACCTCAACTTTCATGCACTTGGCAACTAATAGGTCAATCTTGATTATTAATAGAAAATAAAAATGAAATCAAGTTGAAACAGAAACTTCTGCAATTGGGGTAAACTAATTACTCTTCTTAAGTGGACAATTAATATTGCACTTGATCGTGTCTATAGGCAAATTCTCAAGGAAAACTTGGTGTCTTAGTCGTAGACTGATAAGCATGTGACAAGTTGCCCCCTACATCCAAACAAAAAGGGAAACTCCAAAACCCTAACCCATTATTGAAGGACAAATGTTCATGTTAAAAACAGGTGGATAGGGGGAGCCCCATAGCCATTGCTAGGATGTGTATTAACTCGTGCTTCGTTGGCCTCTCTGCATGTGAAACTTGCACAGCATTAGCGTACGGAGAGCAAAACCATCTTATGATCGATTTGAGGCCTCGAGGGAATAGGCGATAACCAGTTCAAACAAGGACCACACATTTTCATTTACTACTTGTATTCCACATCCTTCCTTACATTCCTTTCCATGCTTTCCTAAATATGTTTATCGGTCCAGCGCTCCTTACATATTATTAATTAAATTCATTCCTTTTGTTTTTACCTTCACTACCTCCTCATCACAAGTACAATAATTATGACTGTATAATTATAATTGTTGTGTATTTTACGTGATGAGTTCTCAGCCTAGAGCGTGACTAGCGTTACAAAAATTTTGTTTAATTATCTCTAAGGTAACTATTAATTTTTTTTATTTTCATAAATTTAGTTGAATATTAAAATTAATTTTTTTCGGGTTTCAATGTAGAAGTTTAAAGAGTATAGAAAATGAGAGCACTATTAAACCCACAAATTTTTAATGAAAAAAGTTGTGGTTATTAAGATGAGAATAAATTATATTAGGATCATTCTAAAAAGTATATTTTTTATGCACCAATAAAATAGTGTCACATCATTAAATTTTAAAGATAACAAAGTATTATTATACACTCATCTATATCTAATATTTTCTCCAACTTAATTTAACTTTAATTAAATTATTTAAAATAATTAATTTTTAAATTTATAAACAAACATATTTTCTTCTTTTACAAATTTTTATCATTTTTTTTTCCATAAGTTAATAATTTTTTATTTTTGTGCAACTAATTTTTTTAAAAAAATAATAATTTTTGTAGAATTTTTTCCATGCCATTGACACATAATTTTGGTAATTATTTCACCCTAAATCTTAACCTCAAACCTTGAACCCCAAATCTTGAGGTTTAGGGTTTTGGATTGAAGATTTTAGATTCGGGTTTGGGGTTTAATGATTTAGGTTTAAGGTGTAAGGATTTAGGGTTCAGGATTCGAGATTAAGGTTCAAAGGTTTGGGATTATGAGTTACGAGTTTAGGATTCATGGTTCGGGTTTAAGGTTTAATGTTCAAGAGTTTGAGGTTACATGTTCATGGTTCGAATTTAGTGTTTTGTATTTTGGGTTTAGGGTTTGAAGTTTTAGATTTAGGGTTTTGGACTAGGGATTCAAGGTAAAAAAAATTATCAAAAGTATGTGTTAATGACATGAAAAAAATTGTTGAAATGCAATTAAATAATTGAAAAGGGATCATGAATGGTTGGAAAGGTCCATAAAATAATTTCTTTATCGATGAGCATATAATAATTTCATCTCTTTAGAATTTGATGATGTGACAAAATTTTATTGATACCTGAAAACCTTTGTTTTTAAAATCATCTTTATGTAAGTTATTCCAAGATTGAAGTTTTAAATTGAATAGTTATGGCATAAACTAAATTAAACTTTTTTGCTGCCATAAATCCGACCAAAGTCAAGTTAGGATTCCTACAATTAATTTGTGGTTCCGAAGGTGTTGAACACTCATGGAAAGTAATCGAAAAAGGCTTGTGGATCTTCGCTTCTTAAACATTATCTTAACCCGCATTGAATATCAATTGTTCCTTAGATCTCAATAGCAAAAAGCTCCACTTATTCAATAAATTGAAAATCCAGAACAAGCACAAATGTTGCAGATGGTTTTTCTTTTTTCCTTTTCCACTCAATGTACCCTGAGAAGTACTCCAAGTCAATGCCAAAACAGCTAAACAAAGAGAAGGTTTTTGAAATTTTCTTTTTAAAAGTGAATATCAGGAATAGCCCTATTCCCTAACAATACAACTTCTTTTGAAGATCACTCGCTATTTTCTCAATACTGGGTGCTAGAATACGGTAATATGTAACTTTTACCCATTCACTTTAATTTCTAATTAACCTAACATCTAAGATAATTTATTTACTTTAGTATTTGTATTTGGTAACTCTTTTTTATTAGTAAATAATATGTATTTATGCTTATTATATGTTATGTGATACATGGCTTGCTCGTGTATTTTATAAAATTCTTATTTAAAGGCTTAAGGGTTTAAAAAGGCTTCAATTTTTTTCAAACAATTGCAATTAAGCCTTTACTCTTTTTTTTTTTTGCGCTCAATTGAGTACTTGAGCTTTCAGAATGCATCAAAAAAGACCTCAAACTTTAAAAAAAAAAAAGAAAAAATAAAAAGCCAATTAAGCCCCTACTTTTTTTGCACTCAATTAGGTACTTAAACTGTCAAAATGCATCAAAAATGTCATTTGATCGTTAACTTTAACAGTTGACCGTTAAAGTTAACCATCCCCTTTTTTTTTCAACTAAAGTCACCACATGTGACAAAAAATGATAAAATAAAAATAAAAATCAATAAAAGTTGTAAAATTATTAAATTTTAATAAAAATATAAATAAATGTTTAAATTTTATTTAAAATTATAAAAATCGTAAAAAAATTATAAAATTGTAAAATTTTATAAAATCATAAAAAATTATAAAATATATATGAATAAGAAAATTTATAAAATTTTATAATTTCGTAAGAAAATTATAAAAAAATGTAAAGAAATATAAAAATTATTGTGCCAAAAGAAGAATTTTATAATTTTTCTATAACTTTTATTGATTTTTTTTATCATTTTTCGCCACATGCCACATTGTATTGCAACACATTACGGCTTTAACTGAAAAAAATTGGGGTCATTAACTTTAACAATCAACAGTTAAAGTTAAAGGTTAGAGGGCATTTTTTTATACATTTTATAATTTTTTTCTAATTTTTAATAAATTTTAATTTTTTATTAAAATTTAATACTTTTTATAACATTTATTGATTTTTATTTTTATCATTTTTTGTCACATGTCACGTCGTGGTTGTGACATGTGGTGGCTTTAACTGAAAAAATTAGGGGCGTTAACTTCAACGGTCAACTGTTAAAGTTAACGGGTCAAAGAGCCTTTCTTATACATTTTGACAGTTCAAGTATCCAATTGAGCGCAAACAAAAAACAAAATGGGCTTAATTGCTTATTTTGAAAAAAATTGAGGGCCTTTTTGATGCAATTTGAAAGTTCAAGTATCCAATTGAGTGCAAAAAATAAAGCAATGGGTCAATGGCTTTTTTTTTAAAGTTTGAGGTCCTTTTTGATGCATTTTGAAAATTCAAGTACTTAATTGAGTGCAAAAAAAAAAGGGGGGAGCGTTTAATTGCTTTTTTTGAAAAAGTTTGAGGAATTTTTACACCCTTAAACCTTATTTAAATAATAACATATTAATTAAAATTGTTGATAAAACAATATCGGAAAATTATAAACAACTTCAAAAATATGCTTAAGTTTTTAACATATAATATATTTGTAATATTATAAATATATTTTATATTTTAATTAGGAGGAAGAAAATTTAAAACACAAAATCATTATAATATGTATATATAATTAATGATTCAGAATCTTAATATATATGTATGATATAGGTAAGTTTAGAAATAAAGTTTAAATATTTTTAATATTTTTTATTTTTTAGTTTAAATAATATGTAACACCCCTAATTCGAATCCGTCGCTAGAACAAGGTTACAGAGTATTACTAAAGTTTACAATTTAAACAGACAGAAAATTCAAATAATTCATAACATATAGCATTCATGTCAGAAACCAACTATAATATACATATTGTTCTTAATATGAGCCCTCAAGGCCCAAAATACATCTTAGAAACAAATCGGGACTAAATAAGAAATTCAAAAAAAAAAAATCAGAAACTTATGAAATTTTCAAAATTCTAGGGGTCACACGGTCGTGTAGCCTAGCCGTGTAAGCATTCAAAATAGGGACACACGGCTGTGTCCCAGCCTATGTTCGTGCCTGTGTAACTCACTGGCTTGTGCCACACGGCCAAGCCACACGCCTGTGTGCAAGGCCGTGTGAGCATACTGACTTGCGCTCTTTAAAACATACAAGGGAGACACGGCTGTGTCGCTTGGTCGTGTCTCTGCCCGTGTGGAAGAAAATAGGCCATTTTACAACCCACGGTTCTCACCAAATTTGGCATCTACCTACACTCATCATTTTGCACATACACAAGTCATAATTAGGCATCCAAAACAAGTCAAAATCAAGCCTTAAACATGTAAAATCATCACATACAACCAATATGCCCTTAGGCAGCCATGTATCCAAATTTACCTAAGTGACCAAATACATATATGCATAATTGTACCAAAACCTATCATGTAGGTCTCTTATCAAGCTCACCCATTTGGTACCCAAAATACCAATTTACAAGATAAATCATTTTGCATCTTTTCATGTCACTTAACTTACTTACCAAAACATACCAATATTTCTAAATGGTACCAGATAAACCATTCTAACCAATCATCAATAAACTTAAAAGTTTTCCATAACAAAGCACTAAATCACACCCAGGTATATAACATATCTTATATGCATAATCAAACCACATTTTACTTTCCATCATTCTACCACATCAGACACACATCAATTATGATAAGGCCACATATATATACACATCAAAATATACCAAACACAAGCCATATAAGTGGCTAATCTCAACAAAACACTTATATGCCAACATTGGCCAAATTAACCTATACATGCCATTATAACAGAAATTAAATAACCAAAAGTACCAAAAGAGTCGATGGATAGTGTGATATAGCTCCAACAAGCTTCCAACCCAAACGAGCTTCCGAATCACTATAAAACATGGAAAATAACACAGAGTAAGCATTTACGTTTAGTAAGTTCATATAACATAGAATTTAACTTACATTTAGTAGCATACAAAGCTATCCAAACTCAATTTGGCCAAAAGCCTAGACACATATCCTCATCAACCATGTTAGTCATGTAATTCATATAAACATTCAGAAACATGTATGAGCTCCACAATAATCAAACTTCCATGCACATATAATTTCCAAATCATATATCTATATATCATGTACAAACCATTTTCATATATCTCATGTAAATACCTGTGGTAGCTCGTATTAAACTTATGTAATCTCGTAACAGAACAATGCCCATTGAACCATTTAGAATATCATTGGATACGCGGGTAGTACACACGAGGTGTTCTTAACTGTAATCCGTCAATACATGTACATGTATGCTCATACGAGCTCTGAATCGGTATGCTCTTACGAGCTGTAAACGGTAAGCTCCTAAATGTAACACCCCTTACTCGTATTCAACGCCGGAACAGGGTACGAGGCATTACCAGACATACAACACAAACATTCATACAAATCGAATCATAAAATTTGCGTCCAAATTAAAACCATCCATATTCAATAATAAAGTCCCTAATACGAGCCTAAAAGGCCCAAAACATGCATTGGAAATGGTTTGGGACTAATCCGAGAACTCAAGGAATTTTTATGAAACTTAGAAAATTTTTGCTAAAAGCAGGGCTCACACGCCCGTGTGGTCCAAGGGACACCCCCATGTGACCCTGGGACACTCTCGTGCTTCAGACCGTATTCGATTTAGGGTGCTCTTTGACTTGTGCCACACGGTCGTGCCATACGCCCGTGTGCTAGACAGTGTGGTTAATTAATTAAATTCGAATTAGGTGCAAGTTTCACATGACCAAGACACACGCCCATCTTCTAGGCCGTGTAGCACACACGGCTGAGACATACGCCCGTGTCTCTGCCCGTGTGCTATATTTTGGACATTCTATTTTTCAAAATTAAGGTGCAGGGGACATACGGCCGGAATACATGCCTGTGGGGCAGGCGTGTGTTTACCCGTGTGGGCAAAAATAAGGTTATTTACCAAGCCATTTTGTCACCCTCACTTGCACATTCCTACACAACATTACATGGTACAAATCCAAGTATATAGATGCAATCCAAAACCACCACAACCAAGGCAATAACTTGGCATTCACATGCTAACATCTAACATGCACATAACTTCATACATTTATCAACACAAACCATGCAAGTTTCCACATTCATGAATGGTATCATCATATAAATATACTCGTAACCAACATTAGCCAACTTATATGGCCATATACAAAATGAAATCATTAACCATTATAAGCCAATACATTTGGCCACATTATAATAACACATATAACAAAATGACCAAGTCCCTATACATGTCATAAATCAAAATATTGACATTTCAATGACACCCAAAAAATGGTTGATGGTGTGAATAAATCTCCGACGATCTCCAATCTCGAGCTAGTTTGGTGACACTATAAGATAAGGGAAAGAAAGGGGAGTAAGCTATATAGCTTAGTAAGTTCATATGCAAATAATAAACAACATTAATTATACATTTATCATATGCATAACATAACATGAGTCAACATAAATGTCATTAAAACTTCATGAACATAACATACTCAATCATATTCTTACCAGTAGTTCATCATATATCGAATCTATTTCCTTTCAGCATTCCATACATACATGTACTAACTCGTAACATAATCACATACTTTCTCATCTCTGATGTAACACCAGTAGTTCATCATATATCGAATCTATTTCCTTTCAGCATTCCATACATACATGTACTAACTCGTAACATAATCACATACTTTCTCATCTCTGATGTAACACCCCTTACCCATATTCAGCGCCAAAATCGGGTACGAGACATTATTGGACTTATCTTACTTGAACATACAACTTTGGGCTATCAAATTTCATTCCAACTTAAAACTTCTCATTTACAATCATAACATCCTTATTATGGGCCTACGAGGCCTTAAACATACAAACGGAGGGTCTCGAAATCAAACTGAAAACTTTTGTATACTTAGAAAAATTTTGCCTTATTAGGGCCACACTCCCATGTGAAATGGGACACGCCCGTGTGGGCAAGCCGTGTAGTCACACACGCCCTTGTCCCTAGCCCATGTGGAATTTATTTTTCATTTCGAACCTACAGGGGTTTTCATACGGTCAGACACACGCCCGTGTCCTTGGCCCGTGTCCTCCACACGGCCTAGACACGCCCGTGTGTGAAAACTTGGGTATTTTGTTTATGACGTCAGCAACCATATAAGGGGTACACGGCCTAGGCACACACCCGTGTGTCTAGCTCGTGGTCGAAACTGACTTGCCACACTAACATGCAGGGGACACACGACCAGTCACACGCCTATAGGACTGACTGTGTGTCACACATGGCCTAGAAACACACTCGCGTGCCTACCCGTGTGGATAAGAACAAGGCTATTTACCGAGATCTTTTTATCATCCAAACCCCTACAACATAAATCACATTCAACCATTAATCAAACAACCCAATCATGCATCATAGACATTCATGAATAACCTTATCTTTTCATATATTAATAATAATGAGCCATCAACTATGACTATTTACAAAAAGTTCATCTATGAAGGAGCCAACACACTTAGCCAAAATAACAAGATATTTCACTAAGTCTAGCCCCTATACATGCCATACTCAAAATGCTAAGTCTAAATATACCGAGATGAGCTGATAGTGTGGATGATCTTCAGATTATCTTCGTATCCCGAGCTATCTCTTTGACACTATAAAACAAGGGAAAAGAAAGGGAGTAAGCTTTAAGCTTAGTAAGTTTACATGCAAACAATAAGCATCATAAGATATGCTAATCAATCAGTAACATTACATACTAAGCAAGAACAATTCATATTTCCATAATCATGCTTACTAATTTCATCTCTTACCACATTTCACCCATATAACAATTATATTGCTCACATTTATTTGTACACGTTCCCTGCACTCATCACCACAAAGCAACATGAAACGTTTACTTATACAATTTCTCGATGAACCCCTCTGAATAATACTAAGTACCCGGCGGTTTCGCACATAGCCCACCATTAGTCAATAATAGGGTGGTATCGCACATAACCCACCAACAAGAATATTTACGGTGGTTTCGCACATAGCCCACCAAATGATAATATAAACGATGGTATCGCACACAGCCAATCGTGAATAACTAATAAGGTGGTATCGCTCACAACCCACCAGGAAGGATAATTACGGTGGTATCGCACACAGCCCACCAAATAATTATTACGGACATTTTCTCCGCACTTACATATCTATTCCGAGGTTATGAGACTTACTCACTATCTATCAATTTCAATCAATCTCAATCATAATCGATCCCATTCATACAATGCACCAATAAGTAACAACACATGTAATAAAGATGTATCGTTTACACATAAACTTACCTCGGTGCAAAACGTGTTAATCGGCGACTTAGTCTGTAACCTTGCCTTTTCCTCAGTCAAGGTTGTTTCCGGGCTCTTCTTGATCTATAATAATAAAATTTACTCACTCAATCACTTTCTATCTCATGATACATCAAAATTCCTACTTAGGCAAAAATGACCATTTTGCCCTTATATTTTGGCAAAATTATGATTTTGCCTCTAAGCTCGTAAATCATTTTTCATCATATTTTCTCATTAAACAAGCCTAACTGAACATTTATTTCTCTCACAACAACTTAAAAAACCAATTATTTCATGCATTTATTACACAAATATAACCTTTACAAATAAGTCCTATTAATGGGTTTTCATGGTAACACCTTTCACAAAAGTTATTCCTTAACTCACTAACATTCATTTTCTTTCATAAAAACTCAGCAAACAACATAAACACTCTCATGTAAAGTTCCTAAAATTTCAACCATTTTGCAAATTAGTCCCCTCATTAGCTAGCTTAAGCTTTGGGGGTTCCAAAAGTACGAAAATTATCAAGAAAGACCCCTAAAATCACTTACTTGAAGAGAATGGCTTGGCTGAAAGTTTGTACTCCAAAAACCTCTAATTTCCCTTCAATTTTCAGTGGAAAAGAAGCATGAATAGTGACAGATGATATCTCTTTCATTTATCTTATTTTATTCATTTTTTATCACCTAATTTCACCAAATTTTGACCAAAATTTAATACCCTTGTCTCAATGGCTGGCCAACACACTCTTAATGGCCTAATTGCACTCTAAGGACCTCCTATTTAATATTCTATGGCTATTAGACACCTCTACCTTGTATAATAGAACTTTCACACTTTATGCAATTTAGTCTTTTTTCACAATTAAGCATACAATTGCTAAAATTAAAGCACCAAAATTTTCATACATCTATATAATTATGCCATAGTACATAAAATAATATTAAAATAATTTTCTTCAACCTTGGATTAGCGATCCCAAAACCACTGTTCCGACTAGCTCCAAATTGGGCTGTTACATTTGACATACCCGTTGAACCACTTGGAATACTATTGGATACACGGAAATATTTACACATAAGTGCCACATATGTAGCCAATGCTACCACAAATCTCATAACACATATAGGCTTGCTCTCGAGCTATCCACGGGCCTACTCACACAAGCTATCAGGTATCCACAACATATATCGGTATACCTAACCACCGGTAGGATGTACGGCACCAGCGCCCGGGTCATATAATCACATAATCACATGGGTTCCTAGTGACATGTCACTTGTTGTAACAGCCCGATTTTGGGGCTAGTGGGAACAGTGGTCTCGGGACCACTAATTCAAGGTTGAGGAAAATTATTTTTAATAATATTTTATGTGTTATAACATGTTTAAACTGATGCATGAAAATTTTGGTGCTTTAATTTTAGCGATTGTAGGCATAATTGCGAAAAAGAACTAAATCGCATAAAGTGCAAAAGTTTCAATTTACAAGCTAAAGGTGTCAAATTGTTATAGAACATAACATGGAGGTCCTTAAAGTGCAATTATGCCTTCCTAGAGGTGATGGCCTGCCAAGGGGGACAAGAGAATTAAAATTTGACAAGGGTTGGTGACATTAGTTGACTAAATGAATAAAATAAGATAAAATAAACAAAGGCTATCATCTTTTCATTTTATTTTCTTCTCCCACCGAAAATATCAGCAAGCTTAAGGGTTTGAAAGATTGAAAATTTCAGCTACATCTCATCCTTGCAAGTAAGTCCTTTTGATGATTATTTTTGATGATTTTGGAATTTTAGAGTCCGTAAAGCTTAAGCTAGCTAATGAGGGAACTAATTTGTTAAATGGTTGAAACTTTAGGGACCTGCCATGAGAGATTTTATGTTGTTAGTTGAGTTTTTATGGAAATGAGACACAACTTTTGTGAAAGGTGTTAGCATGAAAACACCTAAATAGGGCTTGAATGCAAAGATTGAAATTGTGTAATAAATGCATGAAATAATTGGAATTATGAGTAGTTGTAAGAGTAATAAATGTTCAGCTAGGCTTGTTTAATGAGAAAATATGATGAAAAATGGTTTACGAGCCTAGGGGCAAAATCATAATTTTGCCATAGTACAAGGGCAAAACGATCATTTTGCTAAGTAGAGATTACGGTGTATTATGATCATAAAATGATTGAATGAGTGAAATTTTATTGTTATAGATTAAGAAGAGCACGGAGTTAACCTTGACCAGGGAAAAGGCAAGGTTTCGGATTAAACTGCAAATTAACGTATTTTGCACCGAGGTAAGTTTATGTGTAAATGATGCATCTTAAATACACATGTTGTTGTTAATTGGAGTATTGTGTGATTGAGGTCACTCATGTTTTAAATGAATTGGACTTGGTAGGATATGAATGTTGAAATAGATACGTAACTGTAGAATATTATCCGTAATAAATAACAATGGGCTGTGTGCGATACCATCATTTATGTTATCAATTGGTGGGCTATGTTCGATACCACCATAAATATTCTTGTTGGTAAGCTATGTGCGTTACCACCCTGTTTAAGACAAATGGTGGGCTAAGTGCGAAACCACCGAGTGCTTGATATTTCTAAGAGTGACTTATCGTGAAATTGTGTTGTGTTGTTATATGTGGTCTTGTAGTGATAACTGCAGCGATGTATGTTAAATAATAAGAGCTTTTGGTTGTGATATGGTTGGAATGTGGTAAGAAAGAATGAGTAAGCATGATCTTGGATTGTTGGATGCTTTTATTTATTGTGAAATGCTATTTATTAATTAACACATGTTATGATGTTTACTATTTATATGTAAGCTTACTAAGCTTTAAAGCTTACTCCTTTTCTTTTTCCCTTGTTTTATGGAGTCAAGAGCTGGGTCAGGATACGAAGATAATAGAAATATCACCCACGCTATCAACTCATCTTGTTATATTTTGAATTAGCATTTTGAGTATGGCATGCATAGGGGCTAGACTAGGTGAAATGTTTGTTATTTTGGCCAAGTGTGTATTGGCTCCTTATAGATAAATTCTTTTGTACATGACCATAGTTAATGGCTCAATACTATTAATCAACGAAAAGATGAGGTTATTCATGGTTGTGTAGGGTATATGATTGGGTTGTTTGGTTATGAATATGTATGCAAGGTTTGATGGTAGAAGAGGAATTAAACTTGAGTGAATTAGGGTGATGAAAGAGCTTGGAAAATAGCCTTGTTCTTTCCACACAAGTAGACACACAGGTATGTGTCTAGGCCATGTGTGACACACGGTCAGTCCCATGGGTGTGTGACCAGGTCGTGTGTCCCCTGCATACTAGTTTTAGAAGTTAGTAAGCATTGTAGTAAACACACGAGCAGACACACGGCTGTGTGTCTCAACTGTGTGGGAGGCACGACAACATACATAGGCATGTACCCAGGCCGTGTGAAGTCTGCGCCTTGAAATTGGAATTTAATTCGACACACGGTCTAAAGACACGGGCGTGTGCCTTGGCCGTGTGACCACAGAGAGATGATGACGCATAAACAGAATACCAAGGTTTTGGCACACGGGCTGAGACACGGGCATGTCGAGGCGGTGTGAGGGACCCGGGCATGTTCGGCCATGTGAAATAAGTCAGAGTCGACCACGGGTGAGGGACATGGACGTGTGTGACCACACGGCCTACCCACACGGGCGTGTCCCATTTCGTACCGGCGTATGGCCGCTGTTTACGTAAAATTTTTCTAAGTGTGTAAAAGTTTCCAATTTATTTTCTAAACCTTCTGAAAGTATGTTTAGGGCCCTGTAGGGCCATTATAAAGATGTTAGATATGAGAATGGAAATATTTTAATTTGGAATAGATTTTGATAACCTAAGGTTGTATGACTATGTGAGTTAAGTACGGTAACACCTCGTACCCGGCTTCGGCATAGAATACGGGTAAGAGGTGTTACATTTAGTGGTATCAGAGTTATGGTTTATTCAGTTCTCGGACTACCGTAGCGTGTGTTAGAGTCTAGCTATACATGCCATAAGCATATATTGATAGTCTTGTGGCTTCTGACAATTCTAAACTTTGTTTTTATATAATAAATGGATCCCAATCGAGCAGCTACTGATGACGCAGCTAGTAACGCACCGGCTCTCGCGCAAGGAACCACGCCTATAGAGAGTGGACCCGAGACTAGGGGTCAAAGAGATGAGGCCCGGAAAGCCTTTCTCCAAATGATGAGTAACTTGTACACGGAGTATCTGCGAGCAAACCCTAATGTTCAACCTCCTCCATCCCCTCCTATACCTCAGCCAGTTCCTGTGGCTCCCCAAGGTATAGATTTACTGAGAATAACCAAGCCCCCGGTAGATAAGATCCGGAAGCAAGGGGCCGAGGAGTTTAGAGCTAATATAGATGACGACCCCGAGAAGGCGAAGTTCTGGCTTGAGAACTCGATGAGAGTGTTGGATGAACTCTCCTGCACACTTGAGGAGAGCTTAAAATGAGCCATGTCCTTGTTGAGGGACTCGGCATACCATTGGTGGAAAATATTATCGTCGATAGTTCCAAGGGAGAGAGTGATGTGGGACTTCTTTTTGGAGGAGTTCCGAAAGAAGTATATAAGCCAACGATTTGTGGACTAAAAAAGGAAAGAATTCCTTTAATCGAAGAAAGGAAAAATGACTGTGGCAGAATATGAGAGTGAGTTTTTTAGGCTCAGTAAGTATGCACAAGAGTGTGTGTCTACAGAAGCTATCTTGTGCAAGAGGTTTGAAGATGGACTAAATGAGGATATTAGACTACTAGTGGGGATTTTGGAGTTAAAAGAGTTTCTGGTGTTGATTGATAGGGCATGTAAGGTCGAGGAACTGAATAATGAAAAGAAGAAGTCCAAGAGTGAGGCCCGAGATGCAAGAAAAAGGCTAATGAGTAAATCATACCAAGCTCAATGAAAGAAGTCCAAGGAAATGAACCCTCAGACGACTGCATCAGCTAGATATTCACATAGAGATCGAGGTACTACCTACTCGGGCTCGAGAGTTCAAGCCACCTCCCTGGCAAGTGTGGGCAATCTGAAGTCCAAACTGGAGTGTCCAAATGTGGTAGGCAGCACACTGGGGAGTGTTGGGGGAATAATCGAAACTATTATAGGTGTGGTTCACCCGATCAATTCATCCGGAATTGCCCTAAGAGGGATGACAAGGAAAGGAAACAAGAGATAAGATTAAGCAATGTATCTTCGAAGGGTAGATCACAAAAGAACCCAGGAGGAGTAACTAGTAGTAGAGGTGCACTTCAAGATTCTGCTGTGAGACTGGAGGGTCGAGCACCTGCAAGGACCTATGCAATCCGCGCGCGCGAGGAGGCATCATCTCCAGATGTGATAACGGGTACTTTTTCTCTTCATGACACCCTTGTTATTGCTTTGATTGATCCGAGGTCTACCCATTCATACATTTGCATGAAATTGGGATCTAGTATGAGCATGATTATTAAATCTACGGAATTTGTAGTTAAGGTGTCAAACCCGTTAGGCAAACATGTGCTAGTTGACAAGGTGTGTAGGAATTGTCCTTTGACAATTAGAGGTTATTGTTTCCCAGTAAATCTTATGTTTCTGCTATTTGATGAGTTTGATTTGATTTTTGGTATGGATTGGTTAATGGCTTATAATGTTTTAGTGAACTGTGGTAGCATGTTTATTGAATTGAAATGTGAAAAAGGGGATGTCATTCGGGTTGAATCAGGTAGATCGGATAATTTGCCAGTGATAATTTCAACTATGATAGCCGAGAAATATTTGAGGAAAGGATATGAGTCTTATCTCGCCTTTGTGCTGAATACTCAAGAGTCAGAAGTAAAGATTGAATCGGTGTCGGTGGTATGCGATTATCCAGATGTGTTTCTGGGGGAGTTACCCAGATTGCCTCCAGTTAGAGAGGTCGAGTTTGGAATTGAGTTTGTTCCAGGTAAAGCACCTATTTCGATTGGTCCATACAGGATGACATCATTAGAGTTGAAAGAATTGAAGGTTCGGCTACAGGAGTTAATAGACAAGGGTTTTGCAAGAGAGAGTTATTCACCGTGGGGTGCTCCAGTACTTTTTGTGAAGAAGAAAGATGGGTCGATGAGATTGTGCATAGACTATAGACAGCTCAACAAGGTGACAGTGAAGAATAAGTATCCCTTACCAAGGATAGATGATCTATTTGACCAACTAAAGGGAGCTACGGTGTTCTCTAAGATAGACCTAAGGTCTGGCTATTACCAGTTGAGAGTTAAGGAGCAGGATATGATGAAAACTGCATTCTGAACAAGGTATGGCCATTATGAGTTTCTTGTCATGCCATTTGGCCTAACTAATGCTCCTGCAATTTTTGTGGGTTTAATGAATCGTGTCTTCCGACCATATTTGGACAAGCTTGTAGTTGTTTTTATCGATGATATACTGATTTATTCTCGGGATGAGAGTGATCATGCAGAGCACCTGAGAATTGTTTTGCAGACTTTAAGAGACAAGTAGTTGTATGCTAAATTTAGCAAGAGTGAGTTTTGGCTCCGAGATGTTGGATTCTTCAGACATATTGTGTGTGACACCCCTTACCATACTCAAGCCGGAATAGGGTTTGAGGCATTATCTAACTAACCTTGCTTAAACATCCCGAATAGGGTTATAAAATTTCATTTAAACCCATCACTTGCACATACTCGGCCTAAGAGGCCCTAAACACGCTTCTGAGGGGTATTGGAACTATTCCGGGAACTTTAACAAGTTTGAGAAACTTTCCAACAAAACAGGGGCCACACATCCGTGTTGGTTTAGGGACACGCCCGTGTGCCCCTAAGACATGCCCGTGTCTTCCACCCGTGGTCGATTCTAACTAAGGTCACACGGCCTTGACACGCCTGTGGCCCGTGGCCCTAGCCCGTGCACCAAACCTGGCATTCTGACTTGTCCACACGGCCTATACACACGTCTGTGTGCTCCAATCGTGTGGCGATTTAAATTCCAGTGCAAGGTGCAGACTTCACACGGCCTGGGCATACGCCCATGTGCTAGCCTTGCCTCCCACATGGTCTAGACACACGCCCGTATGTTTACCCCTTTGGACAATTAACAGGCTATCTACCATGCCCTTTTGCCACTCTACATTTCATATGCACATACACCAATTCAATTTAGCATTCATACACAAGGACATACACTTCAAGAAAATCACTTTCATTTAGCATAAGAGTTTGACAAGTATTGGCCTAACTTAATGGACCATTACAAAAAGACTTCAATACCTTACAAGGCTAACACTTTGGCCAACAATCACGACCCAACAAAATACTTGAGTCCTATACATGCCATACTTAACATATACCAAAGTGGTGTCAATAGTGTGTTATTCGAACTCCGACGTTTATGATCCCCAATTTAGCTTGGCATAACTACAAGGAAGAAGGAAATGAGAGGAGTAAGCATATAGCTTAGTATGTCTGCATGAAAATCATATAGCAATTATTTTTACTTAACATAATTCATCCATCAGGAGACAAATACAACTTGAGTTTCAAGTGCTTGGGCTTACTTACTCATACTTATTCATATTCATCATGAGATACATGCTAATTTCATACTTGGAATGTACTTATTATACCTATGACACTTAATCACATAAATTAGTCTAATTTTGATAATACAACATAAATTCAATCTTCATCTTTCTTAGTAATGAAGTTCTTTATCGACTTTGAATAACTTAACTTTCTTGTTACTTCCTTCATACTAGAATCCTTTTGCCCGATGAATTACCCAAAATAATTGAGGTTACTTAATCTCATCCAACATGTACCTTGATGCCAATGCCATGTCCCAAACATGGTCTTACATGGGATCGCCTCATGATACCAATGCCATATCCCAAATATGGTCTTTCATGGGATCCCTTAACTTGGTGTCGATGCCATGTCCCAGACATGGTCTTACACGAGACCTTCCTTATAAGTTTCCTTGGAAACTTACCATTTCTATGTCTTGACATGGTCTTACGTGGTATCCTTGCTTTTTTTTTAAATCTTATCAATGCCATGTCTTGACATGGACTTACATGACATCCTTGACTTATGAAATCACCAATGCCAAGCCTTGACTTGGACTTACATGGGACCTTTGCTTCATGATAACCTTTCAATTCCATGCCTTATCATGGACTTATATGATATCCTTGCCTTAATTCCAATGCCATGTCTTGACATGGTCTTACATGGACTTTCCTTGTTTCATGTTGTGATATTAGTATTCCTCAATATTCCGAGTCCTCAACCAGGACTTTCTCTTACAAGTTCTCATTCATCTTCACATAAAGATATCATTTACTTATCTTCCTGATAATAGTGTACATAATACAACATAATAATTGAATTAATAGAAATACATGTGAATCCTTAAACTCATACAAACTTACCTCGGTTTCCAAAATGTATGTAGTTATGCAAATTTAGTCCTCGACTTTGTTCTTGCCTCAGTTTCGATCTGGGCTTCGTATTTCTTGATCTATAATAACAATTTAGCTCATTTTAATCATCATATTAATAAAAGCATTTCAATAATCATACTTTGGCAAAATTACTATTTTGCCCCTAGACTTTGGCAAAATAACCATTTTGCCCCTAGGCTCGGAAATTAATTCTAATCACATTTCTACCTTCGAAAAGACTAGGTGAGCATTTAATACTCTTATAGCTATCATCAAAACTCAACATTTCACATAATTTCTACAAATTTGTAACCTTTTCATCAAGGTCCAATTAGGTGTTTTCAAGACAACACCTTTCACAAAAGTTGTTCATCTAACAATTAACACTCAATTTCTTCCATAAAAATGCAGCAAATAACAATGATAACTCTCATGGAAACACTCTAAACTTTACACAATGTTGTAAAGTAGTCCCCTCATTTGAAAGCTTAAGCTTTAGGGGTCTCAAAAGTACAATTATTACTAAGAAAAATCATCAAAACCACTTACAACAATGGAGGAAAGTTTGCTGAAAATTTAATCTTTCAAAACCCCTATTCTTGGTTGCAATTTCGGTGGAAGAGATGAACAAGAAAGATGATATTTCTCTTTCTTTATTCTAATATTAAACTAGTCAAATTTTGTCACCAACTCTTACTAACTTTGACCAAATTTGCCCATCTTTGTCTCCCTTTAAGTCTATGGCCGGCCAAGCACATAACAAGGGCTAAATTGCCTTTTAAAGACCTCAATTTAACAATTTATAGCTATTTGGAACCTTTAGAAATAAAAATTGAACTGCACTTTACGCGATTCAATCCTTTTTCGCAGTTAAACATGAAATCGTTAAAATTTCATGCACATATACTATCACGTTCTGACTCATAATATAACATGAAAATAAATTTCTCTAATCTTAAATTAGTGATCTCGAGATCACTATTCTGACTAGCCCCCCAATTCGGGCTGTTACATTGTGTCGGGTGATGGTATTAGAGTTGATCCGAGGAAGATCTCGGCTATCACAAAGTGGAAACCGCCAAGAAATGTGTCGGAAGTTAGAAGCTTTTTAGGTTTCGCGGGGTACTACAGACGGCCTGTGAAGGGGTTTTCCATGATTGCTACCACGATGACGAAACTGTTGCATAAAGATGTCAAGTTTGAATGGACAAAGAAATGTCAATAGAGCTTTGAGAGATTGAAAACCTTGTTCACTGAAGCACCAATTTTAGTGCAACCTAAGTCGGGCAAGGAGTTTGTAGTATATAGTGATGCATCATTTAATGGATTCGGCTGTGTTTTGATGTAAGAGGGTATGGTAGTACCTTACGCCTCGAGACAGCTAAAACCACATAAGAAGAATTATCTGACTCACGACTTGGAGTTGGCTACGATCGTTTTCGCTTGGAAGATCTGGCACCATTATTTATATGGTGAGAAGTGCCGAATCTTCACCGACCATAAGAGTTTGAAGTATCTGATGTGTAACACCCCTAACCCGTACCCGTCGCCGGACTAGGGTTAAGAGGCATTACCAATCATTTTTGAACATTCCATATCATTTTCAACACAAAGTCATTCAAACAAAATAATTCACAATCATATAGTCCCTTAATGAGGTCTACGAGACCTTAATCACATGCTAGAAAGGGGTCGGGACTAAATCGAACACATACAAAAATTTTTAAAATTCAAACATTTTTCTAAGTTACAGAGGTCACACGCTCGTGTGCGTAGGTCGTGTGCCTCACACGGCCTCGGACATGCCCGTGCATCCAAGCCGTGGCAAAATAGGGCATACATACGGACTTGTCCACATGTCCTAAGACACGCCTGTGTGTCTCACCCGTGGTCGACACTGACTTGCACCACATGGCCAGTCACACGCCTGTGTGTCCAACCCGTGGTCAAGTCTGACTTAAATCAAATTACAAACCTGTATGACACGGTCGAGCCACACGCCCGTGTGCTTAACCGTGTAGGCAATTATAGGCCATTTTCAAAACCAAATTACCATCCATACTTTGGAATCACTTATAAGCATCAATCCAATACCAATTCATACCTCAAATGCAACCAAAATATACCATTTTAAGCACCAATTATTCATCTACTACATCATTTGTTTCCATGCTCAATTCCTACTCAAATAACTCCATCCAAAGTATCATTTTCACAACTCAAATCATATATATACTAAGCATTATATAGTCATACCACAAATTCACACTTAAAACACCATTCTCACTATTTCGTACCACGTTCATCATTTTCATAGCTTCACATTTATGAACCAACAACATTCAACCTCCAACCCATATCACATGGCAAGGTTCAAACATTACAAACATATTATAACCTCTAGCCTATACATGCCATATACCAAATATATACATCTTTCAAAGGTACCGAAATAGATAGCCGATAATGTGATAGAGCCGCTGATGATTCCCTAATCTGAGCTAACTTTACTAACACTATAAAACAGAGAAACAAATCACACAGTAAGCTTAAGAGCTTAGTAAGTTCGTAATATAATGCAGTTAACTCATTCAATCAAACCAATCTACAAATTAAACCATCACATAGATAATTTACCAATGATACACAAACTCAACTATAACCAATACTCACATAGCCGTCCATTCATCTACTTTCAAATTTACCAACCACATAGGTTTCATACATACCTTTGCCAACACTTAGTTTACAACCAATTTTGTCATTCAATGCTCGATACCACATTTCAATCAATCTTCTTTATCTCTTCGATTCAATCGCACACTAAGTGCCCAATTCATAGCCGAAGCTTAAATTACATCACACACTTAGTGCGTCAATATAAAATCAAACTCAATTCGGTACCGCACACATAGTGCCAATCAGAAAAGTCGAAGCTTCCATTACTTCGCACACACAGTACTATTTAACTCTGTAACGATTTCAATTACGCACACTTAGTGCCACAATTTTCCACCTCATATATACCATTTCTAATTCGATAACTATACACTCATTCAATTCAGATCACATAGATATAAATTTAACAACTTGTACTATATCCGAACTTACCTCGGACGACGAAATACTGATACTTGTCGATCAATCAAGTACTTTGTCTTTGCCTCGATCTCGATCTGAATCTCTTCTTTCTTGGTCTATACATATTCAAATTTAACACCAGATCATTCAATTTAGTCCAAACACACATATTTAGGACATTTTACAAAATAGCCCTCACTTTTTTACATTTCGACACTTTAGTCCCTATTTCACAAAATCATAAAATACACAAAATTTCACTTCACCCATGCCTAGCCAAATTTTCCTTGTGCTTATACAAGCCCCTATATTTCATTTATTTCACATTTTAGTCCCTCAAAATATTATTTTTACAATTTAATCCAATTTACTCAATTTCACCAAAAAATCAAAGACAAAACATGTTAATCTTTCACCTATCTTTCATACTTCATCATCAACTCTCACAAAGCTCAAACATTCATCAATGGCATATCTCAAAATCACCATCAAATTCTAAAATTAAAGCATAGCCTAGCTAAACACTAAGCAACGATCACAAAAACGTAGATATTATAAAAAAATCGAAGCAAAACATACCTTGAATCAAGACTAAACCTAACCGAATGAAGCATGGTTTTCTTTCTGTTCTTTCCTTGCTATATTCGGCCAAATAAGATGAATAATGGCCTATTTTCATTCTTTTTGTTATATTAATTATCATGTTTATTAATCAATTCCTATTTTACCCTTTATGAAGCTTTATAACATGTATAAAATATGTACCCATTACCGTTCATGCCATGTTACAATGGCTTAATTAGATTATAAAGACTCCTTGTTACTAAAGCCACATCAAATAGGTACTTTTACATATAACATGCTAATATTGCATTTAATATAATTTAATCCATTTCTCAAATTAAGCATATAATTGACCAAATTAAATCACAAAACTTTCACACATGCTTAATCACATATCACTGGCACAAAAAATAATATTAAAATATTTTTATGACTCGAATTTGTGGTTCTGAAACCACTATTCAGACTAGGGTCAAAATTGGGCTATTACATGATGGATCAAAAGGATTTGAATTTGCGACAACGACAGTGGCTTGAATTATTGAAGGACTATGAGCTAGTAATTGATTATCATCCGGGGAAAGCAAACGTAGTAGCAGATGCCTTGAGTAGAAAATCCTTGTATGCTTTGAGGGCCTTGAGTACGAGCTTAGCGTTGTCTAATGATGGTGCTATATTGGCCGAGTTGAGGGTTAGACCGCTATTTATTCAGCGAACCTGTGAAGCTCAAAACAATGATAATGAGATTCAAGCTAAGAAAGCTAAGTACGAATCAGGAAATGATTCTGACTTTCGGGTGAGTTCATATGGTTGTTTGATGTTTCACGATAGGACTTGTGTACCTAAAGATGATGAGTTGATCCGGGAAATTTTACATGAGGCACATAGTGGCCACTTGTCAGTATATCCCGGTAGCACAAAAATGTACAATGATTTGAAGAAATTTTATTGGTGGCCAGGTATGAAAAGAGACATCTCTGAGTTCGTGACAAGATGTTTGATTTGTTAGCAAGTGAAAGCCGAGCATCAAGTACCATCGGGATTGCTTCAGTCGGTGATGGTTCCTAAGTGGAAGTGGGATCGAATCACCATAGATTTTGTGACGGGGTTGCCTATGACTCCGAAAAAGAAAGAGTTGTGTGTGTTATTGTTGATAGACTAACAAAGTCAACTCACTTTATACTGGTGCGTGTTGATTATACCCTTGATAAGTTGGCTGAGTTGTTTATTGCTGAAGTGGTGAGATTACATGGAGTGTCTGTATCTATTATCTCAGATAGAGATCTGAGATTTACTTCGAGGTTTTGGAAGAAGCTGCAGGAAGCCTTAGGTACAAGGTTGAATTTTAGTACCCCATTCCATCCTCAAACCGACGGCCAATCTGAAAGAGTGATTCAAGTTCTTGAGGAAATGTTAATATGCTGTGTGTTGGAGTTCGGAGGTATATGGGAAAAATATCTACCTCTGGTTGAGTTTGCCTAAAACAACAGTTACCAATCGAGTATACAAATGGCACCATATGAAGTCTTGTATGGTCGTAAGTGTCGGACTCCTTTCTGTTGGATCGAGTTTAGTGATAAGCAAATTTATGGGGCCGACCTAGTTAAAGAGACCGAGGAGAAAGTGAAAGTTCCGTGATAGTCTCAAAGCTGCTTCGAACCGAAAAAAGTCGTATTCAGATTTAAAAAGGAAATAAATTGAGTTTCAAGTGGGTGACAAAATAGTTTTGAAAGTATCCCCATAGAAGAAAATATTGGGATTTGGAAGGAAGGGAAAATTGAGTCCACGATTCATAGGGCCGTATAAGATTACTGAAAGGATTGGACCCGTGGCATATCGGTTTGCCTTACTGGTAGAATTAGAGAGAATACACAATGTGTTTCATGTGTTGATGTTGCAGAATACACAAATTAACGCATTTTGCACCGAGGTAAGTTTATGTGTAAATGATGCATCTTAAATACACACGTTGTTGTTAATTGGAGTATTGTGTGATTGAGGTCACTCATGTTTTTAATGAATTGGACTTCGTAGGATATGAATGTGGAAATAGATACGTAACTGTAGAATATTATCCGTAATAAATAACAATGGGCTGTGTGCGATACCATCGTTTATGTTATCAATTGGTGGGCTATGTGCGATACCACCGTAAATATTCTTGTTGGTGGGCTATGTGGGTTACCACCCTGTTTAATACAAATGGTGGGCTAAGTGCGAAACCACCGACTTGATATTTCTAAGAGTGACTTATCGTGAAATTGTGTTGTATTGTTATATGTGGTCTTGTGCTGATAAATACAGGGATGTATGTTAAATAATAAGAGCATTTGGTTGTGATATGGTTGGAATGTGGTAAGAAAGAATGAGTAAGCATTATCTTGGATTGTTGGATGCTTTTATTTATTGTGAAATGCTATTTATTAATTAACACATGTTATGATGTTTACTATTTATATGTAAGCTTACTAAGCTTTAAAGCTTACTCCTTTTCTTTTTCCCTTGTTTTATGGAGTCAAGAGCTGGGCCGGGATACGAAGATAATAGAAATATCACCCACGCTATCAACTCATCTTGTTATATTTTGAATTAGCATTTTGAGTATGGCATGCATAGGGGCTAGACTAGGTGAAATGTTTGTTATTTTGGCCAAGTGTGTATTGGCTCCTTATAGATGAATTCTTTTGTATATGGCCATAGTTAATGGCTCATTACTATTAATCAATGAAAAGATGAGGTTATTCATGATTGTGTAGGGTATATGGTTGGGTTGTTTGGTTATGAATATGTATGCAAGGTTTGATGGTAGAAGAGGAATTAAACTTCAGTGAATTAGGGTGATGAAAGAGCTTGGCAAATAGCCTTGTTCCTATCCACACGGGTAGACACACGAGCGTGTGTCTAGGCTGTGTGTGACGTATGGTCAGTCTTATGGGTGTGTGACCAAGCCGTGTGTCCCATGGATGTTAGTTTTACAAGTTAGTAAGCTTTGTAGTAAACACACGGGTAAAGACACAGCTGTGTGTCTCAGACATGTGGGAGACACGGCAACAGACATGGGCGTGTGCCCAAGCCGTGTGAAGTCTGCACCTTGAAATTGGAATTTAATTCGACACACGATCTAAGGACACGGGCATGTGCCTTGGCCGTGTGACCATAGTGAGATGATGACGTCATAAACAGAATGCCAATGTTTTGGCACACGGGCTGAGACACGGGCGTGTCGAGGCCATGTGATGGACACGGGCGGGTGTCCGGCCGTGTGAAATAAGTCAGAATCGACCACGGGTGAGGGACATAGGCTTGTGTGACCACACAACCTGCCTACGCGGGCGTGTCCCATTTCACACGGACATGTAAAAGTTTTTGATTTATTTCCGAAACCTTTCGGAAGTACGTTTAGGGCCCTATAGGCCCATTATAAGGATGTTAGATATGACAATGGAAAAGTTTTAATTTGGAATAGATTTTGATAACCCAAGGTTGTATGACCATGTGAGTTAAGTACGGTAACGCCTCGTACCATGCTCCGGCATAGAATACGGGTAAGAGGTGTTACACTTGTATCCTAATCTACTCCTAAGGTTCAACCGGGATTTCTCTCTTGCCAAAAATTTGTCGAATACGCTCGTATAATCAATCATACAGTTCATGCAATATCAAAACATTAAAATACAAATATAACATTGTATTATTAACATACGAACAGTAAAAATGGACCTAATCGTCAAACACTTTGCTTTTCCTCTGATCTAGGTCCAAACTTCGTTTTTCTTAATCTATGATAGAAAATTTAACTCCTTTAATACTCACATTATTGAATTCAGTCCAAATATCACATTACGACAAAATTATATTTTTGCCCCTAACTTTTCAACATTTTATACTTTAGTCCCTAGGCTCGTAAAATGAAATATAGTCAATTTCTTCAAAACCCAAGCCTAGCCGAACCATTTGCCTACTCATAATAGGCCACATTTTTCATTAAATCACACTTCTACATATTTTATAATGTTTACAAATAGGTCATTTTTGACATTTTCATCAAAATCACTTAGTAAAAGTTGTTTATCCAACTTCAAATTTGCATAATTTACCATTAAACATCCAAATACACCCACGTATAACATGGATCGAACCTTAGACCTTGATCATATCTTAAATTAGTGGTAGAAATAGATAAATCGGGTTACAACGACTTCAAAAATGTAAAGAGCATTAAAAACGGGGCAAGAACGGACTTACAATCGAGCTTGGAAGATGAAAAAACCCTAGCTATGTCTTCCTTAGTGAATTTCGGCTAGTGAATTTCGGCCATGGGGGAAGAAGATGGACAAGATTTTGGGTTTATTTTGCTTATTAATTCATTTAATTACCAAATGACCAAAATGCCCTTTCTTTAAAACACCCAAATTTCACCTAGATCATGTCCATTTTTGTTCACCAACTTAACCAATGGCCTTATTACCATCTAAGGACCTCTAATTTAAGATCTCATAGAAATTGATCACTTTTAACATATAGAATTCAAGTTTTTCACTTTTTGCAAATTAGTCCCTTTAACTAAATTGAGTGCCCAAACGTCAAAATTTTTGAACGAAATTTTCACGAAATCATTCCATAAAATTGTAGGCCATAAAAATATAATAAAAATAAATTTTAATGTGTCAAATTTCTGGTCCCAAAACCACTGCTCTGACTATACCCAAAATCAGGCTGCTACACCTTCGTGCTGAATAACGGTAAGCTCACGCGAGCTGAGTATCGGTAAGCTCATATGGCTAAAATCGGTAACCCTAATGATATGTCATTTGTATCTACGAATTCCTAAGGTTTAAACGGAGCTCGATAGTCTTTGTAAGTCATTGAATATTCGATCAGTATTCATTCATGGCAATTACACAATTTACAAACATATCATTCAATTTAAAACATATAAGTATACAATTTAATTACACGAACTTACCTCAACGAGTCTACGTAGATACGAAGGTGTCTAATCTGAAATTTTCTCTTTACCTTGATCTAACTCCGTACGAGGTCTAACTAGATATATATGGATAAGTTTAACCCAATTCAATAAATTTCACATTTAATTTAGTCCTAGATGTAATTTTGGATAAATTACCATTTTACCCCTGTACTTTTAATTCTTTGCAATTTTGTCCCTAGGCTCGGAAAATGAAATTCATTCAATTTTATCCCTACTCAAGCCTAGGCGAATTATAAACATATTTATAGCAGCCCATATATTTTACAAATTCACACTTTTACCACACAATTTGTCACATTTTTCAATTTAATCCCTAATTGATAATTTCATCAAAAATTCCTTTACAAAAGTTGTTTATCTAACAACAACCATTCATTTTCTACCATTAAACTTCAAAACCCTAACATACTCATGAATGGAAAAACTCAAATACTTTAACAATTTTACAAATAGTCCCCGGGCTAGCTAAATTAAGCTACAACGATCCCGGAAACATAAAAATCATTAAAAACGAGACAAAAATGCATACCTATTTGAAGGACCAATTACAATGGCCAAATGAAGCTTCCATGGTTTCTCCCTTTTTACTTTGTTAATCAGTTGAAGAAACAAAAATAAAGATGAATGTTTTATTTTGTTTCTTTAATTATTAACATTTATTAATTATTTATTTGTTTAACCTTTATAATTAATTCAAATTACAAAATTGCCAAGTAATTATCATCCACTAACATATTAATGGGCAATTTACCCTATAAGGACCTGTACTTTAAAGTTCCATAGCTATTTAATACCTTTAGCTATTAGAACTCAACTTTTACGCTTTATGCGATTTAGTCTTTTTTATCAAATTGAACATGTAAACGATAAAATTCTTAACAAATTTTTTATATAGTAATATTATCATGCTGTAGATAATAAAATAATAATAAAATAAATTTTCTGACTTCAGATTTGTGGTCCTAAAACCACTATTCCGATTTCACTGAAAACGGGTTGTTACATAATATATCTAATACAACCAAAATTACTTGTATCTACGTATTTACAATATTTGGTACCTAGTTTCAAGTGAAGTTTGAGGAATTCTATAGTACATTTCTAGATGCCACTCACTGTTTGTAACATTAAAAATATTCTAATATTACTATCAACATTTTGGGATCCTACAGGGTTACACCTTATGGTTAAAATGATTGAAATATGTAAAAAGATGGGGTTCGAATTATATTAATTATAAAAATATTCTTATAATTAATATAATTCAATAAAGTTAAATATTAAACACAATATATGTGCATACTTGATGCACACACATAGATAATTCAATTTAACTAGTGTTAAATGGGCTTCACGTAATCTTAAATTGGGTAAATCCTAACTGTACACCCCTAACCCGAGTCCGTCGCCGGACTAGGCTTAAAGGTATTACTGGTCAGATTGGAAACTTTTACTGACATTACAAACAGTCATTCATCAATCGCAATCATAATGTCCCTTAAATAGGTCAACGAGACCTTAATCATGCTTTAGAGTAAGGCAGGGACTAGGCCGAACACATACGAAAATTCTCAGAAATTTAAAACTTTTCTAAGTTATGTGGGACACACGCCTGTGTGGACAGGCCGTGTGTCTTCCACGGGCACCCGATACACCCGTGTCTCCTCCCCGTGTTGAATCTGACTTTACTCCACGGCCACCGAGCACGCCCATGTACCTTGGCCGTGGTCGATTCTGACTAAACCACACGGTTACCAGGCACGTCCGTGTACCAAGGTCGTGTACCATTAATCAGCTACTGACTTAACCCCACGGTCACTAAGCACGCGCAGTGTTACAACAAGTGTGGCAAAATAGGCCATTTACAAGACCAAAATGCCACCCACTATAGGGTCTTACCTACAAGCAAATTACCAAATTGATTTATGCACAATTTAGACACCAAAAAAACATGTCAAGACTACCAATCAATCTCTACAATCAAATCCAACCCCATCCATGACAAATTTCAAGACTAAAACTCATGTAATCACAAGCATAATTCATGCATACTTACCTTTCATGAGCTCATTCTTTTGTCAAACATATATGCTTAATATTTTGTCCATATACTATCAAACCATACCAAAACATGCACCATTTATCATATATATCAATGCATATTCTCAACACAAAACTAGCCAAATCACATGACAAGTTCAACTCTCCACTTATACAAATACTAGCCTATACATGCCATATCTAGCTATATACATTTCCAAAATATACCAAAACAAGTTGAGTAGTGTGATGACAATCCTCGACGGTCCCCGAGCCTTTGGTAGCTTTGACGATCTATAAGACAAAGAAAACGCGCACAGTTTAAGCTTTTCAAAAGCTTAGTAAGCCATATACAAATAAACGTAACTTAAAATGTACATAGCATATTTATACAATAACAATAATGGTTCTCATAGCATATACATTTCACATAGAGTATGGCTCAATTGTTTAGCCATAATTTATCACATACTTCAACTAATTACCACATATGCACATAGTTCATTTAAGCATAATTTAACATATCATCTCATCATTCCATTGCACATATTCATTTTAGTAAGTTCATATAGATACTTACCTCTCATACACACCTTGAGTACTTATTAAACGTACCTGAAACAGATTTATAATCCACATAACCTTTCGTATCACAGACTTACCCGTCGAACCGTTCGGAATCTAATAGGATGCTCAGAAAACTTGGAATAGTCATACAATGCCAACGTCCTAGACGAGGTCTTACATGTACTCAGATATCGTTGCCACTGTCCCAGACAGAGTCTTACACGAATCAATAAGATGCCAATGTCCCAGACATGGTCTTACACGTAAATCTCGTATCGATGCCAACGTCCTAGACGTGGTCTTCCACGTAAATCTAGTATCGATGCCAACGTCCCAGGCGTGGTCTTACATGAAATTTCGAATCAATGCCAACGTCACAGACGTGGTCTTACATGATATATCAGAACAGATAACTATGTCATGACATAGCTAATCCTATCTATTCCTAGGTTCGTACGGGACTCCTCGAACATTGTCACTAAGTCGATCTTATCTCGGAATTCATGTATACAACATCATAAGCATTCATCCTTAACATTAATCATATGAACATACATAATTCAATACAAATACGTTTATTTGTATATTGACTTACCTTGAATTCGATTTAACGGAAATGGAAACGACTACTCGGTTACTCATGCTTTCGAGGGTCTAAGTCCATTTTCCTCGGTTCTTGATCTAAACATATTCAAATTTAACCCTTTTATTTACCAACATATTCATTTCAATCCAAAATCACACATTTAGGGCTATTTGCAACTTAACCCTCACATTTGCACATTTTATCAATTTAGTCCATTTTTCTTAAAACATCAAATACACAAAATCATCACATACTCATGTTTAGCCGAATGCTTATATATATCATACAAGCCCATATTTTCCATCACCTTTGCAATTTAGTCCTTCAAATTGCTATTTTCTTAATTTAGCCCTAATTAGCTAAATTCATCAAAATTTCAAGAACAAAATATGTTTACCTAACACATATCTTTCATTTAACAACTAACCTCATCATAAAGCTCATCAATTCATCTATGGCATAACTCACAAATATTATCAATTCTTCAAATTACAACATGGGCTTGATAGTAGACTAAGAAACAATCTCAAAAACATAAAAATCATCAAAATCTAAAGCCAAAACATACCTAAATTTGAGCTTGAAGCCGAAACCCTTGAAGCTTTTGTTCTTTCTTTTTCTTTCAATATAATCCGTGGAAGAATGGATGAATAAATGTCCATTTTCATGCTTTATTTTTTATTTTAACATAATTTAATACATAAAAGACATATTTACCCATTAATCAAACATATAAAACATATTGATACAAGGTCATTTATGACCTTTGCCGTCCACTTACTAAAATAAAGGCTAAATTACCACATAAAGCCTTCACCTATTAAAAGCCATCACAAATAGATACTTTTCATAAAGTACACACATTTTACATTCAGTGCAATTTAATCCTTTTATCAAATTAAACATACAGACGGACAAATTAACTTACGAAAATTTTAACACATGCTTAGTCACATATCAACGGTACAGAAAATAATGTTAAAATATTATTTTAACTCAGATTTGTGGTCCCGAAACCACTGTTCCGACTAAGGTATAAACCGGATTGTTACAATTCTCCCCCTTAGGGATTTTTGTCCTCGAAAATTTTACTGTTAAACAGATTCGGATATTACTATCTCATTGAATCTTCAGGCTCCCACGTAGCCTCTTCTATTCCGTGTCGATGCCACAAGACTTTAACTAACAGAATTCTTTTATTTCTCAATTCTTCTACTTCACGAGCTAAGATACGAATCGGTTCTTCTTCATAAGTCATATCAGATCGGATTTCAATTTTTAATGGAGCAACTACATGTGACGGATCAGATCAATATCTTCGGAGCATCGATACATGAAATACATTGTGAATCATTTCTAGCTCAGAGGGCAACAACAATCTATATGCAACTGGCCTAACTTGGTCAATAATTTCATACGACCCGATGAACCTAGAACTTAATTTGCCTTTACGTCCGAATCGGAGTATTTTCTTCTATGTAGATACTTTTAGAAATACTTTGTCACTGATCTCAAATTCAATCTCCTTTCGTTTCAAATCCGCATAAGACTTCTGACAATCAGATGCTGTTTTCAGACTATCTCGGATCACTTTCACTTTCTGTTCAGTGTCTTTTATCAAATCAACCCCGTATAGCTTATTTTCACTAAGCTCAATCCAATACAGAGGTGTGCAACATTTACAGCCGTACAAAGCTTTATATGGTGCCATTTTGATACTCGATTGGAAACTGTTGTTATAAGCAAATTCAATTAATGGTAGATACTGTTCCCACGTACCATTAAACTCAAGAATGCAACATCTTAACATATCCTCGAGAATCTGAATGATCCGATTGGATTGACCATCCGTTCGCGGATGAAAAGCTGTACTGGAATGCAATTTCGTGCCTAAAGCTTCTTGTAATTTCTTCCAGAATCGTGATGTAAACCTCAGATCTCTGTCTGACACAATGGATTGTGGCACCCCATGCAATCTCACAATCTCAGAAATGTAAAGCTTGGCTAATCTATCAACTGAATAGTCAGATCGTACTGGAATAAAATAGGCAGATTTCATTAACCTATCAACCACAACCCAAAGCGCATCTTTCTTTCTTGGAGTCAGAGGCAATCCATAAACAAAGTCCATCATTACTCTATCCCATTTCCACTTGGGAATCGGAATCGGTTGTAACAACCCAGACGGAACCTGATGTTCAGCTTTGACTTGCTGACAAACTAAACATTTTGACATAAAATTGGATATGTCTCGTTTCATTCTAGACCACCAATAATGTTGTTTAAAATCATGATACATCTTTGTACTTCCCAGATGAACAGATAAACAACTGTTATGAGCTTCACTCAGAATCAACTATAATAACTCGAAATTTCTCGGAACACAGATACGATCTCGAAATCTCAAGCAATCATCAACGACTTTAAATTCAGAATCAGAATTCAAATCACACTGAGCTCGTTTTGCTAACAATTCATTATCAAATTTCTGAGCATCGCATATTTGTTGTAAAAATAACGGTTTTGCTTTCAATTCAGCTACCACTGCACTACCATCATACGGATCTAATTGAGCATTCAAGGCATATAATGCAAACAATGACTTTCGACTCAATGCATCGACAACTACATTAGCTTTACCCGGATGATAATATATTACAAGTTCGTAGTCTTTCAACAACTCAAGCCATCTTCTTTGACGCAGATTCAAATATTTCTGAGTCATCAGATATTTCAAACTTTTATGATCTGAAAACACGTGACATTTCTCGCCGAATAGATAATGTCACCTAATCTTTAATGCAAACACAATCGTAGCTAACTCGAGATCGTGTGTCGAATAGTTCTTCTCATGAGGCTTCAATTGTCTCGAGGCATAAGCTATTACTTTGCCTTCTTGCATCAAAACACATCTCAGACCATTTAACAAAGCATCACTATATATTACAAACTCTTTTCCTGATTCTGGTTGTACTAACATTGGAGCTTCAGTTAACAGAGTTTTTAATTGATCAAAGCTTTTTTGACACTTATTGGACCATTCAAATCTCACATCTTTCTGAAATAATCTAGTCAACAGAGTAGCTAACGTCGAAAGGCTTTTTACAAATCAGCGGTAATAACTAGCAAGTCCTAGAAAACTACGAACTTCAGACATATTCTTTGGAGGTTTCCAATCCAGAATAGTAGAAATCTTACTTAGATCAACTCGTATTCCAGAGGCCGATACAATATGTCCCAGAAAACTGACTTCACACAACCAGAATTCACATTTGCTGAATTTTGCATACAATTGCTTTTCTCGCAGAGTTTGCAACACGATTCTCAGATGTTCAGCATGTTCAGTTTTATTCCGTGAATAAACCAAAATGTCTTCTATGAATGCAACAATAAATCAATCTAGGTACAGTCTAAAAATACTATTCATCAGATCCATAAAGACAGCAGGAGCATTTGTTAATCCAAAAGGCATAACTAAAAACTCATGATGCCCGTACCTCGTTCTGAAAGTAGTTTTTGGAATGTCTGAATCTTTCACTCTCAATTGATAGTATCCCGATCTCAGATCAATCTTAGAAAATACGGTAGCTCCTTTTAACTGATCAAACAAATCATCAATCCTGGGCAACGGATATTTGTTCTTTATGGTCACTTTGTTCAACTGACGGTAGTCAATGCACATTCTCATCGTGCCATCTTTCTTTTTCACAAACAGAACTGGAGAACCCCACAGTAAAAAACTCGGTCTGGCGAAACCTCTGTTAGTTAACTCTTGCAGCTGAGACTTTAACTCTTTCAACTCTATTGGTGCCATTCTATACAGAGCTATCGAAATAGGTGTCGTACCAGGAAACAAATCAATACCAAATTCAATTTCACGTATCGGAGGTAATCCCGTCAATTCTTCAGGGAATACATCAGAAAACTCACAAACAACTGGCACTAATTCAACTTTCTTTTCAGATACTTTCGAATCAACCACATAAGTAAAATAAGCGTCGTAGCCCTTTTTCATATAACTCTAAGCTTTCAACACAGATATCACTGCAAACAATCCATTCAATTCACTAGACTCAATCCGAACTATTTCATCATTCTGACCTTTCAAATCAATGATCTTTCTTTTGCAATTCACAATCACATCATGCAATGTCAACCAGTCCATACCCAGAATTATATCAAACTCATCAAACTGTAGTAGCATCAGATCAGCAGGGAAACATATATCTTGAAACATTAACAGGCAAATCTTACATATTTTTTCAACCAAAACACTTTTACCTAAGGGGTTCGATACCTTTATAACAAACTCAGTAGACTCTACAAGCAAAGTCTTACTGATTACCAAGTTCATGCATATATTTGAATGTGTAGAACCAGGGTCTATCAATGCAATCACAAAAGTATCATAAAGTGTAAATGTACCCGTTATAACATCTGAAGATGAAGCTTCCTCACGGGCTCGGATAGCATATGCTTTGCCCGGCGCTCTAGCTTCGGATCTCGCAACAATATCTCTCATAATTCTCTGACTACCACTAGCATTTCTTGCATTTTTCGAAAGTCTACCTCTCATTGGAGCATTATCAGATCTCAGAATTTGAATATTCTCTGGCTCAACTAACTCTGGGCAATCTCAAATGAAATGATCTAATGATCCACATATGAAGCAAGCCCGGTCATTCAATCTACAACTTCCCGGATGCCTTTTTCCATAATGCTTACACTCGGATCTTTCAGAACGGACATTTCCAACACTTGCTATTGAAGTTGCTGGGGTTTTGGAGCTAATTTGTGATCTAGCTCGATCTCTATTTGATTGTCCCACATTAGCCTTTGGACAGCTATGCTCATCTCGAAATTTCTTCGAAACAGGATGAAATGATCTACTCTAAAATCTCTTTCTCACATCTCTAGCTTCAGACTCAGCTTTCTTTTTATCTTTCCCGAGTGCCTTAGCTTTGCATGCTCGATCAACAAGTACAACGACCTCTTTTATTTCTAAGATCTCGACTAACAAACGGATATCTTTATTAAGGCCATCTTCGAATCTTTTACACATTATTGCCTCAATAGATATACATTCACGAGCATATTGACTCAGTCTGACAAACTCTTGTTTATATTCCGTAACAAACATACGACCCTGTTTCAAGTCCAAAAATTCCTTCCGTTTCTGATCGATGAACCTCTCACTGATATATTTCTTCTAGAACTTAATCTGAAAGAAGTCCCATGTCACTCGTTCTTTCAGAACAACAGAAATCAGAGTCTTCCACTATTGATAAGCTGCATCTCGAAGCAGTGAAATAACACATTTAATACTTTCTTCCAAAGTCAAGGACATCTCATCGAATACCTAGATCGTGCTTTCTAACTAGAACTCGGCCATCTCGGCATCATCATCACTAGTAGCTCTGAACTCTTCAGCCCCATACTTATGGATTTTGTCAACCGGATGCTTGTTCAACAAATTCAGATTCATAGTCGGAGGCATAACAGATGTCTGAGGGTGATTAGGCGAGGGCAGAGGTTACGTAACAGTCGGGTTATTTCTAACAAATTGAGTGAACCATTCACTCATCATTTGCAAGAAAGCTTGTTTAGCTTCTCCCTCTTGATCGCTCGTAGCTAGTCTCGAATTAGAGGGTGTTGTCCCTTGCGCTGGAGCAGGCGCATAACTTCCTACATCGTCAGCTACGGCTCTTTCAGGATCCATTACTATACAAAAATCACATTTTATACGTCAGGATTCATCACACTATCCCAGTTAAAATATATGGCATGTATAGCTAGACTCTGACACGCTACGTTAGTACGAGAATCGACTAAATCGTGGCTCTGATACCAACCAAATGTAACACCCTTAACCCAAGTCCATCGCCGAACTAGGGTTAAAGGTATTACCGAACAGATCAGAAACTTTTACTGACATTACAAACAATAAGTTTTACTAACATTACAAACAATCATTCACCAATCGCAATCATAATGTCCCTTAAATAGGTCAACGAGACCTTAATCATGCTTTAGAGTAAGGCTGGGACTAGGCCGAACACTTACGAAAATTCTCAGAAATTTAAAACTTTTCTAAGTTATGCGGGACACACGCCCGTGTGGATAGGCCGTGTGTCTTCCACGGGCACCCGATACACCCGTGTCTCCTTCCCGTGGTTGAATCTGACTTTACTCCACGGCCACCAAGCACGCCCGTGTACCTTGGCCGTGGTCGATTCTGACTAAACCACACGGTTACTAGGCACGTCCGTGTACCAAAGTCGTGTACCCTTAATCAGCTACTGACTTAACCCCACGGTCACTAAGCACGCCCGTGTGCCACAACCGTGTGGCAAAATAGGCCATTTACAAGACCAAAATGCCACCCACTATAGGGTCTTACCTACAAGCAAATTACCAAATTGATTTATGCACAATTTAGACACCAAAAAAACATGTCAAGACTACCAATCAATCTCTACAATCAAATCCAACCCCATCCATGACAAATTTCAAGACTAAAACTCATGTAATCACAAGCATAATTCATGCATACTTACCTTTCATGAGCTCATTCTTTTGTCAAACATATATGCTAAATATTTTGTCCATATTCTATCAAACCTTACCAAAACATGCACCATTTATCATATACATCAATGCATATTCTCAACACAAAACTAGCCAAATCACATGACAAGTTCAACTCTCCACTTATACAAATACTAGCCTATACATGCCATATCTAGCTATATACATTTCCAAAATGTACCAAAACAAGTTGAGTAGTGTGATGACAATCCTCGACGGTGCCCGAGCCTTTAGTAGCTTTGACGATCTATAAGACAAAGAACACTCACACAAAGTAAGCTTTCCAAAAGCTTAGTAATCCATATACAAATAAACTAAACTTAAAATGTATATAGCATATTTATACAATAACAATAATGGTTCTCATAGCATATACATTTCACATAGAGTTTGGCTCAATTGTTTAGCCATAATTTATCACATACTTCAACTCATTACCACATATGCACATAGTTCATTTAAGCATAATTTCACATATCATCTTATCATTCCATTGCACATATTCATTTTAGTAAGTTCATATAGATACTTACCTCTCATACACACCTTGAGTACTTATTAAATGTACCTGAAACAGATTTATAATCCACATAACCTTTCGTATCACAGACTTACCCGTTGAACCGTTCGGAATCTAATAGGATGCTTAGAAAACTTGGAATATTCGTACAATGCTAACGTCCCAGACGAGGTCTTACATGTACTTAGATATCGTTGCCACTGTCCCAGACAGGGTCTTACACGAATCAATACGATGCCAATGTCCCAGACATGGTCTTACACGTAAATCTCGTATCGATGCCAACGTCCCAGACGTGGTCTTACACAAAATTTTGAATCAATGCCAGCGTCCCAAACGTGGTCTTACATGATATATCAGAGCAGATACCTATGTCATGACATAGCTAATCCTATATATTCCTAGGTTCGTATGGGACTTCTCGGACATTGTCATTAAGTCGATCTTATCTCGGAATTCATGTATACAACATCATAAGCATTCATCCTTAACATTAGTCATATGAACATACATAATTCAACACAAATATGTTTATTTGTATATTGACTTACTTGAATTCGATTTAACGGAAATGGAAACGGCTACTCGGTTACTCACGCTTTCCCGCGGTCTAAGTCTATTTTCCTCGATTCTTGATCTAAACATATTCAAATTTAACCCTTTTATTTACAGACATATTCATATCAATCCAAAATCACACATTTAGGGTTATTTGCAACTTAACCCTCACATTTGCATATTTTATCAATTTAGTCCATTTTTCTCAAAACATCCAATACACAAAATCATCGCATACTCATGTTTAGCCGAATGCTTATGTATATCATACAAGCCCATATTTTCCATCACCTTTGCAATTTAGTCCTTCAAATTGCTATTTTCTCAATTTAGCCCTAATTCGCTAAATTCATCAAAATTTCAAGAACAAAATATGTTTATCTAACACATATCTTTCATTTAACAACTAAAATCATCATAAAGCTCATCAGTTCATCTATGGCACAACTCACAAATATCATCAATTCTTCAAATTACAACATGGGCTTGATAGTAAACTAAGCAACAATATCAAAAACATCAAAATCATCAAAATCTAAAGCCAAAACATACCTAAATTTGAGCTTGAAATGGCTAAAACCCTTGAAGCTTTTGTTCTTTCTTTTTCTTTCAATATAATCGGTGGAAGAATGGATGAATAAATGTCCATTTTCATGCTTTATTTTTTATTTTAACATAATTTAATACATAAAAGACATATTTACACATTAACCAAACATATAAAACATATTGATACAAGGTCATTTATGACCTTTGTCGTCCACTTACTAAAATAAAGGCTAAATTACCACATAAAGCCTTCACCTATTAAAAGCCATCATAAATAGATACTTTTCATAAAGCATACACATTTTACATTCAGTGCAATTTAATCCTTTTATCAAATTAAACATACAGACGAACAAATTAACTTACGAAAATTTTAACACATGCTTAGTCACATATCAACGGCACAGAAAATAATGTTAAAATTTTATTCTAACTCGAATTTGTGGTCCCGAAACCACTGTTCTGACTAGGGTATAAACCGAACTGTTACACTAGTACCAAAATTTCTAATTAGATAATTAGTGATTTTTGGTTAAGGATTATTTTAAGAGAGTTTAAAATATTGATTTTTTTTAGAAAGAATATAATTTTATGACAATCCTTTAATAATTGTTATGTGTGATTGTGTGCACTCAAATCGTATTTTTGAATAAAAGGAAATTATGTTAATATTTAATCCTTACATTCAAAATGTTTTGAATAAAAATGGAAAGGATACTAATCCTTAATTCCACCCCTTTACTTACCTGAATAGACACATTGCTAGCACTATGTTATTCAGTTTTGAGCAAAACTCTCCAAAAATGTTTTGAGATAATCTCTGATCGTGGTTGTTGGGCGGATCATGTAATGGTGGGGATTTTTTTATTGTGGCTAAGGCTTGCAACATCAACAAAGTTTTTCAGCCCCATACCAATGTTGTTTTTCAAGTTGTTTAAGGTATATTTTCACCTTTTTCAATCTTGGTTCGTTCCTCGTATATGGATCTATAGGTTGTTATAACTCCTCATACCCGACCCAATCATCGAGTCCGAACTACGAGATACGAAATTCGATTTCAAAGCAAATACAAACAATTGCAAACAAATTTCATTACCAAACAGATATATTTCATATCATATGACATACTTCATTTCAATTCCCATATTACATACCACAATTCAAGTATTTCATGTCATTTTCCATTTTATTCATTTTAGTACTCTATCTCGATAATCTATACCAAAACTTAATGAAACATTTCATATCATCAAGTCATACTCACCTTGTAATATCCTGAAATTGGGCTTGTGCATTTTTGCTTAATTATATGAAATAGCATGCCTTGTGTGTTATAATGTGTTTTATGAATTTTGGTGAACCCTAGAGTGTAGTAAATGCCGTAGAAATTATTCGATTTTAAAGTTTTAAAAGAGGAAGCTAAGCAGGGTGGCCTTAAGAGAATTAGTAGGGAGAATATGACACACAAACGGGCTTGGAAAAGTGGCTTAGAGGCGCCACTTAAGGCCTCTGGAAATGACGCCACAATGAGTGTCAGAGGGGCTTGTGTTCGAGTCGCTAGGGAAGCAAATGGAGTTTTTATTTTGCTGCAGGAGTGAGCAGTAGTGGACGGCACCAAGGTACTTAAGGAAGAGTTTAATTCTCTCTAAAATTCAGCTAGATAAGAGGGATAATTGTTGGATTAATTTGATTAATTTTTAAATGAGGTGATAAAGAGGAAAACTAGGGATATGGTAGTGTTGGCCGAATAGGGGACTCTAGGCTTAGTAATTTCGGCAGGAAGGGGAAAACAAGGCCATTATTCTTGTCTCTTTGAAGCCTCTGCCAAATTCTCTTTGCAACTATTCTATTTTTCTTTCAATTCTCTCAATTCCTTCTTTCTTTTCCCCTCTAGCCGATTCATATTTGAGCCTCCCTAATATTCCTTTCTCATCTCTTCCTCATCATCACTACTGTTAAGGGAGAAGCCGAATCTCCCTAGTGTTCTGCAAAATCGAAATCTCTGTGGCTAAGCTAGAGTGCCGTCAACTACAACATTAAGGGTAAGATCCATTGTTATTTGATCTCCAATCTTTTTCTTTCTTTTAGCCGAAAGTTAAGGACTAATCCCATTAATTTTTGTGTTGCCGAAATTTGGAAGGATCTTTCAGGATTTCTAGTATAGCCGACTTCTAAGTGAGGTCTTCGGGATTTGAAGATTCAAGGTAAGTCATGTGTATATTCGGTCAAGGGCCATCTATTGAGATTAAATGTTAAAATTTAATCTAACATAGTACCTGTAGGGATTTCGACAGTACCAAGAGTAACTAGTGATTTGGGTTTTGGATTCATAAGGTAAGTGAAGGTACATATTCGGCCATATTGGTTACTATGTTAGCCGAATCTAACTATGGATATTCAGGGACGATCGGCGAGTGGTATACAAGGATTTGGGATTTTTAATCGCAAGGTAAGCACTTATGTACAATCGGCCAAGGCCCTATTTTAGTGTTTAGATCTATTTCTTACATGTTCAAAAGCGAAAACTAATCATTAAGTGATCTAGGGTGGGCCGATTGCAAGGAAGAGGTATCGTAGAATTTCGAGATTTGATTAGTAGTCAAATCGGCAGCAAGGTAAGAAGTGGGTTGCGTTAATCCTTCGGGATTTGGCTATTTAGCCGAATAGCTCTCTGCTAACATGTTTAGGGTGGCGAATGTAGGAACTAAGATCTAGAGCGATGAGATCGAGATTCTTGGGATTTCGAAGAAAAGCGTTAAGTGAACGTGTGTGTACCCCACACTATTTCTCGATAGATTTATGGTTATGCTTTCTTAAATATGTTAGTAAGAATGTGAAAAATATGGCTAAGGTACCATTCAATGGTACAAAGTACTCAGGTACGTTTTCCTACTCCTACTAGGATTATAATGAGATATGTCATGGCACATATGCGAAATTGTAAGAATGTGAAATAGGAATGTGACATATGCATATTTGTATGACATGGGGCATATGGGTTATATGAAAGGGGAAGTGAATGTGGTGGTTTTATACCACAATATCTCGAATGTGGTGACTTGGTCACATTATCGAATGTGGTGACTCATGTCACAAATATTTTATATCGGTGGCTATGCCACGAATTTTATAATAGGCGATGAGCACGTCGACTACAGCGACTGCCTTCGATGATGTGTAGCGGATGGAGGGTTGACTTAGTAGTCCCCACGGTGTGTTGGTACGGGTGATATGTAGCGGATGGTACCTAGGTTTGGGTTCGGGTTTGGGTTTCCATCACAACTTTTATCTGTTATATACTTGTATGATATGATATGACATGCCGAATTGTTGAGTTTTAGTGTTGGTTACACATTGAGTCTGTTTGACTCACCCCGTTGGGGGAATATTTTTTTTCAGGTGACACTCAGTGATGGACCGGGTCGGCAGGCGCTTAGTGGTGGCCATGCTTGTAACATCCTAAAATTGGGGTTATTTGTGTTTGCATTATTTTGCCTAAGTTTGGATTTCTAAGGTGTTGATTGTGGGGTAGTAAAGCTTAATTAAGGGCCTTGAGTAGACTCGGTTTAGTAGAAATTTTCATTTTTTTAACTTTAAAAGTAGGGAGCCTTAGCAAGAGGGGGTTATAAGAGTAAATGTGGATAATTTGTCACAAAAATGGCCTTGGAAAAGTGGAAAAAGGAGGGCCACTTAAGAGTTACTTGTGACACCACAAGGGGGTGAGGGAGAGCCTTGGTTCGAGTCACAAAATCCTCTCTTTTTGTTCTTTAAGTGGACGGCACAAGGGGGAGAGACTTTCTCTCTTTAAATTTTTTTTTTAAATCAAGGATAATATTAGTTTGAGATAATAGGATAATAGAAAAAAAGGGGGATATTATTCGGATTATTACTTGATTATTTTAGTATTCAAAAGTCTCTTTGAATATTTTCAAATGGGTGGACAAGAGGAATTTTAGGTGTTGAGCCGAATTTGAATTCCTTAAGCAAGGAAGAGTGGACGGCAAGGGGTACTAAGGAGTGCCAAATTTTCTTTTCATCTTTTGTTTCTTTTCTCTATTAGCCGAATTCTCCCAAAAAGTTTCCCATTTTTCTATTTTCTTTTCTCCACCCTCTCCAAAACCGAAACACTTTCCTGAAAACCTTTCTTTTCTTTTCCCAACTCCTTTAGCCGAAACTCTTGCCACTTTTTCTTTCTCTCCACTATTTTTCTTTCATAATAGCCGAATCTACCCACCTTTTCTTGTGCCGAAAATTCTTTCTTCTATGTTGAAGCTTCTTGGCCGAATATCATAAGTAGTATAGAACTTTTCGGGATTTCTTTTGTGTCGGGTTGGTGAAGGTAAGAAGAAGGCGAAACTTTTCTCTCTTAATCTTATATTTTTGTCGACTAGAGTGAAAGGAAGAGCCGAGATTTGGTGTTTGTAATGGCTAACTATTTCTCTTCTTTGGAACCGATTCCATTAGGTATCCCGGGATTTTGAAGTGCTCAATCCCAACTCCTATCCTCTAGTAATCGGCTTGGGTAAGTGGTGGTAAGAGGATTTCATTTAGTTTGTATTCGATTAAAAGCCGAAGGCTATTGTCATTGTTATGTGACCGATTATTTTGGAAAAGCAGATTCAAGTGTCGAGTGCCGTGGTTAGTAGCCAAAATGAGGAAAGGTAAGATTTCGGGTTCACAAGGAACCCCTTCTAATAATTTGATTTGGCCGAATAGGCCATAATACTAAGCCAAGTGTTGGCCGAATATAGGGACAAGTAGATCTAGGAAGGCCAACTCCTCTTTTCGAGATTTAGACTATTCAGTGGTGACAGGTGTGTACATACACATCTTATAACTTATTAACTATGCTAAATGTTGTGAATGCTAACTTGGATTTATGTAGCATTGGATTTAATACCATATTGGTATAAGTGGTGATTCAGGTAAGTACCTGTTAATATGAATTTGCTATTTGATGCTTTTGGGAAGCATGATGAATTGATACATGGAATATAAGCATGTGATGGCATAAAATATATATATGACTGATGTGGGCATGATGAGTGGAGGGGGCAGTGTTATTAGTGTCGACGGACACCAGTGTTTTGGTAACACACTGTGACTACGGTCACCAGAGGTTTGGTACCTCCAGAGGTTTGGCACCTCATAGCGACTCGTCCCTGTGGTTAACACCACCGTGGGTTGGCCCCACCTTTGAGATATGGGATAAATCGCGGTGATTTGGTATCACACGATGGGTTGGCCCCATCAACCGATTTGTGTCTACGGACACCAGAGGTTTGGCACCTCCAGTGATTTGGCATCACATCTGTGACTATACGTCACCAGTGGTTTGGCACCACCAGTGGTTTGGTACCACAACGGGGTAGAGAAAGGAGTTTGGTTGGCTAGGTTGGGTACATAACCTAATGCATGTTAATGGTTATAATTTGTGTATGAAATTGCTTCAAACCGGGGGAAGGGTTACATACTGAGTCTGGGTGACTCACCTTCTCCTTTTATATTTTTCAGGTGATACATAGACCGCGGATATGGAGCCGGAGGGACTCGAGGTGGCCATGCAGTGGATTTTAAACTTAATAGACTTTTGATTTGGTTTATTTGATTTTCCTGGATGTAATAAGGCCTCCTGATGTTTTATTATATTATTCCTCATATGTTGGATATTTTAATTTAAACTTTTTTTTTTCTAACATTGAATTGAATACACCTGTTTTCCCAAATTAAACCGAAAAATGTTTTTATCGTGCCATCGGGCACATTTGAAATTGGTATAATAACTTGACTTAAATAAATTTCCAAATTAAATCTAAGTCTGGTTTTAGCAAGGTCACTAAGATAAAAGGGTTTTCGACAACTTAAATTGATTCAAAGAGGGTTTTTCAACAAGGTTTTTCCCCTGTAACAAACCAGATTCGGCCATAGTGTTTGGGCCGGGTTTGGGTTGTTACAAAATTGGTATCAGAGCCCAGTTCAAAGCTCAGCTGTGGGGGCCCAAGGCCCAAAAATGTTTTGGTAGGCCTTTTGGATTGTTTTTGGGTTCTTAAGCAGCATGGCCCGAGTCTCCGGCATCGATCTGCCAAGGTAAGTACATCTGAACTTCTTTGTGAATTATTTTCTATAGAAGGGTAGGAAGCATGGAACGTAGATAGACTTATAGGAACTTGAACCCTAGGATTAGACTACTCGAACACACAAAACAAGTCATCAGACTTAAGGAACTAAACCAACCTATGACTTAGTCACTGAGATAGGGTGTGGTAACCCCTGTACGCATGTCTAGGAGTGGATCCGGAAGAGCCTGGTATTTAAGCAGTCCTCGTGACTCACCTCCTCTTCGCAGTATCCTACCAGTGCGTAGCTTCTCCAGTTCACCCTAACTCGAGAGGGTTGATGGTGTGGCAACCTCTATGCGCATGTCTAGAAAGGTTGGTGGGAGCTTGGTATTTAAGCGATCGCGTGACTCACCTCCTCTTCACTCGAATCTCGCTGCACAGTGCGTAGCTTTGGTTCACCCTGACCAAGAGGGCTTGGTCGTTGGCTTAACATAATGACTAAAACCCGGAAGGGAACTAGCCATGTTTTTGATAAGGAATTAAACAACAAAACCCTAATGTTTTCAAAACTTTTTGCAATGACTTTTTCAAATCTGAGAACATCGTTTTACAACGTTTTCCTCGAAAAACTTGAATTGCGAAAATTACCGAAATGACCCTGGTCTTTGAAAATCTTTACAAACACCACCACCTGAAAAAGAAAGCTTTCAAAAAGGAACCCTCCGAGTTTTACAACCTAAAATATCCCTGATTTATTAAAATTACAAAATTGCCCCTGATTGATCAAAATTACCAAAATATCCCTGGTTTCCAAAACGATGCCATATCTCTAAATTTTACAAATTTTTGAAACGCTCTCTAGTTTTGGGAAGTTCAAAGTGACATGTTTTATTAAAATTTTACAACTTTTATTACGAAAATACCCCTGTAGAAAAATGACGAAAATACCCCTGGGTTAGAAATGGGCAGAAATGTCCGAAGAGCGAATAGGTATGGAAAGTATTAGGGAATGGATGTACGTACTCCCTTGTGTGAACTAGGATAGAAGACTGAAACCTTGTTTGCTCGAAAGAATCCCTAATTAAACTCTATCCATGAAATTTCTTCGCGAATAAGAAAGTGGAACAAATTCTAACGCATAAAATTTTCTTAATCAGATTAAAAGCGCAGTAGATAGAATGAGTTCTAGAGGACGTGGGACAGTGGGCGCGGTAGGGGGTAGGATGATGGTGTCCGAACCCGTCAAGTCGGGTCAAGGTTACAAAACGCAGTACCACCGCCACCACCACCTCTAGCTTTTGAAAGGCGAGGAGCGGGATCGGAGGAGGAGAGAGCGATGATCGCAAGCGATGTTACGAGTTCTCGAGTTAGTGGCTGGGGCTAGTGGAAACTTAGGAGCTCGGAAATCTGTTCCCGAGCGAATTCGGTCTAACGAAGCTGAGGTATTCCGGGGTGTGTTGGGAGTGGCACCTAGTGCAGCAGATCTTGGCTAGAATCTCTGAGAGAGGATTATGGGACGACCTTGACCTATCTAATGAGGAGAAATTGAAAGGGCGGTGTCGCCACGAAGGATGAAGCGTGCAGTGGTGGCTCACAGTTTGGGATGGAGCCACGGCAGATGATCTCACGTGGGATTACTTCAAAACCGCTTTTCAGAAGAAGTATGTAGGCACTAGCTATACTGATACTCAAAGGAAAACTTTTCTGGGACTAGTGCAAGGAACTAAGTCAGTGGCAGAGTATGAGACGGAGTTTCTAAGGCTGAGTAGGTATGCTAGAGGCATTGTGAATACTGAACATGAGCGCTATGTCCGCTTTGAGGACAGACTTAGAGATGATTTGAGGTTAGTGATTGCCCCACAGCAAGTTCGTGAGTTTTCATCCCTAGTGGAAAAGGCTAAGGTAGCCGAAGGGATCAAGGAGTCTGTAAGGCAAGGTTATGATAGGAATAGACAGAAGAGAAACTTTGGGTCATCTGGGTTTAGTGGTAATATTCAGAAAAAGGCTAGGCAGAGTGGGCCAAATCAGGCAGCAAGGCCCATAGCTACTAATCAGAGACCGACTCAGTGTAATCGCTGTGGAAAATCTCATTGGGGAGGTTGTTGGAGTGGTGAGAGGGGTTGCTTTGAATGTGGGTCTTTGGATTACGTGTGTGAGGATTGTCCCGAGCGAGCTCGAATCGAGGAGAGGCGAACCGTACTCGGGATAGAAATGTGGGACCATAGAGAGGTCGCGGTAATGGTAGAGGCGGCAATGGCCCTAATAGAGGTCGCGGGACTCAGGGCAGAGGTGCAGGCAACACAGAGGCTAGGCGACTGGCTTAGTCTATGCAATGAGGCGTCGCGAGGAGGAGACGCGCACGGATGTCATAACCGAGCACGTTTTTATTTTGGTCTTCCTTATGTTGCTTTAATTGATGTGGGTTCGACGACTTTCGTGCAGCCGATGAGTGTGGTAGAGACTATGAACTTGAACTCGAGGCGCTTCTAGGAGATGACCGTAATTAGCCCTCTAGGACATTCTCAGTAGTTGTGAACAAGCTTTATAGGGATGTACCCCTAGAACTCTAAAGGGTCGTATTCGTAGCTGATCTGATGGAACTGCCGTTTGGGGAGTTCGATCTGATCCTCGGAATGGACTGGCTGGTTAAGTACCAGGCAAGGTTGGATTGCGCTGCTAAGCGCATGGTTCTTAAGATGGCCGAAGGGGAGGAAGTGGTTATGATTGGTAATAGAAGGAATTACCTGTCTAATGTGGTGTCTACCTTAAAGGCTGAGAAGATGGTTAAGAAAGGTTGTGAGGCGTTTTTGGTTCAAATTTGTGCCTTGGAGGCTAAGGAATCAGCGGTGGAGAAGGTTCGAACGGTAGGGGAATTCGCTGATGTGTTCCCAGAAGAACTTCCGGGTCTGCCTCCAGATCGGGAAGTTGAATTCGGTATAGACTTGCTACCCGGAATGGCACCAGTGTCTATAGCACCATACCGAATGGCACCAAAGGAGTTGGTAGAGCTAAAGGCTCAAATTCAAGAGCTCTTGGATAGAGGGTTTATCCGACCCAGGATATCTCCGTAGGGAGCACCTGTGCTGTTTGTCAAGAAGAAGGACGGGTCCATGCGGACGTGCATCGACTACTGCCAACTGAACAAGTTAACGATCAAGAACAAGTACCCGTTGCCTCGAATTGACGACTTGTTCGATCAACTGAAGGGTGCCTCGGTATTCTCGAAGATAGATCTTAGGTCGGGTTACTATCAACTTAAGGTGAAGGAGGGTGATGTCCACAAGACGGCATTCCGAACTCGGTATGGGCACTACGAGTTCCTAGTGATGCCATTTGGGTTGACCAACGCGCCGGCAGTATTCATGGACTTAATGAATAGAGTATTTCAATTGATACTGGATCAATTTGTCGTGGTGTTCATAGACGACATATTGGTTTATTCTAAGACGGAGGAGGAGCATGATATGCATTTACGAATAGTCCTGCAAGTGTTGAGGGAGAAGCAATTATACGCCAAATTCAGTAAGTGCGAATTTTGGCTTAGGGAGGTGGCTTTCTTATGTCACGTAGTGTCGGCTGAAGGGATCAGAGTAGACCCTCGTAAGGTTGAAGCGATGTTGGATTGGAAACCGCCTAGGTCGGTGGCTGAAATACGAAGTTTTCTAGGTTTAGCGGGGTACTATCGGAGATTTGTAGAAGGGTTCTCTCTAATAGCAGCGCCGTTGACTAAGTTACTAAGGAAAGGTGTTCTATTTGTATGGTCGGAGAGGCAGCAAGAAAGTTTTGATAGGTTGAGGAAGATTCCGACAGAAGCTCCGGTGTTGGTACAGCCTGAGGCAGGGAAGTTATTCACAGTTTATTGTGATGCATCCCAAACTGGTTTGGGATGTGTGTTGATGCAAGAGGGGAAGGTAGTAGCCTATGCATCCCGTCAGTTAAGACCGCATGAGGTTAACTACCCGACGCACGACTTAGAGTTGGCGGCAGTTGTTTTCGCTCTGAAGATATGGAGGCATTACCTGTATGGGGAGAAGTCGATAGTCTACACGGATCACAAGAGTTTGAGGTATCTTCTGACTCAAAAGGATCTAAACCTAAGACAACGTCGGTGGATTGAACTATTAAAGGACTACGACTGTTCAATCGAGTACCACCCGGGTAAGGCTAACGTGGTAGCTGACGCGTTGAGCCGGAAGGTTGTGACAGACTTAACAGCGATGTTTACTCGTTTGAGTCTATATGACGATGGAAGTCTTTTGGCAGAGCTTCAGGTTAAGCCCACTTGGATCGAGGAGATTAAGGAAAAGCAGTTAGTAGACGAGGGGTTGAATGCTAAGAGGGTGCAAGTTCAGGATGGTGGTATAGAAGGGTACAGTCTGTCTAGTGACGGAGTACTATGTTTTCAAGGGCGAGCTTGCATGCCGAAGGATACAGAATTAAGGCGAAAAATTTTCCAAGATGCACATAGCAGCCCATACGCTATGCATCCGGGAGGAAGCAAGATGTATGGGATCTACGGAAACAGTTTTGGTGGCCGGGGTTGAAGCGTGAAGTAAATGAATTTGTAGGAAAGTGTCTGACATGTCAGCAGGTTAAGGCTGAACATCAGTTGCCATCAGGGCTACTTCAACCAGTGAAGATTCCTCAGTGGAAATGGGAGAGGATCACGATGGATTTTGTCAGTGGGCTACCCCTTACGCCCAGTAAAAAGGACACTGTTTGGGTGATTGTGGACCGCCTAACTAAGTCCGCTCACTTCATACCGGTGAGAATGGATTACTCACTCCAGAAGCTAGCAAAGTTGTATGTGGTGAGATAGTGAGGTTGCATGGTGTGCCAATATCGATTATCTCGGATAGGGATCCCGATTCACGTCAAGGTTACGGAAAGCGATGCATCAAGCTTTGGGTACACGATTGGATTTCAAAGACGGCTTTCCATCCACGATCGGACGGACAATCGAAAGGGTGATCTGAGATCTTCGAGGACATGTTAAGAGGATGCGTCTTGGATTTTAGTGGTAGTTGGGAGGAGTATCTACCATTGGCGGAATTCGCTTATAACAATAGTTATCAAGCGAGTATTCAAATGGCTCCATCTGAAGCCCTGTATATGGACGAAAATGTCGTACTCGGCGTGTTGGGACGGAGCTGGGAGCGACAAGTTTTGGGTCAGAGTTGGTAATGTAAACCGAGGATAAAGTCAAGGTGATTCGTTCGTCTCAAGGAGGCATCAGATAGGCAGAACTCTTATGCTGATCTTAAGCGTAAGGAAATGGAGTATGCGGTAGGAGATAAAGTCTTTTTAAAGGTGTCGCCTCGGAAAAAGGTGTTGAGATTTGGACGGAAAGGAAAGCTGAGCCCAAAGTTTATCGGGCCATATACTGATTTAAGTTTAGTAGGACCGGTAGCTTATCGCCTAGAGTTGCCGGCAGAATCGAATCAGATCCATGGCGTCTTTCATGTATCGATGTTGAGACGGTATCGGTCAGATCCTTCGCACGTTGTGCCAGTAGCAGAGATTGAGGTGAACGCGGATTTATCTTTCAAAGAAGAACCAATACAGATCCTAGATCGAGATGTCAAGGTTCTACGTAGGAAGTCAGTGCCCTTAGTGAAAGTGCTATGGCGGAACCATGGTATAGAAGAAGCGACGTGGGAACCCTAGGATGTGATTCGACAGCAATACCCCCACCTCTTCTGATCAGGTAATTTCGAGGACGAAATTATTTTTAAGGGGGGTAGAACTGTAACATCCTAAAATTTGGGGTTATTTGTGTTTGCATTATTTTGCCTAAGTTTGGATTGCTATGGTGTTGATTGTGGGGTAGTAAAGCTTAATTAAGGGCCTTGAGTAGACTCGGTTTAGTAGAAATTTTCATTTTTTTAACTTTAAAGGCAGGGAGCCTTAGCAAGAGGGGGTTATAAGAGTAAATATGGATAATTTGTCACAAAAATGGCCTTGGAAAAGTGGCAAAAGGTGGGCCACTTAAGAGTTACTTGTGACGCCACAAGGGGGTGAGGGAGAGCCTTGGTTCGAGTCACAAAATCCTCTCTTTTTGCTCTTTAAGTGGACGGCACAAGGGGGAGAGACTTTCTCTCTTTAAATTTTTTTTTAAATCAAGGATAATATTAGTTTGAGATAATAGGATAATAGAAAAAAAGGGGGATATTATTTGGATTATTACTTGATTATTTTAGTATTCAAAAGTCTCTTTGAATATTTTCAAATGGGTGGACAAGAGGAATTTTAGGTGTTGAGCCGAATTTGAATTCCTTAAGCAAGGAAGAGTGGACGGCAAGGGGTACTAAGGAGTGCCAAATTTTCTTTTCATCTTTTGTTTCTTTTCTCTATTAGCCGAATTCTCCCAAAAAGTTTCCCATTTTTCTATTTTCTTTTCTCCACCCTCTCCAAAATCGAAACACTTTCCTGAAAACCTTTCTTTTCTTTTCCCAACTCCTTTAGCCGAAACTCTTGCCACTTTTTCTTTCTCTCCACTATTTTTCTTTCATAATAGCCGAATCTACCCACCTTTTCTTGTGCTAGAAAATTCTTTCTTCTATGTTGAAGCTTCTTGGCCGAATATCATAAGTAGTATAGAACTTTTAGGATTTCTTTTGGTGTCGGGTTGGTGAAGGTAAGAAGGGCCGAAACTTTTCTCTCTTAATCTTATATTTTTGTCGACTAGAGTGAAAGGAAGAGCCGAGATTTGGTGTTTGTAATGGCTAACTATTTCTCTTCTTTGGAACCAATTCCATTAGGTATCCCGGGATTTTGAAGTGCTCAATCCCAACTCCTATCCTCTAGTAATCGGCTTGGGTAAGTGGTGGTAAGAGGATTTCATTTAGTTTGTATTCGATTAAAAGCCGAAGGCTATTGTCATTGTTATGTGACCGATTATTTTGGAAAAGCATATTCAAGTGTCGAGTGCCGTGGTTAGTAGCCAAAACGAGGAAAGGTAAGATTTCGGGTTCACAAGGAACCCCTTCTAATAATTTGATTTGGCCGAATAGGCCATAATACTAACCCAAGTGTTGGCCGAATATAGGGACAAGTAGATCTAGGAAGGCCGACTCCTCTTTTCGAGATTTAGACTATTCAGTGGTGACAGGTGTGTACATACACATCTTATAACTTATTAACTATGCTAAATGTTGTGAATGCTAACTTGGATTTATGTAGCATTGGATTTAATACCATATTGGTATAAGTGGTGATTCAGGTAAGTACCTGTTAATATGAATTTGCTATTTGATGCTTTTGGGAAGCATGATGAATTGATACATGGAATATAAGCATGTGATGGCATAAAATATATATATGACTGATGTGGGCATGATGAGTGGAGGGGGCAGTGTTATTAGTGTCGACGGACACCGTGTTTTGGTAACCCACTGCGTGACTACGGTCACAGAGGTTTGGTACCTCCAGAGGTTTGGCACCTCATAGCGACGTCCCTCGTGGTTAACACCACCGTGGGTTGGCCCCACCTTTGAGATATGGGATCGTCTGCCAGTGATTTGGTATCACACGATGGGTTGGCCCCATCAACCGATTTGTGTCTACGGACACCAGAGGTTTGGCACCTCCAGTGATTTGGCATCACATCTGTGACTATACGTCACCAGTGGTTTGGCACCACCAGTGGTTTGGTACCACAACGGGGTAGAGAAAGGAGTTTGGTTGGCTAGGTTGGGTACATAACCTAATGCATGTTAATGGTTATAATTTGTGTATGAAATTGCTTCAAACCGGGGGAAGGGTTACATACTGAGTCTGGGTGACTCACCTTCTCCTTTTATATTTTTCAGGTGATACATAGACCGCGGATATGGAGCCGGAGGGACTCGAGGTGACCATGCAGTGGATTTTAAACTTAATAGACTTTTGATTTGGTTTATTTGATTTTCAATTGTTGGTTTGATTTTATTCTGGATGTAATAAGGCCTCCTGATGTTTTATTATATTATTCCTCATATGTTGGATATTTTAATTTAAACTTTTTTTTTTCTAACATTGAATTGAATACACCTGTTTTCCCAAATTAAACCGAAAAATGTTTTTATCGTGCCATCGGGCACATTTGAAATTGGTATAATAACTTGACTTAAATAAATTTCCAAATTAAATCTAAGTCTGGTTTTAGCAAGGTCACTAAGATAAAAGGGTTTTCGACAACTTAAATTGATTCAAAGAGGGTTTTTCAATAAGGTTTTTCCCCTGTAACAAACCAGATTTGGCCATTGTGTTTGGGCCGGGTTTGGGTTGTTACAATGCTCAACTCAGAGTTTTATTTGAGTTTGGACTTTCTTTTATTTATTTAAGTATTTTGACTTATTTCAGAAATTGTTTTGATGTAATAAGGCCATAGTACGAGACTGCTTTACGCTTGATTTTATTTATTTCTATCACGATATTATTATGGTTAAAACAAAAGTTGTCTAAATTGTTTGTTAAAATAAACGTTAAATGTTTTGGCACCTAAATATGAATGATTTCCAATTTATGATAGACTTTGAAATGAAGAAATAAAGTTTTATAAACACCTAGATCTCAAGAGTAAACTTGTTTTCAACTCAAGCCCAACCCAAAATTAAAATTTCTTTCAAAACCATCCAAATTATTCAAAAAGTTTTGAACCATTTTATTCAAGAAACATACCAGATCTAATCATGGCTCGTGGGCCGGGTTTGGGGTGTTTCACACTTTGACATTCTCTCATTCAACTAATATATTTATGCAACCAATTAATTCTATCTTGAATCATAAAAGTACAATTTGTGGTCTCACGTTCCTCGTCAACAACTCTCACTTTTCCTTTTTCTCTCGAAGGTTTCGCATTGACGTTAGCTATGAATAGTCATAAAACATAACACACTAGCAATTTCTAGTCAATTTATAACCAATTATCAATTTATGCATAGTTTGTAATTTATTCAATTTAGTTCCTAAAATCAAGACAAGCAAATATCTGATTACACATTTATTTATTAGAGACCATATACATTCTATTCCTATCAAAATTTCATAACAAGTTTGTATTTTATTTAATTTGGTCCCTAATGTAAACAAGCTAACAATCAAGCTTATTAAGCTTTACAATTTAGTCATTTCATAATCTAAGCTTCATTTCTTCAATTTCACACCTAATTCATCCAGTTCTCAATAATGGCAACATACCAAAAATTCACCAATTGATCAAATTTATCCATGGGTTAGTTTAGTCAAGTTCTCATGATAAAAAAAATCTATAATAATTAAAAAAATGACTAGAGACTTGTAATTAACTGTCGAATGTTAAAATATGTTTTTAAGCTTTTTCTTCCATAGAGGACAACATGAAGGTTGAAGAATATGATGATTTCCATTTTTCTAATAAAATTTCATACATATACTATGATTAATTTTAATTAAGCTTATTTCATTAATTTAATCATGCTTAATTAAGCTTTAATCTTTAACTAATTTAAGTTAATGAAATTTAACATCACATCCCACTATTATCATTTAAAATAGGTTTATTAGCCATTTTATTCCTTGGTATAATTTGAATTTAAGTCCCCAAGCATTTTCCTAATTAAAAATCTATAGCGATTAAACTTTTACAATTTAAACCTTAACTAACCATGTTTTTACTAAATTACTTATCCAAATTTCAATTTTTCAATATAATGTCTTTGTAAATATTACTATTTATGAACTCGATTTATGGAAATTGGTTCCTGAAATTGTATTTTTCGACACCACTGGAAATTGGATCGTTATAGTTGTGATTGCTGGAATTACTTTCTACTATACCACGAGGCATACCGGCATTCCAACACCCTGTAGTAACATGACTCATCATTGGCTCCACTCTCCATGAAAAATAGTTCAAATATGCATTTAATACGAGTATTTTGGAATCTCTGAAGCAACTCTTCATCTTCAAAACCATCATTTGCACGCACAATGAAAAACTTTCAGTATTTTGAACCACCCATTACTTCTCTTGTGACAACTACCACTCGTTGAAATTAATTAAACATGATGTTAGGGGAAGCCACTTTATAACTTACCTCTCAACTAAGGGGACAATTGTTATACCCCTACTCAACTTAAACATTTGGCACCATAAGAAGCTACTTGAGAAGCACTCACGAATGGCCCTCTGCCTTATACTATCCAGCTAGTCACTAGGTGACTAGTTAGTCGTAGGCTTCATCCTCCATCAGACCACTCTTTTTGGCACCATGAGAAGCTACCTGAGAAGCACCCGCGAATGACCCTCCACCTCACACTATCCAGCTAGTCACTGAGTGCTAGCCATTTGTAACAGCCCAATTTTCAATGGTATCGAAAAAAAGTGGTTCGAGACCACTAAATCCAAGGAGTAAGGTTGTAAATTATATTATTTAGTATTTAGGATTCAAACGTGGTTTTAGAAAGATTTTTGCATAAGTAATTTGTGTTTTATAAGGAATTTGTTAGGTTGAGTGGTTTAGAAAATGAGGTATCGAGACCTCGTTTCTATAAATCGAGCCGTAAATATTTCTATAAATATTTACGATGTGTCATTAAGGTAGTATTAAAGTTTCGTTAGAAAATTTTAATGTTTTGATAGTTAATTAATTAAAAACAACTAAATTGAAAAAGGTACAAAACTTGCTATTTAAAGAAATAGTGATTAAATAGCCTAAATGTTAAATAAGGGAGGACTTAAAGAGTACTTAAGCCTAAATGAAATGGCTGAGGCGGCATTAGCACAAAAAATATGTTAATATGATGTGATTAAAAGGCAAAATTGGAAATAAATGAAATTTAAATATCAAACTGAAAAACCTAAAAGTTTCTAGACATTTTCTTCATCAATTTTCTGTCCAGAAACACCAATGAAGAGCTATCAAAGCTGATTTTCATATTTTAGCTTCATGTGGGTTTAATTCCTTCTTTTTTCTTGTAATTTTTGTGTTTTTAATACTTTTACAATTAGGTCCAACTAGCTATTTCATTAGTTTTTGATTTTATTGGAAATTTTGAAAGTTACCATTAATGAATATTGAATGTTTTTGATGAAATAACATGGATTTAGAGCTTTAGTTTTGTTTTATGATTATTTTATAAGGTGATTTTGTTAGATGTTGATTTTAGGACCAAATTGTGAAAAGATTAAATATTAAGGTTTGGTATCAAATTTTGTTTAGTAAGGGTTGTATGATGGCCAAGAATATTTGGATAAATTATCAGTGGTGAAAAATTAGTTCATTTGGTAGACTAATTAGTTAAGGGACTAAATTGAAAAAGTTGTAAAAGTTGGGGTAATTGTGTAAATTTAAAAATTGAGGGGTATTAATTGTAAAGTAAATTGGAACTGAAATATATGCTAATGAATGAGTAATTTTATATTTTAGATCAAGAACTCGTAGATATTCATGAAAATGAAAATTAGCAGAATAGTCCCTAAACTTCTACAAATCTTACGACTTAATCCAGGTAAGTTCATACACTTAAAATTTAATATTTATATTGAATTGATGAATGGTATTATATATTTATTATATTGCTGAAAACAAAATATTGATAAAGTTACAAAATTGAATTGAATGTTCGGATTAAATAGAACGCGGGATATGAGTACATTCAGCAATTGATGAATTGACGGCATTGGAGGAATTGATGGCAAATTACCCAAGTAAACTGAGGTTTAGCATTTGTTGCGAAATTTTGTGTTTACTTTCCATTTAGTTCTCACGAGCTTCTATTAACTCATATGAGTTTCCATTCAATTCTTTTGAGCTTCTGTTTAACCCTTATGGGTTTCCGTTCAGCTCTTATGAGCTTCTGTTCAACCCTTATGGGTTTCTATTTCGCACTTATGTGCTTTTGTTCAGCCTTCAGGCTTCTGAAAATGATGTACTCTTACCCGTAAGTCGTTCTCCAATTTGATAATATTTGGTAAGTGACTTATGTAATTGAAATTAAAAGATTTATTATTTATTATTGATATTGATTTGAAGGAAGTGTGATCATCGAATAAGATTGTGAATGACAGGGAGATTGCATGAATAATTTGCTTATTTGATTTGTTATATTAGGATTTGGTAAGATTTACATTTAAACCATCAAACATACTAAGCTTCATTAATCTTACTTGTATTGTTTAATGTCCTTGTAGATTATCGTGAGGTTGGGAGATCGAATTAGCACATCAAGTCACACTATCCCACTCATCTTGGTAGTCTTTGAAATGTATACTATGGTTTATATGGCATGTATAGGGTTGGTATGGATTTGACTAAAGCTGGTTTGTATAAATGCTAGGAATGAAGTTTTGTTTAAATAATTGACTTAAGTATATATATGTTGGTTTGGAAATGAAGAAAATTGAAATGTGGATCTGAATGATATATGTTTGTATGTATGTAATTAGTAGTAAATTTTAATAAATTAATAAGATGAATTAAATAGGTAAGTTTAAGTATTTGAGTATATGTGATGTTATGTTATGCTTAAAACATGATTTTGGCTTGTTTTGATTGCTTGTTTGGGATGTATTGATCTATCAAAATGTTGTGTATAGGTTGATGTCAAAATGGGTGAGAAATGTTGTTACACCCCTAACCCGTAACCATCGCCGGTCTAGCGTTCAAAAGCATTACCGGACAATACGGAACATTTACGATCACTTCTCAATCATAAATACATCATCAGCATATCATAGCAAATCATATACATAGAGTTCCTTTAAAAGGTCTACGAGACTTTAAACTTGCATTAAGAAGGGGCTGGAACTACTGACTTGTCCACACAACAAAAGACACGCCCGTCTGCTTGACCCATGGGCAACACTTGTAACAGCCTGATTTAGGGGCTAGTCGAAACAGTGATCTCGGGATCACTAATCCAAGGTTAGAGAAAATTATCTTCATGTTATTTTATGTGTTATAACATGTTTATAAGGGTGCATGAAAATTTTGGTGCTTTAATTTTAGCGATTTCATGTTTAATCGTGAAAAAGGACTGAATCGCATAAAGTGTGAAAGTTCTATTTTATTTGTTAGAGGTGCCAAATAGCTATAGAATATTAATTGGAGGTCCCAAATGTGCAATTTGGCCTTGTTTTAAGTGAGTAGGCCAGCCATAGCTTGCATAGGGGACAAGAGCATTTATTATGGTCAATAGTTGGTGATATTAGTTGATAAAATGAATAAAATAAGATGAAATAAGCCAAGGCCATCATCTTTTCATTTTATTTTCTTCTCCAACTGAAAATATCAACCAAAGGATGGCTTTGAAAGCTTGAAAATTTCAGTAACTCATTTTCTCTACAAGTAAGTGATTTTGATGGTTTAAGTTGATAATTTTTGTACTTTTGAAGTCCCCAAAGCTTAAGCTAGCTAATCAGGGGACTAATTTGCAATATGGTTGAAAGTCTAGGGACTTTCCATGAGAGATTTTATGTTGTTTGCTGAGTTTTTATGGAAAAAATTAATGTTAGGGAGATGAGAAACAACTCTTGTGAAAGGTGTTGTCATGAAAACACCTAATTAAGACTAAGTTGTAAATGTTGCAAATTGGTAATAAGTGCATGAAATAGTTGAAATCTTGAGTAATATGAATCGGCTAGGCTTGATTAGTAAAGAAGTTGGATGAAAATTTATTTACGAGCCTAGGGCAAAATCGTAATTTTGCCAAAGTTTAAGGGAAAATGGTAATTTTGCCAAAATAGAAGTTTTGAAATGTGTTGATTAGTGTGGTGATTAAATGAGTAAATTCTATTGTTCTAGATCAAAGGAAACGAGATTCGGACTTAGAACGAGAGAAAAGAGAAATGTGGGTAAATAGTCCCCTTTTACCCTTTTCGGTATCGAGGTATGTTCATGTGTTAAATTGTACAACTCTAAGTGAAGTGTTTTTTTAATATTTCGATGTTGTGTAAATTTTTTATTGCCTCCATGTATACGTTAGGTACGTTTTGATGTGATGTCAAGAAATGAAAGTCTTGATTTAAACCATGAATAGTAGAAATGCAAATAGCATGATACGATGGTAATTAAGGTCCCGTGTAAGACCATATTTAATTTCATGTAAGACGATGTCGGGGATATGGCATCGATATGTTAATTCATGTAGACCCTGTCGGGGCATGATGTCAATGTGACATTATGTGTATAAGACTCAAGGGTGTTATTTAACAATTTGAGTTATTCAACAAGTATGTTGAAAATGAGAATGAATGTGGTTGTACCACGAGAGGTACAGGTATGTGTTAGAACTGAATTGAGATGAATCTGGTATATGGTGAACCCACAGTGGGTTATGAGTAAATGATGCACCTTGGTTGCATAAGTTGTAATTATTAATGCATTGCGTGAATACGAACGATTATTGTAGAAAGCTAAGTAAGAATGGTAGTGTGTGAGGATGTTCCCAGATGAACAATTGAAATAGAGAAATGCATGTGGATAACTATCCATGAATGTATAATAACGGTGGGCTATGTGCGATACCACCTTATAAATTGTTAGTGATGGGCTGTGTGCAATACCATTAACAATATTATTAACGGTGGGCTGTATGCGTTACCAGCTTATTAATTATTAAATGATGAGCTGTGTGCGATACCAACTCTTATATTATCATTTGGTGGGCTAAGTGTGATACTGCCATAATTATAAATGATTGGTGGGCTATGTGCGATACCACCCTATTAGAGATTGAAAGTGGGCTAAGTGTGAAACCATTGAGTGATTGGTAGTATGAGTGGCTCTTTGAAAATGTTTGATGTGTTGTTTTATGTGATCATGTGGTGACAAGTGCAGGGATGTATGCTAATTAACATGAGCATTTGGCTTGTTGCATGGTTAGAATGTGGTAAGAGAGAGAATGAGTAAGCTTCAAGAATGATTGTGTAGGTAACCATGAGTTTAAGATGTAAAACTCATTATAATACCTTGTGGTTGAGTATAATCAATGAATATCAATAGTTGATTATTATATGCATATGAACTTACTAAGCATTATTGCTTACTCCTTTTCCTTTCCCACCTCTTATAGGTTAACTTTACTAGCTCAGGTTGGAGACTACCAGAAATGTTTTCACACTATCGAGCAGACGTTTTGTATGAGGTTTCAAGTCCTTATGAGTTATGGCATGTATGGGGGCTAGACTAGTTATATTATTTTGTTATTTTGGCCAAAAGTGTGTTGGCCCTTTTTCAGACAAACTATTTTGTATCTTGCCATGGCTGATGGCTCACTTTGTCATTTATGAAAAGATATAGTCATTCCTGGAAGTTTAGATTGCAAAATATGAATATGTTTGATGATATTTAAAGTGGGTCATTCTTGTGTGAGCTAGAGGGGTGAAAAGATCTTGGCAAATAGCCTTGTTCTTATCCACATGGGTAGGCACACGGGCGTGTGTCTAGGCCGTGTGGGACACACGGTCAGTCTATGGGCGTCTGCCCAGGCCATGTGAAATCTGCACCTTGAGTTTGGAATTTAAATTGCCACACGGTTGAAGCACACGGGCGTGCGCAGGCCGTGTGGATTAATCAGAGGCGACCACGGGTCAGCCATATGGGCGTGTGCCCAAGCCGTGTGACTCAAGTCAGTGTCGACCACGGGTGTCAAACACGGGCGTGTGAGATGATACACGAGCGTGTCAATTTTCTCCACGAGCGTGTGGCCCCTGTTTAGGTAAAATTTTCTTAAGTGCGTAAAAGTTTTCAAATTATCTCCGAAACCTTTTGGAAGCAAGTTTAGGGCCTCGTAGGTCCATTATAAGGACGATAGACGTATAAATGGAAAAGTTTTAAATTGGAGAGAATTTTTATAGCCTAAAGAGGATTGATCAGGCAAGTCAAGTCCAGTAATGCCTCGTGCCCGGTTCTAGCATAGAATCCAGGTAAGGGGTGTTACAACACTGACTTTATTCACACGGCTTGTCACACGCCCGTGTGTCTAGCCCGTGCACGATTCTAACTTATTTCGAAATGCAACCTTAATAGACAAGGTCGAAGCACACGATCATGCACTCAACCGTGTGGGCAAATATAAGCCATTTGCAAGGCCAATTTGCCACCCAAATTTTGGGTCACACCTACAAGCACCAATCCATTCTAATTTCATATCTCAATTGCATCCAAAACATATATTTTAAGCACCATTCCATCAACCAATTCAAGCATGAATCATACCACTTATATGTCATTAAAACATATCAATATGATCATTTACACAACATCACATATACACCTTATAACTATCATTTTCACATATTCAAAACACATACTAAAGTCATTCAACTATCAAGCTATATCTCATGGCAAGAACTATACATCTCAAAGCATTCCATAATCACTAGCCTATACACACCATATACCAAACATACAACTTCCAAAAGTACCAAAATAGATGGCCAATAGTGTGATTGAGTCACTGGCGATCCCCAAATCTGAGCTAGCTTTAATGACACTGTAAAACAGAGGAAGACTTCACACAATAAGCTTTAAAGCTTAGTAAGTTCGTAATATAACATATTTAGCTTAACAATTCAAAATCATTATACAAAGTTAACTATTAGATGGTTCAATTCACAATAATACTCAATCTCATCCATAGTTAATACTCACATAAACATCCATTTATCCCATATACAAAATCATTAACCACATAGGTTTCGTACATACCTGTACCATCACGTATTATCAATCACATTTTCCATTCAGTGCTCAATACCATAATTCATTCAGTCCTCTTTCAACGTTCGATGAATTCGCACACTCAGTGCCATTTAATTAGCCGAAGCTACGATAATATCACACACTTAGTGCCATCACTTTAAATCGAAGATATCTCAGTATTGCACACACATTGCCAACTATTATAACCAATGCATTTCTTTATCTCACACACTTAGTGTAATTCATCGTAGTAACCATTATATTTACGCACACGTAGTGCTACATTTCTTTGAATTCACATTTCACATTTCTAGTTCAACAATCACATTTCTATTTATTTCATAACAAATAAACATTGTTTAGGCAGTTTGTATTATACACGAACTTACCTCAGATGTTGAAACAACGATACAAGTCGATCAATTGAGCACTTTATTCTTACCTCGATCTCGATCTGAATCTCTCTTTTCTTGATCTATACATATTCAAATTTAGCTCATTCATTCACCAAATCATTCAATTCAATCCACAACACATAGTTAAAGCATTTTTACATTTTAGCCCTCAAATTTGCGCATTTTGACATTTTAGTCCCTATTTCATAAAATCACAAAATACACATAACTTCATTCCATACAAGCTTAGCCGAATTTTCCCCTAGCTCATACAAGCCCACATATTTCATTTATTTCACATTTTAGTATCTCAATTTCTCTTTTTCACAATTTAGCCCAAAATAGTCAAATTCATCAAAAATTCAAAGACAAAATATGTTAACCCAACATTAAACTTTCATATTTCAACAACTATCAACATAAATCTCATATATTCCTCAATGGCACATCTCAAGATTATTATCAAATTTAGAAAATGAGGTATGCGCTTGATAGAACACAAGCAACGATCACAAAAACGTAGAAATCATCAAAAACTGAGCTTGAAACATACCTCAATTATGCTTATCAATGGTCGAACCCTAGCTTTCTTTTTCTTTGTATTTTCGGCAATGGTGATGATAAATAAGCATGAATCTGTCTTCATTTTCTTTAATTTAAATTTATTATACTAATTACCATTTTACCCTTTTATTAATTCATGTAAAATTCCACTAACTTAGCCCATTTTTGTCCATCCAATCTATTAATGGTTTAATAACAACATAAAGACTTCTTATTTAATAAGCCATGACAATTAAGCACTTTAACAATTAGCACACAGCTTTTGTATTTTATGCAATTAAGTCTTTTTTCGCAAATTTTCACACAAACGATAAAATTTTCACACAGAACTTTCACACATACTTTATCACATACTGTAAACACAGAAAATAATATTAAAATATTTTTTTCTGACCTCAAATTTGTGGTCTCAAAACCACTATTCTGACTAGGGTCTAAACCGGGTTGTTACAAATGTGGCCTTAAAATGGCCTATTTTCGTCCACACGGGCAGAGACACGGGTGTATGTCGTAGCCATGTGTGACACACAGCCTAGCGCATGGGCGTGTGGATTGGCCTTGTGTCCCCTGTATCCTTAAAATTGAGAAATAGAATGCCCAAATATTTTCACACGACCTAGTACACGGGAGTGTGGCTTGGCCGTGTGACCTCTTGCACCTTAATTTCATAAATTAGTATGCTCACATGGCCTAAAACATGGGCATGCGGCTTGGTCGTGTGACCCAAGTCAAAGAGTTACACGGGCTGGGACACAGTCGTGTGCCTCATTTCGAATTCCCACACAGCTTAAGACACGGGTGTGTCTTTTGGCCGTGTGAACCATACGACCTAGCCATACGGGTGTGTGTCCCTTGCACCTAGAAAGAATTTTGAAATTTTGTGAGAAATTCTCTAAGTTTTTGGTTTAGTCCCGATTCATTTCTAACGTGAATTTTGGGCCTCGAGGGTTCATATAAGGGACAATATGAGTGACTATGATTCGTTTCTAATATGTATGTTAAATGATATGAAATGTTCATATTTGATCTAAAAATTTCAATAATGCTTCGTAACCCTGTTTCGGCGACGAATTAGGGTTAGGGTGTTACACCATCTATATATTTCATCCTCTATCGGACCACCTGTCATTAGACCACCCATTTTTTAGCAGGAACATTCTTATCTCCAAGAGGGGACCACCAAAGGACCACTAAAGCATAACAACCTTATACTATCTTAGAAAAGGGAATGTCAGAGTAGTACCACACTTGATGACAACTGGCTTGCCACCTAGCTGACTACACGGGCGAGCCACCATCTGTACTATTGTTGATGTGGCACTACCAAATATGGGGCCTCCCCTTAAGAATATCCCAAGGAACAATAAACAAAGGATATTTCTCCTTCTTCAACATCCTTGTGCACCCTACCTAAAACATAGTCTCTCTTACCCTCTCAGTTACCTTCTCCTTAGTCTTCTCTTACTCCGACTCTCCTCCTATCTAGGTGGTCGACTCCTTTGCCATCACCACTATCTCTTCTTTCTCTCCCTTTTTGTTGAACACTTTTATCAACAAAATCTAAAATAAACAACCCACTGCCCAAATTTCTATTGGTTCATAAGAATTACTTTCTACACTTATATTTCCACCAAAGCAAAAGAAACAAAAATAAAGTTAGGTTCATCAGAATTTAAAACCCTAAGAAAAACGTCTTTAAAAATTTCTCAGCTTCTTTCCATCAAATTAATTTCTTCATTTTTCATGCTAAAAGATGCCAAAACTGTGGGAAACATTAATTCGTCAAAGCTTTCTTATAAGTCTTTAACACTCTTGGTTAGGGTGTTGAAGGGTTTAGCATGAAAAGGTCTACTCTTGGTTTAACATTTATTGGTTTTAAATTCTTTGTTTCAGTTTTTTTTCTTTAAAAGTCATTCATCAAAGCTTTTTTAGTTTCAAATTTTTAATCAAGTTCTTATGTTTTTCTTTTTCGAGAAGTTTGAAAGATAAAACCCACAATAGGTTATGTTATCATTTAGCATATATGCAAATAATAATAATTTCTTTAAAAAGTTACTTCAACTTCAGATTTCACTTTATTTATTGCCTTTGAAACTCGTGGGCTTTAACTACATTGAAAAGAAAAACTTACTACAATTTATTGGATTTTTCTATTGCTTGTTTTTATTAAACTTTTTATTTCAATAAAAATAAAAGAGAATAAGGATTAAGGGTAGACATTTGGAAAAAAGGAAATGTGCAAGTGTATACAATCATATCAAGTAATGTCGAGTTATTGTACATATAGAAACTGTGAAAGATAATACTTATGAAATGCAAATTTAAATAATTTGGTGATGGAAAAAATGTTGATTTGAAGTGGTGATATAAAAACTAATAAAATTAATTAAGTGCTAACTAAGAAAATGAAAAGTAAAATTTCAATGCACGATTTCTAAAAGATGAGTTTAATCAATATGATATACATGCTTAATAAACCAATTAATCTTTTAAACAGATTCCTATGTGAATTTAAACAATTAATCAATTTTCATAAGCAATTATAAGATAAAGTGAGATTACAATATACTCATATATTGAAACAATTTAATCACAATAATCTTATAAGTTATGCAAGGCTAAAGTATTGTTTAATACCATCTCTAATTTAACCCTCAGCTACCTTAGAAGATTAAACATGCACCAATTAAATATTGTGTCAATTAATTTTAATTTCAATCCAATTAATAATTAATCCAATCGTTACCTTACAATTATAATGCAAATATAACATAAGCATTGTTTTATTTAATTGAACAATTTACCAAGGCCTATAACAATACAAACATGATTTTAACAATTTAAGATAACAAAATGCAATCAATCTAACACCATTTAAATTTAAGTCATTTTAATTAGATCAAGAACAACATAAAAAATATTCATAATCATGATCTCAACATAAACAAGAAAAAATAAAGAGAAAGGAACTAGGAAACAAATCCCATTGTTTCTTCGAAGTTAGACTAATGCGCTCATCTTCTCTTCTGCTCGTCCTGTCAATCCAAGGTCTTCACGAGCACTTGAATGTTGTTACTCCAAGGGGTGTTCTAGCTCTTTTTCAAGAGGGAAAATCGGAAAGGGAAGGAGGACAAAGGAAATGGGAAAACAAGAAAAGGAATGGAATAGAATGGAAAAGAGAAAGATATGTGAATTGAGGATGTAAGGGTGAGAACTGAGGAAGGGATGAGTGGTATTTATAGGTGGAGATGGTTGTTAAAAATAGAAAATAAATATCAGCCACTCCCTCTTCCTTGGCCAGCCATGCTTGGTGCAACTTCAAATCATGAAAAAATGAGGGGTTGAACGGAATTAAAGGCAACTTCAAGGGTTGTTTTGTAATGATAAAAATCAACTATATAAGCTGATGAGATCAGCTTATATGGGACGGGTTTGGGCCTCCAAACCCGTGATAGATTAGTCCTTTTTTTCTTCAGGCTTATAATTAATTTTTAACCCAATTTATGTTGGATCAAAATTAATTATAGAATATGTTCAATAAATATTTTTCGACCATCCATGGTTGGAAAAATAATTACTCATACTCTTGATTCACTCGATGCAGAAAAATTGCCCTAACGGTTCAAGCCTCATGAGGTGGCTGTTGAGCCGATTTTCACCCTTTGTGCAAAATTGTAACAGCCCGGTTTACACCCTAGTCAGAACAGTGGTTTCGGGACCACAAATCCGAGTCTGTATAATATTTTAATATTATTTTTTGTATCTTTGATAAGTGGTTAAGCATGTGGTAAAGTTTCATATGCTAATTTGTCTGTCTGTGTGTTTAATTTGACAAAAGGATTAAATTGCATAAAATGTGAAAGTTGCATGATATTTGTTGAAGTGCTTATATGTCATAGCTTTTAAAAGAGGAGGCCTTAAGAGGTAATTAGACCACTATTAATTTAGTGGATGCATAAAGAACATAAATGCCCACAATGTTTATATGTTTATATGTTTAGTAAAAGGGTAAATATGTCATTTTTGTATTAAAATGTCTTTTGATAAAAACAAAATATGAAAAATGGGCATTAATTCATTCATCCTTCCACCGAATGCATAAAAGAAAGAAAACAAGAAGAGCTTGTTACATTCGGCTAGTTTGAGGCACAAATTCAAGGTATGTATTTAATCGGTTTTTGATAATTTCTACGTTTTTGCAATCGTTGCTTTGAGATCTACAAAACCCATGTATTAATTTTGAAAATTGATGAAGTTTTTGAAATGAGCTTTTGATGAACTCATGTGTTTTGTGATGGATGATAGTGAAAAATGAAAGATATGTGTTTAATGAACATGTTTTGTTCTTGAATTTTTGATGAATTTAGCTAATTAGGGCTAAATTACGAAAATAGCATTTTGAAGGAATAAATTGTGAATTTAATGAAATGATTGGACTTTTATGATATATATATATATATGCATTCGGCTAATCTTGGATGTGTAATGATTTTGTGAATTTGATGTTTTGAGAAAAATGGACTAAATTGATAAATTGTGCAAATATGAGGGTTAATTTGCAAATAGCCCTAAATATGTGTCCTTGGATTTAATTGAATGAGTTAGTGAACAGAAGAGTTAATTCTGAACATGTATAGATCAAGAACCGAGGAAAACGGACTTAGATCGCGGGAAAGCGAAAGTAACCGAGTAGCCATTTTCGTTTCTGTTAAACCGAATCTGAGGTAAGTCATTATGCAAATAAACATATTCGTATTGAAATATCTGTATTCTTATGACTATTGTTATCGATGAATACTTATGATATGATCTGTTCATGAATTTTGAGATAAGGATTACTTAGTAACAATATCCGAGAAGTCCCATACGAACCTAGGAATAGATAGGATTAGCTATGTCATGACATAGGTATCTGTTCTATTTTATCATGTAAGACCTCGTCTAGGACGTTGGCGTTGATTTGAGATGTCGTGTAAGACCTCGTCTGGGACGTAGGCATTGAAATGAGCTTTACGTGTAAGACCACGTCTGGGACACTGGCATCGATTTGATCTTTACGTGTAAGACCATGTCTGGGACATCGGCATCGTATTGATTCGTGTAAGACCCTGTCTGGGACAGTGGCATCGATATTTGAGTGCATATAAGACCTCGTCTGGGACGCTGGCCTTGTACGACTATTCCGAGCTTTCTGAGTATCATACTAGATTCCTTACGGTTCAACGGGCGTCTGTGATACGAAATGACTTTGTAAATGGTGAATCTGTTTCAGGTACGTTGACTCATACACTAAGTGGGTATATAAGGTAAGTTCCTATGTGATCTTGCTATGATGATTATGTACATTTGAATAACAAAATGAAATGTGATAATAAGTATGAAAGAGCTTTGTGTATATGAGACTTTTGAATTGATGAATATGGCAAATATGGCCAAGTACATGGACCAAAGTATATATGTGATAATTTACTTAGTGATTTAGATGTGCCAATGTATCTATGAGTATATATGCCTTCTATGCTAAGTTTGTTTGTATTATGACTTACTAAGCTTTTGGAAAGCTTACTCTGTGTATGCGTTTTCTCTATGTTGTAGGTCGTCAAAGCTACTGAAGGCTCGGGACCATCAAGGATCGTCATAACACTATTCAACTTGTTTTTGGTACATTTTGGATATATATGTTGCTAGATATGGCATGTATAGGCTAGTCTTTTGTATTTGTAAATGAAGTGAATTTAGCCATGTGTTTTGATTAGCTATATGTTTGTATTATGTTTTAATGAATGTGTTAGATGAAGTATATTTTGGTATGGTTGAAGCACATGAATTGGTGAAGTTTTTGGGTAAGCATTTGGATGAATTATACTTGATATACATATGTTTTGGTCTTGGAAGTTGGCATCATTGAAATGGATATTGAATGTTTAGATTGAATGGTTATTTGATTGTCTAGTATGCATGAAATGTGTTGGTAAATATTGCTTGTAGGTAAGACCCAAGTGGGTGGCATTTTGGCCTTGAAAATGGCCTATAATGTCACACGGTTGTGGAATACGGGCGTGCCTAGTGATCGTGGGGCTAAGTCAGTAGCTAGTATAAGAGTACAAGGCCTTGGCACACGGACGTGCCTAGTAGCCGTGTTCGACCACGGTCAAAATACACGGGCGTGCTTAGTGGCTATGGGAGAAAAGTCAGTTTCAACCACGGGGAGGACACACGGGCGTGTCGAGCAGCCGTGGGAGGCACACGGTCTGCCCACACGGGCGTGTAACCTCTGAAACTTAGAAAAGTTTTAAATTTCCGAGAATATCTGTATGTGTTTCGGTTTAGTCCCGACCCAGTTTATAAGCATATTTTAGGTCTTGTTGACTGTATTAAGGGACATTATGTTTGAGTTTGATGGATGAATGTATGAACTTCTGAAAATGTTTCCGATCTATCCGGTAACGCCTTTAACTCTAGTCCGACGACGGATACGGGTTAGGGGTGTTACAAAAATTGTCGAAAATAAATCAAATTTGTGTAAATTTATTATAAAAATAATTAAAATTCAATATGTTAATAATTTGAGTACAAATTAATTATTTTGTAATTAAAGTATGAATTTTGATAGAAATTACTACGAAACTGCATGGATTAGGTCTAAAAAGGGGCCGAAAAAGTTTATATAATTTTTTATTTTTCAGATTTTTTTTATAATTTTTAGAATGGATCCAATTTGTACATTTTCAAAAATATTAGAGCCTTAAGGGTATTTATATCAATTTGTTGTTTGAGTTATTCAAATTAATTAAGTTTTAAAATTTAACTCGAATTAAACTCGAAAGTTAAATTGCTTATTTGAATTTATTCGAAAAAAATTGAAAAACTCAATTCATTTAACTTATAATTCAAAATAAAATGATGTTTTTCGAATCAAATTGCTCACTTTAATAAAAACCAAATTTGGAATGAAAGTTCAACTCACAACCTTCTCCTCCTGCGCCATTGGCTTCCTTTTCAATCCGCGATTGAGGTTTTAGTTGTGTTTTCTAGATTTTTCTTTTGTTTTGTTGTGTTTTTAAGGTAGAAATTAGGTGTAAAAAAAGTAATTGTTATGAATCAATAGAAATTTGGCACGTGAGTTTTTATTTTAATTTTCTATTGCCATGTAAAGTAAAATGGACAAAAATTATTAATATATTCAATAATTATCTTTATTTACTTATTTTCAAAATTGATATATATTAGATTAGAAATTTTTGTATTTGTGCGATACACAAATTGATTGTATGCATTACTTATTATTTATTAAATCTATTTAAAATTTAAAAAAAAAGTAATAAGTAATGTATTCTAAATACTATACAAAATATTGTAAAATATGTAGTATTTAAATATTATATTTTGATGCTGCAAAAATACCATATTACTTTGGTCTAGAATTTGATATTTCCAGAAATGAAAGAAATTCTTGCTTTATATGAGGATGAATATCAATTGGATTCTGTGATATTAATTTTGAACTATAGAATTAATTATCTAATATTATTTAAATTTTGATTATTATTTTAGAACTCTTTTAGTATATTATTAGGGTGGATATTAAGATGTTTTATGTAAAAAATGAAAATAGATTTTAATTTAATTGCAACTATTTGATCCCAATCTTATGTTTTATTTTTTATAAGAAATAATTTTAAAATAAGGGCCTTGAATTTTCCCTCCATCCATTGTTTAAAGATGAAATTAAAGCCGAAATTTGTGTGAAAAGTAAAACCAGCCTTGATTGAACCTCTCCTTTTGCTCTCAATTTCTAAAAGAACCCAACTTCTTTTGGATTTATATTTCCAATGTATAAGTTTTGCGCCTAAAAGGCCACAAACAAATGTTTTGCCGCCACCTTCATTTTTACATTTTATCAACTCTACATGCTCTCATCCCCCATGTGACAAAATATAGTGTCGAAACTATTTTAAAGTTTGATTTTAAAAACGGAGATCAACTTTAAAATGAAAATGGAGTCGCCACCAATCCTTTATTACTTAGGTGTGATTGGATCATCTTATAAAACGTTTTATTCCAAAACATTAATTTTGGTCTGCGAAATACAAGAAAATGGGTTCGGGAGTCGGTTACATACGAGGAAGGGTTAGCACCCTCGTAATGCCCAAAATTTGGTACCGAATTGATAACCTCATGTCCTAATGTCGAAGTTTTGAAAAGATTTTTTAAAAAACATGATTACTTTAAAACTTGAATAATTTAAGTTAATATTTGAGATTTCTTTGTTCCAAAGGAATATAAACATCACATCCAGCACGTTAGGACACGATGTTTTAAAACCTTCGTAATCAAAATCATCTCATGATTTACAAAACTTGTTAAAAGGATATTTAGTTATTTAGCCAAACGGAAAATCGAAACCAAGCACGTTAGGGCACTATTTCCCGAATTTCTAAATACAAAACATTGCCTTATTTTCAAAAACCTTACCTCGAGATAACATAATGTCATATCCAGCACGTTAGGACACGACATTTTGAATTCCCGAGAATAAGTTTTTATTTGAAATAAGAAGGGATATTTAATATTTTAAGTTCCACGAGAAAAATCGAAATCCAGTAAGTTAGGGCACGATTATTCTCGAAGTCCCCAAATATCATATATCACTAATTAAAAATGCATCAAAAAAGGATTTTTATGAAATAATGGTTTGAATATACAACCTATATATTTAATAGCAATTTTACATAATTACAAATTATACTAACAATGAATAATAAAAGAATAATATAACATAAATATATAATGAACTATGCTAAACCCTAATAAACGGTCTAAAGAGTAAAAATAAATAAACATGTAATTTAGACTCTAAATAATCATTATAACAAAGCAAAATAAATAAAAACAAAAAAAATAATTTTGTAAAACAATTAATATGTATAACAATATAAAAAATTTATAAAATATTATAATAAATATATAATTTAATACATATAAAAGATAATACATAATAATATATATAATAATTTTGAATAAATATATTTTCAAAAATATAATATAAATAATATATGTGAAACATGTTATAAAATATAAATACATTTTATACAAAAATAAAATTTAAAAAAATAATATATGATATAATATAATACTATGTAATATAAAAATTTTAAAAACATATAATATAGTAATTAATATATAAAAATAATATGTAATAAAAATAATTTTGAGCTAAATAAAAATAATAAATAATAATCATTTAATATATAAATAATAATCATTTAATATATAAATATATAAATATATAAATATATTTATACTATTAATATATTAATATATAAACAATAAAGAAAATAATATAGACAATTTAATATAATAAAATAATTTAATACAATATTAAAATAATAAAATAAAAGGATAAAAAAAGAAAACATGGGTTAAAAAAAAAACAATTAAAACAGATACAAAAGGACAGAATTAAAACGTGCATTAAATCACAGGGGTTCAAATAGCAATTAGGCCATTTAATGAAAACGGGTGGATCCTCCCCGGGTCGGGTCAACGCGCGGATCTGGCTTGCTAAACGGCACCGTTTTAGCTCTTATTTGCTTAAGCGAAAACGCCGTCGTTTTTTAAGTGCTATATATAACAATTTTTAGGCCAAAAAAAATTATTTGGGCATTCTGTTAAAAAAAAAAATTTAAAATGCTCTCAAAGGTCCCGTCTAGATTCCCCTCGTCGTCCCTTCAGGCGATCGCCACACGCCTCACACGTCGTCGCCCACGGCGGCACAAGGTAAAATCTTCACCCTTTTTACTCGCTTTCTTCTTTTAACAGTATTTATGTGTAAAATAAAAATGTAAAATAAAAATAAAATAACAAAGAAAAATCATCTCGGTCAAAAAAAAAAACTCTATATTCTCTTTAAATGTATATTTTTGCTTTTTTATTCTCTGTCCATCTCTATCTATTACAACTTGTTTGTAGGTTTATATAGCCCCGAAAGAAATCAAGAGAAAATGAAAGAAATTCGTTTTGCCATTTCTTTTGCTATGTTTTCCTTTTTCTGTGCAGGTCGAAGGGCTGAGAACGCGCTTGCGCTGGACTCCTGCTTGCGACGCCTAGGGTTTCTTAGGAACCCTAGGTCCTCTGATGATTATTAAACATTAGGCCCTTTTGGGCCATGAGTGTTTTGGGTCCTGTCTGGGTAGTCTGTTAGGATTAGGGTTAATAGGTCATGGGTTTAATCTGGGTTTGATGGCATCTATTTGGGCCTTGGGTTAATGGGTAGGCAATTTTAGGATTAGTTTTGGGCCATTAAATCTGGGCTTGTAATTGGTCTTGTACAGGGCTATAAAAATGGACATTATTTATTTTTTGATTTTGGTTTGCTTAAGCCCGGGCAAATTGGGCCTATAGCACATAGAATGTTTTAGCTAACCCTAAACATCTCTATATAACATCCATTTTAAATTACTCCTCAAACTTTAAAAATACTCTAATTACATCTTAAATTAACAAGGTTTTATCATTAAGGATTTTCCATTACTAAAATCATTAATTTAACAGTTAAAGTTATACGATTTTTGGAGTTTTTACAAAAGCTTTATCATTCACCATCTTTTTTTTTTTTTAATTTTAATTTTTAAAAGTTATACGGTAACATCCTACTTTTTTTTACAATTTTATTTTAAATTATGCTACATAAGATTTTATGTGTCTAGAAACGGTTAAAGTAACGATTTTAGTAATGGAATGACCTTTCTTATATAACCTCAATAATCTGAAGATATAATTAAAATATTATAAAATTCCAAGACTAATTTAAAATGAAAATCATAATTTAAAGATGTTTACTGCAATTAACTCATCTTAATACGTGTTTGGTATTGTAAGATTCAAGTACCTATTTTTATTTGGATTTTGAACATTATTTTTGAGCAAGAATCTTATATCTCAATAGTGTTAAGATTTTGTAATATATAAGAGAATTCCAATGTCACCTCATCATTTGTAAGACTTTTACAACAAATTTACAATTTTATTTTTTTATAGTTTTGCTCCATACAACTTATCCTCGTATAAAAGTACTATAGAGGTTTTTGTATTAGAAGCCTGATTATATTTTGTCTCTCTATTAAAAAAAAAGCAAATTAGTCCCTGCACATTAAATTAGAGAGAAAATTAGTCATGTCTGTTAAAAATGTCATTCATTTATACTGTTAAATACAGACAGACTGACGAAATAATCAGACATTAACATGTGGTGTTCTATGTGTATCTCATACTGACATATATTGACCAATTTTTAAAAGTGAAAATGGATGAAACTTTTAACAGAATAATCAATATTCTCTTTAATCTAAGGTATAGAGACTACATTTCCTAATTTTTTAGTAGAGGGAACAAAATACAATTATACTCCTAATAGAGAGTCCTTCATATTACGTTTACCCTTATTCTCCAATTTTTTTTTTTTATCATTTGTGATAATTTAACCATTTCTAAACTAAATAAAATTAAACAACTAGGATAGTTGAATCGAGTAAGATTTATTTATTTTGATCGACTTTGGTTATATTAATATTTATATCTTTGAATTGTACCAACTTTAAATGCAAAAAATTTTACCAAGATTTCGCCTTTTAATAGATGTAATTTCATATTTGAATTAAAAATACGTATACTTATCACAATTTTTTAATTTATAAGTAATTTTAAAAAGAAATTAAGTGCATTTTGGAGAACTTATGCTATTTGTTAATTTTATTTTAAACTTTAGAACTCATGGATGATGAAAAACAATTTGCATGCTAATAACGTGGAAAATTGTTTCAACTTCTTCACCATGTTAAAAAAATAAATAAATTTTACAATAAAAATTAATTTGATAAAATATGTTTTTAAATAATTTTATATTTTATCAATAAAATAACAAAATCTTACCATCTAAACAAATAAGATAAATGCAATATCCTCTTATTATAAAAAATAATGTGATATTGTGTAAACACATCCTGTCTTGCACTAAACAAGTTCAATAACAGCAATTCATCCAACCCATAACTTGTTACCTAAATATAGTTAATGAATTCTTTCAAAAATATATATAGTTAATCAATATGTCACTTCCCTTTCCCAAATATATAATAAATGAATATTTACACTTGTAATTATGTGTCAAGCACGATTTAACTTATGTGTAGAACATAGTCAAAATAAAATTCATTTTGTATATTGCTAGTGGATGAGGCTTTATTACATATAATATATTTGTATAAACCAAATCTATTTTATTTTTCATTATATTATTAAATTTATATTTTAAAATAAAATAATATTTTATAATTATATATTTAAAAATATTTATACTTAATAAAAATTATGATAATTATTACACATTTAATATGATTACAATTTAATTCAGAATTATTAGTTAAAAAATGTTGTACTGATTTTAAAATATAGTAATTACTTGAATAGAACTATAAGTATAAAATATATTTAAAAAAAAGTTGTGCTAATTTCATGTATGTAAAATAGAATTATTACTTGGATAAAATTTTGAGCATCTTAATTATCATTTAATTAATATATTAGAGTTAATTGTGTTAATCAACTATAATTTTGAATAATGTGTGTCGAAACCATTTTTAAAATCGAGTTTTAGAAAATAATGGGGATCGACTTTTAAAAACGAAAATGGGAGTCGCCACCAATCCCTTTTTACTTAGGTGTGATTGGATCACCCTGTAAAATGTTTTGTTTAAAACATTTGATTTTGGTCTACGAAAAACGAGAAAACGGGTTCGGGAGTCGGTTACGCATGAGGAAGGGATAGCACCCTAATAACGCCCAAAAATTGGTACCTAATTGATAAAATTATGTCCAAGTATTTGAAATTTAAAAAGTTTAAAATAAGATCCCTAATTTAGAAGGAAAACTAGGACTTACCTATTTCAAAGAAATAAAAATACCACACCCAATAAGTTAGGATACAACATTTTATCACTTTGAAGCTAGGTGCATCTTTATTTTAGGAAATTCTTACCCCAAGACACAAAACATCACACCCAATAAGTTAGGATACAACATTTTAAATTCTCAAGAATAAGTTTTTATATTTGAGAATTGAGATTTCTTTACTCCGAAAGAATATAAATATCACATCCAGCACGATTGGACACGACATTTTTTAAACTCTCGTAATTAAAGTCATCTCATAAAAACTTCGAGCAATTTTGACTTAAAATTTGAGAGTTCTTCGATCCGAAAGAATATAGACATCACATCCAGCACGATTGGACATAATATTTTTAAACCCTCGTAACTAAGATAATCTCATAGTTTATAGAACTTGTTAAAAAGGATATTTAGTTACTTAGTCAAACGGAAAATCGCAGCCCAGCACGATTGGGCACTATTTCCCGATTTTCTAAATACCAAAACATTGCCTTATTTTAAAAACCTTTAAATAAAGTATTAATTTTGCAAAAACAATAACCATGTGACAATATTACATTTATACATTATCGAATATAAATATTAAAGGCAATTATAGTACATTAACATCTAACATAGACAATATAAAATACAACTAAAATAACTAAAGTAAAAATAGTAGTACAATAAGAATATATTAATAAAATAATAATATAGGTTAATGTAAAAATAATAATAAAAACAATGGTAATGAAAATAATATAAATAAAATAATAAATTATAATAATACTAATTATACTAGGGTTAGTTATAGATAAAATAGTAGTAGTAATATCAAAAATAATATATATATTTATATTGTAAATAAAATCGTTAAAAGAATAAATAATATATAACTTTAAATAAAATTACATTTATAATATTCTAATACATACATTTTATAAAAATAATAAAAATGAATATGTATCATAAATAAACTTTATACCAAGTAAAATTTTAAAAAATAATATAATATAATACTATATAATATATAAATTAAAAATATAATATAATATATAATATATTATTAAACTAAATAAAATAGTATATAACAATAATTAAATATATACAAAATATAATATAATAAATAATAATATAATAATATATAAATTATTAAACAAGTAAAACAATATATATAGTAATAATTAAATATATATATAGAAATAATAAACAAATAAAAGAATTTTATCTATATGTATTTTTTTATAAAATTAACAAAATAAAGAATATAAAATTTTAATATAATAAAATATTTTAAATATAATATTAGAATAATAAAATAAAATAAAATAAATAAAGGGTGGAGGGTTAAATTGAAACGAAAAGTAAATTTCAGGGCTCAATTATAAAAAAATAATTAGTTAATAAGATGCAATTAACTTTAATAAAACATTGAGGACCGAAGAGAAATTTCCCTTTTAATAAAACGCTGCGGATCTCGCGGGTGGGTCGGATCAACACGCGGATCTCCGCCTTATCAAGCTCAAGCATTTGTTTCCTTTCATTTATAAATATCATTTTTATTAAAAAAATTTCATTTGATTTGGTTTATTTAAAAAAAAAATCGAAGAACCCTCTGAAATGTTCGTCTTCGCGCCTGAGCTCCGTCCATCGGGTTCTGTGCCACGCGCCACACGCGACTCCGTGGCCGGTGGCCAGAGGCGACTTCCACCGTTTTCGAAAGGTAAAACTCTTTCCCTTTATACTTCTCTTTAAAAAGTAATTAAATATGCACAGAATATATATAAAATAAAAGAAATAAAACAAATGACAAAATAAAAGAAAAAGAAAAACCTTTGCGAATGGTTTCTGTTATTTTATTTCTTTGGATCTTTGAATCGTTTTTTTGTATTCTTTCTCTGTGTGTAACAGTGTATGTATTTTCTCTCCCTCCCCCTTTTACATATTTTGGGTTATTTATAACCCGAATAAGGAAAATAAAAAAGGGAAACATATATTTTCATATTTGTTTCTTTCTGGTTTTGCTGCGTTCTTTCCTTCCTTGTGCAGGAGCGTGGCGAGAAGAACGGCAGTGGAATACTATCTGTGCTGATTGCGGCACGAGGAGAGGTCGATTCTGGTGGCTGCGGTGCGAAAGGCGTGACTGTTGGGACACTGCAGCGATTGGGGTGCTGCTGAGGCGACGCGATTGTTGGCCTAGCATTGCGACGCCTAAGGTTTCAGAAACCCTAGGCTGAACCTGTTTAATGTTGGGCCTTTTGGGCCGTTTCTGTTATGGTGTTGGGTCAGGCTTGAATGTGGGTTACAGGTTTAAGCTTAGTTTGGGCTCGGATGATTTAGGGCTAAATGTAACAGGCTTTTGTTTATTATTTTTGGGTTTTTTTGTAAAAGGACTGTATAAAGACATTTGGACATTTATTTTATTTTGGTTTTGGTTTGTTATAAGCCCGGTCAAAATCTATTGATTCAAATGCTGTACCTATGGGATAGGGATAGAGAAATAGGAAAAACCGAAGATTTCACATAGTGCTTTTGATCGAAAAATCAATCTGATTTATTTCGTACCCCTCGCTCAATAAGAAAATGGGTCAGATTCTATAGGATCAAACCTATGGGACTTAGGGAATGATGGAAGGGAATAAAATAAAATAAAAAAAATCAAAAAAAGAGGGGAAAAAATAATAAAAATAATAAATAAGTAAATAAAAATGAAGTAGAAGAACCCAGATTCCAAATGAACAAATTCAAACTTGAAAATGATCTTTCTGATTCTCGAAGAATGAGAGGCAAAGGGATTAATCGAGAAAGATCTCTTGTTCTTATTATAAGATCGTGTGATTGGATCCACAGATGTTTGGTAAAAAAAATCTTCTCAAAAATTGGGTTCCTATAGCTGCCCCTCTTTGCTCATTGTCGTTTAACGAGAATAGAGCAAAGACTAAAAAAAAGGACCAATTTTGCCCGATTTTGGCCGAGCCCCGACTTCTTGATCCTTACTTTCTTCAAATGACTTCCAATTCGAATTGCAACTTCAACGGCATTGGAGCTTCGTCTTGATTTCAGTGAGTTTGATAACTTCAACTTCATGAAGGCAGTATCCACTATCTTTTAATATGCTCCACTGTAAACTCTGGGAGACCAGATCTGATACTTTCAATCTGATCCCTGCAAACTCAGGGGTGCCAGATTGGTATCTTTGACCTGCTTCTTGCAACTTCAAGAATGCCAGATCTGCTATCTTCGGTCTGTTCCACTGCAAACTCAGGAATGCTAGACTGGTGATTAAATCTGTTCTATTACTGTTTAGGGAGACAAGATTTGTCGTTTGATCTTGGTCCACTACTGCTTAGGGTGACAAGATCTACAATCTTTGACCTATTCCATCTTTGGTCGGGGAGAGGGTGGTGGTTTAAATTTGTTCCACTCATCGCTTAGGAGACAAGATTTGCCGTTCGATCTTGGTTCCCCTCGCTTAGCAAGGTGACAAGATCTACAATCTTTGACCTATTCCACTCATCGGCCAGGAGATAGGATCTTCTTTTTAGTCTACTCCATTCGCTACTTGAGGAGATAAGACTAAAATGTCTTCGATCTGCTTCTTACAACTTTAGGAAGATAAGATCTTCTGTTTTCGATTTGCTCCACTGCAACTTCAGGGAGATAAAATCTTCTGTTTTTAGTCTACTCCACTGCAACTTCAGGGAGATAAGACTAAAATGTCTTCGATCTGCTTCCTACAACTTTAGGAAGATAAGATCTTCTATGGTCGATTTGCTCCACTGCAACTTCAGGGAGATAAAATCTTCTGTCTTTAGTCTACTCTACTACAGCTTCAGGGAGATAAGACTAAAATGTCTTTGATCTGCTTCCTACAACTTTAGGAAGATAAGATCTTCTGTGGTCGATTTTCTCCACTGCAACTTCAGGGAGATAAAATATTCTGTCTTTAGTCTACTCCACTGCAACTTCAGGGAGATAAGACTAAAATGTCTTTGGTCTGCTTCCTACAACTTTAGAAAGATAAGATCTTCTGTGGTCGATTTGCTCCATTGCAACTTCAGGGAGATAAAATCTTCTGTCTTTAGTCTACTCCACTGCAACCTCAGGGAGATAAGACTCAAACGTCTTCGATCTACTTCCTACAACTTTAAGAAAATAAGATCTTCTGTGGTTGATTTGCTCCACTGCAACTTCAGGGAGATAAAATCTTCTGTCTTTAGTATACTCCACTGCAACTTCAGGGAGATAAGACTAAAATGTCTTCGATCTGCTTCCTACAACTTTAGGAAGATAAGATCTTCTGCTTTCGATTTGCTCCATTGCAACCTTAGGGAGATAAAATCTTCTGTTTTTAGTCTACTCCGATGTAACTTTAGGGAGATAAGACTAAAATGTCTTCGATCTGCTTCCTACAAATGCTTTCGATTTGCTCCACTGTAACCTCAGGGAGATAAAATCTTCTGTTTTTAGTCTACTCCGCTGCAACCTCAGGGAGATAAGACTAAAACGTCTTCGATCTGCTTCCTACAACTTTAGGAAGATAAGATCTTCTGCTTTCTTCAATCTGCTCTACTGCAACTTCAGAGAGATAAGACTGAAAATATTTTTGATCTGCTTCCTGTAACTTCAGGAAGATAAGATCTTTTTTCTTCACCGATATCGCTACGCCATCTACTGAAGGACATATCCTGTGGACTCGGTTTCATGTGTTATGAGTGACATGAATGCAACATGTCATGAAATTGATTAGGATTAGAATGCAATGACCAGAATGAATCAAATGCACCTAATAAAATTTGCTATGATACAAAAATGTTATGAGTATGATTCCTACTCTAGGTGTTATCACTCATTTATTCTTCATTCTTGTTTATCAATCATGTTCTGCTCAAACAACTTGCCCTAATGTAATTTCTGAGTCAGCCTCACTTGAACTTTGGGACATGAAGTTGGTATCTCCCACTGGAACTTCAAGAGAATGACATTCGATTTCTTCCATATTTCTGCTACCACTCAGAGGTAAAACTTGTATCATTTTCAATCTGTCACACCATTCCCTGGGTGTAATGACCAGATGTGTGTGTCTGCATAGATGCAGGGTACCCCGACAATAATCCTCTTTTACACTTGGATTGACCTTGTTCGTCATTTGCCGATATAGTGTTACCAACGAAATTCCTTATCCAATAAGAATTTGAAGAGATAATCATTTTCCAATGTTTCCAGCCCTTAGGCTTGGTGAGTTCTGAACAATAGTCATGTTTCAAATTCCTCGTATTATTTAGAAGCTTCTAGAGTAATATGCAAAACTCCTTTTATGAAAGTGTTATTAGTCCATTAATCGTTATTTCAATGCTTGAAAAAGGCCATAAAAATGGATGAGAAAGAAATTAGTCAAGAGCATAGTTAAAAAAAAAACAATTTAATCAAAGATAACCCAGGCAATAAAAGAAAATTTATTAAGGTGTATCTCAAAAAGAATAAATCAATCAAAGATAAGGAATTTAAAAATGGGTAATTAGAAACTAGGTGCCCCAGATATCGCAGCCTGAGCTTCTTTGTTCCAACTTCTTGAGGACCATTTTAAACTCAATACGTGTTTAGGGGATTTGGAGTACTCTGTCAATGCCCCAAGACGTAACATACTTCTTCATCGTTAATTCAAATATAGCAAGACTATTGTATGCCCCTCTTTTGATCAAAATTTGAGCCGCCCTTTTCGGGTTTTCAACTCAAAGCCCCTTTGGTCTCAAAGTGCCTTTTGCGGGTTTTCGCCTCGGCCTCTCCTTTTCCTTTTCTATTCTTCTTTTTTTGTTTTTTTTTTTGTTTTTTTGTTTTTTTTGTTTTTCTTTTTTTTTTGGAGGTGCCCTTTACAAGTTTTCACCTTGTCTTTCCTCTTTCAGGTAAAATATCTCTTGACTAAACCTGAATTCTCCGGATTGGACAAGTCTTCGCCATCCATCTCGGTTAGTATCAATGCTCCTCTAGAACAGGCCCTACATAAGTCCTTCCTAGTTTGGCATATGTTTTCTTCTAAAATCGTTTTGTAGAAGAAAAATCTCTTTTAACATTAAGTTTCTTCGTGGAATTCCCTAAGGTAAGCTCGTATCAATCTGGCCGTGACGAATAGCTTTTAACCTTTTCTTCAATTAGGTTCAATTAGCAAAACTGTTTCTATGAGAAATGTGTTGCCCCAGCAAAGGTCCTAGCCAACATTCGATAATCATAGAGAGTAGTGATAGCTTCTTATGCCAATCTTTACAAGTCTTAGCAACCTTTTTTTTTTGGCAACTGTTGTTGCACTGTGATATGATACCTAATCTTTGGACAAACTGTAAACTTTGACTTTGTACAATTATTTAAATGTGATCTTTTATGGCATTCTGCTAGCATCTGATCTTTTCCTTCATCTTTTTTTTTTGAGGAATTTTATGACTTCGACTTCGTAACATTGGCATACGAAGCTACTTCCACCCTCTTAGGGAAGTAAACGACGACCACGACAATGAATCGATATTGGTTAAAAGCTTTTGACGAGACTGGCCCCATCACATCCATGCCCCACATATGGAAAATTTGTGAAGAATTGGAGTAGGCATATGAATCTTGTCTCCTTCAATTCAATGTTTGCGGTATGACTGATGTAATCTCTCTTTTGTGGTAGACTAACAGTGCCCCATCCTCTTGTTTAGCCCGCGTCTTATCAGTGCAGGCATATCCTGATATGATCTCAATAATATCTCATTTTATTTTTGTGGTGAGCTAGGCTTCAATCTTCATTCCTTTCCTAGGCTCGCAATATCCATTGACCCTATATAAGGTAAGGTCTGTTTTTCATCTTATTAAACCATTCCTAACAAGTCATAAGATATGTCACAATCTCTGTCATCTTCAAAATCCTGCGATCCCCTAAACTCATATCTTGTTCAAAAAGAGAATCAGTAACAATGTCACTCATGACGTTGATATCTGGGTACCTAAGTATGAAGGCAAGAAATCCAAAGAATAAATGATTCTGAGGATGATTATTGGTATGGTCATGAATAAAGAATGAAAGAATATAAAAGAATGTACAGTATGAAATAGAAAGAATAAAAGAATATGTGCTTAAAAAGATGCATTTTATAATAATTTTGAACATAAGCCTATTTCACAAAAGAGTTCTTGTTGCCTCTAGGCTCAAGACAACAAGCATGTTTTGAACATTACTCTAGATTAGCCCTAAAAGTACAGGGATTTCTTCCACAGTCTTATTATTCAAAACACTCCCCAGTACACAAGGGTTTAGGAAACTTCGTTCTCTGATTCTCTCTTTGATTTTTTCAAGGAGTAGCAACTTTCTTGTCTCCTCCTTCAATCACTGCATTCACTGCCTCGTTAAAGTGATCAGGCTTTGATGGATCGTCGAACTTCACAACTCCCATTTTAATAAACCTTTCGACCAACTTTTTAAATGTATTGCAGTTTTCGATTGAGTGGCCCTTTATTCCCGCATGATAGTCGCATTGGGCATTATCATTATACCATTTTGGGAACGGAGGTCGCAATGGTTTTGAATAAAATGGGGACGCCACATGTGCGTAAAAAAACTTGATATAGCTCCTTATACGTCATGAGGATTGGCGTAAATTGAATCCTTTCAGAGTTTTTCCTTGGGGAGACCTGATTGCTGGTAGCTACCGTCCTTGACTGATTTACTATAATCGGCTCTGAATGGCTCTTGTTATACCTATCGACATCATTCATTTTCTTTTCCTTCTTTTTCAGGGCTTTTGAGGCCCCTTATCCTCTTTCCTTCATTTCTACCAGAGCAACCGATTTGGCTTGATCATTACTTGGATTAAAACCTAAACCTATTGGAGAATTCAATAGGGCTGAAGTATAACATTGGGTCCAATAATGACGGGTCCTTCATGCAGATGCATGTCTGGTTGAGTCGGGATACCCATTAGAGAATAAACGATGTCTTTCTCATCATCCTCACTATTGTCTACTGGGCTACTCCTTTTTCCAAGCCCTCTGGCTAGTAACTGGGTTAGCTGGCCTATCATAGTCCTTTGGAATTCCCGCATTTCTTGTTGAATCTCAGTCAATTGCCTCTGCATCTGTATTTGCATTTGCTCTATCCTCACCAACCTTTGTTCCATGTTTTCCAGGTTAACTGAAACATTTTACCTAATTAGGGTCCTTTTATAAAAGTCTAATGCAAATGATGCAATGTAATGCGAATGCATGAATGCAAAGAGGTATCGATTCTGATCAACTTCATTTTAGAAAACTTTATTAGAAAACAAATTCTTTTACATAAAACGGACTACTATATGCTTTCGCCCTAAATCCTAAAGTTCTGACTTTCCTACAAAGCCAACTCTTGACCACGATCTGACTGTAGCTCATACTTCATGCTCAATGCATCAGCTTGTAAGGCAAAAATCTGAAGATGATCAACTACCTCTCGAATCTGAGCCGTTGCTTAACCCATGAAGTAATCCCAACTTCTAACTTGGTCATGGGAATGATGAAGCTCTTTCTTCCAACACCCATTCCTCGGAAAGAAATTTCCACCATTGCCCCTTCTTAACCTTGGTGCTGGCAGAATGCTTCCATCCACTTGGGTGAGATTAGAGTTGATATTAACACCTCAAAATTTCAGCACTGGTTTAGCATCATAACTTAGACAAAACATTCATCCTTTCTTGAGACATTTACCTAAATTTTCCAACCAGAGAAACTCTTTGGAAAGTTTATCAATTACTAGACCAGGTTGAATTATCATGGTAGTCGATACATTGATATTTAATGAAAGGCCTCCTTGAGTGGCTCTGAAACTTGAATGGAAACACCTATAGCCAAGGGCATCTCCTCCAATGTCTGTGAAGTTGTTTTGATTATCTTGAAAGATTGGTGAACAAGTAGGCATCCCTATTTTGCAGCATGCTACCTTAAAATGATATCCAGTACCCTCAGTGCTTCTTGAGAGTTTTCAAATTCCTGCCCGCGCCGAGCATTTTGGATTGCTTACATGGGTTTCTTTGCAGTATAGCTAATCTCAAAAAGTATTTGAATGATACGGTCTTCTTAATTTCTTTCTTTTTCACGTCCATTTCGGTTATCCTAACCATCAGGGCTTGCATTTCTATTGTTTCTAGTAGGTGTAACATCCTCAAATACAACTGTAAACTCATGCTTATTATTAGGGAGAACACCATCAGTAAATAAACTTTTCTCCCCATCATAAGCAAAGTCTTTTCCAACCAATTCATTGCCATAGGTCTCTTGCACCCTCTCTATCACTTTTTCTTCAAACACCCTTACCATCCCCAGGGTGACCAGCTTCATATGAAAGAGAACCGCTGTAATGGTATAAATGTCCATTTGTACTCCCCTCACTCACTTTGAAATGATTCGTGAGTATAGTTACCTTTTACCCTTTAGTTCCAACACCATGCCTTGCTATAGGGTGTCGTACAATCTTCTTCGCATCCAATTATGCTTTGATCAGAACAACATCAAGAGGTACAGGTGGCTGAGGAGACAAGGATTCTAGCATTGCCCCTATTCCCCTCTTGCTCAAATGAATCCATACACTGAAATCTTCTTTCTAATTGGTTTTGCTCTAACCATATACGAACGATTGCATTGTCTTCCACTTTATCAAGGAACCCGTTCTCCATAACCAGCTTTCTAACTTAGAAACTAATCGTGAATCGATACCTCTTAAAATATGAAATGACGTACACAAAAACACAATCAGTTAGTACCATGGAATAAAATATAAAGCAAGTAAAATAAACAAACACCTATCTAGGTAACCACTAAGGTTTGACATAGTTCTACCTAAGGTGGGCTCTTAGGGTTCACTATATGCGGTTTAGTTCTAAAGTTGAGGTACCCGAACCAGCAGATTCCTCGATCCTCACCCATTATAGGCTCATATGGGCCGAGTTCGATTCAGGGGAATATATTTCCCTATGGCCATGCGGAGGTGAAAACCTCACGAAGACATAGGTACGGATGTATCCTGGAAGCAGTCCACTAGCCCATGCGGAGGTGAAAACCTCACGAAGGCATAGCTTCTCGCTCCCACATAAATGTGTGACCACAACGGTCATGCAGTATAATGCAAAGAGATATGTTTTAAAATCACATGCAATAAAAGGATCCTATTTTTAAAATCAGAATTTTAAATTAGAACAAAAGGACATGAAATTATCAATTTTACGGCCTGACTCTCTTATTCCCCAGCGGAGTCGCCAAGCTGTCGAAACCATTTTTAAAATCGAGTTTTAGAAAATAATGGGGATCGACTTTTAAAAACAAAAATGGGAGTTGCCACCAATCCCTTTTTACTTAGGTGTGATTGGATCACCTTGTAAAATGTTTTGTTTAAAACATTTGATTTTGGTCTACGAAAAACGAGAAAACGGGTTCGGGAGTCGGTCACGCATGAGGAAGGGTTAGCACCCTCATAACGCCCAAAAATTGGTACCTAATTGATAAAATCATGTCCAAGTATTTGAAATTTAAAAAGTTTAAAATAAGATCCCTTATTTAGAAGGAAAACTAGGACTTACCTATTTCAAAGAAATAAAAATACCACACCCAATAAGTTAGGATACAACATTTTATCACTTTGAAGCTAGGTGCATCTTTATTTTAGGAAATTCTTACCTCAAGACACAAAACATCACACCCAATAAGTTAGGATACAACATTTTGAATTCTCAAGAATAAGTTTTTATATTTGAGAAATGAGATTTCTTTACTCCGAAAGAATATAAATATCACATCCAGCACGATTGGACACGACATTTTTTAAACTCTCGTAATTAAAGTCATCTCATAAAAACTTCGAGCAATTTTGAATTAAAATTTGAGAGTTCTTCGATCCGAAAGAATATAGACATCACATCCAGCACGATTGGACATAATATTTTTAAACCCTCGTAACTAAGATCATCTCATAGTTTATAAAACTTGTTAAAAGGATATTTAGTTACTTAGTCAAACGGAAAATCGCAGCCCAGCACGATTGGGCACTATTTCCCGATTTTCTAAATACCAAAACATTGCCTTATTTTAAAAACCTTTAAATAAAGTATTAATTTTGCAAAAACAATAACCATGTGACAATATTACATTTATACATTATCGAATATAAATATTAAAGGCAATTATAGTACATTAACATCTAACATAGACAATATAAAATACAACTAAAATAACTAAAGTAAAAATAGTAGTACAATAAGAATATATTAATAAAATAATAATATAGGTTAATGTAAAAATAATAATAAAAACAATGGTAATGAAAATAATATAAATAAAATAATAAATTATAGTAATACTAATTATACTAGGGTTAGTTATAAATAAAATAGTAGTAGTAATATCAAAAATAATATATATATATTGTAAATAAAATCGTTAAAAGAATAAATAATATATAACTTTAAATAAAATTACATTTATAATATTCTAATACATACATTTTATAAAAATAATAAAAATGAATATGTATCATAAATAAACTTTATACCAAGTAAAATTTTTAAAAATAATATAATATAATACTATATAATATATAAATTAAAAATATAATATAATATATAATATATTATTAAACTAAATAAAATAGTATATAACAATAATTAAATATATACAAAATATAATATAATAAATAATAATATAATAATAATATATAAATTATTAAACAAGTAAAACAATATATATAGTAATAATTAAATATATATATAGAAATAATAAACAAATAAAAGAATTTTATCTATATGTATTTTTTTATAAAATTAACAAAATAAAGAATATAAAATTTTAATATAATAAAATATTTTAAATATAATATTAGAATAATAAAATAAAATAAAATAAATAAAGGGTGGAGGGTTAAATTGAAACGAAAAGTAAATTTCAGGGCTCAATTATAAAAAAATTAGTTAATAAGACGCAATTAACTTTAATAAAACATTGGAGGGACTGGAAGAGAAATTTCCCCTTTTAATAAAACGCGCGGATCCTGCGGGTCGGGTCGGATCAACACGCGGATCCTGCCTTATCAAAACTGCGCTGTTTCCTTTCATTTATAAATATCATTTTTATTAAAAAAAATTCATTTGATTTGGTTTATTTAAAAAAAAACCGAAGAACCCTCTGAAATGTTCTGTGGGTTACGGGTTTAAGCTTAGTTTGGGCTCAGATGATTTAGGGCTAAATGTAACAGGCTTTTGTTTATTATTTTTGGGTTTTTTTGTAAAAGGACTGTATAAAGACATTTGGACATTTATTTTATTTTGGTTTTGGTTTGTTATAAGCCCGGTCAAAATTGGATTCCTACAATGTGACTTAGCATTAATTAAATAAAGTAAAATTATATTGTATGTTGAATATGTTAAAAATGTTTTAGTTATGATTTAAATTTTTTTTTGTTATAATATTTTAATTGATAAGTTAATAATTTTAACTATATTTAATAATTCAAATAAGAAATATTATTTTACGTTACATTACTACAATTAACAATTGATTAAATATTAAGCCCGTAAAATCACATGTAACGCATATGTGGTATGTAAAAAGCTATGACACTGTAATAGTTCGAAAATAGCTAAACATACACACAAAAAAAAAAAAAAACAATTTATATAAGGGCAAAACACATTGATAGAAAGTATCATAAGGGAGACCGTAGTATTTTGATGGAATAGTGGATTTAGTCAAAATTGCATTTGAAGGCAAACCCTATAGATTTGTTTACCAAGGCTTTGGTAGCTAGGAGTTTCGAGAAACATGTAAAGGGCATGAGACTGCAAAATATGACTCATCTACTTCACTAGGGAAAGTGGGAGATTGTTGGATACCCTAAGTGTAGTATTTTCGTCTATGTATACTTGTATTTTTTTGAACAAATTGGTTTAATTAAATATCCGTTAATTACATTAATATTATTTTTATATTGTCCTCAATGGTTTTTGCATATAAAGCAAATTGGAAGCAAATATTGGCTCACTGAGTATCTAATGTTTAACTAATATTATGCAAAATTACGTAGTTGGATCCTAATACGGAAAGACTATTGGAACAAATTCGGTTTGAAAACAGTTTTCTTGCATAGTGGAAAATAAAAATTTTGAAAATCGGCCCGATTTGTGATATTTATAGCAATAAACCCTAAATTGAATTTGCACATGTGTTTTTGAATAAGTGGACCACTGTCGTTTCTAACTATCAACCAAATGATCTTCTCCACTATTCTCGTACCACGGATTGCTTTGAGCCTAGGCTCAAACGATTCGAATCAAAACACAAAATTAGAAATAGTTTTCTTTTATTTAGAGTGAAAACAAAAAACTCTCTTCTCAAATAGAAACCGATAGAAATTGTTAACATGAAAAATAGATTCAATAGTTTAGAATTAATTCTTTCTATTTTTCGGCAAAGTAACAATATCTTCAAGTTCTGTAAAAAGCCATACCAGTGTCATCTATTTATAGGGAGAAGATATAGAACCCTTGTTGAATTGTAGAAGTCTATTTCAACTAGAAAAACGAACTCCTAGTCTAACTAGAAGTATAGGTGGCGACAACCCTAGGTAATATTACTAAGGTTTTTCGTCCACCCCTTTTAACATGAGGGGCTTTAGGGCCTCTCTCCCATATCGGGTCCAATTATAAGTACTTTCCAGGCTTTTAACCCAATACTTTATAATTTGATCCAACCCAATATTTGTTTTTCTATTTTTAAAAATAAATTTCTCAGTATATTTCGAATTAAATAATCTTCTCAACCAAATTCTAATTCCGTTAAAATCATGACAACTTTACCATAAAAAAATCTATGAGAAAATATATTTAATTTTTATGTATTCAACAGTTCACTATGACCAAATGACTTATTTGTATTTTCAAACTTCATTTAATTTGAAAAATATAAATTCATTTTTCAAGTCATTTTCATTGTCATTTTGGAGAGAACCACATTCATTTCCAAATGATTCCATTTCTCCATTTTCATTCTCATTTTGGGAAAAACCATAGTTATTTCCAAATGCTTCCATTTCTCCAATTTTCACTTTGAAGAAAACCATAATCATTTTCAAATAATTTTCCATTTCTCCATTTTTACGATTTTTATTCATTTCTGTTCATTTGATTCAACACGCAATTCATTTATGGTTTCAACGAGCTAGCAGAGGGACCGATTGGACATATGCGATTAAGACTCAAATGATTTATAATTAAGTTTCAGTTTTTTGCCTATTAATTATAAACTCATTTAGTCACGAAGTCATTCCACTATAGTATCATGACTGAGCGCTCCCCAATGACATACCATTACGAAAGCAACGCAATCAGTGCTCATCCAATGACCTTATCATAAGTGTGTTACCCTCATAGGATATCCTTAATCTCTTTGGGATAATATCCACTTTCCTAATACGATCCTATTTTATCTTATAGTAACCATTACACCTTCCTTCATGAAAAGTCAAGTACTATCAAATAGTAATCAAGTCATTCATCATAAAGATGAATGACCTGTGACCACGTTTACTTTTCATTATCCATGTAATGCCAATGAGAAGATATCATTCACCCATGTCTCAGGCTGTGAATTCCATTATTGTGAATGACACTATGTATTATAGAAGTCGTGTACCCAATGCACCAGCTTTTGGTTCCTTAATATGGGGAATATGAATCATATGTCGGATAATTATTCGATCACCCTTGATTGTAGCTACCCATCTCGGTTGCATATCTATAGATCCTGAATACATTTATGGATTTATTCACTTGTGACGTTCATAGTGCATACTTGAATCTTGAGTGGATGGCAGACTATGTACGTGTGACTCGTACACTTTGATGTAAGTAAAAGCCTGAGTTTGAATAGATAATGAATCAAAAGTTGGTGTGTTGGGTGTACGACTTCTACTTTATGTAGCGTCATTCAAAATAGTGGAATCCATAGCCTAAGATCTGGGTAAATGATATCCTTTTGTTGGCATTACATGGTTGATGAAAATTAAACATGGTCACAGGTCGTTTGTCTTTGTAATGGATGACTGGATTACTCTTTGATAGTAATTGACTTTTTATGAAGGAATATGTAATTGACTTTGTGTTAAGTTCAAGTTTAGGATATGAGCTAGAGTGGGTTAGATGTGACTACCCTAAAAATTATGAATTTGAAAAGTTAAGAGTGAACTTGAAACAATAATTCTTTCAATAATGTTTTAGGATCTGTTTGTTTACCTGTAAAAGCTTTTACGGAAAATATTTTCAGCCTTTTCGATATTTGTTTGGTGGAAAATGAATTCCCACTGTAAAACATTCTCCAAAACATGGGAAAATTATGCCATTTTTTAGAGATATTTTCCAATCTTTCTCCTCTTCACATCTGAACACTTTGCTAAACCCTCTTCCCCTTCCCCTTTCGTTACGACCTCGACCCAAAATTCATCTTTGTATCGAAGACACCTTTGCCTGTGTCATGATTTAGCATCCCATTGTCCAAAAACACATTGATTCGACAAGACATTGAGGAAGAAGACATTTTTCTATTTTTGACTTTCTCGCTAGTCTTTTACTAGTTTAACTCTTTAGTAGCTTACTCTCTTTCCTTGTTTACTTTACAGGTTAGTTTTGCTTCACGTCTAATATGCAGTATATTTTTTTTATATTGGGTCCATGTTTGATCAAAAATCCCTTTTTGATTCATTGTTTTGGTTTTTGTTCACGATATCTAATTTGGGTTGTTTCAAGTTTTGGTTTTTAGCATGGTTTGGAGGGTTAGAATCGAAAAAGGTCTTGCCTTTTTGTTTTAGCTTTTGGAATTTTATAAAACCCTAAGCTTGATTATGGAATGATCAAATTGGGATAACAAGGAAATGAGAAATTTTATACTGTTTGATTTAACTTTTTAGGTTCCCATATGTAAGCTTAGGGATTTTGGAACTGGCTCTTTGATGGGATAAACTTTGCTATTCAAAGTTTCACTTTTCTCTTATTAAGATGAATTAATTTTTGGGTTGTTTCTAATTGTTCCCCAGCATTTTTCCTCAAATTATGTGCTAAATGGTTGCTAATTCTTTTGGACTTACCCAATAGTTTTATGCATATAATAAACATATTTCAAATATTACTCATTTTCATGTCTTATAAAAGAATATTCTTAGTTTTGTATTCTAGAGAGCTAAATCATGAACCTTTCTATTTTCACAAGCTTAGTTATGACATAACCACTTTACAAGGAGATGTCAAAATGAGTACAATAAGATATACTGGTTTATAAATTCATATCCGGCACAAAAAGATTCTTAAATGAATTGCATTCTATAAACTTGACAACTTGGAATAATCATGAAATTATACTCAACAAGGTTAAAAAAATTCATCTTTATCAAGATTCAGAGATTGTAAGTATATATAAAAAAATATTGTTTAAGAAGCTTAGTCCTAGTTTTGAAAATTATGTAAGGATTCTAGTTTCATAAATAGATTCAAGGTGGAAGAACAGAAGAACTGTTGTAAGTTTTAATGAAACTTAGTTGAAAAAATATGTGAAGTAAAATTTACTCTCAGTCAATTGGTCACAATTATCGCTGTAAAAGTTGTTTCTTAAGTAGCAGAAGGAAAAAAGAAAAGCAATAATTAGGAAGAACAATAAGAAAACATGTTAAAAAATAATTTATCCCAAATTCATTGCATGCAATTTCATCATTTCTTGTAACCCCTCTGATTCAAAGGATTCCCCCATCCAAGGCAGCTCATCTCTCTTATGTTTGACATTTGCATCATTTGATTCATTTCTGAATTACTTGTCTTCTATGAATCTATTTGGAGTTTTCTTTTTTTGGGTAAAGGAAAAGAATTTGCACCTGAGGTTGTTTGCTGACCTGTGAATCCACATGTTTATCTTTTAATATTTCAAGTTTAAAAATCAAGGGATCTTAAGCCTATATAAGTCTATGGTTTTTCCAATAATATGTTCAGCTTTTTACCTATCTCATTTGTCAGCATATACAAGTAACAAAAAAAATATTTTTGGCTAAAAAACAACCAAATTTTGTGGTTGATTTTTTTAGTAGTTTTCTGACAACACTAGGGTTTAAGGAACAATTTATCTCAAGAAAAAGGCATCATATAATAAAAACACATGATGTTGTATTGTTATAGCCAGAAAAAATAATCTAAATTGTCTGGGCTCAATTGATTAATGATAACTATGAGAACTTCACATCATGGTTAATAATATAAAGATCAGTTTAGAGATTTATGGTTACCTATTAGCATGAAATTAGACCACTCTAATGATAATATTGCTTTTGAGGTATCTCGCACATAGTAAGATGACATTTGATCAATGTTATAAACATATCTTTGTTAGTTGTCTGTTGTTCCTAAGCTTTTATTTCTGTTGCTTAATTCTTTTACCGTTTTATGATTATTTTTGTTAATTGAATGTTTTTCTATCATTCTTTTCAATTGAATGTTTGTTTTTAGTTTCTCACTTATATTTTTCTAAGTTTTAACTTGTTGCAGAGCTCAAAAATCTGTTCGATTTGTATTGTTCATTGTTGACGTTGGCTTTGTTAGTTCTTGAGCTCAAACACAACTTGAAATTATTTTTTGTAATGATTAAATATTTGTGTGACACTATTTTGTGTAGATGGACCGTAACTAAGATCATAATGCAATTGTTGGGGTCGTGGCTTCACTTTTAATTTTTGGGGCTCTTTGAATTAAATAATTAAAAACTAGAAAGGAAATCGTGTAATAGCCCGATTTAGGGGCTAGTCGGAACAATGATTTTGGGGTCACTAATCCGAGGTTAGAGAAAATTATTTTCATATTATTTTATGAGTTAGAGCATGATTATATAAGTGCATGTAAATTTTGGTGCTTCAATTTTAGCGATTTCTTACTTAATCGCGAAAAAAGACTAAATCGCATAAAGTGTGAAAGTTCTATTTTATAAGCTAAGGGTGTTCAATAGCTAAAGAATATTAATTATAGGTCTTTAAAGTGCAATTAGACCCCCAAGAAATAGAGTGGCCAACCATAGGAGACAAAAATTGTCAAATTGGTCAAAGCTGTTGATATTATGTGGACGGTGTTTTATATTAAAATAAAGAAAAAGAAGATATCATCTTTTTCTCTCATATACTCCACCAAAAATTGGCAGCAAACTAATAGGTTTGAGAGCTCAAAATTTTCAGCAAGCTTCTCTCCTTGCTAGTAAGTATTCTAGTGATCATTTCTTGATAAAAATTGTACTTTTGGGACCCCTAAAGCTTAAGCTTTCTAAAAAGGGGACTATCTTGCAATATGGTGAAAAGTTTAGGGTTTTGCCATGAGAGCTTTTACATTGTTTACTGCATTTTTATAGAAGAAAATAAGTCATAATTGTTAGATAAACTACTTTTGTAAGAGGTGTTATCATGAAACACCTAAATGAACCTTGTTGTAAAGGTTATAAAGTTTGTAGTAAATGTGTGAAATGTTGAGTTTTAATGATAGTTATAAGAGAAATAAATGTTCACCTAGACTTGTTGAAGGTAGAAATTTGGTTAGAATTGATTTCCGAGCTTAGGGGTAAAATGGTCATTTTGTCAAAGTTTAAGGGCAAAATAGTAATTTTGCCAAAGCATGATTATTAAAATGCTTTTATTAGTGTGATGATTGAAACGAGCTAATTTTCTATGATAGAGCAAGAAGAACCAAGAATCCACCTCGATCGGGAAAAGAATAAAGTCTCGGACTAGATTGACGATCTAGCTTATTTTGAAATCGATATAAGTTTGTATCTGCTAAATTCAACGTTACGTTAGCACGTTTGAGAATATTTGGTATTATATTGATAAATGATGTTCTACTAAATTGAGTAAGTTGAGATGTTGAAGTCCTAGTGGACTATAATGAATATAAAAATGCTATCATCGAGACATGAAATGGATAAGGTCCCGTATAAGACCATGTCCGGGACATGGCCTCGACACCAAATTGAGATCCCGTATAAGACCATATTCGAGATATGGCTTCGGTATTGTATATGAGAATCGTATAAGACCATATCCGGGATATGGCATCGATACTTGATGTGAGATTCCGTATAAGACCATATCCGGGATATGGCATCGGCACTCAGAGGTGACCCCATGTAAGACCACATCTGGGGTGTGGCATTGGCTTCGTACTTATATTAATGACGATGAATATGCGTTCTTGAGTATCCCTAATAATTAATGGGATAGATAGATAAGCTTGGAAATAGAAATGAGATTAGTACTAAAGTCATGTGAATGAGTGAATACATGTACTCGTGAATGATTCATGAAGAAATATTTACGACATGTGGCATGGTATGTGCTTAATAAGGGCGAGTGTGAGTAAGTATGGCAAGAAGCCTATAACCTTGTGTATGGTTAATTAATGCCATGGATGGATTTTATCATGAGCTTATTGTTGTTACTTATTTCCATGCAAACTTACTAAGCTTTATGCTTACCCCTTTTCATTCCCCTTTTTTCCTTGTAGTATTGCGAAGATAACTTGAGGAATGTAGAAGTCGAAGTTTGGAAATCACACTATCGACATTACTTTGGTATAACAATTTAGACTTATTCTGAGTATGGCATGTATAGGACTTGGGTATTTTGTTCGTAATTGTTAGCCAAAGTGTTGGCTATGTATGTTATTAAAGTCATTTTGTATATGGTTATTAAAGTTGGGCCAATACTTGGCAAATTCTTATGTTTAATGAAGATGAATTATGAAGCTTATGCTTGTGTGAATGCTTTGAATTGAGCTTTTGGATGTACCTTTAGGTCATGAATGATGCTCATATGAGTTGGAGTTAGTATGTTTACCATGCAGGGTGGCATTTGGCTTGGAATATAGCCTTTTTATGTCCACACGGGAAGTCACACAGGCGTGTGTCTAGGTAGTGTATCCCACATGGTCAGCCCTATGGGCGTGTTAATCGATTGTGCGTCCCCTACATGCTAGGTTTTACAAAGTCAAAATGCCCAGTAGTAAACACACGGGCAGAGACACGGTTGTGTGTCTCAGCCGTGTAGGAGGCACGACCTTGGACATGGGCGTGTGCCCATGTTGTGTGAAGTCTGCACTTTAAATGTAGAATTTAATTCGAAACACTGTCTAAGGACACGGGCGTGTGCCTTGACCGTGTGACCATAGTGAGGTGATGACATCATAAATAGAATGCCAAGGTTTTGGCACACGGGCGTGTCAAAGCCGTGTGAGGGACACGGTCCAGAGACACGGGCGTGTGCTTGGCCGTGTGAAATAAGCCAGTGTCGACCACGGGTGAGGGGCATGGGCGTGTGTGACCACACGGCCTGCCCACATGGGCGTGTGACCCCTGTTTAGGTAAAATTTTCCTAAGTGTGTAAAAGTTCTGATTCTTTTTCGAAACCTTCCGGAAGTATGTTTAGGGCCTCGTAGGTCCATTATAAGGAGGTTAAACATGAGAATGGGAAAGTTTAATTTGGAATGGATTTTGATAACCTAAAGTGGTATGATCATGTGAGTCAAGTACGGTAACGCCTCGAACTCAGTTCCGGTATAGAATACGGGCAAGGGGTGTTACAAATCGCTTCTCACCCCCTTGTGAACCAAGATTATGAAAGAGAAATTATATTAATAGTATTTTATATAGAGGTGACCAACATTGTATTAATGTGATAAGGATGAGGCCGATTGGTTTGTTTTTTTTTGAAATTTGTGCGACATTCTTAGTATGAACAATTTGTTACAATCAACTAAATCTGTGAATAATTATAGAGTAAGTAGTTATATTTTTATATATAATTGGTCATAATATAAGGTTTTGAGTGATGAGACCAAGATATTATAGATCAATTAAGACAATTCATCGTTACTTGGACAATAATGTAGTCATCATGTGGTGTATTACTAATTATACACTTGGATAATATTATTAATTTGTAGTACTAATTGTGGTTTGAAAGCTAATCTATTATTATTCAATCTTTGTTTTTTTATTTTTTTATAATACAATTAGGAATCATCTATTTGCTTTGGTTGTTTTCAATTTATGACTATTAATATTCTAGCTTAATAATTGAGTACTATTATATATTTAATTTGATGTATTTATTTATAAATAAATCATTGAAATATATGAAAAATTATGTAAAATATAAATTTAATAGATATAAAATAAAATCAATTAAACAATGAAAAGATAATAAATTCTCAAATGTATGTTTGTTTCATTTAAAACAGCTTATATGAAATATTTTCAGAAAATCTGTCAAACAATAAAAAATATTTTACATAAATTTATCTAAATACCAAAAAGTATTAATTTTTCTAAAAAAGTAAATAATTTTCCATAAATTATTTTCTGAAAACTATTTTGAGTCAAACAAACAGACCCTTAACGTCCCCCATCAAACACCTTTATAGCATAAGCTTAACACCATGGAATTGCCATAGCATAAGGGTAGAACAACAACATCGTATAAAAACTACATGTGAAATGCTTTGGGATGTTACATATGCAATGTCTTAAAAGCTTATAAAGAGCGAATCCTGTGTCTTGACCTATTGGCCAAAGTATTCACCGCCACATGTGTAGCCTGAGTTCAAGTAGCTTTAGTTGCCTTGCTATTAAGGCTTTGTCCTCTTATAATTCAAAAAAAAAATAAAAATCTTATAAAGAGTTCATTTTACCATTATAAAATAACATTAATTAAAATAATATTTTTATTAGTAAAGTTTAAATTCATGCAATAATAAAGCTCCGAATTAAATTATATTTAAAATGATAAAAAATATATTAAATATAAAATAATAATTAAACCAAAAATATAAAAATATTAGAATAATAGCTTTCATTTAGAAAATGAATGATGTTTGTTTTTTTTTTTTTTTTTTTTTTTCCTTTTACAAAATGGAACCAAGAAAAGAAGACCGTTCCTCCATATTCGTACATTTTTAATTTCTTCCTTTTTCTTTTTGTTGTTCTTTAATTTAGAGTAGTTTCCCTCTCTTAATACTCTCAACACTCGTCTACCCCGATTTAACGTTCCTTTTTTCCCCGTGTTTTCAATTACTCAAATTTCCACAAATTCCCGGACTTCACTGTCTGAAAAACCAAGCTGACAAGGACAGTTGTTGGGTGTCCTTCACTTTCTTACAGGTTACAATTTAGAAAATCAATCCAACCCTAAACCATAGAAAACGAGTAAGAGAAAGCAAAAACACACCTTATCAATGGTGGCTGGTAAGGTAAGATTGGCAATGGGGTTTCAAAAATCATCTGCGAACTCAAAGCATGATACTCCATCAAAACCGCCATCGCCATCCCCAAGCTCAGGGAACAAAAACACTACTTCCGCAAAAGCTGTTTTCTCACGTTCATTTGGCGTTTATTTCCCTCGATCCACGGCTCAAGTCCAGCCTCGGCCACCTGATGTCACTGAGCTTCTCCGATTGGTGGAAGAGTTGAGGGAACGAGAGTCCAGGCTCAGAACAGAGCTTCTAGAGCACAAGCTTTTAAAAGAATCAGTGGCCATTGTCCCCGTGCTGGAAAACGAGATCGTCGTTAAAAATGCAGAGTTGGGACGAGCTTTGGAAGAGATTGAGGGCTTGAGAAACAAAAACGCGATGTTGAAAACAGAGGTAGAGGAGATGAAGGGAAAGATTGAAGAAGAAAAGGAGGAGAAGGAGAAGAAAGTGAGAGAAATGGAAGAAGAGATAGCGGAGCTGAAGGAAACGGTGTTGTCTTCCTCTTCTGATCGTAATAGTAAGGCGGAGATTACGGCGGAAACCTACGAATTGATTTCCTCTTCGCAGCAGTTTCAAGGGTTTGTGGAAGTTAGTGTGAAGTCCAATCTGATAAAGAATTTTAAGAGAAATATTAATAATAAATGTACGAACGCCATTGTTTTTAGTGCTTTCAGTAATGAGAAAGTTGAGAGCTCGGAGTTTAAAAGAGAGGAAATCGAAAATGAGAGACCCAGACACTCGAGGAGTAAGTCGGAGGAACTCGTTGAGTCTACTAGTGTTAACATCAGATCTCGTGTTCCTAGAGTTCCAAAACCACCGCCGAGACCTTCGTCGTTGTCATCATATTCATCCACGTCATCCAATAGCTCCTCTGATTCCACAGAGAAACAAACTTCTCCACCACCACCACCTCCGCCGCCTCCTCAGGCAGCAGTGAAGCAAGTTGCACCTCCTCCACCACCGCCTCCGCCTATAAAAGCTATTGCGCCGCCACCTCCACCGCCGCCTCAGAAGGGGATGAGGACAATTGCAGCAAAAGTGAGGAGAGTTCCGGAGGTTGTGGAGTTTTATCACTCGCTTATGCGCAGGGAATCAAAAAGAGAGGCGGGTGGCTGTAGCGTGCCGGAGGTTGTACCGGCAACCGCCAATTCAAGGGATATGATAGGGGAGATTGAGAATCGGTCAACTCATTTGCTGGCGGTGAGTTTCGAATATTTTTTTAGTATTTATTTACGATAATGCCACGGTGACGGGTGACTAGTCGTCAATTGCTCTCTCTTGATTTATTTGTTTTAGATAAGACAGATCCGATTGGGAATTTTTGAAATTCAAATAATAACGTACCTATCCTTAGCCATTTAAAATCAGTTTGATTTAGTGATAATTATAATTTTGTGGTAACAGATAAAGACAGATGTGGAAACACAAGGAGACTTCATACGGTTTTTGATCAAAGAAGTTGAGAATGCCGCATTTACAGATATTGAGGATGTCGTGCCTTTTGTTAAATGGCTGGACGACGAGCTCTCTTACTTGGTACATTTATGCTATATTTTCTCTACTAAGCATTCAAATTTGATCATAGGTGATGAGTGTGTCTTGTTGTTGATATTAGGTGGATGAAAGAGCGGTGCTAAAGCATTTTGAATGGCCAGAACAGAAGGCGGATGCATTGCGGGAGGCGGCGTTTGGGTATTGTGATCTCAAGAAACTAGAATCCGAGGCTTCATTGTTTCGTGATGATCCCCGCCAACCTTGTGCTCCGGCTCTCAAGAAGATGCAGACTTTGCTTGAAAAGTATATAATCCTTATGCTTTTTGTTGCGTTTTTTTTTTAATGACTTTGTTCTGATTCAGTTGTTAATGGGTGCAGGTTAGAGCATGGCGTTTACAATCTCTCCCGAATGAGAGAATCTGCTAGAAGCCGATACAAAGGTTTCCAAATTCCTATGGATTGGATGCTTGAAACTGGAATTGTGTGCCAGGTAATTTAAATATATATAAGTTCGGAATATGATGCATCAAATATATTTTAAAAAGTTGAGTAAACTCATCTTCATTCTTAAATTAATGGGTCAATTCAATTTGGTTATAGATTTTAGGTCTATCTTTTAAGTAATCTTTAGCTTTTGGATCTCGGGAAGGCAAAATGTATTATTATACTTTAACTAGTATTTGCTAGGCGACAAAATGACGGTTGCTTATGTGGAATTCGAAGAGATTAGGATTCCCATCTTATGACTATTATATGACCATTAGTGTGGGTCTCTATCTATTTTGGGCATGTTCAATTTTCTTTAAGATTTTCATCATTATATGGATCTGTATCCAACATTCGTAAGGGTGAAAACAACATAGGCACTGCATATCGTAACGGTCATTGATGATGAGATTGATAATGCTTTCTTTATATCATCTAAAACAAGCATGAAAGTTGTATCAGCTTACTCCGTTCTTGTTTGTCCTTTCACAAATTAATTATTATGTTGAGATTCTGTGTATCTTGCCCCATTATTCCAAATTAGTTATAGTATGTTTGATAAAAAAGTAAACTATAGTATGTTTGATAAAAAAGTAAACTGATCTATTTGGACAATTGTATGTCCACATGTACCTTATTTCGACGTACAAGGATTAGATTTCAACAGTAAATATGGATGAAATTTTTAACAAAATGATCTATTTAGTTTTTGATTTAACCTATAAGAATTAAATTATCTATTTTTTTAGAAAGGATGAAATGCAATCTGACTCTTAGTGACTCTTAGTATAAAGGTCTCAATGGTACTTTTACCGTCTTTTCTAATGATGAATTCCAGTTGTTGCTGCCATTGGTGTTTGTTAACTCATTAAAATGCCAATCAATTGTTGCAGATCAAGCTAGCGTCGGTCAAATTAGCGATGAAGTACATAAGACGAGTATCTGCAGAGCTCGAAGCAGTTGGGGGCGGGCCTGAGGAAAAGGAGCTAATTGTTCGAGGAGTTAGATTTGCATTCCGCGTACATCAGGTTAATAATAATTCTCATTAATTTCTACAACTTGGGACAAAACACTCTTTTAACTTTTTTGCTTATACAACTCTGTATTTGTCGCAGTTTGCTGGAGGATTCGATGTCGAAACAATGAGGGCTTTCCAGGAGCTGAGAGACAAAGTCAGCTCGTGCCATGTTCAATGCCAAAACCAAGAACAAAACCCTATTTGCAGGTCTACATCTTGCTAAATTAATCTCTGATAGCAGACTCAGCTTCAGCTTCAGAATCCGAAACCCGAATCCCAGTTTTCATTGTAAAGAGAGAGAAAAAAAATCAATGTTCGTGAATACAATGCCTGGTGCTATGTTTATCAACAAATTCAATTGATTCAACTGCATAATCTATTCAAAGTGTCACCATAAAAATCTGCAATGCTGCCAGCCTCATTGAAACTGGAATTTACAGCAAAACCTAACAGGCTTTAACTTCTTCGTCGGATATATCTAAACCCAGCTGTTGTGATAGTGTATACATAATGTAGTGATTGAATTTAGTCGTAAAATATGGTTTAAATCAAAATATGAATCTTACAGCTTTATAAATTGGATTACTAAGCATAGCATAGCTTGGTTGCCGATGTTAACGCAAAGTGGGGTGGACCTATATCATTAACTGTTGCCAACAACTTTACTTTTGAAGGAAATTAAGAAATGTTTGGTGTGCCAACAGATTTTTATCTTTGTGCTGTGCTTTAGCATGTGAATGTGATCATAATACGTGGGGGAATCTTGTAATTTGGTAAAACTTGAAAGCTATAATTGAAACTTTATGACCAATCTAAACACAATTTCTTTGGTTTAGGGGTCATAAATTTGAGTCAGGTGGAGATTATATTAATGAAAAATGATTCTTCTATTTAAGTGTAGCTCCACCACCCAATCTCCCTAAATTGGCATTCCACTTTTATCCAACCATAATTGTAGGATCTTGTTATTGGGATTTTGGCAGGAGAAATGGTGTGGAACTTTTAATGGATGGGATATAAGATTACTTTATTTGATTTATTCTAAAATTTACATGATTTATAAAATGTAAGATTATTTAAAAATAAATTTTAGTAAATTATTCTTATTATCAAATTTTTTCTTTTTATAAGTTTAACATTTTTTAATATTAATTTTTTATAAAATTATAATAACTTAATAAATTCATTTTTATCCCCTATACGTCATATGATTGAACTTAATTATGAAAGTTTATTTATATGATTTATGATGTTTATCTTAAAAAATTTGGTTTGCTTTCATGTGAAAAGAGAAGTGAAATTAAAAATCATAATGTAAACCTTAAGTTGTCCATTCTATTTAATACAGTTTGGAGTTCCCAACAAATTTAAGAAGATTGGATTTTTTTGTTTTAACAGTCTAGGTTCTTTTTTTTTTTTTTTAAAACTGATTAATGTTAGTTACAATTTGGGTTTTATCTAGTAGACTGTTATTTTAAGAAAAAAATATGGAGGATTTTATTTTAAAAAAATAAAATTATCTATAATATATATAAAAGAAGAGTTTAAAAAAAAAACTTTTGAATTGATTATTTTTTATGATAGTATTAAATTGACATTAAGAATATTTATAAATAAATTTAGAATTTTTTAATTATAACTTTGTTTAAAAATAAAGTTGTGATAATTTTATTTATTCTAAAATAGAGTTATAACTTGAATAAAAGTCTAAGTATACTTACTACTAATAAGTCAAAATAACAAATAATTAATGTTAAAATTGTTATGAATATATTATTAAGTGGATGTCCATCATGATAAAGATAAAGTTTTGATGTACTTTAAATTCTAATAGTTATTAGAATTAGATCTCTACTTCTTTTATACTTCTTATGCCTATAAATAGAGACTCTGATTAAGCATTGTAATTATCCCTTCTGATCAATAAAGTACATTCTCTATTGCTTTCATATTTTCTTTATTATTTATTCTCTTCATCTCTCTTTATTTTATAACACGTTATCAGCATGATGATTCTCTATTTTTTTTTTAAAATCTTTTGAAGTCATCCCACAGACTAAATTCTTTTTCACTTTAAACATTCACCCTTACAACTTCATCTTCGGGATGTTGAAAGATTCAATATTAGAATGGATTATAGTTTTCATTACCGATATTTGATTTATTGTACAACTATGGGTAAAATATAGATTTGGTAAGAAACTTTTATATTTCGACCATATTTTCTTTTTCAATTAAGGTATGACTACTATTAATTTTTATTTGACATAAATTTCACATTCTGATGGTATTTGATTTTCCTTTCTAGGTTAATTTTTTTTATTTATGTAAAAGACATGATTGTTGATTAGATGTGTTTGCTATTAATATGGTATGTTTTCTCTATTTTTTTTTTTTGTTGATAAATCATTCTTTTTGAAGTTTTTTTAAGTAAGTTGTATTATGCATTATATTTAGATGTTTAGATGATTAAATTATTTGTATTAAATATTCTTGAAATTTTATTAAAATTATGGTGGAAAGTGTTATTAACCTATTAAAGGGAAATTTGATAGGATCTATTTATTCTTATTAACTTGCTAATGTTGAATAATTGTATGATATCTTTTAAATTGAACTTATAAATATTTTATTAGTGCAAGATAAAATTTTATAACATATATGTGGTATTAAAATTTGGTACAATATGTATAAGATAATTTTCAAGCATCGTACAAGGAAATTTTGATTATTTATTAAATGATTTTTACTATAAGATTGTAAATGTTATTACAAAAACAAAGTTGTTTTACTACTTGTAATAGTGCTCGTGATAATAGTCAAGGTGATGACGATGATGTTAAAGATCTTTAGGTATATTTTATTTATTATATCATGTTTATTATAATTGGAGACTAATCATGACAACATAAATAGATAGATTTTGATTTGAAATCTCATGCATGTTTGCGATGGTGATTATGAAATAAAGAATATATTAGGATGTTTATAAGTCTGTCCTACTAGATTTGTTGCATTGGATCACTAAAAGTGGAAACATAGTAACAAATAAGAGAACAATGAGAGTTCTCAAGATAACTTTTCAAGTGGTAAAGATAACTTATGTTATCAATGTGATATGAAAGATTATTGGTCACATATGTGGTGTATGCCCAAATATTTTATCTCTGTTTATATTCTTTAAGGAATGATATGAGAATGTAGTAATGGATTTTATCCTTACAAATAGAAAATATTTATCTTATTTGGTACCGAAATAAACAAATATATTCCAATATTTGATAGTACAAAATTAGTTGAAAGCTCCAGAAGAGCTAATATATCAATATTTAAAAAGCACAAAGTTTGTGATGGTTAATGCATTAGTTTTAAAAGATATTCATAATGGATCTCATATTGAGATTGTGAATGAGGACAATATTATATTTCATATGAATCAAAAGAGGATTGGGTTATTTATATTTTGAAGTGAACTCGAGACCTCTCTCACTCTAAGCGAGAATCATACCACTAGACCAAATGCCTTATATTTGAAGATTTTGACATATTTCCTGAACTGAATATTACATATAATTGTTTGAGAATTACATTAATTTATTGACTTAGTGGCATTATAGAATTCACAGTGATTTAGACATTTCCAGTAGTAAATGTCACAATAGTATTTAATGTGGATACAAAATAAAAAGAATGAGAAAAAAATTATCAATTTGTTACAATTTAGTACAATTGAAACACATGTTAAAGTAAACCAGAAGTTTACTAATACAAATGCATTTACTATTTAGCATGACCAGCTAGACCATCTTGGATCATATATGATGCGAAAATTAATTGAGAATTCATATAAACATTCATTAAACCAGAAGATTCTTTAATTTAAAAAATTCTCATTTGTTGCTTGTTTTCAATAAAAATTGATTCTTAAAAACACACTAGCTAAAGTAGAGATTTAATGTCTTGCATTTCTGGAATGATTATGCGTCCATTCATTCGCCATGCGTATGGTTTTGATATTATATGATTTTGGTAGATGCATCTATAAAATAACCACATGCGTTATCAACTCGCAACCTATCGTTTGCGAGATTGCTTGTTTAAATGATTAATTTCAGATTATGCAATTGAAACAATTTATCTTGCTAATGTTGGTGAGTTTACATCCCGACTTTTCAATGATTATTGCATGTCAATTGGGATAAAAGTTGAACATCCTGTAATTCATGTTCACACACAAAATGATTTAACTGAATTGTTTATCAAATGCCTTTAACTAATGGCTAAATCATTACTTATGAGAACAAAACTTTCTATTTTAGCATGAGATTCATGCTTGTATTGATTTACATGTACGCATCAAGTCAATAAATTATAAATACTCCCCATTACAATTGATTTTTGGTCAAGAGCCAAATATTTCCCATCTTACAATTTTTGGATGTGAGGTATATGTTCCAACTACTCCACCACAATGCACAAAGATGAGTCATAATAAGGCATTGAGAATGTATATTTATATGAGTCTTTTATAATATTTTTGAGCTATTGATTTGAGATTTAATTATGACATGAGTTGTTAGTTTTCCCAACATTAGGGGGAGAGGATAAAAAGTTGGATTAATAAAGTATTTGAAATAAATTATTAATGTCTAAGATCCTCGTACAAAGCAATGTGAACCAGAAGTTCAACAAATGGTTCATTTTACAAATCAACTGCCAGATTCATTAAATCTTATATACCAGTTGAAAATGCTCAAATACGAATTGATGTCCTAATAGGGAAAACTGTTAGTGTAAAAGAGAGTAATCCATGCCTGAAGAGTGGAAGGCCGGTCCGTTCCAAAGATAAAAATCTCCATAAAAGTAAAGGAGCAAACATTTAAGATGGTCATATAGTGGAGGCGGGGGTTCCTGAAAGACCCACGACATAACTAATTATAAAACTTAAGAAGAGATTCAGGTACCAAAAAGTGAAAATGAAAATGATGAAAATAAAGAGATCTCAATAAGTTATGTCAATACGAGAAAAAGATGGAACCAAAAAAAATGTAGTTGTCGAAAATAATTTTGCTTATAATATTGCTATTGAAATGATAAAAGAAAACGAGGATCATGAGCCTAAATCTATTGAGGAATGTCAAAATAGAAAAGATTGGCCAAAATGGAAAGATGTAATTCAAGCAGAATTGAATTCACTTTCTAAACGTGAAGTTTTTGGACCTATAGTCCAAACATCTAGAGGTGCAAAGCCGGTAGGATATAAATGGTATTTTTGTGAAAACAAAATGAAATTGATGAAGTTGTAAGATATAAAGCTCGACTTGTAGCACAATGGTTTTCACAAAGGCCCGACATTGATTATGAAGAGACATATTCTCCTGTGGTGGATGCAATCACGTTTAGATATCTTATTAGTGTGGTGGTATGTGAAAAACTTGACATGTATCTAATGGATGTTGTTACATCTTATTTATATGGTACACTTGTGTAACACCCCAAACCCGGCCCATTCACTACGACCGAATTTGAAATGCTACTGCGAAACACGTTCGAAAATATTCTTACTTAAGAGTAAAAACCGTTAAAATTTTATTTCCTTTAATAAAACATTTTCGTGACTTAAAAATATTCTAAGTAAGAATTAAAGTTTGTTATAAAAGTACCGTGTTCAAGCTTTCTTATACATACTTAAGAAAATAAAGTCATTTGTAATCAACATTTAAATTGTCCATCCCTAATAGAACATATAATAAAGATACTTAATACAAATACATAAGTACTTTAATGGGCCTTTTTACATTAAACACTTAATCAAAATACTGAAAATATAAATACTTAATTAATTAAACAAAATATCCTTTTTGCATTAAAAAAAAATCCGCTTCTGCATGGCCACCTTTGTATCCACTCCAACCCGGTCCAAAAATCACGATCACCTGCGATGTTTAATAAAATTGGGTGAGTCACACGGACTCAGTGTGTAATTAAACCACTAAATTCCACCCACATGTTAACCACATATTAACCCATAAATCAAATAATATCCATATTCACATATTATCACATTCTGGGCTTGGCCCATATTCAAATCACTTATCAATTAACAAGGTAATTAACCACATAATTTCCACATACTGGGCTTAGCCCATTTCTTATTCAAATCCACATTCACATACTGGGCTTGGCCCATTTTCACATATGTTCACATATAAAATCATGCAATTATGAAGCCCCACCCAACCTAGGGTCTATCCTCTACACGCCCCCGTATCCAGCCTACCACACACCAGGGGATTATCAAATCACCCTTTCCTTTTCACTCCAAAGGCAATCAATGCCGTCCACGTGCAGCTAAGCACAAAAATCCACAACGCGACCTCAGTCAGCGCCAATCCACGATGTACCCGTAGCTAACACCCAAAACCACGATGGGACACATAGTCACTCATCAACCACGATATGGCACATAGCCGATATCAACCACGATGAGGCACATAGCCACTCATCAAGCCACGCGAACTTAATCGTAAATAATCCACAACGTGACCTCAGTCAACGTCAATCCACGATGTAGCTCAAGGCTAACATCAAACCACGTACTCGAAGTACACCCGTACCTTCTTTCATATCCCAACCCATGCACATGCAACATAAAAATAATGCCATGATAATGCATGCACATGTTATTCATAACCATAGGCATACTTACATATACAATTTAATGATCACGTCTCACAGATTCGATACTAACTGGTCATCGTCATACCCTTTAAGGGTATCTATTTCACATTTGTCACTGCACTTATTAATAAACACATAACACATGCAAATATCACATAAATCCCGGAAAAACGATGAGGCTAACTACACACACGATTACTAGCGGCATACGCCTCAATCCCGATACTATCACTAAGCGACACACTACGGCTATCCGCCTACTTTTTCTTTGTTCAAACGCCGCCCATACCCCGGCGGCCAATCTCGCACTGTAGAGACTGCTCTCCTTTTAAACTTGGGGATAGGGGCTACCCCTAGAACTCCTTGACTGGTATTAGTCTCCATTAATAATACTCTAATCAAAACCGATTAATACTAGTCCTTAAATGAATAACTAAATCACAACTTACAGCCTTACCGAGAATGGATCAAAACCCCGAAAGCTTCTGCTACTTCTGTCAATTTGCCCCTAAATACACATAACCAAAATCGGTCACACTTAATACCAATATATGGCCTTAGGCTGAATACCATGAATCACTTACCTAGCTTATTTCGATCCCGAAACACCACTTGTTCCTGTCGATTTGCTCCTAGGAACCAAAATACACAATCGGTCATCATCAAAACCCAAAATGTAGCCTATGGCCGAAAGTCATATGGCCCTAAGAATATACGGCCCTTCATACAACCAAGGCCTAAACCGATTGCTAAAAGGAATACTTACCACTACGCGTTGTTTACCCCTACTGATCAACTTCCCGAAACCACTTTCGGCTTTTGAAAGAATCGGCTCTAAGGTAAATCGGTTATGACCCTAGAATAGGGAATGAACCACTTGGCTATCACTAAAATAAAAGAAGGAACTTGAAAAAGAGGTGTAGGTTTGGCCAAGAACAAATAGAGGGAGAAGAAGAACACTAATGACCTTGTTGGTCCAAGAAGTTTTGGTCACCAAAACAAAAAGGGAGAAGGCCGACACTAGATAGCTTTAGCACAAAAAAGAAAACGGTACATGAAGAGAAAAAGAGAACAAAATTCGGCACCCTCCTAAGCATACTTCAAAACCGACCATGAAGGTCCCCCAAGCAAGCTTCATTCGGCCATGCTTCCTTCCCCATGCATAAGACCCATCATCATAGAAATAAGATAATACATTGTTTATTAAACCTCCTATGCATAAAATAGAAAACAGTAGGCTAACTACACACCTGATTACTAGCAGCGTTACGCCCTCAATCCCGATACTATCACTAAGCGACACTACGGCTATCTGCCTACTTTGCTGTTCGGACGCTGGCCCACACCCCGGCGGCCAATCTCGCACTGCAGAGACTGCACTCCTTTTAAACTTGGGGATAGGGGCTACCCCTAGAACTCCTTGACTGGTATTAGTCTCCATCAATAATACTCTAATCAAAACCGATTAATACTAGCCCTTAAGCGAATAACTAAATCACAACTTACGACCTTACGAGAATGGATCAAAACCAGAAAGCTTACGCTACTTACATCAATTTGCCCCTAAATACACATAACCAAAATCGGTCACACTTAATACCAATAATATGGCCTTAGGCTGAATACCATGAATCACTTACCTAGCTTATTTCGATCCCGAAACACCACTTGTTCCTATCGATTTGCTCCTAGGAACCAAAATACACAATCGGTCATCATCAAAACCCAAAATGTAGCCTATAGCCGAAAGTCATATGGCCCTAAGAATATACGGCCCTTCATACAACCAAGGCCTAAACCGATTGCTAAAAGGAATACTTACCACTACGCGTTGTTTATCCCTACTGATCAACTTCCCGAAACCACTTTCGGCTTTTGAAAGAATCGGCTCCAAGGTAAATCGGTTATGACCCTAGAATAGGGAATGAACCACTCGGCTATCACCAAAATAAAAGAAGGAACTTGAAAAAGAGGTGTAGGTTCGGCCAAGAACAAGTAGAGGGAGAAGAAGAACACTAATGACCTTGTTGGTCCAAGAAGTTTTGGTCACCAAAACAAAAAAGGAGAAGGCCGACACTAGATAGCTTTAGCACCAAAAAGAAAACAGTACATGAAGAGAAAAAGAGAACAAAATTCGGCACCCTCCTAAGCATACTTCAAAATCGACCATGAAGGTCCCCCAAGCAAGCTTCATTCGGCTATGCTTCCTTCCCCATGCATAAGACCCATCATCATAGAAATAAGATAATACATTGTTTATTAAACCTCCCATCACTAACCCATCATCCTATGCATAAAATAATAATAATAATAATAATAACAATAATAATAATAAAAATAACAACTACCCCATACTTCCAACAGCAAATAAAATAAATAAATAAAAAAAATAAAGTCCATACTATCCAGCACAAACAAAAATAAACAAAGCAGCATGCCTTCACGTATTTATGAGCCCATGCAGCCACTACGCACGCCTGCAATTAAAAAGAAACAAAACCCCCATACTGCTGCTCCTGGGTCTCGAACTCGAGGCCTGAAGCAACATTCCCCAGCCTCCAGCCACTCTGCTAATGCGCCTTCCGTGACATAACTCGTCGCAACCTTCTTTTAAGCTTTCATTCCCTGGCTCCTCTTGCTTTAGCGCTAAAAGCAAAATAAAACGCACTCATGCGCTACCCTCAGGACTCGAACGCGAGTCCTCGAGAAACTCCCTTGCTGCAAGCGTCCAAGCCACTCCACCCAGGCACTTTTTGTGACAAGTTCCACTCCGAATTTCTTTTAAAACCTCCTTTTCCCTTAACGCCATTTTCCAAAAATAAAACACACTTATGCCGCGCCCAAGACTCGAACTCCAGACCTGTTATGGCGTCATTCCCAAGCCTTAAGTGGCGCATGGAAGCCACTTTACCAAGGCATTTCAGACATCATAAATCCCCAACAACTTTTCTTAAAGCCTCCCTGACCTTGCTCCCATTCCAGACGCAAAAATAAAAACCTCTGATGCGCCCCGCGTTACTCGAACCTCCTCCTTCCTACGCAAGCCTCCAAGGCCCCTAAAGCAGCGTCCCAAGCCACTTTACTAAGCCCAAGTTCATGTCCATAACTCCTGAAATTTTTCCTTAAGGGCTCCCTCACCCAATTCCCCTTTTACACATAAAATTTCAATTTTTTTTTTCAAAGCTCCCCTTTTAATCCTAGAGTTTTAAAAACCCTTAAAACATCACCAACCCCACTTAAAGCCTACTAACACTTGGGTTATGCTCCAAACGCACAACCCCTAATTTAGGATGTTACAACTTGATAGTGAAATTTATATGAAAATCCTTGAAAGATTTAAAATCCCAAAAAGATATAGAGTCTCTTGAGAAAATTGCTCGATCAAATTAAAGAAAAGTTTATATGGATTAAAATAATCTGGAAGTATATGGTACAATTGTCTTAGTGAATACTTGTTAAAAGAAGGTTACAAAAACGATCTAATTTGTCCATGTGTCTCTATAAAAAGGTTTGGATCAGATTTTGTGATAATTATTGTTTATGTTGATGATCTAAATATTATTGAAACTCCTAAAGAGCTTTAAAATACCGTAAATTGTTTAAATAAAGAATTTGAGATGAAATATCTTAGAAAAAAAGTTTTATCCTGGCTTACAAATCGAGCATTTAAAAGATGAAATTCATGTTCATCAATTAACTTATATGGAAAAGATATTAAAGAAATTTTACATGGGTAAAGCACACCCATTAAGTACTCTGATGGTTGTATGATCGTTAGACGTGAATAAAGATCAATTTCGTCCTTGCGAGGATGGTGAAGAGTTTCTTGGTCCTGAAGTACCATATTTAAGTGCCATAGGGGTATTGATGTATCTTGCAAGCAACACAAGATCTGATATAGCTTTCGCTGTAAATTAGTTAGCAAGGTTTAGTTCTTCTCTAACACGTAGACATTGGAATGGAATTAAGCATGTATTTAGATATCTCAAAGGGGCTATTGATATAGGGTTATTTTATTCGAATGATTCAAAATCCTTATGCTGATGCTTGATACTTATTGGATCCATATAAAGGTTGATTTCAAATAGGATATTTATTTACATGTGGGTGTATTGCCATATCATGACGTTCAACAAAGTAAACATTAGCTGCTGCTTCTTCAAATCATACAGAAATAATTGCAATGCATGAGACATGTAACACCCCTAACCCGTATCCATCGCCAGAACATGGTTACAAAGTATTACCAGAACTTTTCAGAACATTTTCAGATAAATCATGTAAATCACAATTCATTAACCAAGATTGTTAAGAATGTCCCTTAAATGGACCCTCGATGCCTAATACAAGCATTAGAATCGAGTTGGGACTTATTCGGAACCTCTAGGAATTTTTCGAAAAATTTCAAAATTTTTCTATGGTGTAAGGCTCACACGCCCGTGTGGTCCAAAGGACACGCCCGTGCCTCAGGCCGTGTCTAATTTAGGTTGCTTTATAACTTGCACCACACGACCATGACACACGCCCATGTTCAAGGTCGTGTCACCCACACGCCCATGTTCAAGGCCGTGTCACCCACACGCCTGAGACACACGCCCGTGTTTCTGCTCGTGTGCTCAATTCTGAGCATTTTGTTTTGAAATTTTGAAATACAGGGGACACACGGCCGGACCACATGCCCATGTACTAGACACATGGCCTAGACATACGCCCGTGTGTCTACCCGTGTGGACAAAATAAGGCAATTTCCTAGCCTCATTTCTCACCCAAAATTTTGCATTCTCCTGCACTAACACTAACAAGTATAATCCAGCCAATTACAAGTATAATCCAACCATAACATATATCAAAACATAATATATTAGCCATTCCAATGGCTAAGTTTCATTCATCATTTACACACCATCATTTGATTTTGTTAGCCTATACATGCCATTAACAAAATAAGATTTTCATTTATACCAAAAACGATATGTTGATAGTGTGATGATTTGCTCCGACCAATCTCCAACCTTTACGAGCTTTGAGCACTATAAAATAGGGAAAATAAAACCTAGTAAGCATATTATGCTTAGTAAGCTCGTATAACATAAATTAAGCTCACCATTAAATTGAGTATATTAACTATACAAGACATGCTTTCCAACTATTTGGTAATTTACCTATTCAGACATACTCAACCAACATGTTAGTCATAATATACCAATATGCATAGATGAGCTCATCATGCTATATTCACATTCCATCTTATGTTTCTCATATTACAATATACACCTTATCCGTTGAATCTTTGAATTTTCGATGGATATTTCAATTAATACACTCGAGGTGTACAATTTCATTATCCGTCAATTCATATCCAGTAGTACCTTATAGGTACACTCTCGGGCCACATATCAGACAGTAGAGTTACCAGTCCAGGCTAAATTCTAGCTGTTGCATATACTCTAAGGGCTTTGTCGGATTACCAGTCCAGGCTAAATCCTAATTGAAACATATACTCGAGAGCTCATTTCAGATTACTCGTTCGGGCTAAATCGATTCTACAACACATGCAGTTTTATTCAGGGAAATCACATTTATCCATCGGAATTCAGTATTCATATGAAAATTTTACCCTTTATCAATAAATTTTCCATTATATAGCATTCCATTCATTAAAATTTTCATACACTTCATACATACAATTTCATACAACATATTCATTGTAATATAATATTCAAAACAACATATTATTATGCTCATTTAGGTTATACGAACTTACTTTGATATTTGCTCGTAACTAAAATCTACTAATCCGAAATCTTTTCCTTTCCTTGATCTAGTTCTTTGTTTGGTACTTCCGGATCTATTTAAATGAATTTAATTATTAATTCAATCCATTTCATATTCTATTAAACTCAATCTACAATCTAGGCAAAAGTACCATTTTGCCCCTATACTTTTGATTAATTCCAATTTCGTCTTGGAAATTGAAATTCATGCAATTTAATCCTTATTCCAAGCCTAACCAAAATTCTAATATAACTTTTACAACACATGTATTATCAAAATTTTAGAATTTTCTATGGGTTTTACCATTTTTTAATTTAGTCCCTAAATCAAATTTCCATCAAATTTCCCTTTGTAAAAGTTGATTATCTATCAACAACCTTTCATTTTCTACCATAAAATTTTAAATTTCAGCATATTCATCCATGGAAAATTTTCTATACTTTGATATCTATTCAAATTAACCCCCCAAATAGAGAAATTAAGCTTTCCCAATCTCAAAAATATAAAAATTACTAAAAACGGGACATAGGAACTTACCAATTTATGCATTGAAAGCTTGTTATCTCTTTCCTAGTGTTTCCATGGAAATATTTGGGGAAGATGATATGAAAATAAGATGATATTCTATTTAATTAATTATCATCTTTTAATTTTCTTCATTTCCAATTTAGTCCTTAGCCTTTTCTAATTTTTCCATGGATGATTCACCAAAAATATCTACATATTTTTCATCAATGGTCTAATTACCATTTAAGGACCTCAAGTTTTGAATTCCATATCTATTTAATCCTTATAGCTACTAGAATTTAAATTTGACATTTTATGCAATTTAGTCTTTTCTACAATTAAGCACCTAATTGATAAAATTTTCTTATCAAAATTCGCATACAATCTTTCTCCCACATTACTAATCATTTCATAGTATTAAAATATTTTATCTTTTCGGCTCGGATTCGTGGTTACGAAACCACTATTTCGACTTCACTGAAATTGGGCTGTTATACCTCTCCCCCTTAACGATTTTCATCCTTGAAAATCTTACCAGTAAAGAGATTAGGGTACTGATTTCTCATGGTATCCTCTGGCTCCCAAGTAGCTTCTTCATTCCATGTTTTTGCCAAAGAACTTTTTTCAATACCAGATTTTTATTTCTCAGTTCTTTTGTTTCCCGTGCTAGAATCTTGATCGGTTCTTCAGTATATGCCATATTAGGCTGAATCTCCACTTCTGTCAGAGAAATAATATGTGAAGGATCAAATCAATATCGTCGTAACATTGATACATGAAAAGCATTATGGATTTTATCAAGCTCTGGTGGTAACGCCAATCGATACGCAACCGATCTAATTCTTTCAATAATTTCATAGGGCCCGATAAATCTTGGACTCAATTTTCCTTTCCGTCCAAATCAAAGAACTTTCTTACAAGGTGACACTTTTAATAATACCTTATCACCAACTTCAAATTCTATTTCTTTTCTTTTAAGGTCGGCATAAGAGTTTTTTCTATCAAAGGATGCTTTCAAACTATCTCGAATCACTTTTACCTTTTCTTTTGTTTCCCGAATTAAATCAACTTCAAGAATATTCTTTTAACTAAGCTCTGTCCAATACAACGGTGTTCTACATTTTCGACCATACAGAGCTTCATACGGTGCCATTTTAATACTGGACTGATAACTGTTGTTATAAGCAAATTCAATCAAAGGTAAATATTTTTCCCAATTACCTTCAAATTCAAGTACACAACACCGTAACATATCCTCTAAAATCTGTATAACATGTTCAGACTGGCCATCTGTCTAAGGATGTAATGCATTACTGAAATGCAATCGTGTACCTTCTTCTTCTTGTAATTTATTACAAAATTGGGATGTAAACCAGGGATCTCTATCAGAAATATAGAAAATGGTACCCCACGTAGTCTAAAAATTTCAAAGACATATAATTCAGCCAATTTATCGAAAGAAAAATCCATATGTACCGGTATAAAGTGTGCAGAATTTGTTAGCCGGTCGACAATCACCCAAATAGCATCTTTCTTCCTCAGAGTCAATGGTAATCCCGACACAAAATCCATTGTAACTCTTTCCCATTTCCACTCGAGTATAACAACTGGCTGTAACAACCCCAAAGGCACTTGATGCTCAGCTTTCACTTGCTGAAATATCAAGCATTTGGATAAAATTCAGAAATATCTCTTTTCATTCCCGGCCACTTGTACATCTTTTTCATATCATTGTACATTTTATTCCTACCGGGATGAACAGGCATTGTACCTTTGTGAGCTTCATATAAAATCTTTTGCACCAACTCTTAATTCTTCGGCACACACAATCTGTCTTTGTAACACCCCTTACCCGTGTTCGACGCTGGAGCCAGATACGAGGCATTACCGAACTTAACTTGCTTAAACATACAACATTGGCCTATAATAATTTCATTTCAACTTAAAACTTCTTATTCATATACATAACATCCTTATAATGGGCCTATGAGGCCCTGAACATACATACGGAAGGTTTGGGAATTAAATCGGAAACTTTTACACTCTTAGAAAATTTTTGCCTGAACAGGGCCACACGCCCGTGCAAAATGGAACACGCCCCTGTGGGCAGGCCGTGTGGTCACACATGCCTATGTTCCTAGCCCGTGTGAAATTTATTTTTCATTTCAAACCTAAAGGGGTTTTCACACGGCTGGACACACGCCCGTGTCAATAGCCCGTGTCCCTCACACGGCCTACACAAGCCCGTGTACTCACCCGCATGTGAAAAACCTAGATATTCTATTTATGATGTCAGCAACCTCTTAAGGAGTACACGGCCTAGTCACACGCATGTGTGTTGGCCCGTGTGACGAATTGAATTCTCGTAATTTGATACAGGGGACACAGCCTATCAACACACCCATGGAGCTGACCGTGTGTCACTCACGGCCTAGACACACGCCCGTGTGTCTACCCGTGTGGACAATTAGAAGGCTATTTTCCAAGCCAATTGCCACCCTGAAACATAAATACACATCTACCAACACAAGCAACACATATGGCAATAATACACTATGAAGAATCACTAATCCTTATCCATACACTTCACATTTTACTCTATCAATTGCATGAACTTTCACTTCATAAAACTCATCATCATTAAAAATAATAAACTTGACAAATATCGTCCAATTTCCCACTGGCCATTTACAAAATGAGTGAGTAACCTTAATAGCCAACACTTTGGCTTTCAAATATGACATAACACAAGATGACCAAGTTCTTATACATGCCATACTCAAAATAAATTAGCGTTACTATACCAAAAGAATGATTGATAGTGTGATCCGAGCTCTGACGTTCTACGATCCCCGAGCTAGCTTGACGATACGACAAGGAAAAGGGAAAAGAGAGGGGTAAGCATATAGCTTAGTAAGTTTGCATGAATTAAAATAGCAACATAAGTACTCATGATAAAATTTATTCATCTCATAGAACAATAACAACACAAGTTTTCAAGTACTTAGATATACTTACTCATACTTACTCTTACCCATCACATATCTGTAACAACCGGGTTTAGACTCTTGTCGAAATAGTGGTTTCGAGACCATAAATTCGAGGTCGAAATAATATTCTAACATTATTTTCTGTGTTTTTTCTATGTGATATAGCATGTGTGAAAATTTTGTATGGTAATTTTATCGATTATGTGTCGAATTATAAATAAAGATTTAATCGCATAAAATGTAAAAGTTGTGTGCTGATTGTTAAATGTTTCATTGTTGTTGTCTTCATAATTTGGAGGCCTTATGAGGCAATTAAACCATTATATAGTTAGTGGATGGTGGATGGACATAAAAGCCTATGGATGGTGGAAATGAAATAATAATAAAAGGGGGTAAAAAGGTAAATGATGTATTAATGTGTAATAAAAATTAAACAAACAAAAGATGGTTAATATATCATCTTTCTTAGCCAAATTTGAAGAAGAGAAAGAAGGGTTTATAGCTTTGTGATTTTCGGCACTTGTATAGCTCAATTAAGATATGTTTTGATTTTAGTTTTTGATGATTTTTATGTTTTTGAGATTGTTGCTTAGTCTACTATCAAGCCTATATTGTAATTTGAAGAATTGATGATGTTTATGAGATGTGCCATTGATGAAATGGTGAGTTTTGTGATGAGTATTGGTGTTAAATGTAAGATATGTGCTTAATAAACATGTTTTGTTCTTGAATTTTTGGTGAATATAGTTAATTAGGGTTTAATTGAGAAAATATCATTTTGAGGGACTAAATTGTGAAATAAATGAAATGTGTGGGCTTGTAGTAGCATGGGAAGAATTCGACTAAGCATATGTGATTTGAAATTGTGTGTATTTGGTTATTTAATGAATTAGGGACTAAAGTGTCAAAATGTGAAAATGTGAGGGCTATTTTGTAAAATGCCCTAAATATGTGTGTGAGGACTAAATTGAATGAATTGGTGATTGAATGGATTGAATTTGAATTTGTATAGACTAAGAAAGGAGAGGTTTGGATCGAGATCGAGGCAAGGACAAAGTGCTCGATTAATCGACCGTTTCGGTATTTCGACGTTTGAGGTAAGTTCGGACATAATATGTGTATTTAACTATGTTAATGTTATGAAATGAATGATATGACATTATTGAATGGTGAATGCTATGTGAGGGATCGAGTTATGTGGCACTAAGTGTGCGTATTCGAAAAAGTGACCGAGATGATTAGCACTGTGTGTGCGAAATAATATAAGCTTCGACTTTGTGGTTGGCACTGTGTGTGCGAAACCGATTAAAGATCAGTTTGATATGGATGCACTAAGTGTGCGATGTTAATTAAGCTTCGGCTAACTATTTGGGAACTAAGTGTGCGATTGATCCGAAGAAGGGACGAAAGTTGATCGAAATGAAATAGTGAGTATTGAGTAGCATATGTAATCGACAACTAAGGTACGTTCAGAGTATTGAGTATTGAGTAGCATTTTGGCTTTGCAAATGGCCTATTTAGCATATTTGGTTAAGGGACACGGGCGTGTATCACCATCGTGTGGTTCAAGGACCACTTTGAAGTGTGTCTGGATAGGTTACACGGTCGTGGCACACGGGCGTGCCTGATGGCCGTGTGACCAAGTCAGTAGCTAGCATTTTATCACACGGCCATGACACACGGGCGTGTCTGGTAGCCGTGTGGATAAGTTAGTATACATGCTCTGTTTTGGCACGGCCATGACACATGGGTGTGTCTGGTAGCCGCAGGAGGCACACGGCATGGTCACACAGGCGTGTGTCCTCGATAGCTTTGAAAAAGTTTTAAATTTTTGAAAATTTTTGTAAGTATTTGGTTTAGTCCCGACTCCTATCTAGCATGTGATTAAGGTCTCGTAGACCTCAATAAGGGACCGTATGTTATTAATTGCTATGTATTGACTGGCGAATGACTTGGTGTCGTGAAATGGTGGTGAAATGTTCCGAATGTTTGGTAATGCCTCTTAACCCTATTCCGGTGATGGTCTCGGGTTAGGGGTGTTACAATATCACATTATGGTTTCATAACTTGTATTTTACTCATGGTACCTGTATCACTTCGGCACATAATTTAGCACTTAAGCTATCTTGAACATAAACTTAAATCATTGTCATCCTTAACTTAGATGAAACTCTTTGTCATCCTTGTATAACTTAGCTCTTTATCATCTTTACATACTTAGCTCTTTTTCCCGTTGAACTACTCGAAATATCGGAGGATACTCAATCTCATCATACATGTATCATGATGCCATTGCCATATCCCAGATATGGTCTTACATGAGATCATCTTTTGATGCCGATGCCATATCCCAGATATGGTCTTACACGGGATCTCTTAGCTCGATGTTGATGCCATGTCCCAGACATGGTCTTATACGAGATCGTACGCAGATGTCGATGCCATGTCCCAGACATGGTCTTACACGAGATCTTCCTTTGGTGTCGAAGCCATGTCCCAGACATGGTCTTATACGAGACCTTCCTTATTCGATACCGATGCCATGTCCCAAACATGGTCTTATACGGGATCTATGTTCGGTGCCGATGCCATATCCTAGATATGGTCTTATACGGGGCCTACATTCAGTGCCGATGCCATGTCCCAGACATGGTCTTATACGGAACCTTCCTTATCTCATGTCGTGACATAGGTATCCTCGTTATTCCGAATCTTCAACAGGGACTTCATCTTGACATATTCTCATGATTTCTTATCGAAGCATCAATTAGTCGATTTTCATGATATGATATTCACTATCATAAGATCATGTAATTTAAAATATAAAAACACTATGAAGCTTTAATTTCACACAAACTTACCTCGATACTCAAAATGTGTGTAGATGTTCGATTTAGTCCAACACTTTGTTCTTGCCTCGATTTCGGTCTGGGCTTCGCTTTTCTTGATCTATAATAACAATTTCACTTGTTTAATATTCACATTGACTAAATTGACTCATGAATCATACTTTGGAAAAATTATGATTTTGCCCTTAAACTTTCACATAATTACACTTTTGCCCTTAGGATCGTGAAATGATTTTTATTCAACTTTCTTGTACTTTAATCCTAGCCGAATTATTTTCTTAACTACAATAGCCCCCAATTTCCATTATTTCACTCATGTATGACCATTTTTATAACTTTTACAATTTGGTCCTTTTATGCATTTTCCGTGAAAATCACTTAGAAAAAGATGTTCATCATACATCAAACTTTCATATTCTTCCTTAAAACATTAAAATACATGCATGTCATACACGGGTAAGTTTTTGAATACAAACCCTAACTCAAAATATAGCTAGAAATAGCTAAATCGAGCTACGAGGATCTCAAAAATACGAAGAACATTAAAAACGGGGCTAGGATGCACTTACTATCAAGCTTGGAAGTTGAAGAAACCCTAGCTATGTCTCCTTTCAAATTTTGGCACTTAGAGGAAGAAGATGGACAAGATTTTGACTTATTTTTCCCTTTTTAATTCATTAATTAACCAAATGACTAAAATGCCCTCATGGCCATTTCTTGAGATTTTTCCTTCCCATGTCTATTTTTGTCCATCTTGACATTTAATGGTCTAATTGCTAAATAATGACCTCTAGTAATTTTTATAATTCTATTTCATACTTAAATCTTTCAGAATCTCATATTTTCTATAGTCCTAATGGACAAATTGATCAGTAATAAATAAAATTTCCTCGTGAAATTTTCACACAATCATGCAAACACATCATAAGCCTCATAAAAATCATAAAACACATATTTCTACTTCGGATTTGTGGTCTCGCAACCACTATTCTGACTAGGCCTTAAATCGGGTTGTTATAGTCTCTGAACAACAAACAACCATCAGACCCAATCTTAAATTCTGAATCAAGATTCAATTCACATTGTTCCCGTTTTGCCTGTAACTCAACATCATTTTTCTGAGCTTCAAAAACTTGTTGAAAAAATACTGGTCTAACTTTCAACTCAGCCATAATAGAACCATCATCAGAAATAGACAACCGAGTATTCATTGCTCGTAAAGAAAATAAAGATTTTCTACTCAAAGCATTAGCAACTATAGTGGCTTTACCCAGATGATAATCAATCACAAGATCATAATCTTTTAACAATTCAAGTCACCTAGTTGTCTCAAGTTTAAGTCTTTCTGTGTCATCAAATACTTCAAACTTTTGTGATCAGTGAAGATATGACATTTTTCACCATATAAATAATGTTGCCATATTTTTTAATGCAAACACAATAGCTGCTAATTCAAGATCATGTATCGGGTAATTATTTTCATGTGGTTTTAGTTGTCTTGAAGCATAGGCAATTACTTTACATTCTTGCATCAAAACAAAACCTAAACCATTTAAACGTGAATCACTATAAATCACAAATTCCTTATCTGATTCAGGCTATACCAACACATGTGCTTCAGTTAATCAAGCTTTTAACCTTTCAAAACTTTGTTGACATTTCTCATTCCACTTCACATCTTCCTACAACAGTCGAGTCATCAGAGAGGCTATCATCGAAAATCCTTTTACAAATCTCTGATAATATGCGGCTAAACTCAGAAAAATTCTAACTTCTAGCTTCCGACACACTCTTTGGTAGATTCCAATTAACAATTGCTGAGATTTTACTTGGGTCTACCCTGATACCTTCATCAGATGCAATATGTCCAAGAAATCTAACTTCCCGTAGCCAAAATTCACATTTACTGAACTTGGCATACAATATGTCATTTTCATCTCGAGAATAAACTAAAATATCATCAATGAATACCACTACAAACCTGTCTAGGTACGGTCTGGAAATTATATTCATCAGATCCATAAATACTGTGCATTAGTCAGGCCAAATGGCATCACTAAAAACTCATAGTGACCATACTTGGTTTTAAAAGCTGTTTTTGGAACATCTGAGTCCTTTACCCGTAACTAATAATAACCTGAGTGAATATAAATTTTTGAAAATACAGTAGCCCCTTTTAACAGATCAAATAAGTCATCTATTCGAGGCAAAATGTACTTATTCTTTATTGTAACTTTATTTAGCTGCCTGTAATCAATACATAACCTTAGAGATTCATCTTTCTTCTTCACAAATAAAACCGATGCACCCTAAGGTGAGAAACTGGGTAGAGCAAAACCTCTGTCAATCAATTCTTGCAACTGTGCTTTCAACTCTTTCATTTCAGCAGGAGCCATTATATAAGGTGTTATTAATATTGGTGTTGTTCTTGGAATAAGGTCTATAGAAAACTCCACTTCTCTAACCGGTGGCAATACCAGGTAATTCTTCCGGAAACACATCAGGAAATTCACACACTACCAGCACTGACTGAATCTTTGACTCAGTTACCTTTGTGTCCAACACATAAGCAAGATAAGCATCGTATGTAACACCCCTTACCCGTGTTCAAAGCAGGAACCCAATACGAGGAACTACCTAACTCAACTTGCTTAAACATGACATTTCGGGCAGTAAAATTTCTTTTCTTCTTAAAAACTTCCTATTCAATCCCACAACATACTCATCCTAGGCCTACGAGGCCTTAAACATACTTTCGGAAGGTTTCGGGAATTAATCGAAAACTTTTATGCACTTAGAAAAATTTTGCCTAAACACGGGCCATATGCTTGTGCTAAATGGGACACGCCCGTGGGGGCAGGCCGTGTGGTTACACACGCCCATGTCCCTCACCTGTGGTCGACACTGACTTATTTCACATATCCGAACACACGCCCGTGTCCCTGGCCCGTCTCCCTTGTAATAACCAATTTTTTGCCCGGGCCCATTTAGCCAAAACAAAACCAAATTAAAAAACCCAAAATATTATTATTATTATAAAAGTCCATTAAAGTGTCCAAACAGTCCATTACAGAATTAACAGGCCCAAAATCTCACCCAAATTGAATCAGCCCAAACAAAGCCAAACAAATAAACCCAATAAAAATAAAGCAGTCCAAATGTCCAATTACAAGCCCGAAATTAAGGCCCAATTAGAAAAACCAATTAAACAAGCCCAAACGACATAAAACAACCTGCCCACTTAACCTAACCCATTAGCCCAAATTTACAGAGGCCCAATGGCCCAAAAACACTAAAATTTTTAGAAAACCTAGAGCTCTATGAAACCTAGGCGTCGCTCCCTCGGTCAACACCACTGTCGGCCACCATTGCCCATCACCCCATGTGCATCGCACGCCAGTAGGGTCTTCTCCCGCACGCCTCTGACGACACATTATCTGCAAAAACAAGAAACGAAAACAATGAGAAAGCAAAACGACAAAGACCAACAGAAAACGAAGTGAAAAATTAAAAAAATCGCATCTATATAATCGGTTATAACCGAGGGGAACGTTTCGAAAGGGAGGGATATTTTTATTTTTTATTTGGGGCAAGATTCTTCCAATTTCGGCTACAAGAGATAGAACACAAACCTTTGTAAAGGGCGCTTCATTTTTACGAACTAGAAACTTTGAGTAATCAACAGAACAAAAAAGCTTTAAAGGTTAATCTTGTTTTCTGTTTCTGTTGCCATTTACTGTCATTTTTATTTATTTATTTTATCTTTGCTACTTTGAAACCATAATACGACACAAGCAAAAAAGGGAAAGGGAAATTTTACCTGAGTCCCGTAGATACATTGTCGGAGGGCCTTTTCGTAGCAATCTTCGGTGTCAGAAAAGGGGGGCCTGGGTTTTCCCCTTCGTTAGCGACGGAGTATTAAAGGTTTGGCCTTCAAAAGGCTCGATTTTGAGCACTACCGGCCACTGATACGGTGGTAGCACGGTGGTGCGATAGGGGACCAAAAGAAACCGATCGTCAGGCTGAGGAAGGAGAAGGGTTGAAGTATTTTTTTTATTTTATTTTTGAAGATGATGGGTCTACAAATGAATAGAAAAGGGGAAATTTTGGGTTTGTAAAAGAAACACAAAACGGCGTCGTTTCGCATTATGCTCACCCACGCCAAAACGGCTTAAGGTGACCTGGCCCGAATCCGACCCGTACCCTAAAGGGGATCCACGTGTTTCTATAATCTTTGGGCTATTTATGCAATCGACCCTTCTGCCTCTTCTATCCTTTAATTCGGTCCTTAAATCTGTTTAAACTATTATAGAAATAGTCTTTAAATTTTGTTTTTGTTTCGATTGAGCACCTCTTGGTTTTTATATACAATTTTCGCGTTTTATTAAGTTTAATTCATTCTTTTATTTAGTTTTAAATTATTTTATAATAGGATAATATGTATATTTATACATTATTTAAATTAAACTATTTTCTAATATACGTGTATATAATTCGTATTAAAATTATTTTTGTTCTTGTGCATATATCATTAAGCTCATATTATCATTTTTTTGTCTCTTTATATGGGTGTTTAATTTTCTCTAAAACTATTTATGCTATGCATATTTTTTTCCTTCACAATTTAGTATATGTATATATTTTGATGTGTACATACATACATATAGGTAAAACTGGTACTAGCATTATTCCATTGATTTCGTAGTATTGTTGATATATGCATGTTAATTAATTTTCTTTATCATCGATCTAGGGCTTGGTAATTATCGCCATTATGTACGTTTTAATTCTTATTTGTTTTTATTTATTTGTTGCTTGAGAATCAATGGCCTTATATTTCATTAGTAAATAATTACTCCATATTGTGTGTTACTATGCCATCATAATGCATTCACTTAAAAACATCACGTTTCAACACTATTCGAACTTTAAAATCATTTTTACTTAAATTTTTTTTAAAATAAAGGGATATTCGCCCGTTTGGAAATTCAAAGAAATCGTGCCCAATCGTGCTGGGTGTGATTTCTTGTTTACCCAAATAAGTAAATACTCTTTCGAATTTTATCCATATATTTTTTGAAAAACAAGGCAATATTTGTGTGTTTAGAAGTCCGAAAAATTACATCCTAACGTGCTGGGTGTTGATTTTTTGTTCAACTAAATAACCAAATACCATTTTCATATGTTTTGAAGATCAAAGATGATCTCGATGTCAGAGTATAAAGGCGTTATATCCTAACGTGTTGGGTATGATACTTTCATTCCTTTGAAATGAGATAATCTTGAGATTCAATCCCAATTTAGCGAATTCTTTTTTAATTTTTGCCCTAGATATTTTCAAGTTTTCCACATTAGGACATTGATCAATCAATTTGGTACCGATTTTAGGCGTTGTGAGGGTGCTAATCCTTCCTCATACGTAACCGACTCCCAAACCGATTTTCTCGAATGTTCGTAGACAAAAAAAAAATACTGTTTTAGTAAATCAAAATGTTTTATTAAAACAAAGGTGATCCGATCACACCAAATAAAGATCGGTGGTGACTCCCTATTTTTAAAAAAGGTCAATTCCCGTTTTTTCAAAAAATGGTTACGACAGCTTGGCGACTCCACTGGGGATCTCGAGAGTCAGGCCATAAATTGATTGATTTTTGTCCTTTTGATTGAAAACTTGAAAAATTATTTTTTAAAAAAAAATAAAAAAATCATGCTTCTTATAAAGCATTTGTTTGTGCTATAATTGCAATAATGTCGAGTCTCATAATTCATGCACTTGCATCGCATGACCGCTGTGGTCACACCTTTAAGTAGGAGTGAGAAACTAAGCTTTCGTGAGGTTTTCACCTCCGCATGCCCATTGGGAAATGTATCCCCCTGAACCGAACTCGGTCCGTATGAGCCTATAATGGGGGAGGATTGAGGAATCTGTTGGTTCAGGTACCCCTCTTTAAAACCGAACCTCATATCGTGAGCCTTAAGAGCCCAACCTAGGTAAAACCACGCCAAACTCTAGCGGTCACCTGGATAGGTGTTCTGTGTTGGTTTATTTCTCTTGCACTAACCTGTTTTCTTTTGTGATTGCTTTTCTCTCCTGTGCTAGCATGTTTTCTTCCGCCTTGACTATATTGCACTGCATCATCTAAGAGAAAGGAAGTGTTGATTCATAGTCGGTTGCTAAATGGAAGAGTTTGTCATAAGAAAATGTGTTACTTGATAAAGTGGATTATAATACGATCGTACGAAAATGAGGACATGGCTGTATATGCGATCCATTTTATGTAAAGAAACATATCTTCTAGAAAAATCCTTCTAATGGAATCGAATTCATGATCAACACCTCTCTTTCTTTTTACATTCATACCATGCATTTGCATTGCATTGCATATAGCAACATCATATCACCCTAATCATTCACTAAGCCTAAAATCGTATCATCCACAGTTGCAACACTTCGAATCTGAAATCACGTCATCCTTAAAGGACACGGCTAAGAGCTAGAGCCATGAATGCAGAACTCAACGAAAGAATCGAAAGAATAGAAAGAATCCAGAGAGAGTTGCAAGAGCAGTTGACCAAGTCGTAGTAAGAAGTAAGGGATCTGATGGTAAGATCCCGAGAGGAATCGCTCGAGCAAAAGGATCAAATGGCCAAAATGACGGAGATGATGGCAGCTCTGGCCAAAGGAAAAGGACCCGCGCGGAGTCCTAACCTCACAGAGCCTCATAGAGCCCCAGATTTGGATGACCCGGTGGGAATAGCTAGGTTAAAAATGAAAGATCGTGATGCTCAGGACAAGTATAAGAGTCTAGAAGAAAGACTCCAGGCGATAGAAGGTACTGAAGTCTTCTCTGCACTAAGCATCAAAGAGCTCAGTTTGGTGCCCGACCTGGTTCTGCCTTTGAAGTTTAAAGTGCCAGATTTTGAAAAATATGATGGGACGAGATGTCCGAAGGCGTATCTTATCATGTTTTGTCGGAAGATGGCCGGTTATGTGAATGAAGACAAATTGTTAATACACTGTCTTCAAGATAGCCTGGTCGGATCAGCCCTCCGATGGTATAATCAACTCAGTAGAGAGAGGATCCGATCATGGAAGGATCTAGCATCAGCGTTTTGTGAACAATACAAGCATGTCTCCGATATGGTGCCTGATCGACTAACGCTGCAGATGATGGAAAAGAAGCCAACAGAGACTTTTAGACAATACGCTCAAAGGTGGAGGGATATCTCAGGACAAATAGAACCCCCGCTGACTAAAACTGAGATAACAATCCTCTTTATCCACACTTTGAAAGCGCCATTCTATGATAAGCTGGTGGGAAATGCCACAAAAGACTTCACCGATATCGTAATGTCTGGGGAACTCATTGAGAATGCCATAAAGAGTGGAAAAATAGATGCAAGAGAAATTGTCAAAAGGTCAAGCTCAAGAAATATGGAAAATGAAGTGTCAAAAGGTCAAGCTCAAGAAATATGGAAAATGAAGTGAACAACTTGGGCAAGCATCCCAAGTCAGTCTCTGCAGGTCAACCGAGGGCTGTGATCACTGGTCATCAGGGATCATCAAGTCAAGAATCCAATACAAAGCGTCTCCAATTTACACCAATTCCAATGACATATGGGGAGTTGTATCAAAGCCCGTTTGGTGCACATAGGGTGGCTCCTCGCTAAATGAAACCAGTGCAACCCCCATACCCTAAATGGTATGATTCGAATGCTCAATGCAAGTATCACGCGGGAATAACAGGTCACTCAACCGATAACTGCATTGCATTTAAGAAATTGGTGGAGAGGCTTATTAAAATAGGGGTTTTGAAGTTCGATGAGCTGATCGGAGCAATAATTTACGATAATTGAAGAAGGGGGTAAGAGAGTCTCGATTCCTTAAAGAAGTTATCAGAAGCCTAAAAATCGAGAAGTCAGAATGCCAATGACACATTCGAAGGGAAAACGAGGGCATAAAACTTTCCAATAGAACTGTGGAAGAAACCTAAATTTTTAGCTAATTTGGAGTAACATTCAAAACATGCTTGTTGCTTTAAGCCTAGAGGCAACAAGAGTCCTTTCGTGAAATGGGCTTGTTTCCAGAATTGTTATTTCAGTAAAATGCATCTTTATTTTCACCCCTCGTACTTCATACTCTACATCGTTTCGTTTTCATAACAAACTTTTAATTTTCTACCTTCATGCCCACAATGGGTCCCCCAGATGCAATGACATGAGCAACGCTGTTACCGACTCTCTTTTTAATGAGATATGCGTCTAAAGGGATTGGAGGACTGGGGAGATGACAGAGGTCACAACTTATTTCCTAAGTTGTCAAGAATGGTAGATCCCATCTTACGAAGTGTCAGCAAATACTACAAGGGAGATGAAGATGGAAGCTTAGCTTGCCGCAGGAACAAGGCAAGGAATCATTCAGTTATCTCCAAGAGTTCAAAGATATTTTCGTATGATCACGTTAAGACACGCCGGGACTACTAAGGCACGAGTATGCTGAAAAAGCTAAGGAAGCCACAGAAGAAGTCTATAAGGATATTTGAAGATCACATGCTGATGGTTCTACCCTGACTAAGCCAATCAAGAGGTTCGAGCTACTGGTCTACCCAGAAAGGAAAATTGCATCAAACGCCAAATCGAGGATAGAACTTATGTGCCCTTTCCTTCTTGTCTACACGTGGGGCAGGGACGTTATCAAGCTAATCTCCTCAAAAGCTTCGGGTCTGCATCGATTCATTTTTACGAATGTCGATCTCTTCACTAAGAGGGCGAGGGTCGCTTCATATGCCAATATTACAAAGTCGATGGTCATTAGACCCAAAAGGAAAAAGAAAAATATATTAACAAAAAAGGTGAAAAGGTCATATTTAATCACACAATGTTAAAAGTTTGCGGTCATTTCAAAGATCAAGTGCCATGTCATGGTGTAAAAAAAAAAAAACAAAACAAAAAAAGGGGCAACAAAACAAAGATTGTTAGGAAGATGACCTAAACTTGTGAATGTTGGCATATGGAAGTTACGTTTACCCTTTTATGATCATTAAACTTCGGCCAGGACCTATGCTGAGACAGCGTTTGCCTAGTGAAGTCAAAATCCTCTTTTCCCCAGGCACAGGCCGAGCCAAAATTGGATGAGGTGGAATCGAGCCAATCCCGATGTGATCAAGTGAAAAGAAAATGTTGAGAGATATCTGTCACGATCAGATGAAGCAAGTTTACAACAAAAAGGATCGCCTTAGAAAATTTCATGATAGGGCTTTGAAAGAAAAATTCTCTCATGCAAAAGAGACTTCAGAAGAAAGTAAATGTCAAACTAGGAAGGACCTCATGTAGCAAAGAAGGCCTGTTTACGAAAGCATGGATATTGACAGAGATGGATGGCAAGGACCTGTCCAATTCGGTGAATTTAGATTCGACCTAAAAAGAGGAATCAAAAAAAAAAAAAAGAAAGAAAGAAAGAAAAAGGAAAGGCCAAAAGCGAAAACCCGTAAAGGGCGCTTTGAGACCAAGGTGGGTTTGAGTTGAAAACCCGAAAAGGGCAGCTCAAATTTTGATAAAAAATGGGGCATACAGTAGTCTTGCTACACTTGAAGTAACAATGAAGAGGAATGCTACGCCTTGGGGCATCGACAAAGTACTTCGGATCCCCTAAACACATATTGAGTTTAGAATGGTCCTCAAGAAGTTTGAACAGAGAAGCTCAAGCTGCGATATCTGGGGCACCTAGTTTCCATTTTACCCGTTTTGAGTCTGCTATCTTTGTCTTTTCAAAACACACTCTAAATAAACTTGCTTCTTCATTGCATTTGCTAGCTTTGACTAACTTGTTTGTTTCGAGCTATGCTCCCAATAAATTTCCATTTCATCCATCATTATGGCCTTTTTTAAGCATTTTGTATTGAAATAATGATTATTGGACTAATAATACTTTCATGAAAGGAGTTTCGCATATTACTCTAGAAACCTCTAAACAATACAGGGGTCTGAAACAGGATTATTTCTTAAGATTCACCAAGCTTAAAGGTTGGAAATATCTGAGTCCAAATTAAGGTTACCACTTCGGATTTTTGTCAAAAAATTGTGATTGAACAAAATGACAAAGTACCGTGTCAGTGACACAATCCTAATGGAAAATGGGCATTGTTAACCCAAGTGCAAAACCAGAATCATTCTCGAAAGGAAATGATATTCTGCATTCATGTGAGCATCATGCATATACATCTGGTTGGGTCACCTAAAGAGTGATCGTTAGAAGGAAGCTGATACAGATCCTGTACCTTTGAATAACAAGAGGGTGGGTTGAAGAAAAGAAAAATCCTATGTTTTAGAGTCGTAATGGGATGAATGGAGGATATTCAAATCTCCACAAAAATGAATCGAGAACGCAAAAGGATATTCAAACCCCCAGGTCACAATGAAATGAACCCTGAAGCTACAGTGGGGCAAAAGGGTGATATACGAGAAATGCAGATTACTCCTGAGGTTTGAGGACGGGTACAAAACCTGAAAGGGAAGTCAAGAATTGAAGCAATGAATACAGGTCATCATGAAAGTCGTGGCAAAAAAAAAAGATACATGACCAAAAAACCCAGGGCGCATGGCATAATCATGTAGGCATAAAAGCATTTAAGACAAACACGTGCATATCAAGATAATATCACGTATGACACATACAAGCACTCCATTAAAACAAGAAGTTTTGACGATAGCTATATTGAATCAAAGGAAAAAGAAGACATCCGAGTCCCGCTAGATGATATGTTGTTCAAAAACCAACTCATAATACGAGAGGTGAGTTGAGCCTCGGGACACGCCGAGGTACTTTCAATTTCTATTTTTAATTTCTGTTTGCAAAAAAATCAACTCCTCAGGTCGCACGCTGAGGTAATTTCAATTTCTGTGTTTCAATTTCCATTTGTTTCAAAAAAATCAACTCATATTTGCGAGAGGTGAGTTGAGCCTCGAGTCGCACGCCGAGGTATTTTCAATTTCTGTGTTTCAATTTCCGTTTGTTTCAAAAAATCAACTCATATTTGTGAGAGGTGAGTTGAGCCTTGGGTCGCACGCCGAGGTATTTTCAATTTCTGCGTTTCAATTTCCGTTTGTTTCAAAAAATCAACTCATATTTGCGAGAGGTGAGTTGAGCCCAGGTCGTCTGTACGCCGAGGTATTTTAAATTTCTGTGTTTCAATTTTCGTTTGTTTCAAAAAATCAACTTATATTTGCGAGAGGTGAGTTGAGCCTCGAGTCGCACGCCGAGGTATTTTTAATTTCTGTGTTTCAATTTCCGTTTGTTTCAAAAAAATCAACTCATATTTGCGAGAGGTGATTTGAGCCTCGGGTCGCACGCCGAGGTATTTTCAATTTCTGTGTTTCAATTTCCGTTTGTTTCAAAAAATCAACTCATATTTGTGAGAGGTGAGTTGAGCCCTGGGTCGCACGCCGAGGTATTTTCAATTTCTGTGTTTCACTTTCCGTTTGTTTCAAAAAATCAACTCATATTTGCGAGAGGTGAGTTGAGCCCCGGGTCGCACGCCGAGGTATTTTAAATTTCTGTGTTTCAATTTTCGTTTGTTTCAAAAAATCAACTCATATTTGCGAGAGGTGAGTTGAGCCCCGGGTCGCACATCGAGGTATTTTCAATTTTTGTGTTTCAATTTCAGTTTGTTTCAAAAAATCAACTCATATTTGCGAGAGGTGAGTTGAGCCTCGGGTCACACGCCGAGGTATTTTCAATTTCTGTGTTTCAATTTCCGTTTGTTTCAAAAAAATCAGCTCATATTTACGAGAGGTGAGTTGAAGCCCGGGTCGCACGCCGAGGTATTTTCAATTTCTGTGTTTCAATTTCTGTTTGGTTCAGAAAATCAACTCATATTTGCGAGAGGTGAGTTGAGCCCCGGGTCGCACGCCGAGGTATTTTCAATTTCTGTGTTTCAATTTTTATTTGTTTCAAAAAATCAACTCATATTTACGAGAGGTGAGTTGAGCCCCGGGTTGCACGCTGAGGTATTTTCAATTTCTGTGTTTCAATTTCCGTTGGTTTCAAAAAATCAACTCATATTTGCGAGAGGTGAGTTGAGCCCCGGGTCGCACGCCGAGGTATTTTCAATTTCTGTGTTTCAATTTCCGTTTGTTTCAAAAAATCAACTCATATTTGCGAGAGGTGAGTTGAGCCCCGGGTCGCACGCCGAGGTATTTTCAATTTCTGTGTTTCAATTTCCCTTTATTTTAAAAAATCAACTCATATTTGCGAGAGGTGAGTTAAGCCCTGGGTCGCACGCCGAGGTATTTTCAATTTCTGTGTTTCAATTTCCGTTTGTTTCAAAAAATCAACTCATATTTGCGAAAGGTGAGTTTAGGCCCAGTTCGCACGCCGAGGTATTTTCAATTTCTGTGTTTCAATTTTGGTTTGTTTCAAAAAATCAACTCATATTTGTGAGAGGTGAGTTGAGCCCCGGGTCGCACGCCGAGGTATTTTCAATTTCTGTGTTTCAATTTCCGTTTGTTTCAAAAAATCAACTTATATTTGCGAGAGGTGAGTTGAGTCCCGGGTCGCACGTCGAGGTATTTTCAATTTCTGTGTTTCAATTTCCGTTTGTTTCAAAAAATCAACTCATATTTGCGAGAGGTGAGTTGAGCCCCGGGTCGCATGCCGAGGTATTTTCAATTTCTGTGTTTCAATTTCCATTTGTTTCAAAAAATCAACTCATATTTGCAAGAGGTGAGTTGAGCCCCGGGTCACACGCCGAGGTATTTTCAATTTCTGTGTTTCAATTTCTGTTTGTTTCAAAAAATCAACTCATATTTGCGAGAGGTGAGTTGAGACCCGGGTCGCACGCCGAGCCTCAGGTCACGTGCTGAGTTTTCTCGAAGATAGTAAGGAAACAGTTGAAAAGTTCAGATTTATTTCCCCGAAGTCCCGATAGAGCAGATCAAAGCTGCAAGTCCTGCCTCCCTGAGTTAACATTCCAGTGGAGTAGTTTCAGCAGAGAAGATTGAGCAAAGAAGATTGGGTGAGAGCAATTGGAAGCTACAGGTCCTATCTCTCGGAAGTAGCGGTGAAGTGGATCAAAGCGACAGGTTACAGCGGAGTTTGAAGGTGTTTGAGGAAGACAAGACCAAGAAGTCAAGACTTAGCCAAGACCGGGGAAAGTTGGTCCTTTTATTGTCTTTGCTCTATTCTCGTTTCACGGCAATGAGCAAAGAGGGGCAGTTGTAATAACCAATTTTTTGCCCAGGCCCATTTAGCCAAAACAAAACCAAATTAAAAAACCCAAAATATTATTATTATTATAAAAGTCCATTAAAGTGTCCAAACAGTCCATTATAGAATTAACAGGCCCAAAATCTTGCCCAAATTGAATCAGCCCAAACAAAGCCAAACAAATAAACCCAATAAAAATAAAGCAGTCCAAATGTCCAATTACAAGCCCAAAATTAAGGCCCAATTACAAAAACTAATTAAACAAGCCCAAACGCCATAAAACAACCTGCCCACTTAACCTAACCCATTAGCCCAAATTTACAGAGGCCCAATGGCCCAAAAACACTAAAATTTTCAGGAAACCTAGGGTTCTATGAACCCTAGGCGCTGCTCCCTCAGTCAACACCACTGTCGGCCACCATTGCCCATCACCCCATGCGCACCGAACGCCAGCAGGGTCTTCTTCCGCACGCCTCTGACGACACAATATCTACAAAAACAAGAAACGAAAACAACGAGAAAGCAAAACGACAAATACCAATAGAAAACGAAGTGAAAAATTAAAAAAATCGCATCTGTATAATCGGTTATATAAATCGAGGGGAACGTTTCGAAAGGGGGGATTTTTTATTTTTTTTTTAGGGCAAGATTCTTCCGATTTCGGCTACAAGAGACAGAACACAAACCTTTGTAAAGGGGGCTTCATTTTTACGAACTAGAAACTTTGAGTAATCAAGAAAACAAAAAAACTTTAAAGGTTAATCTTGTTTTCTGTTTCTGTTGCCATTTACTGTCATTTTTATTTATTTATTTTATCTTTTCTACTTTGAAACCATAATACGACACTAGCAAAAAAGGGAAAGGGAAATTTTACCTGAGTCCCGTAGATACGTCGTCGGAGGGCCTTTTCGTAGCAATCTTCAGTGTCAGAAAAGGGGGGCCTGGGTTTTCCCCTTCATTAGCGACGGAGCATTAAAGGTTTGGCCTTCAAAAGGATTGATTTTGAGCACCACCTGCCACCGATACGGTGGTAGCATGGTGGTGCGATAGGGGACCAAAAGAAACCTGATCGTCAGGCTGAGGAAGGAGAAGGGTTGAAGTATTTTTTTTATTTTATTTTTGAAGAAGATGGGTCCGCAAATGAATAGAAAAGGGGAAATTTTGGGTTTGTAAAAGAAACAGGAAACGGCGTCGTTTCGCATTATGGTCACCCGTGCCAAAACGACACCGTTTAAGGTGACCTGGCCCGAATCCAACCCGTACCCTAAAGGGGATCCGCGTGTTTCTATAATCTTTGGGCTATTTATGCAATCGACCCTTCTGCCTCTTCTATCCTTTAATTCGGTCCTTAAATCTGTTTAAACTATTATAGAAATAGTCTTTATATTTTGTTTTTTTTTCAATTGAGCACCTCTTGCTTTTTATATACAATTTTCGCGTTTTATTAGGTTTAATTCATTCTTTTATTTAGTTTTAAATTATTTTATAATAGGATAATATGTATATTTATACATTATTTAAATTAAACTATTTTCTAATATACGTGTATATAATTCGTATTAAAATTATTTTTGTTCTTGTGCATATATCATTAAGCTCATATTATCATTTTTTTTGTCTCTTTATGTGGATGTTTAATTTTCTCTAAAACTATTTATGCTATGCATATTTTTTTCCTTCACAATTTAGTATATGTATATATTTTGATGTGTACATACATACAAATAGGTAAAACTGGTACTAGCATTATTCCATTGATTTCGTAGTATTGTTGATATATGCATGTTAATTAATTTTCTTTATCATCGATCTAGGGCTTGGTAATTATCGTCATTATGTACGTTTTAATTCTTGTTTGTTTTTATTTATTTGTTGCTTGAGAATCAATGGCCTTATATTTCGTTTGTAAACAATTACTCCATATTGTGTGTTATTATGCCATCATAATGCATTCACTTAAAAACATCACGTTTCAACACTATTCGAACTTTAAAATCATTTTTACTTAAATTTTTTTTAAAATAAAGGGATATTCGTCCGTTTGGAAATTCAAAGAAATCGTGCCCAATTGTGCTGGGTGTGATTTCTTGTTTACCCAAATAAGTAAATACTCTTTTGAATTTTATCCATATATTTTTTGACAAACAAGGCAATATTTGTGTGTTTAGAAGTCCGAAAAATTACATCCTAAAGTGCTGGGTGTTGATTTTTCGTTCAACTAAATAACCAAATACCACTTTCATATGTTTTGAAGATGAAAGATGATCTCGATGTCAGAGTATAAAGGCGTTATATCCTAACGTGTTGGGTATGATACTTTCATTCCTTTGAAATGAGATAATCTTGAGATTCAATCCCAATTTAGTGAATTCTTTTTTAATTTTTACCCTAGATATTTTCAAGTTTTCCACACTAGGACATTGATCAATCAATTTGGTACCGATTTTGGGCGTTGTGAGGGTGCTAATCCTTCCTCGCATGTAACCGACTCCCGAACCTATTTTCTCGAATGTTCATAGACCGAAAAAATACTGTTTTAGTAAATCAAAATGTTTTATTAAAACAAAGGTGATCCGATCACACCAAATAAAGATCGGTGGCGACTCCCTATTTTTAAAAAAGGTCAATTCCCATTTTTTCAAAAAATGGTTACGACATCCCTTACACGGTCTCGACACACCCGTGCCTCAGCCCGTGCGCCAAAACCTTGGCATTCTGTTTATGACATCATCATCTCACTACAGACACACGGCCAAGGCACACGGACTTGCAATTCAAGCATGCAAGGGGACACACGGCCAATCAGCATGCCCATAGGGCTGACCGTGTGTCACACACGGCCTATACACATGCCCGTGTGTCTACCCGTGTGGACAATTAGATGGCTATCTACCAAGCCATTTGCCACCCTATCAAGTAATCACACTCATACCAAAACATTTCAATATATAAGATTACCAAATGGTACTTCTATGAACTCAAAAAGAAGCACTACATCCTTAAAAGCATACACTTCATGAAATTTATCTTCATTAAACATAAGAATTAGCCAAGTATTGGCCCAACTTTAATGACCATTTACAAAATGAATTGGAACAACCTTAGTAGCCAACCCATTTGGCTTACCAATATGACATAACAAAATACTCAAGTCCTATACATGCCACATTCAAAATAAATCTAATTTGGCTATACCAAGTTGTGGTCGATAGTGTGATCTCCAATTTCGACGTCCGCGAATTCTCGAGCTAACTTTGTAATAATACAAGGAAAAAGGGCAATGAAAAGGGGTAAGCATAAAGCTTAGTAAGTTTGCATGGAAATAAATGGCAACATTAAGTTCACAATGTATCCATCCATGGAATTAATTAACCATACACAAGTCATAGGCTTCTTGAGATATCTATACATACTCATACTTGCCCTTATTTAGCACATACCATGCCGCATATTGTAATTGTTTCTTTGTGAATTACTCATGAGTACATGTGTTAACTCAATCACATAACTTTAGTAAAATCCTCTTCACTATTTCTAAGCTAATCGATTCATCCCGATAATTCACTAGGGATACTCAAGGATGTATATTCATAAACATTATCATAACACGAAACCAATGCCACATCCCAGATGTGGTCTTACGTGGGGTCATTTCTGAGTGTCGGTACCATATCTCGGACATGATCTTATACAGAATCTCTCATTAAGCATCGATGCCATATCCTGGATACAGTCTTATATGATTCTTATACTTAATACTGAAGCCATATCCCGGGTATGGTCTTATACGAAATTTTAATTCGGTGCCGAGGCCATGTCCCAAACATGGTCTTACCGGGACCTTGTTCATCTCATAACTTGATGATAGCATTTTCACACTTATTATAGTCGCAACGGCACTTCAACATCTCAACTTCTATCATCTTTCTCATATAACACTAATATTCAATTTCATAGAATGTTATTACAATATCAACCATTCTCAAACATGCTAGCATAAATGTTGAATTATCACCTACAAACTTACCTCGGTTTCAAAACAAGCTAGATCGTCGATCTAGTCCGAGACTTTATTCTTTCACCGATCGAGGTGGACTCTTAGTTCTTCTTGCTCTATAATAGAAAATTAGCTCGTTTTAATCATCAAATTAATAAATGTATTTCAAAAATCATGCTTTAGAAAAATTACCATTTTGCCCTTAGACTTTGGCAAAATGACCATTTTACCCCTAGGCTCGGAAATTAATTCTAATCAAATGTCTACTTTTAATGAGCCTAGGTGAACATTTATTTCTCTTATGGCTATCATCAAAATCCAACATTTCACACATTTACTACAAACTTTATAACCTTTACAACAAGGTCCATTTGGTGTTTTCATGACAACACCTTTCACAAAAGTTGTTCATCTAACAACCTAGACTCATTTTCTTCCATAAAAATGCAGCAAATAACAATGAAAGCTCTCATGGGAAATCTCTTAACTCTTCAACATATCACAAATTAGTCCCCTCTCTAGAAAGCTTAAGCTTTAGTGGTTCTAAAAGTACAATTATCATCAAGAAAAACCATTAAAATTACTTACTTGTGAGGAGATAAGTTTGCTGAAAATTTTGAGCTTTCTAACCCTTGTTTTCTGCCAATTTTCAGTGGTGATGAAGAGAAGAAAAGATGATACTTTTCTTTTCTTTATAATTCTCTTATTTTATTCATTAATTACCTAACACCACCAAAACTTGCCTAATTTACTCTTCTTGTCCCCTTATGGCTGGCTATGTCCTTTTGATTGGTTTAATTGCACCTTAAAGGCTTCCAATTAAAAATTCTATTTCTATTCGGCACCTTTAGCTTATAAAATAGAACTTTCGCACTTTATGCAATTTAGTCCTTTTTTGCGATTAAGTAAGAAACTGCTAAAATTAAGGCACCAAAATTTTCATACACTTATACCATCACACTCTAACTCATAAAATATCATGGAAATAATTTTCTCTAACCTCGGATTAGTGATCCCAAGATCACTGTTCCAACTAGCCTCTAAATCGGGCTATTACAATTCCCCCTTAAGGATTTTCGTACCTGAAAATGGTTCCGGTGAAAAGGTTGAGAAATTGGTTTCTCATAGTCTCCTCGGGCTTCCACGTAGCCTCTTCTATTCCATGTCTATGCCACAGTACTTTCACAAGGGCTATACTTTTGCTTCTTAACTGTTTGACCTCTCTCGCCAAAATTTTAATCGGCTCTTCACCATAAGTCAAATCCGATTGTATCTCTACCTTTATTGGTACTATGATATGTGAAGGGTCTGAATGGTATCGACACAACATGGGTACATGAAAGACATTGTGAATCTTTCCAGTCCAGGTGGCAAGGCCAAACGATAAGCTACCGGTCCAATCTTCTCGGTAACTTCATAAGTTCCGATAAAACGAGGACTTAATTTGCCTTTCTAACCAAATCTGAGGACCTTTTTCCATGGTGATACTTTCAGAAACACTTTATCACTGACTTGGAACTCAATCTCTTTCCTTTTCAGATCCGAATAGGACTTTTGTCTATCTGATTCCGCTTTCAGACACTCGCTATCACTTTTACTTTCTCTTCAGTGTCCTTGATCAAATCAACCCTGTGTATCTGTTTCTCTTTGAGTTCTGTTCAATATAAAGGCGTTCGGCACTTACGCCCATACAATGCCTCATAAGGTGCCATTTTCAAACTTGACTGAAAACTGTTGTTGTAGGCAAATTCCACCAACGGTAGGTATTTCTCCCAATTAACTTGAAATTCCAAAACACAATATCGAAGCATGTCTTCGAGTATCTGAATTATTCTTTTCGATTGCCCATCGTTTATGGATGGAAAGCTGTACTGAAACTCAATTTTGTGCCCAAGGTCTCTTGTAACTTTTTCAAAAACTGTGACGTGAATCTCGAACACGCACAAATCTGCCAATTTATCAAGCGAATAATCGACTCGCACTGGTATAAAATGGACGGACTTTTTGAGTCTATCAATTACGACCCACACGGCATCTTTCTTTTTTGGAGTTAACGGTAAACCCATCACGAAGTCCATAGTAATACGGTCCCACTTCCACTCAAGAACCATTATGGGCTGAAGTAAACCCGAAGGTACTTGGTGTTTAGCCTTCACTTATTGACAAATCATGCATCTGAACACAAACTCGAAAATGTCCTTCTTCATACTAGGCCACCAATACCACTTCCTCAAGTCATTGTACATCTTCGTGCTACCAAGTGCGCAGTTAAACATCTACTATGCGCTTCATGCAAAATCTTATGAATAGGTCCATCATTTCTAGGTACACAAAAGCTATCTCGAAACATGAAACATCCAACAGGATTCACCCGAAAGTCTGACTCAACATTTGACTCACAAAGAACTCTTTTAGCTTGTAAGTTGCCGTCCTCTTTCTGAGCTTCACAAATCTCTTGAAGAAATAATGGTTTAGCCCTTAGCTCGGCTAGAATAGAACCATCATCCAACAAAGCCATCTGAGTATTCATGGCTCTCAGCACAAACAATGATTGTCTACTCAAAGCATCGGCGACTACGTTTGCCTTTCCTGGATGGTAGTCAATCACTAACTAATAATCCTTAATCAGCTCCAACCACCTTCTTTGCCTCAAATTCAAATCCTTTTGAGTCATCAAATATTTTAGGCTTTTATGGTCGGTAAATATCCGACACTTTTCTCCATATAAATGGTGTCTCCATATCTTCAATGCAAATACAATGGCTGCCAACTCTAGATCATGGGTCGGGTAATTTCTCTCGTGCGGCTTTAATTGTCTAGAGGCGTAGGCAATCACCTTACCCTCTTGCATAAGTACATAACCCAATCCATTTAAGGATGCATTACTGTAAACCACAAACTCTCTTCCTGGTTTAGGTTGCACCAAAATGGGAGCCTCAGTCAACAACGCCTTTAGTTTCTCAAAGCTCTGTTGATACTTTTCTGTCCAATCAAACTTTACGTCTTTTTGCAATAATCTCGTCATCAGGGTAGCTATCATGGAGAACCCCTTGACAAAATGCCTATAATAACCGGCTAGGCCTAGAAAGCTTCTAACCTCAGTTACGTTCCTAGGTGGCTTGCAATCAACAATCACTGAAATCTTACTCGGGTCAACTCTAATCCCATCTCCCGAGACAATGTGCCCCAAAAATCCTACTTCCTTAAGCCAGAATTCACTTTGTTGAACTTGGCATACAATTGTTCTTCTCTCAAAATTTGTAGAACCATACTCAAATGCTCGGCATGTTTGTTCTCATCTTGAGAGCAGATCAAGATATCATCGATGAAGACCACTACAAATTTATCCAAGTATGGCCGAAAAATGCGATTCATCAGGTCCGTGAAAACGGAAGGGGCATTTGTTAGACCAAAATGCATGACCAAAAATTCATAGTGGCCATACCTAGTCCTAAATACAGTTTTCGGTACATCCGAGTCCCCGACTCTCAACTGATAGTACCCAGACCTCAAATCTATCTTGAAAAATATCATGGCTCCCTTCAATTGGTCAAATAAATCATCAATTCTCGGTAACAGGTACTTGTTCTTCACAGTTACCTTTTTAAGTTGCTGATAATCTATTAGTAATCTCATGGAACCATATTTCTTCTTCACGAATAAAATGGGAGCACCCCACAGAGAAAAGCTCGGTCTTGCGAAACCTTTATTCGTTAGTTCTTGCAATTGTGCTTTCAACTCTTTTAGCTCGGTTAGGGCCATTCTATATGGAGCAATAGAAATGCCTGGAGCTAACTCAATTCCAAATTCAATCTCTCTAACCGGAGGTAACCTAGCAATTCGTCCGGAAAACATCTGGATACTCACATACTATGGGTATCGACTCAATTCTCAACTCAGTCTCTTTAGCATTCATCACAATGGCAAGGTAAGCTTCATACCCCTTTCTTAAATACTTCTAAGTCAACAAGGATGATATCACTACTGGTGATCTATCTTGCTTATCTGATTCAACACGAATAAAATCCCCATTTTCATTTTTCAACTCAATAAACTTCTTTCCACAATTAACAACTACACCATGAGTAACTAACCAATTCATCCTGAGGATGACATCAAACTCATCAAACTACAATAACATAAGATCAACCGGAAAGCAATGACCCCAAATCATCAAAGGGCAACCTTTGCAAACTCTATCAACAAACACATACTTGCCTAGGGGATTAGACACTGTTATTATAAATTTAGTAGACTCTATGGGCATATTCATGCTAGAGACTAAGTTTATGCATATGTATGAGTGGGTAGATTCCATATCAATTAAAGCTATAACATGAGTATCATAGAGAGAAAAGGAACTCGTGATTATGTCAGGGGAAGATGCCTATTCACGAGCACGAATGGCATATGTTCTTGCCGGTGCTCTACCCTCGAATCTTGCAGTCTGTTCTCTAGATGGATTCTTGTTACTCATTTTATTTCCTGGGTTTCTCTACGGTTTTTCTCTAGACTTCTCGGTCTTGCATTCTGAGACTGCTCTTTCTCGTCTACCTCGGGGCAATCTTTGATAGACCCAATTTTGAAACAAGCCTCCTCGTTTGCTTGGCACTCACCAGAATGACGCCTGCCACACTACGGGTATTCCAGTCTACTCGATCGAACATTGCCCAGACTAGCAACTGATGTGGTCGCTTTAGACCCCGAAGACTGTTTGCCCTTACTTCGATTTGAAACCCCGACTGAAGTGACTAGTCGAGTAGCAAAATCCCTCGACTTCTTAGATGAGGATTGGTAGGGCTTACTCAATTTCCTTTTCCTTGATTCACGGAACTCAATCTCAGCTCTTCTCTTCTCTTTAGCCAACTCTTCGGCTTTACAAGCCCTATCCACCAACACTACAAATTATTTTAGTTCTAAGACTCCAACATATAAACGAATATCTTTATTTAACTAGTCCTTTAATCTCTTACACATGATAGCCTCGGTAGATACGCACTCCCAGGCATACTTGCTAAGCCTTACGAACTCTCGTTCCCTGAATACTGTTTACCCTTACTTCTGCTTGAAAATCCGGCAGAAGTAGCTGATCGAGTGGAGAAATCTCTTGACTTCTTAGACGAGGACTGGAATAACTTACTCCACTATCTCTTTCTTGAGTCACGAGACTCCATTTCAGCTTTTCTTTTCTCTTTCACTAATTCCTCGGCTTTATAAGCCTGTTCCACCAATACAACAAATTCTTTCAACTCTAGGATAGCAAAAATAATTTAATGTCTTCGTTTAGTCCGTCCTCAAATCTCTTACACATGATGGCTTCAGTGGATACACATTCTCGAGCGTATTTGCTGAGCCTTACAAACTCATGCTCATACTCAGTCAGTGACATGTTACCTTGCTTCAACTCTAGGAATTCTTTTCTTTTATGATCGATAAACCTTTGACTGATGTACTTCTTCTTAAATTCTCTTTGGAAAAACTCTCATGTGACCCTTTCTCTTGGTACGACTGATACAAGGGTATTCCACCATTGATAAGCAGAATCTCTTAAAAGAGAGACTACGTACTTCATGCACTCTTTAGATGTGCGCGACAACTCATTAAATACCCTGATAGTATTTTCAAGCCAAAACTCTGCCTTTTCAGGATCATCATCTTTACTAGCCCGAAATTCCTCTGCTCTTTGATTTCGAATCCTATCAACCGGAGGCTTTTCTCTTCTTATCACTTCTACCACTTGAGGGGCTACAGGGGTAGGCTGGGGAATAGGTGGAGGTGGAGGGGGTGGGGCATTTGGGTTCGTGCGAACGAACTCCATATACCAAGTATTCATCATGTGGAGAAAGGCTTCCTTAGCCTCTTCTCCTCCTCTCTAGCTTACTATCATAGGTCTACCCTCATTCTCATTCGGCACCGTCCCTTCTGCGGGAGTCGGTACATTACTTTCTACATCATCTGCCATAGCTCTTTCGAGATCCATTTACTATATTAAAACACAATTTAAGTCGCCAGGAGTCGTCACACTATCATTATAAAAGTACCCTTATGTATGGCATGAATAGCTAAACTCATGCTTACGCTACATTAGTCTTAGAATTGACTAAACTATAGCTATGATACCACTAAATGTAACACCCCTTACTCGTGTCTGATGCTGGAACCGGTTACGAGGCATTACTAACATTGACATTTCTTGAACATACAATAACAGGCTAAAAAAATTCATTCCAAATTAAAACTTTTCTTTCTTAGCCATAACATACATTTCATAGGCCTACGAGACCTTAAACATACATCTGGAAGGTTTCAGGGTTCAGCCGGAGATTTTTATACTCTTTGAAAATTTTTGCCTAAACAGGGGTCACACTCTCGTGTGACTTGGGACACGCTCGTGTGGGCAGGCCGTGTGATCTCGCACGCCCATGCCCCTAACCCGTGTAGAATTTATTTTTCATTTCAAACCTACAGGAGTTTTCACACTACCGGACATACGCCCGTGTCACTGGGCTGTGTCCTTCACACGGCCTAGACACGCCCGTGCTCTCACCTGTGTGAAAAACTAGGGGTATTCTATTTATGACGTCAGCAGCCCCCAAAGAAGCAAACGGCTAGGCACACGCCCGTGTGCTGGCCTATGTGGCGAATCAAATTCTCGTAGCTGAATACAGAAGACACACGGCCTATCAACACACCCATGGGGTTGACCGTGTGTCACACATGGCCTAGACACACGCCCGTGTGTCTACCCGTATGGACACTTAAAGGCTATTTTCCAAGCCAATTGCCACCCTAAAACATAAACTCAATTATACCAACACAAGTAATACATAATATGGCCTTAATGCACTATGAATAACCCTTAAACCTCACTTGTAGAATTCATAAAAACTCATCATCATTAATATGTATAAAACATAGCAACATTTGGCCAATCTCTTTAGCCATATACAAAAAGAATAGTAACTTTAATAGCCAACACTTTGGCTCTCAATATGCTATAGCTTAAAATGACATAATTCCTACACATGCCATACTTCAAATGAAACAACTTAGTTATACCCAAAATGTTGATTGATAGTGTGGCCCGAACTCCGACGTCAATGATTCCCGAGCTAACTTGGTGAAACTATAAGGAAAAAGGAAATGAGAGAGGTAAGCATTTAACTTAGTAAGTTTGCATGAAAGTTCATATAGCAACATATTTGCTCATAAAAAACTCAATCATCATGAAACAAGAACATCATAAATCTTAAATACTTGAACTTACTTGCTCATGCTTACTGTTACTCACCACATATTACATAATAAATTTCATACTTGTATTTTAGTAATGGTACCTGTAACACTTATTCACATGGATTAGCACTTTTGCTAATGAAACATAAACTCATATATTCATCTTTTTTTATTTAAATAAAGCTCTTCAACCTTGAATCCCTTAACTTATTACTATTTTTCCTTGCTTAAATTTCTTGTTACCTCTTTCATACTTGGATATTTTGCCCGATGAATTACCCAGAATAATTAAGGTTACTCATTCTCATCAAACATGGTTCTCGATGCCAATGCCATATCCCAGACATGGTCTTACCTGGGATCTCGTCATGATGCCAATGCCATATCCTAGATATGGTCTTACATGGGATCTCTTAACTCGGTGTCGATGCCATGTCCCAGACATAGTCTTACACGAGACCTTCCTTATGTGTTTCCTTTGGAAACTTACCATTGCCATGTCTTGACATGGTCATACGTGGTATCCTTACCTTATGAATCTTATCAATGCCATGTCTTGTCATGGACTTACATGACATCTTAGCCTTATGAATTCACCAATGCCATGCCTTGGCTTGGACTTACATGGGACCTTTGCCTCATAATAACTTTTCAATACCATGACTTGTCATGGACTTACATGATATCCTTGCCTTAATGCCGATGCCATGTTTTGACATGGTCTTACACGGACTTTCCTTGTCTCATGCTGTGATATTAGTATCCTCATTATTCCGAGTCTTCAACCTGGACTTTCTCTTACATGTTCTCATTCATTTCCTCATCAAGGTATCATTCATTTAACCTCATGAATATATGTATATCATACAACATAATAAAATGATTTAAATGAAAATACATGTGAAACTTTAAATTCATACAAACTTACCTTGGTATTTAAAATGTATGAATATATACAATTTAGTCCTCGACTTTGTTCTTGCCTCAGTTTCGATCCAAGCTTCGTATTTCTTGATCTATAATAATAATTTAACTTTTTTAATACTCACATTGACTAAATTGACTCATAACTCATACTTTAGCAAAATTACTATTTTACCCCTAAACTTTCTTAAAATTACACTTTTTCCCCTAGGCTAGTAAAATGATTTTTCTTCAACTTTCTTACATTTCAAGCCTAGCCGAATCATATTCTCAACTATAGCAACCTTTAATTCTCACTATTTCACTCATGTATGACCAATTTCATAACTTTTACAATTTTGTCCTTACATGCATTTTTCATGAAGTTCACTTAGAGAAAGATGTTCATACTACATCAAACTTTCATAATCTTCCATAAAACATCAAAATACATGCATGTCATACATGGGTAAATTTTTAAACATGAACCCTGGCTCAAAATATAGCTAGAAATAGCTAATTCATGTTACGAGGATTTCAAAAATATAAAAAGCATTAAAAACGGGGCTAGGATGTACCTACTTTGAACTTGAAAATGAACAAAACCCTAGCTATGGAGTCCTTGCAAAATTCGGCACTATGGGGAAGAAGATGGACATGATTTTTGACTTCTTTTTCCCTTTTTAATCATTTATTAACCAAATGACCAAAATGCCCTTAAGGCCCTTCCTTAAGATTTTTCCTTCACATGTTCATTTTTGTTCATCTTATAATATAATGATCTAATTGCAAAATAAGAACTTCTAATAATTTTTATGATTCTATTTCACACTCAAATCTTCTAGAAGCTCATATTTTCTCATCTTTGCAATTTAGTCCTAATGGACAATTTATTCACTGATTAATAAAATTTTTTCATGAAATTTTCACACAATCATGAAAGCACCTCATAAGCCTACTAAAAATCATAAAACACATATTTCTATTTTGGTTTTTTGGTCTCGCACCACTATTCTGACTAGGCCCTAAATCGGGCTGTCACAATCACACTATCATTACACAGGTACTCTTACATATGGCATGTATAGCTAGACTCATACTTATGCTACGTTAGTCCTAAAATTGATTAAATTGTAGCTCTGATACCACTAAATGTAACACCCCTTACCCGTGTTCGAATCTGGAACCGGATACGAGGCATTACCTAACTCGACTTGCTTAAACATGACATTTTGGGCTGTAAAATTTCATTTCGTCTTAAAAGCGTCCCATAACATACTCATCTTGGGCCTACGAGGCCTTAAACATACTTTTGGAAGGTTTCGGGAATTAATCAGAAACTTTTATGCACTTAGAAAAATTTTGCCGAAAAAGGGGCCACATGTCCGTGTGAAATAGGACACGCTTGTGGGGGCAGGCCGTGTGGTCACACACGCCCATGTCCCTCACCTGTGGTCGAAACTGACTTATTTCACATGGCCGACGCCTGTGTCCCTAGCCCGTGTCCCTTACAAGGCCTCGACACACCCGTGTCTCAGCCTTTGTGCCAAAACCTTGGCAATCTATTTATGATGTCATCATCTCACTAAGGTCACATGGCCAAGGCACACGACTGTGTCCTTAGACCGTGTGTCGAATTAAATTCCCAATTTCAGGTGCAGACTTCACACGGCCTGGGCACACGCCCATGTCCTAGGTCGTGCCTCCCACATGGCTGAGACACACGGCCGTGTCTCTGCCCGTGTGTTTACTACTGAGCATACTGACTTGCAATTCAAGCATGCAAAGGGACACACGGCCAATCAGCATGCCCATAGGGCTAACCGTGTGTCACACACGACCTAGACACACGCCCGTGTGCCTACTCATGTGGACAAGATGGCTATCTACCAAGCAATTTGCCACCCTATCAAGTAATCACACTCATATCAAAACATTTCAATATATAAGATGACCAAATGGTACCTCTATGAACTCAAAAAGAAGCACTACATCCTCAAAAGCATACACTTCATGAAATTCATCTTCATTAAATATAAGAATTAGCCAAGTATTATCCCAACTTTAATGACCATTTACAAAATAAATTGGAACAACCTTAGTAGCCAACACATTTGGCTACCAATATGACATAACAAAATACTCAAGTCCTATACATGTCATATTCAAAATAAATCTAATTTGGCTGTACCAAGTTGTGGTCGATAGTGTGATCTCCAATTTCGATGTCTGTGAATTCTCGAGCTAACTTTGTAATTCTACAAGGAAAAAGGGCAATGAAAAGGGGTAAGCATAAAGCTTAGTAAGTTTGCATGGAAATAAATGGCAACATTAAGCTCACGATGTATCCATCCATGGCATTAATTAACCATAGACAAGTCATAAGCTTCTTGCCATAACTATACATACTCATACTTGCCCTTATTTAGCACATATCATGCCGCATATCGTAATTGTTTCTTCGTGAATTACTCACGAGTACCTGTGTTAACTCAATCACATAACTTTAGTAAAATCCTCTTCACTATTTCTAAGCTAATCGATTCATCCCGATAATTCACTAGGGATACTCAAGGATGTATATTCATAAACATTATCATAACACGAAACCAATGCCACATCCCGAATGTGGTCTTACGTGGGGTCATTTCTGAGTGTCGGTGCCATATCTCGGACATGGTCTTATACGAAATCTCTCATTAAGCATCGATGCCATATCCCGGATACAGTCTTATACGATTCTCATACTCAATACCGAAGCCATATCCCGGATATGGTCTTATATGGAATCTTAATTCGGTGCCGAGGCCATGTCTTGGACATGGTCTTACACGGGACCTGGTTCATCTTATAACTTGATGATAGCATTTTCACACTTATTATAGTCCCACCGGGACTTCAACGTCTCAAATTTTATCATTTTTCTCATATAACACTAATATTCAATTTCATAGAATGTCATTATGCTATCAACCATTCTCAAACATGCTAGCACACCTACAAACTTATCTCGATTTCAAAATAAGCTAGATCGTCGATCTAGTCCGAGACTTTATTCTTTCCTCGATCGAGGTGGACTCTTGGTTTGCTCTATAATAGCAAATTAGCTCGTTTTAATCATCACATTAATAAATATATTTCAAAATGATGCATTGGAAAAATTACCATTTTTCTCCTAACTCTTCACTATATCACAAATTAGTCCCCTCTTTAGAAAGCTTAAATTTTAGGGGTTCCAAAAGTACAATTATCATCAAGAAAAACCATTAAAATCACTTACTTGTGAGGAGATAAGTTTGCTTAAATTTTTGAGATTTCTAACCCTTATTTGCTGCCAATTTCCGGTGGTGATGAAGAGAAGAAAAGATGATACTTTTCTTTTCTTTATTATTCTCTTATTTTATTCATTAATCACCTAACACCACCAAAACTTGCCTAATTTACTCATCTTGTCCCCCTATGGCCGACTATGTCCTTTAGATTGGTCTAATTGCACATTAAAGGCTTCCAATTAAAAATGCTATTGCTATTTGGCACCTCTATCTTATAAAATAGAACTTTCGCACTTTATGCGATTTAGTCTTTTTTTTTGTGATTAAGCAAGAAATTGCTAAAATTAAGGCACCAAAATTTTCATACACTTATACCATCACACTCTAACTCATAAAATATCATGGAAATAATTTTCTCTAACCTTGGATTAGTGATCCTGAGATCACTGTTCTGACTAGCCCCTAAATCGGGTTGTTACATCGTATCCCTTTCTGATACATTTTTGTGCTGTTATTGTTGAAATCACATCAGACAACCCATCTAATCTATTAGAATCAATATAGAGTAACTCACCATTCTGACATTTCAACACAATGTGTTTCTGTTTACAATTCACTACTGCATCATGTTGGGTTAACCAATCCATTCCCAAAATTATATCAAATTCATCAAATGGCAGTAACATCAAATCAGCTGAGAAGCATTTACCCTTTACCACAAATGGACAGTCTTTACAAACTTTATCCACCATCACACATTGACTCAGAGGATTTGAAACTTCCACCACAAATTCAGTGAATTCAGCTGGTAAAATTTTAACATTTACTAATTTTGTACATATATAGGAGCGTGTGGAACTGGGATCAATTAAAGCAATAATATCAGTGCCAAGTAAAGAAAATATACCAGTAATGACATCTGGGGCAGAGGCATCCTCTGTGGCACGTAGAGCATAGGTTCTTGTCGGTGCTCGTGCTTCAGTTTTAACTGTTGAATCTTTTGTAGCACTTCGGCTACCACCAACATTTGCAGGGTGTCGAGGTGGTCTACCTCTAGAGACAGTATTACTCGGCTTTGAAATCTGTTCAACCTCTTTTTCCTTTCTTTCCAGACAATCTCTAAAAAAATGACCAAAAGAACCACATTGGTAGCAAGCCCCACTTTTTAAACAACATTCCCCAAAATGAAACTTATTGCAGTAGTTACATTTTGGCTTTAAATTTCCTACACTTCCAATACTGGTTACTGATAGTGATGATGATCTCGGGTTAGAGCGTTGAGAACCACGCTCTTTTCTAGAATATCCAATAGATGCGGTAATCAATCCTGATATCTCTTTAATTTCTTTGAAATAGATGATTGGGATTTTCCCATAAGTCTCTTACCAGAAACCCGAGCTTCTCTTTCAGCTTCTTTCTTTTCTTTGCTAAGTTCTTCCAATTTTAATTCTTGGTCAGCCAGTACTGCAAATTCTTTTATTTCAAGAATACCAATCAACAGTTAATATCTTCATTTAGTCCTTCTTCAAATCATTTGCACATTTTAGCCTCAGTTTGAACCCATTCTTAAGCATATTTACTCAGTCGAACAAATTCCCGTTTATATTTTGACACTATCATGTTCCCCTATTTAAATTCTAAGAATTCTTTTCTTTTCTTGTCCAAAAATCTCTGACTTAAATATTTCTTTCTGAATTCTGTTTGAAAGAAATCCCATGTAATGTTTTCTTTCGAAACAACAGAAGTTATAGTTTTCCACCAATAATAGGCTGTGTCCTTCAATAAAGAAACTGCACATTTCAGACAATCGGTTGGTGAACAAGACAATTCATCTAATACCCGGATAGTATTTTCCAGCCAAAACTGAGCCTTTTCTACATCATCATCTGTAGTAGCTTTGAATTCCTCAGTCTCATATTTTCTGATTTTATCAACCGGAGTCTTACCAATTTTAACTGATTTAGTAACTTGTGGTGTATCAGGAATTGGTTGAGAAGCAGGTGGGAGAGGTTGCTGAACAACAGGATTTGTTCTTATATATTCTGTAAACCATTCATTCATCATTTTAAAGAATACGACTTTTCCCTCATTATCTCGGCCCTCAGACTCAGGCCTTCTACTACTAGATGTAACTCTTTGTACAGAAGCTTGAGCAGTACTCTCAGCTTTCTCAGGATCAACTCTAGCTCGGTTGGAAAACATTTACTATATGAAAAATACATTTAAAAATGGTCAGGAGTTATCACACGATCACAATTATATAATGGTATGTATAGCTAAACTCATACTTGCTACGTTAGTCCGAGAATCAACTAAACTGTAGCTTTGATGCCAATAAATGTAACACCCCTAACCTGTATCCATCGCCAGAACAAGGTTACAGAGTATTACTGAAACTTTTCAGAATATTTTTGGATAAATCATGTAAATCACTATTCATTAATCGAGATTGTGAAGAATGTCCCTTAAATAGACCATCAAGGCCTAATATGAGCATTAGAATCGAGTTGGGACTTATTTGAAACCTCTAGGAATTTTCCAAAAAAATTCAAAATTTTTCTATGGTGCAGGGCTCACACGCCAGTATGGTCTAAGGGACACGCCCGTGTTTCAGGTTGTGTCCAATTTAGGTTGCTCTCTGGCTAAAGTTGTAACACCCCTTACCCGTATTCATCGTCGGAACAGGGTATGAGGCATTATCGAACATCAACACAAGCAAACATACATTTTCGAGTCATAAATTTCCATTCAAATTAAAAGTTTTCATACACATTCGTATTGTCCCTAAAACGAGCCTACGAGGCTCAATACATGCTTTAAAAGTGGTTTAGGACTAAACCGAGAACTTTAGGAAATTTTTCATGTTACAGGGCTCACACTCCCGTGTGGTCCAAGGGACACGCCCGTGCTACTGGCCGTGGTTAAAATAGGGAGCTCTTTGACTTGTGCCACACGGCCATGCCATACGCCCGTGTGCTAGGCCGTGTGGTCAATTTAATTTTCATATTTTTTTCTCAAAACAGGTGCAGACTTCACAAGGCTGAGACACATGCCCGTGTCCAAGGCCGTGTAGCACACACGACTGAGACACACGCCCGTGTCTCTGCCCGTGTGCTATATCCTGGACATTCTGTTTCTCAAAATTAAGGTGCAGGGGATACACTGCCAGAACACATGCCTGTGGGGTAGACCGTGTGTCACATACGTCCTAGACACACGCCCGTGTGTCTACCCGTATGGACAAAAATAAGGCTATTTACCAAGCCATTTTGCCACCCTTACTTGTACATACATACACAACATCATATGGCACCAATCCAATCATTTACATACAACAAAATTAGCACAATCAAGACATCAACACATCATCCACATGCTACCATCTATCATACACAAACATCACATGCTTATCATCCCAAATCATGTAAATTCCAACATCTATGAAAGGCATCATCATATAAATTGTTCATACCAATTGTAGCCAATTTTCAATGGCCTTATACAAAATGAACTTTCAACCAATATAAGCCAACACATTTGGCCAAATCAATTATGACACATAACAAAATGACCAAGTCCCCTATACATGTCGAAACTCAAAATGTTAAATTCATTGATACCAAAATAATAGTTGATAGTGTGAATGGATCTCCAACGATCTCCAATCCCGAGCTAGCTTGGTGAAACTATCAGACAAGGAAAAGAAAGGTGGGTAAGCTATATAGCTTAGTAAGTTCATATGCAAAAAATAACGAACTTTAAAATGCATTTGTCATATGAATAACATAACATATATCAAACATAATGTCACTAAAACTTTATGGATATAACATACTCAATCGCATTCTTACCAACAATTTGTCATATAACGAATCCATTCCCTTTGAGTTTGTCGTACATACTTGTACCATTTGTCGAATATGCTAATAAAATCAATCATACATATCATGCAATATCAAAACATTAAAATACAAATATAACATTGCATTACTTACATACGAACTTACCTTGATACAAATTAAGAGATATCTTGCTTCATACCTGACCTCCGATACATTTTCTTCAAATCATTATACATCTTCGTACTTCCCGGATGAACAGATAAATAGCCATTATGTGCTTCAGAAAGAATCTTTCGAATAATCTCATCATTTTTCAGTACACATACTCCATCTCGGAACATTAAACAATCATCCAAACCAATTCGAAAGTCAGAATCATTACCAGATTCAGACTGAGCTATTTTAGCTTACAATTCACTATCACTTTTCTGAGCTTCACAAATCTATTGAAGAAATATCGGTCTAGCTCCCAACTCGGCCAAAATTGAACCATCATTAGACGAAGTCAATCTCGTACTCATAGCTTTCAAAGAAAATGAGGACTTTCTGCTCAAAGCATCTGTGACTACATTTGCCTTTCCAGGATGGTAGTCGATTACCAACTCGTAATCTTTTAGTAACTTAAGCCATCTCAGTTGTCACAAGTTTCAAATCCTTTTGAGTCATAAAATACTTCAAACTCTTATGGTCAGTATAGATGTGGCACTTCTCACCATACAAATGATGACGCCAAATTTTCAAAGCAAAAATGGTGGCCAATTCCAAATCGTGCATCGAATAATTCTTTTCGTGCGGTATCAACTGTCTCAAGGCATAGGCTATCACTTTGCCCTCTTACATCAACACACATCCTAATCCATTCAGTGACGCGTCACTATAAATTACAAACTCTTTTCCCAATTTAGGTTGCACTAAAATCGGTGCCTCAGTCAATAATTTTTTCAACTTCTCGAAACTTTGTTGACATTTTTATGACCATTCGAACTTAACATATTTTTGCAACAACTTACTCAAAAGAGTAGCAATCATCGAAAAACCCTTAACAAAACGTTTATAATAGCCATCTAAACCCAAAAAGCTTCGAACCTCCGAAACATTTCTCGGCAGTTTCCAATCAACAATTGCTGAAATCTTACTCAGATCAACCTGAAAACCATCTCCAAAAACAATGTCCCCCAAAAATCTGACTTCTCAGAATCAAAACTCACTTTTGCTGAACTTAGCAAACAATTTCTTATCTCTCAAAGTCTGCAACGCAATTCTTAAATGTTCGTCATGCTAAGACTCATCCCGAGAATAAATCAAAATGTCATTGATGAACATAACTACAAACTTATCTATGTACGGTTGGAAAATTTGATTCATCAAGTCCATAAAAATAGCAAGGCATTAGTTAATCCAAAAGGCATAACAAGAAATTCATAATGCTCGTACCTTGTCCTGAAAGCGGTTTTCGGCACATCCGACTCTTTAACTCTCAACTGATAGTAATCAGATCTTAAATCAATCTTCGAGAATACCGTTGCTCCTTTCAACTGATCAAACAAGTCATCAATCCTCGGCCAAGGATACTTGTCCTTTATAGTCACCTTGTTAAGCTGTGATAATCGATACAGAGTCTCATATCGATACAGAGTCTCATAGATCTGTCTTTCTTCTTTACAAATTACACTAGAGCACTCCAGGGAGAAAAAATCGGTCTCGCAAAACCCTTATCTGTCAATTCTTGCAACTGAACTTTCAATTCTTTCAATTTAGTTGGAGCCATTCTATATGGAGCGATCGATATCAGTGAAGTCCCAAGTACTAAATCAATACCAAACTCAACCTCTTTGATTGGTGGTAACCCAGGTATCTCTTCTGGAAATACATCCAGATATACACAAACTACTGATACTGATTCAATCTTTATTTTAAACACTCTTGTATTCAACACATAAGCTAGATAAGCTTTACAACCCTTTCTCACATATCTTTGGGCAGTCATTAAAGAATCACAACAGGTAACTCACTTGACTCATCTAAATCAATTCGAAGAATTTCACCATTCTCACATTTTAATTCAATAATTTTCCATCTACAATTCACTACAACATCATGTAGTGTCAACCAATCCATACCCAAAATGACATCAAATTCATCAAATGGAAACAACATTAGATCAGGTGGAAAACAGTGACCACAAATTATCAATCGACAATTCTTGCAAACTTTATCAACTAGCACATATTTCCCTTAGGGGTTTGACACTTTAATCACAAATTTAGTAAACTCAATAGGCAAGCTATTACTAGCTACCAATTTCATGCAAACATAAGAATAAGTCGATCCAAGATCAATCAATGCAACTACTTTAGTATTATAGAGAGAAAAAGTACTAGTGATAACATCGGGAGATGTCGCTTCTTCGCGAGCACGGATAGCATTGGCTCTAGTAGGTGGCCTGGCCTCAGATCTTATAGTTGTATTTTTTATCACGCCTTTACTGCTAGCTCCATTTTTCGTGTTCCTTGGTGGCCTCCCTCTAGAGGTAGTGTTGCCCGATCTTGTAGTCTAAAAATTATCCTTTTCAACCGTCTCTGGGCAATCTCGAATAAAGTGGTCTTGAGAGCCACACTTAAAACAAGCCCGATCATTCATTCTACATTTGTCGGGGCGTCGTTTGCCGCAGTGCTGACATTCAGGTCTACCAGACTTAGCGTTACTAATGCTCGCTACTGATGTAGTTTGGGCTTTAAAATCCGAGTATTGTTTCCCACAATCTCTCTTGGGATACCCAGCTAAAGCACTCGATCGAACATACAAATCTCTCAATTTCTTAGACTGAGATTGAATAGAATTACTCATCGGCCTTTTTCTTGCATCTCTAGCCTCAGACTCGGCTTTTCTCTTCTTCTTGCTTAATTCTTTAGCTTTACAAGCTTGGTCAAATAGCACCACAATTTCTTTCAGCTCAAGGAATCTAACTAATAATCGAATATCCTCATTCAACCCATCTTCAAACCTTTTTCACATGATAGCCTCGGTGGAAACACATTCCTGAACGTACTTACTGAGCCTGAAAAATTCTCGTTCATACTCAGTTTTAGCTCTAAAAACTCCTTATGTTTCTGATCAATGAACCATTTACTGATATACTTCTTCTGAAATTCATCTTGGAAGAATTCTCAATTAACCCTCTCTCTCGGTACTACTGACAGAAGTGATACGGCACATTTCAGACATTCATCTGATGTGTAAGACAATTCATCGAATACCCTGATAGAATTCTCAAGCCAAAATTCTGCCATTTAGGGATCATCATCACCATTTGCCTTGAAATCTTCAGCCCCATGCTTTTGGAACTTATCAACCGGGGACTTACTCACTCTTATATATTCCATACCTTAAGAAGCTACTAGAACCGGCTGCAGAATAGGTGGGGGTGGAGGGGGTTGAGCATTTGGATTTGTTCGAACAAATTTCGAATACCACTAGTTTATCATGTGGAAGAAGGCTTCCCTACCCCCTTCTGCTCCTCCCTGACTAACCGTGGGACGCCTACTTTCAGACGGCGCTGCCCCTTGAGCGGGGGCTGACGCATTACTTTCTACATCATCAGCTTCAGCTTGATTGGGATCTAATTACTATATGAAAACACATTTTAAAATTGTCAGGAGTCATCACACTGTCACAGCTCATTTATGGCATGTATAGCTAGACTTTCACACACGTTACGTTAGTCTGAGAATCAACTAAACTGTAGCTCTAATACCACTGAATGTAACACCCCTTACCCGTATTCAACGCCATGACAGTGTATGAGGGATTACCAGACATAAACACAAGCAAACATACATTTCCGAGTCATAAATTTCCATTCAAATTAAAAGTTTTCATACACATTCATATCGTCCCTAAAACGAGCATACGGGGCTCAATACATGCTTTGGAAGTGGTTCAGGACTAAACCTAGAACTTTAGAAAATTTTACAAAACTTAGAAAATTTTTCATGTTATAGGGCTCACACGCCCGTATGGTCCAAGGGACACGCCCGTGTGACCCTTGGACACGCCCGTATTACAGGCCGTGTTTAAATAGGGAGCTCTTTGACTTGTGCCACATGGTCGTTCCACACACCCATGTGCTAGGCCGTATGGTCGATTTAATTTTCATAATTTTTCATAAAATAGGTGCAGACTTCACACGGCCGAGACACACGCCCGTGTCCAAGGCCGTGTAGCACACACGGCTGAGACACATGCTCGTGTCTCTACCCATGTGCTATATTCTAGACATTCTGTTTCTCAAAATTAAGGTGCAGGGGACACACGGCAGGAACACATGCCTGTGGGGTAGACCGTGTGTCACACCCGGCCTAGACACACGCCTGCATGTCTACCCGTGTGGACAAAAAATAGGGCAATTTACCAAGCCATTTTGCCACCCTTACTTGTACATACATACACAACATCATATGGCACCAATCCAAGCATTTACATACAACCAAATCAACCACAATCAAGACATCAACACATCATTCACATGCTACTATCTATCAGACACAAACATCACATGCTTATCATCTCAAATCATGTAAATTCCCACATCTATGAAAGGCATCATCATATAAATTATTCATACCAATTGTAGCCAATTTTCAATGGACTTATACAAAATAAACTTTCAACCGATATAAGCCAACACATTTTTCCAAATCAATTATGACACATAACAAAATGACCAAGTCCCTTAAACATGCCACTACTCAAAATGTTGAATTCATTGGTACCAAATTAATCGTTGATAGTGTAAATGGATCTCCGACGATCTCAAATCTCGAACTAGCTTGGTGACACTGTAAGACAAGGGAAAGAAAGATGGGTAAGCTAAGCAGCTTAGTAGGTTCATCTGTAAATAATAACCAGCATTAACATGCATTTTCATATAAACAACATAACATATATCAAACATAATGTCGCTAAAACTTCATGGACATAACATACTCAATTGCATTCTTACCAACAATTTGTCACTTAACGAATTCATTTCCTTTGAATTTGTCGTACATACCTGTACCAACTCGTAATCTAATCACAAAATTTCTCATCTTTGACATACCCATCAAATTTCCCGTTGAATCATTTGGAATACTAAAGGATACTCGGAAGTCTCATACACATAGTACCGTACTAATGCCATATCCCAGATATGGTCTTACATATAGTCTCGTATCGATGCCAGTAGCCTAGCTATAGTCTTACACGAAGTCTCATATCGATGCCATATCCTAGATATGGTCTTACAAAGTTTCATATTGATGTCATATCCTAGATATGGTCTTACACGTAATCTCAGTAACCCTAATGTCATGACATTTGTATCCTATCTACTCCTAATGTTCAACTGGGATTTCCTTCTTATCGAAACTTTGTCGAACATGCTAATAGAATTAATCATACATTTCATGCAATATAAAAACATTAAAATAGAATTATAAGATTGCATTATTTACATACAAACTCAGTACAAAGATAGTAGAATTTGACCTAATTGTCAAATAATTTGTTTTTCCCCCGGTCTAGGTCTGTACCTCGTTTTTCTTGATCTATAATAAAAAATTTCACTCATTCAATCATCACATTATTCAATTCAGCCCAAAAATCATATTATGGAAAAAATTACATTTTTCCTTAAACTTTTGACATTTTACATTTTAGTCCTTAGGCTCTTAAAATGAAATCTGTTTGATTTCTTTAATACATAAGCCTAGCCAAACTATTTTTATGCTTATACCAGCCTACATTTTTCATTAAATCATACTTTTACTACATATTTTATAACTTTTACAAATATGTCCTTTTTGACATTTTTACCAAAAATCACTTAGCAAAAGTTGTTTATCCAACATCAAATTTGCATAATCTACCATTAAACATCAAAATACACAAATATCTATCATGGGTCAAACCTTAGACCTTAATCATACTTCAAATTAGTACTAGAAATAGGTAGATCGAGTTACAATGACTTCAAAAACATAAAAATCATTAAAAACGGGGCTAGAATGGACTTATAATCGAGCTTGGAAGCTTAAAAAACCCTAGCTATGTCTTCCTATTGTAAATTTCAGCCAAGGGGTAAAAGATGAGCAAAAATTGGCTTTTAATATGATTTTTAATTCATTTAATTAGCCAAATAACCAAAATACCCCTAACTTAAAACATAAATATTCTCTTACTTCATGTCTATTTTGCACTTTTTCAATTTAGTCCTTTTTAACTAAATTAAGTGCCCAAACGTAAAAATTTTCAAATGAAATTTTCACCGAATCATTTTGTAAAACTATAGGCCACAGAAATATAATAAAAATAAATTTTGCTGCGTCAGATTTGTGATCTCGAAACCACTATTTCGACAAGACCCATAATCGAGCTGTTACATGCCCCACACGGCCATGACACACGCTCGTGTGCTAGGTCGTGTGTTTAATTAATTTAATTCGAATTAGGTGCAAGTTTCACACTGCTGTGACACATGCCCGTGTTTAAGGCCGTGTCACCCACACGGCTGAGACACATGCCCATGTTTCTGCTCGTGTGCTCAATTCTAAGCATTCTTTTTTGAAATTTAGAAATACATGGGACACACGGCCAGACACACGCCCGTGTGTCTACCCGTGCGGACATAATAAGGCCATTTCCTAGCCTCATTTCTCACCCAAATTTTTTCGTTTTCCTGCACAAACACTTACAAGTATAACCCAGCCAATTACAAGTATATTACAACCATAACATATATCAAAACATAATATATTAGCCATTCCAATGGCTAAGTTTCATTCATCATTTACACACCATCATTTGATTTTGTTAGCCTATGCATGCCATTAACAAAATAAGATTTTCATTTATACCAAAACGATAGGTTGATAGTGTGATTATTTGCTCCGACCAATCTCCAACCTTCACGAGCTTTGAGCACTATAAAATCGGGAAAATAAACCTAGTAAGCATATTATGCTTAGTAAGCTCGTATAACATAAATTAAGCTTACCATTAAATTCAATATATTAACCATACAATACATGCTTTCCAACTATTTGGTAATTTACCCATTCACACATAATCAACCAACATGTTAGTCATAATTTACCAATATGCATAGATGAGCTCATCATGCTATATTCACATTCCATCTTATGTTTCCCATATTACAATATACACTTTATCCGTTGAATCTTTGAATTTTTTATGGATATTTCAAGTAGTAAACTCGAGTTGTACAATTTCATTATCCGTCAAATCATATCCAGAAGTACCTTATAGGTACACTCTCGAGCCACATATCAGACAGCAGAATTACCAGTCCAGGCTAAATTCTAGCTGTTGCATATACTCTAAGGGCTTTGTTAGATTACCAATCCAGGCTAAATCCTTTATATGACAAAGAATTCCCTATAGAGTTCATTATGGATTACCAATCCAGGCTAAATCCAGTCAATTAGGATTACCAGTCTAGGTTAAATACTAACTGAAACATATACTTAAGAGCTCATTTTCGATTACCCGTCCGGGCTAAATCCATTTTGCAACACATGCAGTTTTATTAAGGGAAATCACATTTATCCATCAGAATTCAGTATTCATATGAAAATTTTACCCTTTATCAATAAATTTTCCATTATATACCACTATACCCATTAAAATTTTCATACACTTCATACACACAATTTCATACAACATATTCATTGTAATATAACATTCAAAACAACATATTAGTATGCTCATTTAGGTTATATGAACTTACCTTGATATTTGTTCTGTAACACCCCTTACCCGTGTTCAATGCCGGAACAGGGTACGAGGCATTACTGGACTTAAACACAAGCAAACATACAAAATGAGATGAAATTTCCATCCAAATTTAAAACTTTTCACATACATTCATATCGTCCCTAAAACGAGCCTCGCTTGGAAGTGGTTCGGGACCAAACTGAGAACTTTAGAAAATTTTACAAAACTTAGAAAAATTTTCATGTTATAAGGCTCACACGCTCGTGTGCTCGTAGGGACTCGCCAGTGTGACCCTTGGACACACCTGTGCTACAGGCCGTGTTCAAAATAGGGTGCTCTCAGACTTGTGCCACACGCCTGTGTGACCCTTGGACAAACTCGTGCTACAAGTCGTATTCAAAATAGGGTGCTCTCTGACTTGTGCCACACAGCCATGCCACATGCCTGTGTGCTAGACCGTGTGGTCGATTTAAGTTCCATAATTCTTCATAAAATAGGTGTGGACTTTACAGGCAAAGACACACGCCTGTGTCCAAGGACGTGTAGCACACACGGCCGAGACACACGCTCGTGTCTCTGCTCGTGTGCTATATCCTGGACATTCTATTTCTCAAAATTAAAGTGCAGGGTATACACGGCCGGAACACATGCCTGTGGGGCAGACCGTGTGTCACATACGGCCTAGACACACGCCCGTGTGTCTACCCGTGTGGACAAAAAATAAGGCTATTTACCAAGCCATTTTTTCACCCTTCCATGGACAAAACTACACAACAAACATAAAACCATTCCAAGCATATACCATCAACCAAATCAACCACAACTAAGGCATCAACACCCCATTCACATGCTATCATTAATCATACACAAACATCACATATATCTCAACTCAAATCATGAAATTTCTCACATCCATGAAAAGCATCATCATATGCATATATATCCTTAAACCAATATTAGCCAATTTCAATGGTCATTTACAAAATGAATTATCAACCAACATAAGCCAACACATTTGCCTAAATCAATTATGACACATAACAAATTGACCAAGTCCCTATACATGCCATAACTCAAAATATTAAAATCACTGGTACCCAAAATATTAAGTTGATAGTGTGAATGGATCTCCGACAATTTCTGATCCCGAGTTGGCTTGGTGACACTATAAGACAAGAGAAAAGAAAGGGGAGTAAGCTATATAGCTTAGTAAGTTCCTATGCAAATAACAAGCATTATAATCACACATGTATCATACAAATAAACATGATGAACTTGGCATAAATAGTATCAAAATCTTCTAATCATAACTTACTCATTCATAACCTTACCGGGGGATTCATCACATATCGAGCTCATTAATAAATGAGTTTTACGTATTTATCCGTACCAACTCGCAACATAATCATAACCTTTCACAACTTTGACATACTCATTGAATTTCTTATTGAACCACTTCGAATAGTAAAGGATACTTGGGAATCTCGCACACACAATACCATACTAATGCCATATCCCAGATATGGTCTTACATGGGATCTCTTATCGATGCCAATAGCCCATGGTCTTACACGAAGCCTCATATCGATGCCATATCCCAGATATGGTCTTACACGTAATCTCAAATAACCCTAATGTCATGACATTCGTATCCTACCTATTCTTAAGGTTCAACCGGGATTTCTCACTTGTCAAACTTTATCGATTACATACAAGTATTCAATCATACTTCATACAATACTAAAGCATTTGAAACATAAACAAAACAATGCATTATTCACATACGAACTTACCTCGGTACAAAAATAATAGAAATAGACCAAATCGTCAAACACCTTGTTTTTCCCCCGATCTAGGTCCGAACCTTGTTTCTCTTGATCTATAAAGCAAATTTAACTCATTTACTATCCAAATTTCTCAATTCAGTCCAAAAATCACGTTATGGAAAAATTACAATTTTGTCCCTAAACTTTGACATTTTTACATTTATGCCCCTTGGCTTGTAAAATGAAATATATTCGATTTCTTCAAGACCCAAGTCTAGCCGAACCTCTTTCATGCTTATAACAGCCCACATTATTCATTTAATCACACTTTTACACACATTTTGAAATCTTTTTACAAATTGGACCTTTTGACCATTTTATCAAAAATCACCTAGCAAAAGTTGTTTACCTAACATTAAACTTGCAAAATCTACCATTAAACATCAAAACACATACATTTCTAACATGGGTCAAACCCTAGACATCAACCATAACTCAAATTAATGGTAGAAATAGATAGATCAAATGATAACGACTTCAAAAATGTAAAGAGCATTAAAAACGGGGCTAGGATGTACTTATAATCAAGCTTGGAAGTTGAAAAAACCCTAGCTATGGTGACCTTATAAATTTCAGCACATGGAGAAGAAGATGGACAAAAATTTGACTTTATTTTTCCTTTTTATTCATTTATTTGCCAAATAATCAAAATGCCCTTAATGCATAACTTTGAAATTTCACCTATTCAGGTCCATTTTTATCCACTAACTTATCTAATAGTCTAATTACCAACTAAAGACCTCTAATTTAAAATATCATAGCAATTGGATACCTTTAACAAGTAGAACTCAACTTTTACACTTTTTACAACTTAGTCCTTTTTACTAAATTGAGTGCCCAAACGTCAAAATTTTCGAACGAAATTTTCACGAAATCATTTTGTAAAATTATAGACCATATAAATATAATAAAAAAATTTTACTGCATCAAATTTGTGGTCCCGAAACCACTGTTCCAACAAGACCCAAAACCAGGCTGTTACATGTTCGTAACTAAAATCTACCAATCTGAAAACTTTTCCTTTCCTTGATCTAGCTCTTTGTTTGGTACTTCCGGCTCTATATAAATGAATTTAATCATCATTTCAATCCATTTCATATTCTATTGAACTCAATTTACAATCTAGGCAAAAGTACCATTTTGCCCTTATACTTTTGATTAATTCCAATTTCGTCCCTAGGCTCGGAAATTTAAATTCATGCAATTTAATCCTTATTCCAAGCCTAACCAAAATTATAATATAACTTTTACAGAACATGTATTCTCAAAATTTAGAATTTTCCATGGGTTTTACCATTTTTTAATTTAGCCCCTAAATCAAATTTCCATCAAATTTCCCTTTGTAAAAGTTGTCAACGACCTTTCATTTTTTACCATAAACTTTTATATTTCAGCATATTCATCCATGGAAAATTTTCTATACTTTGATAACTATTCAAATTAACCCCCCAAATAGAGAAATTAAGCTTTCCCGATCTCAAAAATATAAAAATTACTAAAAACGGGAAATAGGAACTTACCAATTTATTCCTTGAAAGCTTGTTTTATCTTTCCTAGGGTTTCCATGGAAATATTTGGGGAAGATGATATGAAAATAAGATGATATTCTATTTAATTAATTATCATCTTTTAATTTTCCTCATTTCCAATTTAGTCCTTAGCCTTTTCTAATTTTTCCATGGATGATTCACCAAAAATATCTGCATATTTTTCATGAATGGTCTAATTACCATTTAAGGACCTCAAGTTTTGAATTCCATAGCAATTTAATCCTTATAGCTACTAGAATTCAAATTTGACATTTTATGCAATTTAGTCCTTTCTACATTTAAGCACCTAATTGATAAAATTTTCTTATCAAAATTCTCATGCAATCTTTCTACCACATTACTAATCATTTAATAATATTAAAATATTTTATCTTTTCGGCTCGGATTTTTGGTTACAAAACCATTATTCCGACTTCACTGAAATTGGGTTGTTACAAGACAAGTCGAGAGTGTGTTTGGCTAAGGTTATTGACCCAATATATCCAGAAGATATGTAATTTTCCTTTATAGGAAAAGATGCCAACTATCTTATACAAGATAATGCAGCATGTATAGCTCAATTGAAGGGTCGTTATATCAAAGGTGACAGAACAAAACATATTTCACCAAAATTATTCTTCACCCATGCTCTTGAGAAAAGAGGTGATATAAATGTTCAAAAAAAATTTTCTAGTTTGAATTTAGCAGATCTTTTTACTAACCCATTACCAACTTTAACATTTGAAAGACTACTACACAAGATTGGAATGTGTCGACTCAAAGATGTAATGTAATGTTGCCATCAAGGGGAGTCTAAAAACAAGTTGTACTCTTTTCCTTTAACCAAAGTTTTGTCCAATTGGGTTTTCCTGGTAAAAGTTTTTAATGAGGCAGCTTGTAATAGAAGATTGTGTACTCTTTTTCCTTCATTAGGTTTTTTATCCCACAAGGTTTTTCCTAATAAGGTTTTAGCGAGGCACATTATCTACCAATGGACATCCAATGGGGAGTGTTATGAATATCTTATTAAGTGGATGTCCATCATGATAAAGATAAAGTTCTGATGTACTTTAAATTCTAATAGTTATTAGAATTAGATCTCTACTTCTTTTATACTTCTTATACCTATAAATAGAGACTCTGATGAACCATTGTAATCATCCATTTTGATCAATAAAGTACATTCTCTATTACCTTCATATTTTTTTTATTCTTTATTCTCTCCATCTCTCTTTTTTTTATAACAAAAATATTTTAAAAAAATTTGAATTATTTTTATTTTTTAAGTAAACTTTTTTATTTTCATATTTATTAATGTAATAAAATAAAGTTATAACTTGAATAAAAATCCAAGTATATAAATAGAGATTGATTTTATCATTTAATTATCACTTAATTAGTGTTATAGTTATATATCAATTAAAATTTAAGTTTAGTCTATAAATAGCATCTATTAGTACCATCTAAGAAAAATCATTGGTAAAAAGTAGGGGTGAGCAAAACTCAATTCGACTCGAAAAAATAAAAATAAAAATCGAATTTCGAGTTAAACGAATTGAGTTATTCGAGTTAACTTGAATTTAGTTTTTGAATTCGAATAATTCAAATAAACCAAATACCAAACTATAATATTTTACATTTTACTCTAAACTCTCAAACCTCTTTACTTTTTCCCAAAACTTTTACTCCCTCCCACTTTCCTCCCAAAATTTTTATTTCTCTCCCATCCCACCCCCCTCTACCCCAAACCCCTCCCCCCCCCCCCAAAATTTTACTCCCCCAACCCTCAAATTTTTTTATTTTCCCCTTAAACTTTTACTTCTCACCTTTTACCCCCAAATCAAAAATTAAAATCATCTAAAAAAATCCCTAAACCTAAATAGTAATAATTTTATCTATATCTACTATTTATATTATTAAATTAAATTTCACATTTTGTACTATTTATATTATTATATTGTTTAATCATATTGAATCTTTATAATTTTTTGTTAAAATGAATTATTGATGATACCATAAAATATTCGTGTTAAAATTTTATGTTTGTATCAATTTCACATTTTATCTTTAAGATAACTTTTATTAAAAAAATCATATTTTTTACATTTAATATATATTTTTAATTTCAAAATACATAGTGACAGGAATCAAAGGATAGTTGAAGCAACTAAGCAAGTAAAGAAGCTAACCTATATATAAAAGATTAATAAATATATTATGAGAGGATGAAAGTTAATAATAAATTCGATTACGGTAGGTAAATTTGATTACTGTGGGTGATAATGATTACAAGGACCCAAAATCATTTTTTTTTAAATTTAACTCAAACAAATATATTCGATTCGATTTTATTTGAATTTCATCTCACTCAACTCGATTTGAGAAAATTTCAAATCAAGTTAGGATGATAAAATAGGATTCGTTAACTCGATTAACTCAAAATATTTTCATTCGATTCGATCAAACACTCACCCCTAGTAAAAAGAATGAAAATTGTTAGCATTAATAAATTAAAAGTATCTCAAAAAGAAATATTTGAATGACAATGGCACTGGAGAGCAACGAAGAGATATGTAAGATCATTTTAATTGATAATGACAATATATAATACTATGTTATTTTTAAAAAAATTTAATTAGTTGCTTATTCCATGCGAAATAAGTACTTTTTTATAGTTTCTTTTTTTACCTCCTCCTCCTCCTCCTCCTCCTCATTATTAATATTATTATAAACGGAGAAGAGGGATTTTTAAAAAAAGTAAAAAAGATTTATGATATAATATTTCAATAACTTATTTTTTAATCATCATTATTAAACGTGTTTATTAATTTAATGTAAAAAATCTTTCATATTTAATTAGTTTAATGTAAATATTTTTCGCATTTATCATAAATCATTATTATAATCGATGCATATTGTTTTATCTTTTTTAATTTTAATTTAATATTATAATTTAATTTTTAATTGATAAACTGTAAAAGTAACATATTTTAAGCCCACATTTAGTATGCTTTTGGATGATTTATCCCTTAATTTATGTAAAAAGGTGCTCTTAATCCTTTCCTTTCATGTCTTATACCCAAGAAAGCACCCAAGGATGAAAAGAATGTAAAACAGGCCCAAAACGGAGTAAATGAGCCATATCATGAATTCGACACGGCCTGGCCCGGAGACCACACAGTCGTGCCACGCCAAACATCTAGAACACGGCCTCTCCCCCAATTCACACGGTCGTGCCTCAAGTTAGAAATCCGAACACGGCCTGAAGTCTATCCATACGGGCGTGCTACATGGTCGTGCCTCTGTCGTCAGAATGAGCAAATTCAGTCGAAAAAGGATACTTACGGAGAAAGAATCGCAAGTACCACCTTTGAAGAGGCGTCAAAGCTAGGCCAAGGAGCCAAGCCGAGAAGGTTAGAGGGAATAACGCGAGGATAGCCAGTTGATCCATCTCAAGAAGTCGGAATTATACTCAAGACGACGAAATTCTCCTTCAATTCCTTCAGGGGGTTTTAGTGTTTTCTTATGTTTTGTTTTATCTTTTCTCTTGTGATGTTCTTTTTATTCATTATGAACTAAACCCTTCAGATACCTGAAGGGGATGAAACCTAGATGAATTTTGTTATTTGATTTCTAAGTTATATGATAATTGCTTAGTTTGTTCTTAATTATGTTGCCTAATCCAAATCTAATGTGCTTAGGTGGAGAAGGAATAGACCCTGCCTAAGAGTAGATCTAACATAATTAAGTGGAGTTGATCGAACGCCTAGAGATAAGTTTACGAGATTTTGCCGGACTAGGGTGAAACCTAATATAGGAGTCTATTGCTCAATTTACTACTATCCTAGGGGGTTATTATAAGCGAACGAGAGTTCCACTACTTAACCTAGGGTTAGACATTATTTGCCTCGAGAGAGGGTTTAATATAGGTTAGGGAGTCTTACGGATCAAGCTAAGTAAAGAAATCATATAATTTAGGGTCAGATAACAAGTGAAGTCTAGGTGGATTCTTCCTAAGGGTATCGTCGTAATCAACTGAGTTTTCCTTCAAAGTTATTTCCCTATTCGTCTTTTTTGTCTTTGTGTCCTTAGTTTAGTCTTCGTCAATATAGTTTAAAGCAACTTCACTCTATTTTTAAGGCTAAATAATAAAAAGAAAGTTAGTATTAGTACTCTTAGTTCCTTTGGGTTCGATATCCGGTCTTGCTAAAGCTATACTACTGTTTGATAGGTACACTTGCCTTTAATTGTTGTCAGAGTTAGTTTCCAGGTTTGATCATTCTTTTATAAATTTCAAAGCTCTGATTTCAGCGATCAAGTTTTTGGCGTCGTTGCCGGGGAACTAAAATATTAAGAAAACTCTATTTTATTACTTTAGCCATTATTTTTATTTTCAGCAATTTATTTTGTTTTTAGGTTAATTTTTTAATCTTCCTAATTTTTCTTTTTCTTTTCTTTTCAAGTACATCTAGTTTATGACTAGGAGGAACCCGCGAGGACCTTTAGTATACGACAGTGATATTGAAGCTACCGCTCGAAGGAATCACCGAGAAATCAGGCGAGCCCTAAACTATACAGAAAGGAAGGAAGAAGACAGATCCAATCCTACTGAAGGGATGGACGAAACTAATCCACCACCACACGATGTGGGGGAACGCAACGCTCCACATACTATGTTTGATTATGCTAAACCGCATCTAACAGAAGTAGAATCGAGTATTGTTAGGCCCACTATAGCTGCTAATAATTTTGAGTTAAAGCCTAACACAATACAAATGATTCAATAGTTTGTTCAATTTGATGGTTTGCAGGACGAAAATCCAAACATGCATATAACTAATTTTTTAGAGTTTTGTGATACCTTCAAAATAAATGGTGTTTTTGATGATGCCATACGTCTTCAGTTATTCCCTTTTCATTAAGAAATAAAGCTAAACAGTGGTTAAACTCGTTACAACGAGGGTCAATCACCACATGGGATCAGATGACCAAAAATTTTTAATGAAATATTTTCCACCGCCAAGCTTGGCCAAATTAAGGAATGATATCTCTTCTTTTGTGCAGATGGATTTAGAAACACTATACGATGCATAGGAGAGATTCAAAGATCTCTTGAGGAGGTGCCCACACCATGGCTTACCCATGTGGCTACAATCCCAAACATTCTATAACGGTGTAAACTCCTCAACAAGGCAACTGATTGATTCAGCAGCCTGTGGAACCCTGAATAACAAAACTCCAGAAGCAGCCTATGAGTTCATTGAGGAGATGTCATTAAACAATTATAGTGGCAAGCTTCAAGGACCAAACTGACGAAATCAACAGGAGTATTCAACGTCGATGCCATGACCATGCTATCAACGCAGCTTGAGATGATGAATAAAAAGCATGATAGTTTGTGTTCTTCGCAGGCACATCCAGTCATGAAGTGCGACGCAAGTGAAATCATGGTGAATCCTGAGTACCCACCCTGACCGGAAGCAGAGAGCGAATAGCTGAATTATATAGGTAATAATTTCTGATCCACTAATAATCCTTATAGTAACACTTACAATTCAGGTTGGAGGAACCACCCAAATTTTTCATGGGGAGGTCAAGGCAATCAAGGAAATCAAAGGCAACAACTTCCTCAAAACTTCCAAAATCAGCCTTATCCACAAGAGAAGAACCTACCCTAGAGGAGATGATGGCAAGGTTCTCAGCAGACACAGAGAAACGTATTCAAGAAACTGATAGAACAATCAAAAGCAACGAGAGCCGAATTAGTGAAATTGCTAAGTCGGTCAAGGAAGTAACTAACGCAGTAGAACAACTCACAAAGCTAATGTTAGAATGATCGCAAGGACGTCTACCAAGTAACACTGAGATTAACCCTAAGGAGCAAATTCAAGCCATCACAGCTCAGGATAGCGAGGAATTAGATGAACCCAAACCAATTCCAGAAAGTAAGGTAGACAAAGGTACAACAGAGGTAGCACAAGAAAAGTCAAAATCGGTAATCAAAGAGTACAAACCTCGCATACCTTATCCCGAAGTGTTAAAAAGAGACGATTCAGAGGAACAATTTGGTAAGTTTCTTAAACTTTTAAAGAAATTACATATTACTTACCTCTTCTTGAAGCTCTTTTTCAGATGCCAGATTCGAGGAAATTTTTAAGACAGCTCTTGACCAACAAACGCAAAATAGATGAAGAGCACCACGTGGAACTGAACGCAACATGCTCAGCAATGTTACAAAATAGACTACCACAAAAGCAAAAATATCCATGGAGTTTTACAATTCCATGTTTAACCGGTAGTTTAAATATTGATAATGCGTTAGCTGATTTAGGGGCAAGCATAAATGTCATGCCTTATACATTGTTTAAATGACTAGGTCTGGGGAAGCCCAAACAAACTAGGATGAGTATTCAATTAGCTGATAAAACTGTTAGAATTCCTAGGGGCATTATTGAAGACGTTCTTGTAAAAATCGATAAATTTATTTTCCCAGTAGACTTTGTTGTTTTAGACATGGATGAGGATAATTCAATCCCCTTAATTTTAAGAAGACCTTTCCTAGCAACTACCAAGACTAAAATTGATGTTGCCACAGGCGAGCTCATACTTTGTGTAGGAGACGATTCAATTAGTTTTCAAGCCCTCGACTCAGCCAGGTTATTAAAGAACCAAGATGAGAAAGAAAATTCTTTTGATAACCATCCAATTACACCTTCTTTTCAGGGACCACCAAAAAAGAAACGATTGAATCGGATCCTCAGTTCAGTACCAACAAACAAATAACTCACGAGGGGCAAAGGATTCAATCCAATAACTTAGATGAGTGGAAAATACACTTTAAGGAAAAACTAGGGTTACACGAAGAAGAACCAAAATCACACGAAGTAAAACCAGAGGAACCACCAGAAGAGCTCGTGGGGACATCAAATCACTTTAAAATAGGAGACTAGGTAATGTTAGACAAAGCCGATCCTCACATCACTTCAACAGACCTGAGGGCAAAGAGAGAAATTCTTCTTAAGGTACACGATATCTTCCCACATGAAATAGTCAAGGTAAGCAATACAATATTTGGAAATTTCAAAGTAAACGCTTCTCGACTTCAACTTCATCAAAAAAAACAGAACTGTAAGCATGAGGGAAGATATTCAAACCTTTAAACCTCCCTAAAATTTCTAAATACGAGGAATGTCTAGCTTAAGACAATAAATGAGCGCTTCTCGAGAGGCAACCTAAGTACTAACCCTCTTTCTTTTTACATTTGCTTGCATTTTATTTTATTTTCCTTTTCTTTTTCTTTTTCTCTTTCTTTTTCTTTTTACAAACAGTGCAGGTTTTCTAGATCACACGGCCTTACACACAGCCGTGTCCTTGGCCGTGCAGACCACCTGAACTACCACACTGACAGGGCAGAGGCCCTACAATTCAGTCCAACCACCCCCAACATCAAGGATCCAACCACCCTCCCCACGGGCACCGTCAGAAGGGCACAACCGTGTCCCTCAATCGTGTGAAGCTACTGACTTCCACACTACGGGCAGAACATGCCCGTGCCTACAAACCATGCGAAGCTACTGACTTGAGGAACACGGGCGTGGGTTGATGCAGCACGGGCATAGGGTGACAAACATACCCAAACACACGACCATGCAAGGCGGCCGTGTAAATCGACACACTCTAGGACCACGGCCGTGGGGAAGCACCAGATTTGAACCTCTATTTAAACCCCACGCTTCTTCCCCTTCCCTCCATCTAATTTCATCCTTATTTTCTTTGCTTTTCACTCTTCCCCCTCTCAGATTATGCACTTCATAAATCTCTAACACCCTTGAGCAACACAAAATCATGTCAAAGAAGCTAAACTTAGGCTCCTTAACAAAGAACGATCAACATGAGTTCATGCCGGCAGCTTCGTCTCAACACCAAGCCAAGGGTCTTTGAGACCAATTAGTTTTTATTTTCCATTTCTCTATCCTTTCACTCTCCTTTTCTTTAATAATCTTATGTTTAATTTATTTAAATTTAATTTAGTTTCTTAGTGCCAGGTTCGCCAGGCTGCTTGGGAATCACGCCGACCACCACGATAACCACGCCACTTCCGCCACTACCAGCATCTCCTCAGCCTTAGAGGTCACACCCACCTCGCGAACCATCCAACAAAAAGGACTCTTTGGTCCATTTATCTTTTATTTTCATTTTGTTTACATTTTTGTTTCCTCTTTCTTTACTTTTCTTATTTTTAACTAGATACTTAGTTTATTTTAATTAGGTCTTAATAAATCCTGGCTACTTCTTAGTGCGCTATCCAATTTCTTCATCTAGCGCAGGTTCGTCATCCAGACTGACCATCATCGCCACCAAAGACACTCCTCCGGAAAAACATCCACAATTCAGGGAGTAATTCCTTCCCCTTCTCTTTTGATTTATCCATTAAATATTATTATCTATCTTTGTACATTGAGGGCAATGTACATCTTAAGTGTGGGGGGGTGAATAGTTATTCTGAGAAAATGCCTAACTTTCTTCATTATTCTCAGACCTTGAGGATAAAAATGCCTAACTTTTTGAATAATTCTCAAAATCCTGAATTTAATCTTGTTTGAAAGTAATTTTCTCATATTACTAATAAAGATGGAATTTCTAATGATTTATGATTTTTATTGACATGTTTTTGAATAAGTCATCGTTAATTGTGCATTGATGATTAAATTTGAAGAAGACTAAGGAATCAAGCATGATAAATCTAATTTTCTAAAAATTAAAATTTTAGGTTGTTAACCTAATTTTGAATGTTAGCTTGAAATTTGAGATTTACAAGGTTGATGTCAAAAACACCAATAATTTTAGTGAGATTTTGAGCCTTATAGAGCATAATTCTTTTTCGTGCTCACTTTATTGATTATGAGTGTGTCAACTATGAATTGTTATTCTAGAACTTGCCTCGTTTATACATGTTGAGACCACAGTTATGATTTGATATACCGAGATAATAAAGGCACCTAGGTTTTAACCCACTTACACCACTAAAAAGCCTACCCTCATAATTAACCCTTAGTGAACCCCGTTGAGCCTAACAGCTCTTTTTATTGACTCACCCACTAATTTTAACCCAAAATCCTTTGTATTTGTTATCACCCTTCTTTTTGACTACCCTTTAATTGAGATATAATTTGATTAGTTACCTAAGTTTTTATGAATTATTATTTGAGGTTTTCTTTACTTAATTTGTTCTAAAAAAAAATTCAAAGTATATTAAGTATTAGTTTTATGAAAAGTGAGCTTACACAATCAAAGTCTATTTCCAAAAGAAAAGCTCGTATTAGTAGGATTATTATTTTTAGTTGATGTAATTGTTATCTTAGAAATTTTTAGGTAGGTAACTTATCAATTCGATCTTGATTCTAACCTTCTAATTTCAGTTTTTATCTACACCTTTAACCCTAGCCCCGTTACAACCCTAACAAAGATTTTTTGATCTGTTTATCATTTCATTTTACAGTGGTGGAGATTTGATTTTCAAGCAAGCCTATGGGATTGACTTTTCAGGTTCGACTTATGAGTGCTTAATTTTGACCCTTAAACACTTTATGAGTGATTTGAGTGAATCTTTTGTGAGGATATTAATCCTTGTCGATTTTGAATCAAGGGTAATTATTTAGATGAAGGGAAACACCTATGTTTTCGTGCTATAAATGAATAACTTATCTTGTTTCAATCTTCAGGACTCTTTGAATTGAATTATCTATGTATAAATTATCTATGAATTAGGATAAGGCATTGTTGATAGGAATTATAAATCATGGAAAGTTCGTTTTAATTGTAAGTTGAGAATTTTGCTTGAGGACAAGCAAAAGCTTAAGTGTGGGGGTATTTGATAAACTGTAAAAGTAAAATATTTTAAGCCCACATATAGTATGCTTTTGGATGATTTATCCCTTAATTTATGTAAAAATATGCTCTTAATCATTTCTTTTCATGTCTTATACCCAGGAAAGCACCCGAGGATGAAAAGAACGTAAAACAAGCCCAAAACAGAGTAAATGGGTCATATCATGAATTCGACACGGCCTGGCCCCGAGACCACACTGCCGTGCCACGCCAAACATCTAGAACACGGCCTCTCCCTCGATTCACACGGCCGTGCCTCAAGTTAGAAATCCGAACACGGCCTGAAGTTGATCCACACGGGCGTGCTACATGGCCGTGCCTCTGTCGCTAGAATGAGCAATTTCAGTCGGAAAAGGATACTTAGGGAGAAAGAATCGCATTCCAAGAGCCTATATATATCCCCTAAGTACCACCTTTGAAGAGGCGTCAAAGCTAGGCCAAGGAGCCAAGCCGATAAGGTCAGAGTTAGGGAATAACGTGAGGATAGCCAGTTGATCCATCTCAAGAAGTCGGAATTATACTCAAGACGGCGGAATTCTCCTTCAATTCCTTTAGGGGGTTTTAGGGTTTTCTTATATTTTATTTTATCTTTTCTCTTGTGATGTTCTTTTTATTCATTATGAACTAAACCCTTCAGATACCAGAAGGGGATGAAACCTAGATGAATTTTGTTATTTGATTTCTAAGTTATATGATAATTGTTTAGTTTGTTCTTAATTATGTTGCTTAATCCAAATCTAATGTGCTTAGGTGGAGGAGGAATAGACCCTGCCTAAGAGTAGATCTAACATAATTAAGCGGAGTTGATCGAACGCCTAGAGATAGGGTTACGAGATTTTGTCGGATTAGGGTGAAACCTAATATGGGAGTCCATTATCAATTTACTGCTATCCTAGGGGCTTATTATAAGCGAACGAGAGTTCCACTAATTAACCTAGGGTTAGACGTTATTGGCCTCGAGAGAGGGTTTAATATAGGTTAGGGAGTCTTACGGATCAAGCTAAGTAAAGAAATCATATAATTTAGGGTCAGATAACAAGTGAAGTCTAGGTGGATTCTTCCTAAGGGTATCGTCGTAATCAACTGAGTTTTCCTTCAAAATTATTTCCCTATTCGTCCTTTTTGTCTTTGTGTCCTTAGTTTAGTCTTCGTCAATATAGTTTAAAGCAACTTCACTCTATTTTTAAGGCTAAATAATAAAAAGAAAGTTAGTATTAGTACTCTTAGTTCCTTTGGGTTCGATATCCGGTCTTGCCTAAGCTATACTACTGTTCGATAGGTACACTTGCCTTTAATCGTTGTCAGAGTTAGTTTCCAAGTTTAATCATTCTTTTATAAATTTCAAAGCTCTGATTTCAGCGATCACTAATATATAGCTAAATTTCTATATTATTTCAACATATTTTTATAAAATATTATTTATTTTAAACATTACTTTATATAATTTTAATTTATAAAAAATAAATCCATTTATTCACTTACAACACAGGTGAGAAAGAAATATAGTATAACAACCTAGTAACTAAGATTAATAAAAAAATTTTATAAAAAAAAAAACCAATCAAATAAAATCAAGTTTGTGGCTTAGTTCGACATCAAAGTTTAAATTTTATAAAAAATATATATTTTCTTATAGCATTCAACAAACATGTTTTTATAAAATAAAAGTGCTTAACAATCAATGTAATAAAACTAAAAAGTAGTATGAAGACAAGATAATTTTTTTTAAAATTTTAGATTCTGCTCGGAATTTTAGATAACCTAAGAAATAGATCATAATGAGATTACACTATATATTACGATATCTTAACATTGTTTAGGAATATAATATTATAGGATAGATAGAATATTGAGAATTCAAACACCGAAATCTCATTCTAAAATGCAATACTACGTATCATAATATTAAATTCAACTAACTAAATGCCTTATAAAAATTTCAAGGCTGAGACTTCCGTTTCTCTTCCTTCTTCTTCTTGGTTTTTTTGTATATGTTCCAAATACATATAATAAAATTTAATAAAATTATTAAAATAATTATAAAATTAAGAAAATTACATTTAAATAAATATTTCAAGAAATATGGATTCAATATGAAACTCTCTCAATTAGAAATTGAAAATTTTAATACAAACTCAACTCATCTTAAACTAATTTTCAGAAAAGGTCACTTTTTAGGTATTGTTTGATACATTCCTATAATAATATTTCAATTGAATATGATTATTGGGAATGTAATAGTTAAAAATGTAAACATTACAATGTTTGGCATATTGGAAAAGCACTAATTAAAATTTCAAAAAATTACATTTATGTGTTTGGTTAATTAAGCACTTTACTAGAAATGTGATGATAATCACTTAACTGAATGTGAGATGGAGTTCCTGATTTTGCCAGAGATGAAGTAGACAAGGATCGAAGGTAGGAGGCTCTATGATTCCCTTCTTCTGTTTTGGGGGAGAATCTAGAAAAGGAAATGTTTTGCAGGAGTTGAAAGGGTTGAAGGATATTGGAAAAGGAAACAGTTCTTTCCACCGAGGGATATTAGTTTTCTGTTGTTGCTTTTCAGGAGAGTTATTTCTTTAATTTCATTGGTTGAGGTGTCAGTTGCTTTTATAGCCTTCGTGTTTTCTTGCTGGTCTTTAGTTTGTATCTTGGCCCTATTTTATGAACTTGTGTTTAATTGGGCTTTGTTTTAATCTGTTTTGAATAAAAGTCTAGCATTTAAAAAAAAAAAAAAAACAATTTCCAATTATAGTTATTATTAACAAAAGTTAAGGTGTGTTTGATAAACTGAGTGCAAAGGATTATGTATTAAATTTTTAGTACTAAATTTTATAACCACTAAATTTATATTACCAAGTTCTTTCATATATTAGTAAAAATTAAGCACCAAATATAATTATTTTGTTTGATAATAGTAAAATTTGATTTTTGAAAATTCATTATTTCATAAATTTTATCTTATTAATATGATATTTCTATTTTATTTTGAATAGTTTTGGATAAAAGTTCAAGATAATAATTTGTATGTTTTAAATTTTAATAAAATAAGGAAATAATTTATTTCAAAAATAAAATTTTGAAAAATAAAATTCAACATTAAGTGCTAAGTAGCTATTACTTGCTTATTATATTCAACCATTTTTTGTTGAAAATTTTATATTAATTAAAAATTAATATAATTATTAAAGGCAGTTTAAAATTTAAACGTTGAAAAATTTTAAATTTCAATGAAATGAAAATTTTCAATGGTTTAGTAAACACACCATTAATTTATTATTAATAAACAAGTAATTTAATCCATTTATCTTTAATAATATTAATTTATTTATTTTAAAAAAAATAAATCAATATACTTATCTCATTAGTATGTGATTAAATTGAAAATAAATTTTAGATATTTCATATGTATTAAATTAGAATATATGTTGTTTTCTTGCTCGTGCACTTAGTGTAGAAATTAGTTATAATCCTAAAGAACATGAGATCTTTCAAAATTCGTAATAAGTAGCTAATGGGTAAATTTAAATATTTAATGTGTGTAGATGGTAATAATGAATATAATTATGAAGCAATTCGTGTGCCTTTAATTAATAATGGTGCAAAGTAATACTTATATATAGATGTACATGTTTATTGTATATAAATTAAAAGATACATTTAATAAATTTATATTTTTTATATATAAATTATTTATGCATAACATAATTTAGTGCATATATAAAGATTTAATTTTTCATATTTTTTATTTAAAATATTTACACATAATATAATTTAGTGTATACATAAAAATTTAAACATTATATATTTTCTTTCACTCCATGAACATATCATTTCATTCTAAAACGTCTAAAACTTATTTCATTTTGAAACAAACTTTGAGTTATGACCATTGGATGCCAACTTATGGCCATCGGATGTCAACGTCTTAGTACTATATTAGAACCAAAGTATTATTACTTGTGTTCAGATGCCAACATCTTAATATTGTATTAGAATAAGCGTCTCAGTACGGTATTATAATCAACACCGTTCATTTGCAAAAATGAGTAAAGTTCTGCATTATTTTTTATCCAATACCTCTTTTTTTTTTAAATATTATTATTTCTCTCTTTATATAATATATAATCTCTTTCATATAATAATTTTGGTGCATGATTTAAATTGTGGCTGAGCTGGGGATATTGGTGATTAGAGCAGGGAGGAAGAAGATAAAAGAAAAGTGGAGTGTTTAGAGAGCAAACCACTCTAAAGAGGGTCTTTACAAACGTGTATATATAGGGGGGTTGGGGTCGAATTCCAGGCCACCAGAGTAAATCAGACTTCGGGTTGGGTTATGATATATTTTATTATAATTCAATAACAATTTGTGTTGGAAATTGTAGATTGCAAATTTAATTATTGATGGGCACTTATTCAAATTTAGAAAGTGCTGATTTATCATTCAATGGATATATTTCCATAGGACATATTTCTTCTAAGAAGTATGTCCAACATGAAGGGTTGTGACTCTTCAAAATAGTATCCATTGAGTGCATATAAATAGAGGGTCTATGGTGCTCACAAAATCAACAAAATCATTAAAATCAATCTTATTTTCAGAAATTAGAGTAAAAGTTAGAGAATTCCTCAATTTTACTAATCAAAGGAAATTCAAAAACTTCCTTGTATGCTGGAAGGACCTTTGTCTTAATCTTTTAGCAACTTTGTGTGGGGAAAAATAGTTCTCTTTGAAAAAGTTACCCATGCCTCGAAGTCTACTGTTTAATTCAATATCGTCTCCGGATCTATCTTCTCCACTCAATTTATCCAACAATTTGCCCCCTACCTTGTCGAAGAAGAATTATAAAGTGACACTTCTAAGACAAACTTACACGCATGCAGCATATAATTCTGGGCTTACTACGTAAATTTTAACCAGAAACTTTACTAAGTTTTGTTGTTTGACAGTGTGGTACATGAGCCACAAGGTTATTGGAGAAATGGTTTTAAGGAAACGAACCATGTTCTAGAATACTGCGAACTGTATTTGCAGAAATGCAGTGAACTATATCTACAGAAATGTCGAGAATTGTATTGTAGAATATTGTGAACTGTATTTATAAAAACATTGCAAATTGTATTGTAGAATTATTGCAATCTGTATTGTAGAAATGTTGCGAACTGTATTGTAGAATTACCACGAATTGTATTTACAGAAATGCTAGGAACTATATTGTAAAATTACTACAAACTATATGTACAGAAATGTCACGAAATGCATTATAGAATATTGCAAACTGTATTGTAATCCATAAGATTATGGAAATCTTATATGTTGAAGGTCTTGATTGTAAATCAACGGACCGTGAGATTTGTAAAATCTTGCAAGTAGGTCGTGATCATAAATTAGCGAATTGTGAGATTTGTAAAATCCTGTAAGTAGAAGGTCGTGATTGTAAATCAGAGGACTGTGAGATTCGTAAAATCTCGTAAGTAGAAAGTCATGATCGTAAATCAATAGACTGTGATATTCGTAAAATCCCGAAAGTAGAAAGCCATGATCGTAAATTAACGGACCATGAGATTCGAAAAGAACAAAGAGAAGTAAGTAATATTAGATGCAACATTATTTAGCAGTGAGGAACGACCTATAAAGTTCAAAGTAGTGCAAGAATAAAAGAAATTGTGGCAACAGAACAAAGAAAATGGTATAAATTGAGACATATATGACAATGTCTTGAGATGTTATATCTATCTAAAGAGACAGCTCAATATATGTTGTGATTAGCAACTTTTGTGCAAAATGGAATGAAATTTAATTACTAACCTCTCAAGCGCCCTTTAAGAAGACAAAAAACAAATAAAAGTGCGATTATTGCATTTAGACAACAATTCAAATTCTACATTTCAAAATTGTCAGCCTAAAGGCAACCAGTTAACAAAGAATGTATTTAGCAGATAAAATTCAAACAAACATGCAAGAATACAAACAAATAGTCAGATGTAGCAGACTATTAAAATAAGAATGCAATGATGTCCAAACATACCCATCTCCCTTCTAATCGGAACAGTTCTAAACAAGCAAACAATGATGCAAAAAGTTCCCAATTATCTCAATTGCAGCAACTAAACTCTTATAAGATCTAGCACAAAGTCATATAAACCAACAAGGTCAATAAAGTTTTACAATACTATAGTAATATAAAGGTGGTTTCAGGCTTGACAGCAAACACATAAATCAGGGTATATATGCTTAGCAGGATAACTAGGTCCTTAGTGGAACATGATTCTAATGACACAATTACAGATTCTTACAACCATGACTAAAGGCCTGCTGCTCCCAATATGCCTTTCCCACATTAGGACTAGAAACTCATAAAAAATCCCAATATGCACCAACAGAAGTGAAGATTAATTTTGAACTAAACATATATCGTATAGAAAAACATTCAGAGTTGAGGGTGTCAGGGGCCTCAGGATATGTGTAAGTTCAATTTTTTAAAGCTTTTCAGTGTATTATGAAGGTCCTTAGAAGATCATATTTCTATACCTATATGGTGAGAAGCAAAATGAAGCACTGAACAGCATCGAAGAAAACTCATTTCAGCATAAGAAATAGAAAATTCCGAAAGCTCATAGGAATATTATACATTCAATGCAAATAATTTGAGTGTCCACTCAAAATTACCAAAATGGGTTATGGAAAGAACAACCCCCTTCCTTGACACCTTATTGGAAAATTTCCAATTCTAACCATCACGAAAATAATAAAGAAAACAATTAACAGTTCATGAAAAGTGAATCTAATAGCTAAAGTGAACTTAAGCAAATTGAGTTCTTAAGTGGATAATCAGGGAAATTCTATAAGCATAATAAAATATGTCTAGCTCACATTGTAATATAACATCAGGAGATTAGATTTTTGCTCCATTTTGTTTTCCTAATTCCTCATAAACCATTATTAAACAAACATTGAAAGACTAAATTTCTAACTGAAGCATCCCAAATTATTTCGAAAACATTAAGAAACAAACGTTGGTTCCAAAAGTCCCATTTTCTTAATCTTATTATCCTCACTTTTCCAGTCCATTTCAACCAGTAGATAAAACAAAACAAAAACCATAAATAAGCAACTGTAATAAAAACCAATAACACATAGGGAAGGAGTTACCTGAGGTAGAGAAATGAGTAGATGGGATAATTGATGTGGATTGTGCAGAAAGAGAAGAGAAAGCTAAACTAAGCAAAGAAGACAACCACTAAAAGTTTTCTTGTTCTAAAGGTATATTTTAAAATAATCCCTCAATTAATGCAAAAATCAGTTGACAAAACAAAGATAAATTTCGAGTATTTTTTCTCTTCAAATTAATAAGATAACAAGAAATACTATTAATTAGTGATGACAAAACGAAGCTTTTAATTAAGGGAAAAAGCTTATCATGCTCACATATATTCTCACCATTATTATCAAACTTAGATATGACACTAAAAATGCAAATAAACCATGTAATCCATGCAGTTTTTCAGACTAGTTACCATCCTTATCACATACTTACATACACCCACAGAACACTACAAGCAAATTTCGGCATTAATTTTACCTTCACGCCTCCTGCAAAAACAACTTCAAAAATCTTAAAATCGGGAAAGAAATGTTTTAAGGTTCACATTTTGACATTTTTTATAATACCCTAAACCATCATATTGTGAAACAGTCCCAATCTCACTCCTATTTGATTGACCTCGCACCAACCAAATACTAGCGAATTAAAAATAAATATATCGGGCTTACACCTTCTAGTTGACCCACTAAAGTTCTTAGCAAGCACCAGTCGAGTAACAGTTTGGAAATTATGCCTTAATTAGCGAGCAATAAAGAGCTTAAAACTGTGACATTGGATGCAAATTAACTTTCCCTAAATCAACTAATCAAAAGACGACAAAAGCCCGCATCCTTATTAAAACCTAACCCTAGATATAGAGGGTGTCAAGGAAATCAATAAATTTCAAGCCAAATCAAAGACGAAATATTATTTTCCAACAAATCCAATCCCAAAAGGTAAAAAGATTATGGATCAAACACTTGGCATGCATATACATAAAGCTTCTTTGCACAAAACAAGAATTAATAAATTTATTAGAGCTTTCTTTGTTTTTTTTTTTTTTTAAAAGTAAAGCAAAAGTTATTAAAAATTATCTAAACTCTTTGGATGTGTACGATAAAGAACAACTTCTTCAACCCCTAGAAATTCCAAAAAAAGGCAATGGATTACACAAAGCCTTGTTCATTAGATACTCCGTAACAAGTTCTTCATCCAAACCCAACTGGAATTGGATTATTCAATTTATAACAATCTTCTTCCTCGACTCAATTTTTAATCTGCAATCTTGTTTCAAAATCACACCATTGTTGGTGCATGATTTAGATTGTAGCCGAGTTGGGATATAGGTGATTAAAGCAAGGAGGAAGAAGGTTTTTTGGTGAAGAAGAAATAAAAAAGTGGAGTATATAAGGGGTGTTTTTTCGATCTAATTTCGGGCCACTAAAGTGGTCAGATTTCGGTTTAGATTATGATATATTTTATTATAATTTTATAACAAATATATATAATTGTATATGGGTTATTATATAAAAAAATCCCTTTGAAAATAATTCAATAATTAATTGAGCCATTAATTGAATTTAAGCAATTAATTAAACTCTTGAATCTCAACTTTTTATAGAAGTCCCTTAATTCCGTTAACTTTGCCTCATGACCTATCAGTGTTGTACCACATGGCAGAATCTAGTAATTTTTATTAATTTTTAAAAAATATATAAAATATTTTTTAAAATTTCTACATTTTAAATAATTTTTTTAAAATTTTTTATAAAATTTAAAAAGTAAAAATTAATATAAATAAAACCTAAAATATAATAATAATAAAGCTTGTTATAGCTGTTAGATGGGAGGACCAATATAAAAAGCAAACAACTAAACTCTTTCCTCCCTTTTTATTTCCATTATGTCTCTCTTATCGTGACCGCCTTTTTTACATTGGAGTAGAGAAAATCGTTAAAATAAGCACACTAATTATAAATGGAAAACCACCATTTTCGGAAAACATAACAACAAAGATGACAACTACTATAAATTAATCACAGTAGTCAGGATAATTCACTTCCATAGTTTTTAGTTAGTTGTTTCCTTTATTCATTTAACCCCTTAACTTTTTCGTCAATAAAGAATCTACAGTCTCTCTTTGCAAAAGTTTGGGGATTTCACTTTTTTTTCCAAAACAAAAATAAAATTTGTAGTTATATCCTTGTCCCTTTGACCACATTTACAGAGATTTAAAAGAGAAAATAATCATTTTTTTAATTTTTTGTTGATTTTCTTCATTCAATGTTTTTCAGTTTGGAATCAAAAGAAGAAGAGAAAAACAAAAAATGTCGGGTGCAGATGGTGCTTTAAAAATAGAAAAAAAATAAAATTTTATAATTTTTTAAAAGTAAAAAAATGATATAAAATCATTTAAAAATAAAAATATATATATAATTTTTTTAGAAATTTTTATAATTTTCTAGACAAATATAACAAAAATTACCATATTTCACAATGTGGTACAACCTTAATATGCCATAAGCCGAATTTAATACCATTAAAGGATGAGGACTTAATTGATTGCTTAAATTCAATTTAAGGCTCAATTGAGTGATGTTTTCAATTAAGAGTTCACTTTATTATTAAATTATTTTAAATAGACTTCTTTTATATAATAAGACATATATAAAAATTATTTTAAATGGACTTTTTTTTATATAATAAGACTTTTATATAATAAAAATAGTGAGAAAATTAATACTTATTTATAATGTAAGTGTGAGATATGAAAGTATTTCATAGTCAATGTGTTATTTATGACACTTACCTTTATCTAAAGAAATAAAATAGTTTTTTTAAAATTTATTATTTCCATTTAAATCTAACCACATCCTAAAATAAATCAAATTATATATTTTTTTATTAATAATGGCCCCACATCTTACGAGTTTTTTACATGAATAATATGAAATAAATAAATATATACGAAAATAGGAATAAAATTTACGGGAATAAGTAAATTAAACAATGGAATATAGGTGCCGTCTGACCAATCGACCGTATCACTTTATTTTTAATAAAAAATCATTTTTTTGGGTGCAACTAGCTCAATCGGTGGCACCTGTATTTTATACCACAAATACGAGTTTTTTTTCAGTATATGAGAAGTAAATTTTTTTTATTTGGTTCCACTAATGTGTCAAGCAACACCCAATTTTTTTTTTTTTAAAAAAAACTTAGTTGAAAAAAAAATTATGTTTTAATTTTTTTTTATATTAAAAACACGAAATTGTGACTGTCGGGTCACTTCCGCATCAACCATCAGGCTAATGTCACCTAACAGCTTGACTGCACCAGCCTGACAACTGACACGATAATGATCTATCGATCACAGGTTCATGTTTTTAATACCGAAAAAAATTAAAATAGCGATTTTTTTTTTAAACTTTTCAGCTAAAAAGAACTTAAAATAATATATTTTTTTATTATAAAAGGGCTAGTTTGGTCCCCCATACATCCATTTCAGATTAAAAGAGATTCACGGTCCTCCACCCCCCCCCCCAACAAAAAAAAAAACACAATCAGGTAAGTTTTCTTTCTTCCCTTCCTTTGTTTATTTATTTATTTATTTTTATAAATTATTATTGTTAATAGTAATTTAATTTGTTAAAGTATGTTATATTTTCTACAAAGAAGTTACTATTTAATTTTTTATCCTCAAAATTAAATAAAAAGTATGGTTAATTTTTTTAGTATAATTAATTATATTAATAGGTTTTTGTATAAATTAATTTGTATATTTAATTTTTTATTATATTACAAACATTTAGAATTGTGTTACAAACATTTAAAAAGTGGTTGGTTTGGTCCCCAAACCCCATACAGAAAATTTAAGTTGAATGTTTCCTCACCCCCAACACAACCAAGGTATGTTTCCTTCATTCCCTTCAATTGTTTTTTTTTAAAAAAAAATTAATATTGTTAATAACAGTTCAATATTGTTAAAGTATATTATATTTTTTATTAAGAAGTTACTATTTAATTTATTATCCCCAAAAATTAAATAAAAATATGATTAATTTCTTTAGTATAATTAGTTATATTAGTAGGTTTTTCACTAATTAATTTGTATATTTAATTTTTTTTATATTACAAACATTTAGAATTGTGTTAAAAGTTTAATTTTTATAGTACAAAGCGTTAATTTTATATTGTTATTTGTTAAGTTGAATAAGAAAATTTTTCACAGTTTTTGTAGATATTGATATGAGTTCTCTAATTACTATAGAAGGTTACACAGTTAGGACGATCCATTTACCGGTAAGAGAATGTTCTAATGTTGTACATATTTTTTAGCATAGTTGCATGTGCTTTATTATTATTATTTAATTTTATATTCTTAACCAATTTTATAATATGATTAGGATCCGTACCGTGTGGCAATGGTCCCAACTACCAGCTGAATGCACGGATTATGCCCTACTTAGATACCGCGGGATTCGGATCAACGACATTAATCTGTGCATTTGAGCTAAGGGCCAACTTAATATCGACATTAGTTGAGCTGTGACGCCCAAAAACGCACACCTTTCATTTACCGTGTGGGGAATGTACCATTACATTGGAGGATGTGGCAATACAGTCAAGGCTTCCCATGGACGGTGACGCAGTAACTAGTACAAGCGGTATAACAGATCCTGCAGCTTTTTGCTATCATTTGCTTGGACGCTCTCCCTGTGGTGGTACTGAAATATTTACGAGTTTAAAATTTTCATGACTAAGGGAAAATTTTGAGACATTATCGGATTATGCAAACGAGATGGAGATGATACAGGCTGCTCGGGCCTATGTACTATAGCTTATGAAGGGTACTTATTCCGAATTCCAATAATAATAAAGTCCACTTGATGTACCTACATTTACTTAGTTCATTGCAAGGTGCTCGTTCATACAGTTGGGGTTCGACAGTACTAGCCATGCTATATCGTGAGCTTTGTTGGGCTACAAAGCACAGAACTATCGATATAAGTGGCTGCCTGATACTATTACAATCTTGGGTGCTATACAGGATGTCATTTCTAGTATTAATGGGTCACCAAATACATGTGTTCCCCTTTGTGAATAGGTAAAAAAAAATTAAACTTGGGCTAAGATTTTTTCCGTGAAATGATTTTCTAATGAGTTTGGTTTATATTTTTAGATGATATATTTGTCCGAACATTGGGAAGTCAGAAACACTCATTATATACCGACAGATGATTGAGGGATACGTCAGGGATGGGGTAATTTTCTCAAAATTTTAAATCATATTAATGTCATGTAATTAGTTTAATTATTAAATTACATTGTAGTTAGTATTATAATCATGTGTTTATTTGTGTAGTTTGTGTAGATGCCGTATATTGCGCAGAATGTTGCTTCCGTCATTCCTCCTTCGGCTAGAGCAGATGCAGTTGTGTGGTGTGTCAACACACCAATTATAAATTTTCAAACGGTGGAGTGGTATGCCGGGGATTGGGTACTTCGTTAATTCGGGTGTAGTCAACATATTATGGATGTTCCTATACAATTCGTAAAAGAGGTCCATGGAATTGACAAGAAGGGGAAACATGCAAAGAATTGGGCGTTACAACATCAACCATATATTGTGTTGTGGAATGCTTGGTTGGAGAAAAGGCCTAATTTATTCTCACGTTATCCTGATTTCACTCATTCAAGGGACTACCGGGTGTGGTATGTAAATAATGGGTTTCCCTACTTATACGGTGGTCGATTGATGTTAGTCCCCTCTCACGTACAGAACAATGAGGATACCCAATGGTCTCTGTCACCTGAAACGTTTCATAATTTCGAGAATATAATTGAACGTTCATGGTTCTTAGTTTTCGGTTGTTGATCGCCATTGCCTTCCTAACATGCTCGACGTAGACGAACCTTATACTCATTTAATTTACTTGTTTGAGCCCCATTCTCAGCATCAGTGTGGCCAACTAGTAAAAAGTAGCTGAGAATACAGATGTAATTAGGAGATGTCCTGTACGCTTAAATACCGCGTTAATGCCTTCTGCTAGATTGGTGGTCATATGACCATTTCTCGAACCATTATCGAAACTTTGAGCACATTGCCAGGGCTCCATACTCCCAAACCACTACTGTAATGTATTAGTAGTTTGACCATGCATATCAGCTTCGAGGTCATCCCATCTCCATCTGAATTGATGTGGCTCCACCTCATATCTTGAACCACTACAACATCTTACGTGCCGTTTGGCAATCTGTAAACATATGGGAAAAAACGAGACAAATAATTACCTATCTTTACAACTTGTCTTCGCTAATCCGCATTTTTGAATTCCATGTGGAAGTTCACCACAATGTGCCTGATGTAGTAGACAAATTTCCATGGAACACCCGATCACCTGATTGTAGCAACTAGCCTCTTTGATCTATCTGAAATGATGCAAACATTGTCTTGAGTGACAACATATCTTTGCAAGTTCTCCATAAAAAATTGCCATGACTCCGAGTTCTCTTCTTCAACAATGAAAAAGACAATTAGTAGAATGTTCTTGTTCTCATCTTGTGTAACCGCAATAAGGAGGATCTACGTATATTTCTTGTACAATCAGGTCCCATATACTTGTACAAGTGACTTACAATGGGGAAATGCCTGAATGTGGGGACCGAATGTCCAAAACATTCAATGAAAAGTTATTTTCCCTGGATGTAGTTGGTTGCACCGGTCGTGATAAGATAATGTCTACAACTTAACGATAGTCCTTGGAACGTACTCTCGCATTGCAGCAATCCACCATTGGAGTTCATTATACGAAGCATCCCAGTTTCCATACAACTAATCCATGGCCATCTATTTAGCCAACCATGCCTTCCAGTATGAAACTTGGTAGTGAAACTGTTCTTGCATTTCAGTAATCAGCACCGATACAACAATGGTGGGGTCATCTTTAACCATTGTCAATATGCAATTACAGATGGTTTTTGAGTCAAGCTTTCGGTGGTCATGTGTCATACGAGCAGAAGTGCATGTATGAGGCCTCCATATCTCTCACTGTTATAACCTTTAGATAAATGCAGCTCGTACCCGCCACTGGCACCCTTCTGTCAACTTCCAACACTCACTAACATAGATCATTGATTTATAGTGAGCCACCCTGTAGTCGACAGAAACCTTCAAACTATATCGCTTGATGGCACTGACACACTCGTCTTTGCTCGTGAATCTTTGACCCATGAACAACTCTTCCAATTCAGGATCTTCTAACATGTCCAAGTACTCAGGGAACTCGAAAGCATGCGTCGCATCAGGATTGACGATCAACATATGGGCCCGGGATCATCGCGTATGACTATGCCATGACTTGAGTTTCCAACTAAAGGGGCGTGATCATTTTCACCACCCGATCCTTCGTCGTCGATATCCTCTAGGACATCATCTAAATCGGGATCACTAAAATCTTCACCTTCATGATCAGAACAATCATTATTATCAAATTCATCTTCACCAAGCGCATCGGTTTCAATAACGACTAGAGGTATCTATAATCCACCACCGTACTGATTTGAACATCCAACGTTGAGATTGATGTCAAAACCATGCACAGACGACTTGGGAACCTCTGTAAGTGGGTCTTCAACTCCATATTGTTGACTACTGTGTTACATTTTCAACAAGCTCCACATCTTCTAACTCAACAAATTATTGAATCAGTTTAGTGTTCAACCTCCTTGGTGGGCAATACAATGCGACCATTGTCTCAACCTTGTCATCGTCCAGAAATTCTATCTCAGTAAATTTGATAGGATTTGATGAAATTAGAAATTTGTAGAACAGTTTCGTCATTCTCCTTCTACAACACCGAAATTTTTTTCACTAACATTCTCTTTCATATCACTGATAGATACATTCCTATCGAATCTCATCCTCATTTTTTGACAAGTTTCAAAAATACAATCAACGACTGTTTCTAAAATAACACCTTTAAAATGAATTGCTGCAAAAAATTGATTCTCCATTTTGTTTTTAAACTACAAAAATATAAAAAAAATTGATAAATTAACAATAAAAAAATAATTAAAACATAACTAAAAAAATTAATTGTCATATAAAAAAATTTAAAATGCCAATTTTTTTTTTGAAGAAACTTAACTGATGGGGATAGGAAGAGCTTCAAAACTTAACAACAATTGAAGAGGAGGACGAGTTTCAAGAATTTTTTTGAATCTGAAATTGATGTGTAGGGGTTAGGGGACCAAACCAACCCCTTTTTATAATAAAAAAATATTATTTTAAGTTTTTTTAGATGAAAAGTAAAAAAACTCGTGTTTTAATTTTTTCGGTATTAAAAACATGAACTTCTAACCAATGGGCCACTTCCATGTCAGCCGTCAGGCTGGTGCCGACCTGACGGCTGACACGAAAGTGACCCGATGATCACGAGTTCGTGTTTTTAATACTAGAAAAAAATTAAAACTCGAGTTTTTTTCAGCTAAATTTTTTTAATAAAAATTTTTGGGTGCCGCCTGACACATCGGCGACACCAAATAAAATTTTTTTTACTTTTCTCCATATATTGAAAAATCTCGTATTTGCGGTATAAAGTACAGGTGCCACCGATTGAGCTGGTTGCACTCAAAAAAATGGTTTTTTTTTATTAAAAATAAAGTGGTGCTGTCGGTTGGTTAGGCAGCACCCGTATTTCACTATTTAATTCGCCAATTCCCGTAAATATTATTTCTATTATCTTATTTTCGTATATATTTGTTTATTTCATATTATTCATGTAAAAAACCCCACATCTTACATTCATATGTTTGATAACATTTCATATATAAATAGGCTTCAAATTACTATTCTTAATTATTGTATAAAGATTTTTAGCTATTTAAAAAAAATTGAAAGGCAAGACGTCTCCACACAATTTTATTGACAATAGTTATTTCTCCACCGTGTGTAGAACAATAAAAAAATAAATTTCTCTCATACATTATGATTAATAAATACTATCCCAATACATAATACAATTTTTTTCTTGAACGGAGCAATTCTTCTTACAACTTTGAATGCATTAATTGCACATTTGAACTAAATACTACCATAAATTAAAAGTTTATATTGTATATTTTTGCACTTAGATTTTGAATTAAATAATTGCAACTTTAAAATTGAATAATGCCTAAAATCACTCAAGAGAAGAAAAAAAAAATTGTATTGTATATTTTTGCACTCAAATCTGAGGCACATATAAACACCATAGAAAGGTGACTAAGCATCATTTTAAAAAGGTCATGACCTCAAAAAAGCCGTAACACTAAGCGTTGTTTCAGAAAAGTCATAAGCTTTTGCTGGTTAAGTGTACTGTATTGGAATCATCATTCATTTGAAAAATCTTAGTATTGTATTGGAATCACCCTAGTAACTTTACTGGAATTTACCATTCATTTGCAAAATCTTAGTACTATTTGGAATAACCACAACGGTGAGTTACTAAAATCTTAACCTTTTGGCGACTAAGTGCATTGCTTTGGAATCGCCATTCATTTGCAAAATTTTAGTATTGTATTGGAATCACCATGATAACTATATTGGTTGCAAAATCTTAGTATTTTATTGGAATCGCCATGGTAAATGTATTGGAATCAACATTCATTTACATTTGCAAAATCTTAGTACTATATCTGCAAAGTCTTCGTTATCTTAGTATTGTATTGGAATCACCATTCATTTGCATTTGCAAAATCTTAGTACTATATCTCCAAAATCTTTGTAATCTTAGTATTGTATTGGAATCACCATGGTAGCATTGTATTGGAATCACCATGGTAGTACTGTATTGGAATAAACATGGTAACTTCTTAGTAGTCTTAGTACTGTATTGAAATCACCATGGTAATTGTATTGAAATTACATCTTGTTAATGTAATACACCTCACCCGTCTCCGTCATCAAAATCGGATTACGGGATGCTACACTAACATAACAAGAACATGCGAATTTAATTAAAAAATCCAATAAACCATACATTATATATTAAACATTTAAGCTAACATGATTACCATACAAATTCAAACTAAAATCGAGCTTACAGAAGCTCTTAAATTGAACCAGAATCAAATAGGGTCTTAATTGTAATATGGAGTCACACAGTCGGCTTATGACTTTTTGACACCCTATGGTAGGTTCTAGTTGATTTATCATCCTTACTGATTCCCACCCTTCATTTCATAATTCGCCTTCTGTATTCTTTTTCTTCCCAATTCCTTTCATGCATATCCTTTCTGATTTCATCTTGGCTCGTGAACACGCCATAACTCCGATGCATACATTGATATTCTACTCCTAAGGCCTACTAGAGCATGGCCACACCACTCTGGTGGATTTAACCTTGTTTTATCCTTTCTACTTATACTACACTTGGGTTATAAAGTTGTTTGGATTACTTTCTTGTAATCCACCCTATTCATGATACCTTGCTCTCAAGGTGAAACATGTCTATCGATAGAAGACCATTCAGGCCTACAACATCCAATAGAATGTTGTCTTAACACCATTTGAGTCTACAGTTTCTCTTTTATGAAGTTTCCCTTACAACATCTAACTCTAGGGGTTAAACTCGTAATTGCATTTCCTCAAGAGGAATAGTCTTGACAGACACATTTGTCCCATGGATGCTCTATTTAGGTATCTCTCTCTTTCCTTCTCATTCACTTTTCATTGAGCGTCCTCTGACAGTCCTTACTAAAGAATCTTTAACTGCGATCCTTGGACACATCTCTTCCCTCATGCCTGATTCTAGCCGGTTTACCACCTATTTTCCTTATGGCTTCTCTAATTATTGTTTTGGCAAACTAATTCCTTTACTACTTCATTTTCCATATTTGACAAATTCTTCAATAATCTGATGGTTTACTATCATTTTGCCAATACTTACATTTTTCTTCCAATTCTTTTCCATATATGTGCTTTCCCCCGATTTCCATTCTGATAGTCCACCCTGTGTTTGCTGTCCCGAAGGACTACCTCATGTTTATTATTTCGGCAAACTACATATGCTACCATAGTCGAACTATGGTCTTACTCATTAGGTTTCATGATTAATGTCATGGTGGACTTCCCATGTTTACTGTCCCGACGGACTCTCTATGTTGTCATAGCCGAGTCATGGTCTTACACCATATACCCCGTGTTTACTGTCCTAATGGACTCCATTGGTTGCCATAGTCAAGCTATAGTCCTTCAACACCAATTTATATCTAATATTTGAATTTCCTACTCAACTTTTACTATAATTCCAATTTAGTCCTAACTAAATTCATTTATATTACTATCACAATTCATACTTTATTTCCATTCAATTTCATACTAAACTTAAACTTAACCGACTAATTTTCATCATAAATTCTTAATTTCAAAATTCTTGCAATTTAGTCCCTCTAGCACAAAACTTATAACTTATTTTACAATTTAATCCTTTAACCAATTCTAACTAGATATTATATCAAATAAATCCCTAATTAATCAATTTTCCTATCATGAACTATGTCTAAAAACCTATCAACTAACAATATTTAAACATAAATCCAATGATACTTTGTTCTAAGATTCCAAAAACATCAAAATTATAAGAAAAGTGACTAAATTGACTTACCAATTTAAAGTTGAAGCCTTAAAACCCTAGTTTTTCCTTTTTCTTTTCTTCTTTCTTTCTCCCTATTTCGTTTGCTTCTCTGTTTCTTTGTTCTTTCTTTTCCATTTTATGTGTTTTGTTTATTATTTAATTATTATAATATTATAATAATATAATATAATAATAATTTCTTAAACAATAAGTAATTATATATATTTTACAAGTGTATACATGTACTTATTACACATGTATATTATCATCACCATATAATTGTCAAAATATTTATTTATTTTATATAGTAATATAATGTAGTATAATTTATTTATTATATACTTATTTATTAAGAATATATATATAATATACATATTTTAACTAAAAAAAATATCTTTGATATTTTACACTTAAACCGCCTCAATTAACTAAAATGGCTTGATTGCCTATTTAGTTCTTTTTACTTTCTTTAATCTATAATTAAACGTTTACCTTTATTACAATTTAATCCTTTTTCTTAAGTACTCCTAATTAAATCAAATTCACCTAACTAGAACCTAATTAAACACACAAATTTACGAATTCATTTTACTAAGACGGAGGCCTGACAACACATTTTTTCGATGCCCGTGAATTTTAGGTCATTACATCAATAATGGAGTTTCCTTCAATTTCGGTGATGATGAAAAGAAAATGAAGTTGATAACATTTTTATTACGTTTTGTTTTTAGCCAATTTATTAAATAACCTTTTTGCCTTGGTTTTAAAATTAAATTTCACCCAAACCCATCACCTAACCGTCCATTACACTTCCAAAAGGGTATATTTACCCTTTAAAACCTTCACTTAATATTTTTATTACCATTAGGCACAAATAAACTATCAGTGATTAACTTTTGTAGCTTTTACAATTTAGCCCATTTTACTTAATTAACTATCAAATCAATAAAATTTCTTAACTGAATTTTAATACGATCGTGTAATAACCCTTTAAATGATAAATAATTAATAAAACACTGACATACTAGTAGAAATTGTGGTCTTGAAACGACTATTTTTTACACCATTAAAAAATGGGATGTTACACCATTGGTTCCCATTGCCGAGATATGGTCTTACACCTCCAAATCCCTATGTTTACTGTCTCGGTGGACTATACTAGATGTCATAGCCAAGCTATAGTCTTACACGTTAGATCTCTTTAGAGGTGTTACCCCGTAGGACCTTACCGTCGTCGTAGTGTCGCCCCATAAAGCCTACTGACCGCTGTCGCGGTGTTGCTCTATGGAACCTAAATACCGTCGTTACAGTGTTATCTCGAAGGACCTATTTCACATTTCACATTTCACATTTCACATTTCACATTGATGCTTGAACACCAAAGTGTCCCCTCGAAGGGCCCGAAGCTTCGCACATCACAGTTTGCTCCTAGTAATCCTGGATGGCAAAATTTTTACGGAATTCCATTTTCCCTATCCCTTCGTCCATTCATCAATTTTGCCAGTCCTAACCTTAATGCTCAAACATCGCAATGTCCTTCCACAAGGCTCGGAGCTTGGCACATCATGGGTTGCACATAGCAACAATGTATGGCAGTCTCTTACAAAATTCCCATTCCAAAATCCTAGCTTTATCTAACCCGTCAAACTTTCCTTTCCGTTTCCAACTATTATAATCATGCAATATATGCATTACAGTTACATACCAATATTAAGTATGCTATCCTTTTAAGCATGATATCCTAAATATTTCATGCATATTGAACCGCCTTGGTGGATGCCCATACATTAAGAAATTTTATGCATGCTTATCACTCACAACCAGCTGAGTTCTTACGCCATCAAGAATCATACAAGCCATCCAACATTTCAGGTATGGAGTACAGAAACTTACTTAATGCTTCTTTGCCTTATCCGCTTAGCTTTTTCGAATAGTAGAGCTTCCATTCTCTTGGAAGCTAAGCATGACAAAAAAAAAAATTATGGATTAAACTCAGTATTTTTAACTTAAACATTAGTTTTCCATAAGCATGCATAACCCTTAAAATGGTTGCGTTGGCTGTGTCTAAGTATTTGTTCTGGATTTGGGTATGATTCAATTAGAGTGCTGGAGCTTCGGGTCATAAACGACCTGAAAAGAAAATAAAAATAAATAAATAAAATTAAAAATTGTATCTATAGTAGACTTGTTCATGGGTCGGGCCCCCACCCGAAAAGTGGGAGGGTTTGGATAAAAATATAGGACCAAAAAGGGGGCTTTAGTAAAAAAATAAGACCCATTTAGAAAATTGGTTGGTCCTTGAGTAAGACATTTTTGGACCGAGCCCGGTTCGGCTTGACTCGAATATGCAAAAAAAAAAAATGCTATTTTTTTTTACTGTTTTGTTGTTATTTTCTTTTTTTTTTCACTATTTTGCTACCATTTTTCTATTATGTTGCTACTATTTTGTTGTTATTGTTTGGGTATTGTATAAATCTTGTTTTATTGTTAATTTTGTTAGTGTTTTAGAGGCATTTGCTTGTTAAGTTGCACTATCTTAGCGTTATTTAAGTATACATTTTTTTAATTTGTTTTCAATTTGTTGAGAAACATTTATTTTAATATTTTTAGTATTTTTGATGTATTATATATATTTAAAAAATTAATATGGCCGAGCCAGACCCAGGTTTTAGCATTGTTATCCGGGCTGAGCTCGAGCAAAATTTTAGGCACATTTTTCAGGCCAGGCCTAGGCCTAGGCCTAACGAGCCTAAAATTTTGGTTGGGCCTTACCTGACCCATGAAAATCGCTAGTCTATAGGTTCTGACGTTCATACTTATCTTATTAATTGTAAAAAAATTATTTTCAAGATTTATTGCCGAAACTGTAACACCCCTTACCCATAATCAACACTGGAACCGGGTATGAGGCATTACCGGACTTATCTTACTCAAACATACTACATCGGGCCATCAAATTTCGTTTCAACTTAACACTTTTCATACGAGTTCATATCATCCCTTTTATAGGTCTACAAGACCTTAAACATACTTAGGAAGTGGTTCGGGACTGAACCGGAAACTTCTGAACACTTAAAAAAATTTGTGATGAGGGATACGCCCGTGTGGTAGGCCGCGTGGTCACACACGCCCATGTCCCTAGTCTGTATGGATTTATTTCTCAATTCGAACCTACAGGGGTTTTCACACAACTGAAGACACGCTCTTGTCCATGGCCCGTACCCCTCACACGGCCACGACACGCCCGTGTCGTAGCCCGTGTGCAAAAACCTTGACATTCTGTTTCTGATGTCATCACCCCAAAGATGTCACACGGCCAAGGCACACGCCTGTGTCCTTAGACCGTGTGGCAAATTAAATTCTTAAATTCAGGTGCAAACTTCACACGGCCTAGGCACATGCCCATGTCTTAGGCCATGTCTCCCACACGGTTGAGACACACGGCCGTGTCTCCACCCGTGTGGTTACTATTGAGCATACTGACTTGCAAACCTAGCATGCAGGGGGACACATGACCTAACCACACACTCATGAGGTTGACCGTATTTCACATACGACCTAGACACAAGCCCTTGTGTCTACCCGTGTGGCCAAGAACAAGGCTATTTGCCAAGCTCTTTCTACCACCGCAACTCATACAAACATAAATCACATCCAACCATCAACTCATTCATGCATAAGTAAACCAAGTAAAACAACCATGCAACTTGCACATTCAAGAATAACCTTATCATTTCATAGATTAATAAGAAAGAGCCATCAATTATGGCCTTATACAAAAGAATTTATCTTTGAATGAGCCAAAAATTTGGCCAAAATAATATGACACTCATCTAAGTTTAGTCCCTATACATGCCATAATCAAAATGCTAGATCTAACTATACCAAGATTTGTTGATAATGTGGGTGATCCTCTGATTATCTCCGTATCTCGAGCTAGCTCTTCGACACTATAAAACAAGGGAAAAGAGAAGGGAGTAAGCTTTAAGCTTAGTGAGTCTATATGTAAACAATAAGCATCATACCACATACTAATTAATCAAAAACATTACATACTTTGTAAAAACAATTCATATTCTTATAATCATGCTTACTCATTTCAACCCTTACCACATCCCAACCACATATCATAAACATTGCTCACATTTACTTACACTTATACTCTGCACTTATCACCACAAAGCCACATGTAATTTCACTTAGACAAGTTTCTCGATGAATACTTCAAATATTGTTGGATACTTGGTGGTTTCGCACATAGCCCACCAGTTAATAATTTACAAGGTGGTATCGCACACAGCCCATCGTTAATAAATGACAAGATGGTATCGCACACAGCCCACCAACAATAATAATTATGCACTTATGGATATTTATCCGTACCCATATTCCCACCCCTAAGGTTCATCCGAGAATTTCCTCATTTCCTACCATTTTTAATAAAACTCACCAATAAGCATTTACATCCACACAATGCATCAATAGGTAAAAACATATGTAATAAGGATGTATCGTTTACACATAAATTTACCTCGATACAAAATATGTCAGTTTGCACTTTAGTCCGCAACCTTGCCTTTTCCTCTGTCAAGGTTGATTCCACGTTCTTTTTGATCTAGAAAGACATATTTAACTTATTAAATCACCACATTATTCAAAACATTTCAAAATTTCTATTGAAAAATTACCATTTTGCCCTTACAGTTTCGTAAAATTACACTTTTACCCTAGGCTCGTAAAATGAAATATGTTCATTTTTCTCACACCCAAGCCTAGTCGATTAATATGCCCTCTTATAGAAACTCATAATTTCAACTATTTCATACATTTGCTATCCATTTTTCTAACTTTTACAAAATAATCATATTAGGTGTTTTCATGGAAACACCTTTCATAAAAGTTGTTTATTTAACAATCATAATTCATTTTCCTCCCTAAAAACTCAGCAAACAACATAAGCACTCTAATGGAAAATCCCTAAACTTTCAACCATTTTGTAAAATAGTCCCCTCTTTAGCTAGCTTAAGCTTTAGGGGTTCCAAAAACACAAAAATCATCAAAAATAACCATCATAATCACTTACTTGCAAGAGGATACCTTGGCTGAAAGTTTGAGCTTCAAAACCCCCTATTCTTGCTAAAATTTTTGGTGGAAGAAGAAATGAAAATAGGGAAAGATGATGGCTTTTTTATTTTATCTTATTTTATTCAATTAAGTCAACAAAACTCAGCTAACCGTTGACCAACTTGATTTTCTTGTCCCTATGGCCGGCCATCACTTCCCCAATGGCCTAATTGCACATTAAAGACCTCCAATTTAATATTCTATAACTATTTGCCACCTCTAGCTTGTAAATTGAAACTTTCTCACTTTATGCGATTTAGTCCTTGTTTTTGCAATTAAGCATGTAATCACCAAAATTAATGCACCAAAATTTTCATGCACTCATATACTCATGATATAACACATATAATAATATTAAAAATAGTTTCTCTCATCTCGGATTAGTGGTTATGAAACCACTGTTCTGACTAGCCCCAAAATTGGGCTATTACAACTCTCCCTCCTTTAGAGATTTTCGTCCTCGAAAATCTTACCGATAAAAAGGTTTGGGTACTGCTCTCTCATAGCTTCTTTCGGTTCCCATGTAACCTCTTCTACACCATGTTTTTTCCATAACACTTTCACTAAGGCTATACTTTTGTTCATCAAGTATTTAACCTCTTGAGCAAAAATCTTAATTGGTTCCTCCTCATAGGTCATATCCGATCGTATCTCAATTTCACGGAGGAATCACATGCGAAGGATTGGAATGATATCATCATAACATCGACACATGAAACACGTTGTGTATTCTCTCTAACTTTGCCGGGAAAGCCAACCGATAAGCTACTAGTCCAATTCTTTCTATAACCTCATACAACCCTATGAATCGCGGACTCAATTTATCCTTTCGTCCAAGTCTCAATACTTTCTTCTACGGGGATACTTTCAGGAATACTTTATCACCCAGTTGAAACTCAATTTCCTTCCTTTTTAAATTCACATATGAGTTTTTTCGATCTGAAGCAGCTTTCAGACTATTACGGATCACTTTCACTTTCTCCTCGGTTTCTCTAACTAGATCAACCCCATGAATTTGCTTCTCACTAAGCTCGGTACAATACAAAGGAGTCCGACACTTGCGACCATATAATGCTTCGTACGGTGCCATCCGTATACTCGACTGATAACTGTTGTTGTAGGCAAATTCAACCAAAGGTAGATATTTCTCCCAACTACCTTCAAATTCTAAAACACAGCATTGGAGCATATCTTCGAGAACTCGAATCACTCTTTTGGATTGACCATTAGTTTGCAGATGAAACGCAGTACTGAAATTCAATTTTGTACCCAAGGCTTCTTGCAATTTTTTCCAAAATCTCAAAGTAAACCTTGGATCTCTATCCGAGATAATAGACATAGGAACCCCATGTAGTCTTACAATTTCGGCAATATACAGCCAGCCAACTTTTCAAGTGAGTAATCAACACGTACCGGTATAAAGTGAGCTGATTTCGTTAATCTATTGATGATAACCAATACAACATCTTTCTTTTTCGGAGTTTTAAGTAACCCCGTTACAAAATCCATTATGATTCGGTCCCACTTCCACTCGGGAACCATCACTGGCTGAAGTAGTCCCAAAGGTACTTGATGCTCGGCTTTCACTTGTTGACAAATCAAACACTTTGTAACAAACTCGAAGATATCTCTTTTCATACCCAGCCACCAATACAACTTCTTTAAATCATTATAAATTTTTGTCTTGCCCGGATGTACTGATAAACAACTATTGTGTGCCTCATGTAAAATTTTACGGATCAACTCATCATGTTTAGGTACACAAACTCTATCATGAAACATCAAACAATCATCTGAACCAACCTGAAAATCAGAGTTATTTCCTGATTCACACTAAGCTCTCTTAACTTGCATTTCACTACCATTCTTTTGAGCTTCGCGAATCTGCTGAAGAAATAAAGGTCTAGCCCTCAATTCGGCCAAGATAGAACCATCATCAGACAATGCTAAGCTCGTACTCATGGCTCTCAAAGCATACACAAATTTTCTGCTCAAGGCATCTGCAACCACATTCACTTTCCCTGGATAGTAATCGATTACTAGCTCATAATCCTTTAATAATTCGAGCCACTGCTGTTGTCACAAATTCAAATCCTTTTGGTTCATCAAGTATTTCAAACTCTTGTGATTGGTAAAGATTCAACATTTTTCACCATATAAATAATGACACCAAATCTTCAAAGCAAAGACGATGGTAGCTAATTCCAAATCATATGTCGGATAATTCTTTTCATGTGGTTTCAGCTGTCTTGAGGCATAAGCTATTACTGTAACACCCCTTACCCGAGACCGTTGACAGAGTCGAGCACGACGCATTACTGACGTAACTTACTAAATCAGGGCATAAAAATTGAAACTATCCATCTGCATCATGTTCACTAAATTGACTATAACTCGAGTTACGGAACTCAAAATTTAGATCCGTAAATTTTCCCTGAAACTATACTCATATATCTTCTTACTATAATTTTTCCAGAATTTTTGGTAGAGCCAATTAGTACATTTTATTGGTTAAAGTCTCCCCTGTTACACAGTTCGATAGTTCTGACCCCTCTACACAAAAGATCATTATCTCATAATATACAACTATTTTGCCTACACCGTTTCTTTCATATAAAAATAGACTCAATAAGATTCAATTCTATATCTCATTCACACCATAATTCCATTTATACTATTTTTAGTGATTTTTCAAAATCACGTCACAGTTGCTGTCCAAACTATTCCCCTGCATATAATTACATGATTTCTCTATAATAACTATCAACTAGGCATTACAAAACATCCAAAACATGCTCTTAATTATCTATCTTAATAGCTAATTATTACCAAGCATTTACAAGCCAATCTTAAGCCATATCATAAGGTCATACATACAAAATGGCTAAGTCCCTATACATGCCATAACTTAAAACATTCGAGTCATAAAATACCAATATAATCCTTTGATAGTGTGTAACAATCTCTGACGTCCTTTCAATCCCCGAGTTGGCTTGTAATACTATAAAAAGAGAGAAAAGAATGGGAGTAAGCATTAAGCTTAGTAAATTTGCATGTAAATAAATAACAACATTCATAATAAATTATTTTATTCTTTTCTTATCAAGATCACTTAAGCTTTTAACTCAATGTACTTAAAATTTCATTCTTACCTGTACCTTTTAACATGAACTTGTCCTACCTTTCCTTTGGTATACTCTTTGAATTTTCCCATTGAACCACTTGGAATACTAAGGATACGCGGGTACCTTTCTGATACAGGCACGCCCGGGGCACCCACCGAATTTTCAAGTCGATGAAGCTCGACTCCAAATTTTTAATTTTTATTGCTTTAAATAAATCGAGTCTTTGAATTTGTTGAAAATTAAATTGCTAAATTTTAATTAAATGAATTAAACATCTTAATTTATTTAATTAATTTTCTATAGCAAATTAATTTTGCCAAATAATTAGTCTCAGTATTTTAATATGTCTAGTGTCTAAAGTAAAGTATTTTAAATTTTTTGTTCAAGTTAATTTTTATTCAAAATTAATGTTTGGTCTTGTGTTTTTATAGGCAAATACGCAAAAGATGCATTTGGCCATGGACACACATTCAATGGACACATGAGAGAAATGAAAAATGGAGCATTGTGTGGCAAGCATGGATGGCACTATGTATGAAAGTGGTTGGAATTGAAGAGCTTCCATGTTTGAACGGCAAAAGGGAATATTGGAGGCTTGGTGTATGATAAATAAAATAGTAAAGAAGCATGGTGGATTTTACAAGATAAACATGTGGCAATATGGAGCTATGATGGAAATAAACAAATGGAAATTGGAAGAGCAATATGCAGCCAAAAAGAAAACATAATGGAAAGAATTAAATAATACAAAACAAACCATGAAATGATTCCTAGCTTGGACGGCACAAGGAGGAAGATATTAAGCACATGGAATAAACAAATTGAAGGAATATTATGGCATGGTGGGGCATTAAAAATAAGGACTTTGTCTTTTGTAGGCATGGTTGGACGGCAAGCATGTGTTTTAGTGCTTGAAGTCTTAACTATGTGGGTGCATAAGAAATGGAGCAAGAATATGCATGAGTGTGCATGAGGAATGGAACATAAAATGAGAATTAAACAATTAGGCATAGTGGAATATTAAAGAAATTGGAGCATGTATGGCTAGAATTTTTGACGGCAATACTTGGATTAAATAAATTGAAGTGCAAAAACCACCATGAGATAAATTAGGTAGTGGACGGCCAAAGAAGGTTAATGGGAAGAATAAATAAAGATCAAGCTTGGTGATTAGTGGAACAATCAATTTGGACAGCAAGCTAATGTTTGGGGACCTTGGAATTTAAAAGTATTTTGCTAAATTGAAGGTGCATGGACGGTAGACACTTGGAGCATGAATTGGAGTTTAAAAATTATTTATTTTGAGATAGTGCAAATTGAAGGCACACACGAGAATTAAAACACTTTCAAGCTTGTGTTTTTGGCCATTCGGCTAGTAGCTATAAATAGGACGTTTATTTTCATTTGTAAGACAACTTTGAATTTGAATGAAAGAAAATTTTCTTTTGGTGAGTATTCACTCTCCTGATTCTCAAGGTTGAATTGACTTATCTAGTTTTCTAGTGGCGTCGTTCTTTCCTTGTTTTGAACTTATCATCCTCACGGGTGTGGCGTTCATCTACCTATACCGTTGGTTCCTATCTCGCTAGATAGTGGGTCTCGGTTTTATTTCGAAACTCCTTCTATCAATTTGAAACCTATAAGATTCGGGTCTTTAATTTTTATTAAAGGTTCTTTCTTGTTTCAAATTTCGAAACTCCTTCCATCAATTTGAAACTTATAAGATTCGGGTCTTTAATTTTTATTAAAGGTTCTTTCTTGTTTCAAATACGTATCCATTCAACCTATCTCCTATCCTTATTTATTTTTGAAGATAATATTTTTTTAACAAAATTATCCCTTTGGTAGTTAAACGAGAAACTGTCTAATTTACGATCGGGCAACATTTACGATTCGCCTCCTAACCTGAGACGGGCCGTCATCACTTTCCTTATGAAACTTAACCATTGCCATGTCTTGACATGGTCTTACGTGGTATCCTTGCATTATGAACTCACCAATGCCATGCCTTGGCATGGTCTTACATAGGACCTTTGCCTTATCGTAACTTATCAATGCCATGTCTTGACATTGTCTTACATGATTTCCTTAAACCCTAATGTCATGACATTTGTATCCTACACATTCCTAAGGTTCAACCGGAACTTTCTGAGATAGCTTTTCCGTCAATTCATACATGAGTCTTTGAATGATAAATTTACAGAATAAATATGTAAATGCTGGAATTTAATAGTATTAAATGTAAAATAATAGAATATTGCATTTATTTACCGCAAACTTACCTCGAAACAAAATACGATAAACTATACCGATTTAGTCCACTATCATTTTTTTCCCTGATCTAACTCTAGATTTCGTTATTCTTGATCTATAATAGCAAATTTAGCTTATTTAATACTCACACTTACCAAAACAGTCCTTAACTCTAACTTTGGAAAAATTATGATTTTGCCCCTAAACTTTTACATATTTACACATTTGCCCAAAGCTCGGAAATTAAACTTTATCCCTTATTATTATGTTTTATGACATGCTGATCATTTTTCCCTTCTATGACAACATCAAATTCTCACTCTAACATGTACTTATGAACATTAGGTATTTTTACCGATTAAGCCATTTTACTCGTTTTTACTTAAAATCACTTAGCAAAAGTTGTTTAACATGATTTCAGACTTCATATTCTATCATAAAACATCAAAATAAGCACATTTCACCTATGGGTATTTTTCCAAATATGAACCCTGGCATGAATTATTGATAGAATAAGCTAAACCGAGCTACCGGGGCTTCAAAAATGTAAAGAACATTAAAAACGGGGCTTGGAATCACTTATTATGGAGCATGAAGGCTTGAAACAAACCATAGCTATGGTGAACTCTTGAAAATTTGACCTAATGAAGAAGATGAGCATATTTTTCCATCTTTTTCCCTTTTAATATCTTTTTAATACCAAATGACTAAATTACCCTTCATTAAAAACTTTGGTTCTTTCTACCTATATATGTCCATTTTTGTCCATGAAAGCCTAATGGTATAATTACCATTTAAGGGCCTTTACTTCAATTATGCTCTTCAATTAAATCCTTTAACATCTAAAACTCATACTTATGAACATTTGCAATTAAGTCCTAATAGGCAAATTAGACATGCAATTCATGAAATTTTCTATCGATATTCTAACACATGCATCTATTCACTCGATAAATCATAATAATTAATCGTAATAAACTTTTCTATCTCGAATTCATGGTTTCGCAACCACTATTCCGTTTAGGCCCTATTTCGGGATGTTACATTTCTCCTCCCTTTAGGGATTTTCGTCCCCGAAAATCTTACCTTTAAAGAGATTTGGGTACTGTTTTTGCATAGTCTTTTCGGGCTCCCATGTAGCCTCTTCTATCCCATGGCTATTCCATAATACTTTCACAAGTGCAATACTTTTATTCCTTAATTGTTTAACCTCACGAGCTAGAATTTTTGCCAGTTCCTCACCGTAAGTCATATCTAGCTGAATCTCAACCTCTATTTGCGAAATTACATGCAATGGATCTGAACAATAACGATGTAGCATAGACACATGAAACACATTATGAATCTTCTCTAACTCAATCGGCAAAGCTAACCGATATGCTAATGGCCCAACTCTCTCGATCACCTCAAACGGTCCAATAAAATGGGGACTTAATTTGCCTTTCTTGCCAAATCTGAGAACTTTCTTCCACGGGGATACTTTCAAGAATACCCTATCACCAACTTGAAATTCAATTTCTTTTCTTTTCAAATCTGCATAGGATTTTTGCCTATCTGAAGCTGCTTTCAAGCAATCTCTGATGACTTTTACTTTTTCTTCTATTTTTTTGACTAAATCAACCCCGTAAATCTGATTTTCCTTAAGCTCTGTCCAATACAAAGGTGTGTGACATTTACGTCCATACAAAGCTTTATAAGGTGCCATCTTCAAACTCGATTGATAACTATTATTGTAGGAAAACTCTATTAACGACAAGTATTTCTCCCAACTACCTTGAAATTCCAATACACAACATCTAAGCATATCTTCAAGTACCTGAATAACTCTTTCTGACTAACCATCAGTCTGAGGATGGAAAGCTATACTAAAACTCAACTTTGTACCTAAACCTTCCTGCAATTTCTTCCAAAACTGTGAAGTAAATCTCGGATCTCTATCTGAGATAATCGATAATGGTACTCCATGTAGTCTAACTATCTCTTAAATATACAACTCAGCCAACTTGTCAAGTGAATAATCCATACGAACTAGAATAAAATGAGCGGACTTTGTTAGCCTATCAATCACAACCCATACTGCATCTTTCTTTCTCAGTGTCAAAGGCAATCCTGTCACAAAATCCATAGTAACTCGGTCCCATTTCCACTCGGGAACTAATACAGGCTGCAATAAACTTGAAGGTACCTGATGTTCGGCCTTTACCTATTGACAAATCAAGCATCTAGAAACAAACTCTGATATATCTCTTTTCATTCCTGTCCACCAATACATTTTCTTCAAATCATTATACATTTTTTTACTACTACAGGTGAATAGACAAAGAAGCGCGCTATGTGCTTCTGTGTAAGATTTTGAATAAGTTCATCATTCTTGGGTACACGTACTCTATCTATGAACATCAAACAACCGTCAGAACCAATTTGAAAACCAGACTCTACACCTGACTCACACTGAACTCTTTTGGCTTGCAACTCACTGTCATTCTTCTGAGCTTCACAAATTTCTTCAAGAAACATCGATTTAGCTCTCAACTATGCTAAAATAGAACCATCATCTGATAAGGCCAAACTAGTGTGCAAAGCTCTCAAGGCAAATAACGATTTTCTACTCAAAGCATCAGCAACAATGTTTGCCTTACCCGAGTGATAATCGATCACTAGCTCATAATCTTTAATTAACTCTAGCCATCTTCTTTGCCTCAAGTTTAGATCTTTCTGAGTCAAACTTTTATGATCAGTGAATATTCGGCATTTCTCACCATACAAGTGATGTCTCTAAATTTTTAATGCAAATACAATAGTAGCTAGCTCTAAATCATGTGTCAGATAATTTTTCTTATGTGGTTTTAACTGTCTAGAGGCATAAGCAATTACCCTTCCTTTCCGCGTAAGTACACAACCAAGTCCATTTAAGGATGCATCACTATATATCACAAACTCTTTACCCGGTTCTGGTTGTATTAAGACAGGAGCTTTAGTCAACAATACCTTTAACTTGTCGAAACTCTGCTGACATTTCTCAGTCCATTCAAACTTGGCATCTTTCTGTAGCAATCTTGTCAATGGAGTAGCTATCATGGAAAATCCCTCTACAAATCGTCTATAATAACTGGCAAGACCAAGAAAACTTCTGACCTCTAATACATTCCTAGGAGGCTTCCAATCAACAATGGCTGAAATCTTACTCGGATCAACTCTAATACCTTCACCTGAGACAATATGTCCAAGAAAACAAACTTCCAGCAACCAGAACTCACTTTTGCTAAACTTGGCATAATGCTGATTATCTCTCAAAATCTGTAAAACTATTCTCAAATGCTCTACATGCTCAGTTTCATCATGAGAATAAATCAAGATGTCATCAATGAACACAACTACAAACTTGTCCAAATAAGGTCTAAAAATTCTGTTCATTAAATCCATAAAAATGGCAGGAGCATTGGTTAAGCCAAATGGCATCACAAGAAACTCATAGTGACCATACCTAGTTCGAAAAGCAGTTTTTGGAACATCTGACTCTTTAACTCGCAACTGATAGTATCCAGATCTCAAATCTATCTTAGAAAACATAGTGGCTCCATTCAATTGATCAAACAAATCATCTATTCTAGGCAATGGATATTTATTCTTGATGGTTACCTTGTTAAGTTGCCTATAATCTATACACAATCTCATAGAACCGTCCTTCTTTTTCACAAATAACACTAGTGCTCCCCATGGTGAATAACTAGGTCTTATAAAGCCTTTATCAGTTAATTCCTGTAACTGAGCTTTCAATTCTTTCAATTCTATTGAAGCCATTCTATAAAAATCAATACAAATAGGTGTGGTACTTGGAATCAATTCAATACCAAACTCAACTTCTCTAATAGGGGGCAAACCTGGTAGTTCTTCCGGGAACACATCAGGAAACTCATTTACCACAGGCACTAATTCAATTTTCAACTCTGGATCTTTAGTATTCAACACAAAAGCAAGATAAGCTTCATATCCTTTCCTCAAACATTTCTGAGTAGACATAACAGAAATCATGGAAATTGAACTACCTGACTCATCTGAATTAACCCGAAGTATCTCACCATTTTCACATTTCAACTCAATGAATTTCTTTCCACAATTCAATATCACATCATGTGACGTTAACCAATCTATACCAAGAATCACATCAAACGGCAATAGCATGAGATCGGCCGGAAAACAGTAACCTCTAATCATCAAAGGGCAATTTCTACATACTTTGTTTACTAACACATACTGACCTAATGGATTCGATACTTTAATCACAAATTCTATAAACTCTATGGGCATGTTCATACTAGGCATTAATTTCATACAAACATAGGAATGGGTTGAACCCGGATCAATCAAAGCAATAACAGTAACATCATGAAGAGAAAATGTACCCGTAATTACGTCGGGGGAAGATGCCTTTTCACGAGCACGGATAGCATAAGTCCTTGCGGGTGCTCTAACATCTGATCTCATTGTTGTATCTCTAAATGTTCCTCTATCTGCCCCTACTCCAGGATTTCTCTGAGATCTTCCTCTAACGGGGGTATTGCCTGATCTTGCACTTGGTATTACTTCTCTTTTAACCATTTCGGGACACTCCCGAATGAAATGATCCAGTGCACCACATCGGAAACAACCAGTCTCAATTGCTTGACATTGACCTGGATGACGTCGATCGCATTGAGGACACTCGGGTCTATCAGGTTGAATACTGCCAACACTCGCAATCGAAGTGGTTTGAGCTTTTGGATCCATAAATCTTCTACCTCTTTTCGGTCAGAATACCCGGCTGAAAAATTAGATCTCGTAGAAAACTTTTTAGGCCTCTTGGATGTAGACTGAAACGACTTGCTCATCTGTCTTTTCTTCGTATCTTGTATCTCAATTTCAGCTTTACCCTTTCTTTTTAACAACTCCTCTGCCTTACAGGTTCGGTCAACTAAAACAACAAACTCTTTTATCTCTAGAACACCAACTGACAGTCGGATATCATCATTGAGCCCATCCTCAAATCTTTTACACATGATAGCCTCTGTGAGACACACACTCTCGAGCATAATTCTTTGAGTCGACAAATTCACGTTCATACTCGATCCACGATCATCTTACCCTGTTTTAATTCAAGGAATTCTTTTCTTTTCTGGTCAATAAACCTCTGACTGATGTACTTCTTATGGAACTCCTCCTGAAAGAAATCCCAAGTAACTCTTTCTTTTGGTACTACTGACACAAGTGTCTTCCACCACTGGTAGGTCGAATCTCTAAGAAGTGACACTACACATTTAATACACTCTTCCGGTGTGCAGGATAACTCATCAAAAACTCTGATAGTGTTCTCGAGCCAAAATTCAGCTTTCTCTGCATCATCCTCTTTGGTAGCCCGAAACTCTTCGGCCCCTTATTTTCTGGCTTTGTCAATGGGTGGTTTCTCTCTTTTGACTATATCTGTAACTGGGGAAGCTACATGAGTGGTCTGAGGATCATGAGGGGATGGAGGTCTAACGGCCGGGTTCGTACGAACGAACTCAGCAAACCATTCATTCATAACTTGGAAGAAGGCTTCTCGAGCCCCTTCTCCCTGACTAACTGTAACGGGCCTTTAACTACTATTTGGTGGCACCGTCCCTTCTACGAGAGTGGGCGCATTACTCTCTACATCATCTGCACCAGCTCGTTCAGGATCAATAACTATAAAAGAAAAACATTTTAAAATCGTCAGGAGTCGTCACACTATCAAAATATAAGTATGGCATGTATAGTTAGACTCTTACTCATACTGAATATTTAGAGAACCAACTAAACTCTGGCTCTGATACCAATAAATGTAACACCTCTTACTCGAGACCGTTGACGGAGTCGAGCACGAGGCATTACTAGACTTAACTTACTAAATCAGGGCATAAAAATTGAAACTGTCCATCTGCGTTATGTTCACTAAATTGACTATAACTCGAGTTATGAAACTCGAAATTTAGATCCGTAAATTTTTCCTAAAACTAGACTCATATATCTTCTTACTAAAATTTTTCCAAAATTTGTGGTATGGCCAATTAGTACAGTTTATTAGTTAAAATCTCCCCTATTACACAGTTCGACAGTTCTAACCCCTCTACACAAAAGATCAATTATCTCATAATATACAACTCTTTTGCCTACACCGTTTCTTTCATATAAAAATGGACTCAATAAGATTTAATTATGTATCTCATTCACACCATAATTCCATTTATACTATTTTTAGTGATTTTTCAAAATCACGTCACAGTTGCTGTCCAAACTGTTCCCCTGCATATAATTACATGATTTCTCTATAATAACTATCAACTAGGCATTACAAAACATCCAAAACATGCTCTTAATTAGCCATCTTAATAGCTAATTATTACCAAGCATTTACAATCCAATCTTAAGCCATATCATAAGGTCATACACACAAAATGGCTAAGTCCCTATACATGCCGTAACTTAAAACATTCGAGTCACAAAATACCAATATAATCCTTTGATAGTGTGTAACGATCTACGACGTCCTTTCGATCCCCGAGTTGGCTTGTAATACTATAAAAAGAGAGAAAAGAATGGGAGTAAGCATTAAGCTTAGTAAGTTTGCATGTAAATGAATAACAACATTCACAATAAATTATTTTATTCTTTTCTTATCAAGATCACTTAAGCTTTTAACTCAATGTACTTAAAATTTCATTCTTACCTGTACCTTTTAACATGAACTTGTCTTACCTTTCCTTTGGTATACTCTTTGAATTTTCCTGTTGAACCACTTGGAATACTAAGGATACGCGGGTACCTTTCCTTATGAAACTTAACCATTGCCATGTCTTGACATGGTCTTACGTGGTATCCTTGCATTATGAACTCACCAATGCCAAGCCTTGGCATGGTTTTACATGGGACCTTTGCCTTATCATAACTTATCAATGCCATGTCTTGACATGGTCTTACATGATTTCCTTAAACCCTAATGTCATGACATTTGTATCCTACACATTCCTAAGGTTCAACCGGAACTTTCTGAGATAGCTTTTCCGTCAATTCATACTTGAGTCTTTGAATGATAAATTTACAGAATAAATATGTAAATGCTGGAATTTAATAGCATTAAATGTAAAAGAATTTAATAGTATTAAATGTAAAATAATAGAATATTGCATTTATTTACCGCAAACTTACCTCGAAACAAAATACGATAAACTATATCGATTTAGTCCACTATCTTTTTCTTTCCCCGATCTAACTTCGAATTTCATTCTTCTTGATCTATAATAGCAAATTTAGCTTATTTAATACTCACATTTACCAAAACAGTCCTTAACTCTAACTTTGGAAAAATTATGATTTTGCCCCTAAACTTTTACATATTTATACATTTGCCCCAAAGCTTAGAAATTAAACTTTATTCCTTATTCGTATGTTTTGTGACATGCTGATCATTTTTCCCTTCTATGAAAACATCAAATTCTCACTCTAACATGTACTTTTGAACATTAGGTATTTTTACTGATTAAGCCTGTTTACTCGTTTTTACTTAAAATCACTTAGCAAAAGTTGTTTAACATAATTTCAGACTTTATATTCTATCATAAAACATCAAAATAAACACATTTCACCTACGGATATTTTTCCAAATATGAACCCTAGCATGAATATTGATAGAATAAGCTAAACCGAGCTACCGGGGCTTCAAAAATGTAAAGAACATTAAAAACGAGGCTTGGAATCACTTACTATGGAGCTTGGAAGCTTGAAACAAACCATAGCTATGGTGAACCCTTGAAAATTTGGCTTAATGAAGAAGATGAGCATATTTTGCCATCTTTTTCCCTTTTAATATCTTTTTATTACCAAATGACTAAATTACCCTTCATTAAAAACTTTGGTTCTTTCTACCTATATATGTCCATTTTTGTCCATGAAAGCCTAATGGTATAATTACCATTTAAGGGCCTCTACTTCAATTATGCTCTTTAATTAAATCCTTTAACATCTAAAACTCATATTTATCAACATTTGCAATTAAGTCCTAATAGGCAAATTAGACATGCAATTCATGAAATTTTCTATCGATATTCTAACACATGCATCTAATCACTCGATAAATCATAATAATTAATCGTAATAAACTTTTCTATCTCAAATTCGTGGTTTCACAACCACTATTCCGTTTAGGCCCTATTTCGGGATGTTACAACTACCTTGGCTTCTTGGATCAACACACAACCAAGAACATTTAATGATACAACACTATAGATCACAAACTCTTTTCCTGACTCAGGTTGTACCAAAATCGGTGCTTCAGTCAACAATGCTTTCAATTTCTCGAAACTCTATTGGCACCTCTCGGTCCATTCAAACTTAACATCCTTATGTAGTAGTCCTGTCATCGGTGTAGAAATCATGGAGAATCCTTTAACGAACCGTCTGCAGTAACTCGCTAAGCCCAAAAAGGTCCTAATCTCTAACACATTCCTTGGCGGTTTCCACTCTATAATAGCCGAGATCATACTTGGATCAACTCTAATTCCATCACCTGACACAATGTGTCCTAAAAATTCGACCTCTCGGAGCCAAAACTTACTCTTACTAAACTTAGCATACAACTGCTTGTCTCTTAGAATCTGTAAAGCAGTTCTCAGGTGCTCTGCGTACTCACTCTCATCCTGAGAATAAATTAATATGTCATCGATTAAAACAACTACAAATTTATCCAAGTACGATCGGAAGACATGGTTCATTAAATCCATAAATACCGCAGGAGCATTCGTTAAGCCAAAGGGCATGGCGAGGAGTTCGTAATGGCCATACCTCATCTAAAATGCAGTTTTCGGCACATCTTTCTCTTTAACTCTCAACTGGTAATAGCCAGACCTCAAGTCTATCTTAGAAAACACCGTGGCTCCCTTTAATTGGTCGAACAAATCGTCGATCCTTGGCAAAGGATACTTGTTCTTCACTGTAACCTTGTTGAGTTGTCTATAGTCTATACACAGTCTCATCGACCCGTCTTTTTTCTTCACAAAAAGTACCGGAGCACCACCCGGTGAATAGATTGGTCTTGCAAAACCCTTATATGTTAACTCTTGTAATAGAGCCTTCAACTCTTTTAACTCCAACGGTGTCATCCTACACGGGGCAACCGAAATAGGTACTGTACCCAGAACTAACTCAATGCCAAACTTGACTTCTCTAAGTGGAGGCAAATTGGGAAACACTTTCAGAAACACGTCTGGATACTTGCATACCATAGGCACTAATTCAATCTTTACTTTTGACTCTTGGGTATTTAACACAAATGTGAGATAGGACTCATACCCTTTTTCTCATGTATTTCTCAGCTACCAAAGACAAAATCACTACAGGTAAACTATCCGATTTACCTTATTCAACCGGAATGATATCTCCATTTACACTTCTCAATTCAATAAACTTACTACCACAGTTTACTAAAACATTATGAGCAGTCAACCAATTCATGCCAAGAATTAGGTCAAATTCATCAAACGACAACAACATGAGATTAGCCGGAAAACAATGACCTCTAATTGTCAAGGGACAATTTCTACACACCTTGTCAACTAGCACATGCTTGCCTAACGGGTTTGACACTTTTATCACAAATTTTGTAAACTCAACAATCATATTCATGCTAAATACAAATTTCATCCAAATATAGGAATAGGTAGACCCCAGATCAATCAAAGCAACAACAGAGATATCATGAAGAAAAAAGTACCCGTTATCACATCTGGAGATGATGCCTCTTCGCGAGCGCGAATGACTTAAGTCCTTGTAGGTGCTCTACTATCTGATCTCACAGCAGGATCTTTAGGCGCGCCTCTACTACTAGTCTCACTTCCTGGGTTCCTCTGTGGTTTACCCCTCGAAGGTACATTGCTCGCTATTACTTCTTGTTTTCTGTCTTTCTCATCCTTCTCAGGACAGTTTCGAATAAAGTGGTCTGGTGAACCGCACTTGTAGCAAGTTCGATTATTTCCCCAATAGTCCCCAGTATGTTGTCTACCACAATTTGGACACTCGGGTTTATTTGACTTTGTATTACCCACGCTTGCCATTGAGGTGGCTTGAACTCTGAGCCTGATAATGTGTTACCACGATCCCGGTGTGAATACCCAGTTGATGCGGTCATCCGAGGGTTTGTTTCGTTGGACCTTTTTGATTGAGTTTGGAACAACTTACTCATCGGCCTTTTCCTTACATCTCGGGCCTCAATCATAGCTTTTCTTTTTTCCTTATTCAACTCTTCCGCCTTGCAAGCTCTATCGACCAATACTACGAATTCTTTCAACTCTAAAATTCCAACCAGCAATTTAATATCCTCATTCAGCCCATCCTCGAATCTCTTGCACATAATAGCTTCTGTAGACACACACTCTTGAGCATACTTACTGAGTCTGATGAATTCATGCTCATACTCTGCTACAGACATTTTGCCTTGCTTCAATTCAAGAAACTTTTTCCGTTTCTGGTCAATGAATTGCTGACTTATGTACTTCTTTCGTAACTCTTCTAAGAAGAAGTCCCATGTCACTTTCTCCATTGAAACTACAGAGGTTAGCATTTTCCACCAGTGGTATGTCGAGTCCCTCAGTAATGACACAGCACATTTTAAGCTTTCCTCGGGTGTGCAAGAAAGTTCATCAAACACCCTCATGGAATTTTTGAGCCAGAACTCTGCTTTTTCAGGGTTATCATCTATGTTGGCTCTAAATTCCTCGGCCCCTTGTTTTCGAATCTTATCGACCGGCGGTTTAGTCATTCTTACCAAATCTATACCTTAAGGAGCTACAAGCACTGGCTAAGGTATATGTGGGGGTGGATGAGGTTGAGCATTAGGGTTTGCTCGTATAAACTCAGTGTACCATTTACTCATCATATGAAGAAAGTCTTCCCGATCCTCTTCTCCTTGACCCAAAGTCTCGGGTCTACTTTCTACAAGCGTGGTCCATTACGTGGGAGCCGGAGCATTACTAGCAACGTCATCAGTAGCAGCTCGATTGGGATCCTTTTACTATATAAAAACACAGTTAAAAATTGTCAGAAGTCACCACACTATAAATATATGTTTATGGCATGTATAGCTAGACTCTCACACACGCTACGGTAGTCCAAGAACCGACTAAACCATAGCTTTGATACCATTAAATGTAACACCCCTTACCCATAATTAACACCGAAACCGAGTTCGAGGCATTACTAGACTTAACTTACTCAAACATACTACATTGGGCCATAAAATTTTGTTTCAACTTAACACTTTTCATACGAGTTCATATCGTCCCTCCTATAGGTCTACGAAGCCTTAAACATACTTACGAAGTGGTTCGAGGCTGAACCAGAAACTTTTGAACACTTGGAAAATTTTGACTCAAAACAGGGCCACACGCCCGTGTGATGAGGGACACGCCCATGTGGGTAGGCTGTGTGGTCACACACACCCCTGTCCATAGTCTATGTGGATTTATTTCTCAATTTGAACCTATAGGGGTTTTCACATAGTGGGACACACGCCCGTGTCCATGGCCCGTGTCCCTCACATGGCCACGACACGTCTGTGTCTTAGCCTATGTGCAAAAATCTTGACATTCTGTTTCTGACGTCATCACCCCAAAGATGTCACAAAGGTACACGCTCGTGTCCTTAGACCGTGTGGCGAATTAAATTCCTAAATTTAGGTGTAGACTTCACACTGCCTGGGCACATGCCCATGTCTTAGGCCATGTCTCCCACACGGTTGAGACACACAACCGTGTCTCCACCTGTGTGGTTACTACTGAGCATACTGACTTGCAAACCTAGCATGTATGGGGACACACGGCCTAACCACACACCCATGAGGTTGACCTTGTGCCACATACGGCCTAGACACACGCCCATGTGTCTACCCGTGTGGACAAGAACAAAGCTATTTGCCAAGCTCTTTCTACCACCCCAACTCATACAAACATAAATCACATCTAACCATCAACTCATTCATGCATAAGTAAACCAAGTAAAACAACCATGCAACTTGCACATTCAAGAATAACCTCATTGTTTCATAGATTAATAAGAAAGAGCAATCAATTATGGCCTTATACAAAAGAATTCATCTTTGAATGAGCCAACACATTTGGCCAAAACAATATGACACTCATCTAAGTCTAGTCCCTATACATGCTATACTCAAAATGCTAAATCTAACTATACCAAGATGTGTTGATAGTGTGGGTGATCCTCTGATTATCTCCGTATCTCGAGCTGGCTCTTCAACACTACAAAACAAGAGAAAAGATAAGGGAGTAAGCTTTAAGCTTAGTAAGACTATATGTAAACAATAAGCATCATACCACATACTAATCAATCAAAAACATTACAGACTAAGTAAAAACAAGTCATATTCTTATAATCATACTTACTCTTTTCAACCCTTACCACATCCCAACCACATATTATAAACATTGCTCACATTTACTTGCACTTATACCCTGCACTTATCACCACAAAGCCACATGTAATTTCACTTAGGCAAGTTTCTCGATGAATACTTCGAAATATTGTTGGATACTTGGTGGTTTCGCACACAGCCCACCATTTAATAATTTACAAGGTGGTATCGCACACAGCCCACCATTAATTACATGTTTACGGTGGTATCGCACACAACCCACCAATGATAATAAATACGATGGTATTGCGCACATCCCATCGTTAATAAATGACAAGGTGGTATCGCACATAGCCCACCAACAATAATAATTACGCACTTACGGATATTTATCCGTACCCATATTCCCATCCCAAAGGTTCATCCGAGAATTTCCTCATTTCCTACCATTTTTAATAAATCTCACCAATAAACATTTACACCCACACAATGCATCAATAGGTAAAAACATATGTAATAAGGATGTATCATTTACATATAAACTTACATTGATACAAAATATGTCAGTTTGCATTTTAGTCCGTAACCTTGCATTTTCCTCGGTCAAGGTTGATTCCATATTCTTCTTGATCTAGAATGACATATTTAACTTATTAAGTCACCACATTACTCAAAACATTTCAAAATTTCTATTTTGGCAAAATTACCATTTTGCCCTTACACTTTCACAAAATTACACTTTTGCCCCTAGGCTCGTAAAATGAAATATGTTTTTTTTCTCACACCCAAGCCTAGCCGATTCATATTCCCTCTTATAGCAACTCACAATTTCAACTATTTCATACATTTGCTATCCATTTTTCTAACTTTTAGAAAATAGTCCTATTAGGTGTTTTCATGGAAATACCTTTCACAAAAGTCGTTTATTTAACAACCATAATTCATTTTCTTCCCTAAAAACTCTGCAAACAACATAAGCACTCTCATGGCAAATCCCTAAACTTTCAACCATTTTGTAAAATAGTCTCCTCTTTAGCTAGCTTAAGCTTTAGGGGTTCAAAAAATACAAAAATCATCAAAAATAACCATCATAATCACTTACTTGCAAGAGGATACCTTGGCTGAAAGTTTGAGCTTCAAACACCCCTATTCTTGCTAGAATTTTTTGTGGAAGAAGAAATGAAAATAGGAAAAGATGATGGCTTCTTTATTTTATCTTATTTTATTAAATTAAGTCACCAAAACTCACCTAACCCTTGACTAATTTGATTTTCTTGTCCCTATGGCCGACCATAACTTCCCCAATGGCCTAATTGCACATTAAGGACCTCAAATTTAATATTCTATAACTATTTGGCTCCTCTAGCTTGTAAATTGAAACTTTTGCATTTTATGCGATTTAGTCCTTTTTCACAATTAAGCATGTAATTACCAAAATTAATGCACCAAAATTTTCATGCAGTCATATACTCATGATATAAGACATACAATAATATTAAAAATAATTTCTCTCGTCTCGGATTAGCCAAAAATATAAGAATTAAGAACGAAAGTGTCTGCAAGTGCATGAGTCAAATTGTAATATAGTTTAGTACAATAAAATACTTTGGAAGTATTCTGAGGATCATACCTAAGGGAGGATGAAATAAACTACGAAAACCTTTTCATAATAATAAGTCTAACTAGTATTGATTAATTCTTATGTTATGATAAACCATAAAATAAGTTAATGAGATAAAAATAAAAAAATAAAGAGAATAAAAAATACAAAAAATAAAAAAATCAACTAAATCAATATACCAATCAGGAAGATTAACTCATTTTAGTGTTTGTAACTAACTTTGGATTAGAGTTTTGAGGTGGATTAGCTATCGATTAACCAATTGTTATCTCCGACTTCTAATTAACTAATCGATTGGTTGATACTCGCTTATCTCCCGACCTCACTTTCTTAACCAGGATAAATTATGACTTACTCGATTTGACTTATCTCTCGAACTTATCTTGCCTATAATAACTTCCTAGGGTTGTCAATCCTAGTAGTTTAAGCACTCGTAATTCATACCAACTAATCCCTCTTGGGAAACTCTTAATCCTTCATTAATCACATCCCCATCCACTCATTAATCTCCCATAAGGGATTTAGCCACTCATGTTATTCATAATCACAACTTTGATTGAATAAATCATGTAAAGATCATGATCGATTAGGAAGAGAAAAAAGATTTGAATAATCATGGATTGAATATTGAATGAGGAATGAAGTTGCAAATCTCTTGATCAGAATAAAGAATTAAATCGAATGAAAAAGAAAATAAATTGAATACTTGAAATAAATAAATAAACTCATGAATCAAAATTGATTTCAAGAGAAAAACAAGAAAGTATTGAAAAGCCGAAAAGAAAACAATCTAAATCTACTCCTAAACTACTAGGGTTTTTAAAAGCATCTAAGACGACTTAGTTACATCAATCCCCTAATGTCTTATTTATAAAGATATTGGAAACCCAAATTAGGTCTTTGGCACGTCCTAGGTCTTCGTATAAATTTGATTGCGGACGAAAATAACACTGAATTACTTAGGCATGACTGATCTGCCATGAATTATACTATTATTTACATCATTTTTACACATAACTTTAGCTTGCTTAATAGTTAAATCAAAGTATCTTTGTATATATTTAGGTTTTCATGATTAAAGGAGTAATTTATATATTTTTTAGTTTTTATTATATCTTATATATCTAAATAAGGTTATAGGACCTTGTAGGACAAAGCGAGAGCTAAAGATGCATATTCGAGCCAAACTGATGTCTGTGTCATGACATCAAGACACCAATGTCAGAACATTGAAGATAGAAACAAAAACAAAGTCTTGGAGAGAAACTACCTCAGGTGTCGTGACACTGGACCCAATGTTGCAACATTGTAGGCTTGTGTTGTAACACTGCCCTTGCGTAGCTGAAAAAGTCTCTACACGAGATAATTACATTTTTTATGGAAATTAGGAGTTTTTATCCTAGTCAAACTTTAAGGACTTCAAGGATAATTTAGCACTTTAATATTCCGTGTTTAGCCTATATAAAGGCCATTGTAATAAGTTTAGACAGACAGTTTTAGGGAGACATAAATTATTCTTAGGTTTTTAATTTTGTTCTAAGTTTTCACTTAGGGTATTTTATGTTCTTGTAATCAGAAGATCCTATTTTGAAGTGATACTTTCACGAATGGAGATTGTTCCAGAGCCATACTATCATTGATAAATCCATGAGCATCTCTTTTACTTATTCTATTCTTTATATCACTTTCTTTAACATTTTTTAGTCGAATGTTTGTTTAAAGATTAGAATTAATTTATGCTTTATACATATTTTGCATGTTTCAATTGTTTTAACCTAATTAATTGATTGAAAGATAGAGTTTCGTAACGGATTAGTTGGTTGGGAAAGGAAGAACCTAAAACCCTAGGCTTGACGACCCTAGAAAGTCATATAGGTGGGAATGAACCCGAAATCAGTATTGCCTATCTGTAAAAACCTTACCCCAATCCAGTTTGGACTGTGAGGTCGAGAGATAAGTAGTTCTTAATGATTCATTAGGTTAGTTGGACTTCGAGAGACGTAACTAGGTTGATGACTAGCTGGTTGAATAAAATCGTATATCAATAATTAATTAGGTAAAACAATTGGATCTAGGCTAAAGGAACTAGCATAATCGAAATAAGGGTTAGGAGAAAAAGCCGATACATGAACTTAAGATTAAATTTAGGATTATTTCAGTTTATTTAGTTTATTAATATTATTATACTCTTGCTTCAATATTAACAGTATTAATTCGTCGCTCAAGTAGATTAGTAATTATTTCTGATAATTGGCTAAATAACAGTTTTCCCTAAACTGCAATCCCTTGGGTATAATCCTCGGAATACTTACCAAGTGTTTCATTGTAAACAAACTATATTATAACCTAACCCATATACTTGCGGACACCGCTTCAATTCCATATATTTTGTAGTAGTATTCACACTCTGGATGTTGGTACGTCTGAAGGCGGTCAAAGACGTCGACATGCGTGGTGCGACACGACATGTGTAGCACCCCTAACCCGTATCCGTTGCCGAATTAGGGTTACGGGTGCTACTAAACCCCAAACAAGTCATTTTGAATCAACAACATTTATAATAGGTAAAATGTATTTCACTTATAATATCACGAATAAAATAAAAAAAATTATATAATCCAATTAAACCTCAAATTTCCAACATGCACATCATGCAAAAATTTTAATACACTTTAGTAGATATCTAATTTCATCCATTACACCCGTCACTATTCATGTAGTCGTATACCATGCAATGATTGAATAATTATATGACACTGTTGAAACACCCCAAACCCGGCCCACGAGCCTCGATCGGATCTGGCATGCTCCTGGAGTAAAACACTTTCAAAGCTTGTTTGTTAATTTGGAAAATTTGATCATTTTGAAGAGAAATCGATTTGTGTTGCGATTAAATTGAAAATGTTGGCTTTATTGGAGTCCGTATTTTATTAAAACATTATCTTCGTAATTGAAACCCATAAGTTATAAGACATGGCCGAATTTCAACCCATTTGAATTTATTTTAAGAAAACTGTTTAACATATGGTTTAAAATTTATCGTTCCATAACAGAAATTTAAAAATGAAAGCATAAAACAGTTAATAATAATGGCCTTATTACATCAAGCAAAACCAAAAATAAATCCAAAATACTTAAATATAAGATTCAAAATAAAATAAATGCTGAGCTGAGCATGGCCACCACCAAGTTCCTCCCGACCAAGTTCTTGGAAATGTGAGGAAATGCTTTAGAAATGTTAAGTTTAAAGTTTAAAAGAGGGACATTAAGCAAGGTGGTCTTAAGAGAAAATGTATGTGAAATATGACATGAAATTGGGCTTGGAAAAGTGGCTACAAGGCACCACTTATTTTTGCTACAAGGAGCAGAGGTGGACGGCATTAAGGCTCTTAAAAGAGGAGTTTTATTCTCTTTAAAATTCGGCAAATAGATAGATAATGATGGATTAATTCTATTAATTTAAAACAAGGTGATAATTAAAGAGATAAAGCTATCAAAATAGAAGAGTGATGGCCAAGTAAGGGATTCTAAGTTAGTAATTTCGGCTACTAAAGGAAAAGAGGGCCATTCATTCTTTCTTTCAACTCTCTCTCTGCCGAATTCTCTCTAGCAAATAACTCCTCTCTTCTCTTTTATTTTTGCCAAGCCGAAATACCTTGTGATCTAGTCGAATCCTCCATCTTTATTCTTCTTTCTCTTTTCTTTCTTTATAGCAAACAAAAAGCCGAAATCAAGATCCTTCTAGCCTACATAGCCGAATATTGTTAAAAGTTCAAGCAAGGATTGCCGATTTCTAAAGTAAGGGTAAGATCTCATTCGGTTTCATCCTTTTTTTCTTTTAAGATTTGCCAAAATCTAGGACTAACCCCATTAATATCTTGTTGTCAAAACTTTGAAGAGATCTTTAGGGATTTACTAAGTGTCGACTACAGGGAAGGAGAAGTTCTTTTCCCGAAGGTACACCATAGGCCACGTGTTCCCTAGTTATTCGGTGAGTTTTGGGATTTAAAATCCACAAGGTAAGTGTCTATAGCATTCGGCCAAGGCCATGTTTGGTAAATATATGTGTTCATTAATCATTCAAAAGCAGAAACTAATCTATTCAAGTAATCTAGTGATTGCCGATTTCAAGAAAGAAGGATACAAAGTTTCCAGCATTTGATTAGACATCAATCGGCACCAAGGTAAGTTTTGAGTTACAACAATCCTAATAGGATTTGGATTTATGGCCGAATGGCTTTTTATTAAATATTCCTAGTGTTGGCCGAATATAGGCATTAAAGATCTAAAGCAGTGAGATCGGATTTTCGGGATTTGAAGTGAATTGCTAAGTATATCAGGTGTGTACCCCACACTATCTTTTAATACGATTTATGGCAATATTTAATATAAGTATGTATATGAATGTGAATATGGCTAAGGTACCATATTGTGGTACAAAGTACTCAGGTACATTTCCTACTCCTACTAGGATTATGAAATATGTTATATTTAACATGTGATAAGTGATAAGAATGTGAAATTTGGCATGTTAATGCATAATATATGATATGGGGCATATGGGTTATTGAAAAGGGGAAGTGAATGTGGTGACCTAAGACCACGATATCTGAATGTGGTGACCTAAGACCACGATATCTGAATATGGTGACTTCGGTCACAATTATTTAATCTGGTGGCTATGCCACGAATATTTATAAGGGCGATGAGCACGTCGACTGCAGCGACTGCCTTCGATGGTGTGTAGCGAATGGAGGGTTGACTTAGTAGTCCCCACGGTGTGCAGGTTGGTACGGGTGATGTGTAGAGGATGGCATCTAGGTTTGGGTTTGGGTTGCATCATTTTAATTTAATGATATATGAATTTGTATGCTATGAAATGCCTAAATTTGTTAAGACTTAGTGTTGTGTTACACATTGAGTCTGTTGACTCACCCGTTGTGGGAATATTTTTTGGTGATGATCAAGTAATGGGTAGGGTCGGCGGGAGCTTAGTGGTGGCCATGCCAAGAAAGAAATTATTATGTGGACCCCTTATTTTTCTAAGTATTTTAAATTTCATTTTGGGTTTTTATTTGAGGTAATAAAGCCATAGTGAACCATGTTATTTTTTGTTTTATTTACTATGTTACGTAATTTTATTTATTGGAGATTAAGTCAGTTTAATTTAAAATAAACTTTAAATATTTTGTCACTTGAAATTAAATGGGTTTCAATATAAAATAAATTTATTTTCAACTCGAGCCCAACCCACCAACAAACTTTCTTCAAAACACACAGTTTTCCAAAGTAATAAAAGAATTTTTAACCGGTTTACTTTGAGGAACATACCAGATCCGATCCAGGCTCGTGGGCGGTATGGGGTGTTTCAATTTGGTATCAGAGCCCGTTTCAAACTCTCGACCTGAGGTTTAAGGCCCAAAACATTTTCAAATCGAGCCCAAGTAAGTTTTATGAAAATATTTTTTTGGAAATAAGCAGGTTTTTCTGGCATGGCACCTAAGTCTCCGACCCGCAGTCCACCAGGTAAGTACCCCTATCCATTGTGTGATTTATGGTATGATCTGTAGAAGGGTAGGAATGGAACGTAGAAATAGTTTGATAGGTACTTGAACCCTAGGACTAGTTTTCCCCAACTATTACATAAGACTTAATGCCTAATTAAACAAACCTATGGCTAAGTCGCCAAATTAGGTGTGGCAACTTTGGTGCACATGTTCAGGATTGGATCAGGAAGAGCACAGTACTTAGCAGTCCTAGTGACTCACCTCCTCTTTGCAGAATCCTACTGCAGTGCGTAGCTACGATTCACCCTAACCAAGAGGACTCGATCCATGAGGCTAAGCGCAATAACTAAAACCCGAAAGGGAACTAGCCGTATTTTTATAAAACCTTAGTTTTAAAACTCTTAAAATTACCCTTTTAATTTGTGAGGACTATTTTTTTCCAAAAAATTACCTATTTATAAAAAATTACCTAAATACCCCTGGTTGTGAAATTATAAAAATGCCCTTGGTTTATAAAATGTCCAAACTACTCATAGTTTTATCAAAATTTCCTTACTTTACGACAAGTCCAAAAACCCTAATTTGCAAAATAACAAAATACCTTGATTTTGGAAAATTACGAAATTGCCCCTAACTTGCAAATTACCAAAATGACCCTAATTTCCAAAATTTTTGCAACATCACCGTTTTGGAAAACAAATTCTCAAAAAGAAGCCCCAAGTTTTGGAAATTTTGAAATACCCCTGAATTATTAAACTTTACAAATTACCCTGGTTTATTACCGAAATACCCTCGAGTTACAAAATTATCGAAGTACCCCCGGATTTAAAAATTTTCAAAAATACCCTCGGGAATGCAAAATTACCAAAATACCCTTATTGACAAAATCACCAAGGAACCATATTTTGAAAAATTACGAAAATACCCCTGTAGGACAAATTACGAAAATACCCCTGGGGTAGGAATAGACAAAACTATAGAAATAATGAATGTGTGTGATGGATGTTACTGAATGAATGTTTGGATGAATGTGATTCTCTGAATTAGAGTAGTGAACTTGAACTGAAACTTTGTGTGATCGAAAGAACTACTTCTAAATATCTTTATTTCATAAAATTGTTCGCGGTTAATAAGTGGAACAAAATTCTGATGCATAAAACTTTTAATCAGTTAAATCATGGCGTTAGAAATGAGTTCTCGGGATGTGAACTTAGAGATTGTGCCTAGGAGGTATGATGGTTCTATTAAGATCAGAGTGCACAGCATAAGCGTAGTGCGGTGAGTTAAGATGTACGATTATTCGTTGGTAAGTAATTTCGAGGACGAAATTATTTTTAAGGGGGGTAGAACTGTAACATCTTGGAAATGGGCTTATGCATTTTTGATTTAATTATACGAAATGGCATGTCTTATGTGTTATGAATGTATGGAGAACATTTTTGGAAACTTGGAAATGTAAGGAAATGCTTCAGAAATGTTAAATTTCAAAAGAGGAAAGTAAACATTTTTACAATCTTGGAAATGTAAGGAAATGACTTGGAAATGTAAGGAAATGTCTTGTCCTGGAAATGTAAGGAAATGACTTGGAAATGTAAGGAAATGTCTTGTCTTGGAAATGTAAGGAAATGTCTTGGAAATGTAAGGAAATGTCTTGGAAATGTGAGGAAATGCTTTAGAAATGTTAAGTTTAAAGTTTAAAAGAGGGACATGAAGCAAGGTGGTCTTAAGAGAAAATGTATATGAAATATGACATGAAATTAGGCTTGGAAAAGTGGCTACAAGGCACCACTTAAGGCCCGGGTAAGTGACGCCACATGCAGGGGAGATTGGGCCAAGGTTCGAGCTATAGGGGAAGCAAAATAAAAGAATTTTATTTTTGCTACAAGGAGCAGAGAGGTGGACGGCATTAAGGCTCTTAAAAGACAGTTTTATTCTTTTTAAAATTCGGCAAATAGATAGATAATGATGGATTAATTCTATTAATTTAAAACAAGGTGATAATTAAAGAGATAAAGCTATCAAAATAGAAAAGTGATGGCCAAGTAAGGGATTCTAAGTTAGTAATTTCGGCTATTAAAGGAAAAGAGGGCCATTCATTCTTTCTTTCAACTCTCTCTCTGCCGAATTCTCTCTAGCAAATAACTCCTCTCTTCTCTTTTATTTTTGCCAAGCTGAAATACCTTATGATCTAGCCGAATCCTCCATCTTTATTCTTCTTTCTCTTTTCTTTCTTTATAGCAAACAAAAAGCTGAAATCAAGATCCTTCTAGCCTACATAGCCGAATATTGTTAAAGGTTCAAGCAAGGATTGCCGATTTCTAAAGTAAGGGTAAGATCTCATTCGGTTTCATCCTTTTTTTTCTTTTAAGATTTGCCGAAATCTAGGACTAACCCCATTAATATCTTGTTGTTGAAACTTTGAAGAGATCTTTCGGGATTTACTAAGTGTCGACTACAAGGAAGGAGAAGTTCTTTTCCCGAAGGTACACCATAGGCCGCGTGTTCCCTAGTTATTCAGTGAGTTTCGGGATTTAAAATCCACAAGGTAAGTGTCTATAGCATTCGGCCAAGGCCATGTTTGGTAAATATATGTGTTCATTAATCATTCAAAAGCTGAAACTAATCTATTCAAGTAATCTAGTGATTGCCGATTTCAAGAAAGAAGGATACAAAGTTTCCGGCATTTGATTAGACATCAATCGGCACCAAGGTAAGTTTTGAGTTACAACAATCCTAATAGGATTTGGATTTATGGCCGAATGGCTTTTTATTAAATATTCCTAGTGTTAGCCGAATATAGGCATTAAATATCTAAAGCAGTGAGATCGGATTTTCGGGATTTGAAGTGAATTGCTAAGTATATCAGGTGTGTACCCCACACTATCTTTTAATACGATTTATGGCAATATTTAATATAAGTATGTATATGAATGTGAATATGGCTAAGGTACCATATTGTGGTACAAAGTACTCAGGTACATTTCCTACTCCTACTAGGATTATGAAATATGTTATATTTAACATGTGATAAGTGATAAGAATGTGAAATTTGGCATGTTAATGCATAATATATGATATGGGGCATATGGGTTATTGAAAATAGGAAGTGAATGTGGTGACCTAAGACCGCGATATCTGAATGTAGTGACCTAAGACCACGATATTTGAATGTGGTGACCTAAGACCACGATATCTGAATATGGTGACTTCGGTCACAATTATTTAATTTGGTGGCTATGCCACGTATATTTATAAGGGCGATAAGCACGCCGTCATTGCTGTGCGGCGCCCGATGGTGTGTAGCAAATGGAGGGTTGACTTAGTAGTCCCCCCACTTGTGTGCGAGGTTAGTACGGGTGATGTGTAGCGGATGGCATCTAGGTTTGGGTTTGGGTTGCATCATTTTAATTTAATGATATATGAATTTGTATGCTATGAAATGCCTAAATTTGTTAAGACTTAGTGTTGTGTTACACATTGAGTCTGTTGACTCACCCCGTTGTGGGAATATTTTTCAGGTGATGATCAGTAATGGACCGAGTCGGCAGGAGCTTAGTGGTGGCCATGCCCAGCAAGGAAATTATTATGTGGACCCCTTATTTTTCTAAGTATTTTAAATTTCATTTTGGGTTTTTATTTGAGGTAATAAAGCCATAGTGAACCATGTTATTTTTTTTTTATTTACTATGTTACATAATTTTATTTATTGGAGATTAAGTCAGTTTAATTTAAAATAAACTTTAAATATTTTGTCACTTGAAATTAAATGGGTTTCAATATAAAATAAATTTATTTTCAACTCGAGCCCAACCCACCAACAAACTTTCTTCAAAAAACACAGTTTTCCAAAGTAATAAAAGAATTTTTAACCGGTTTACTTTGAGGAACATACCAGATCCGATCCAGGCTCGTGGGCCGGGTATGGGGTGTTTCAATTTGGTATCAGAGCCCGTTTCAAACTCTCGACCTGAGGTTTAAGGCCCAAAACATTTTCAAATCGAGCCCAAGTAAGTTTTATGAAAATATTTTTTTGGAAATAAGCAGGTTTTTCTGGCATGGCACCTAAGTCTCTCAACCATGATCCACGGGGTAAGTACCCTATCCATTGTGTGATTTATGGTATGATCTGTAGAAGGGTAGGAATGGAACGTAGAAATAGTTTGATAGGTACTTGAACCCTAGGACTAGTTTTCCCCAACTATTACATAAGACTTAATGCCTAATTAAACAAACCTATGGCTAAGTCGCCAAATTAGGGTGTGGCAACTTTGGTGCACATGTCTAGGATTGGATCGGAAGAGCACAGTACTTAGCGAGTCCTAGTGACTCACTCCTCTCTTCGCGGGAATCCTACCTAGTGCGTAGCTACGATTCACCCTAACCAAGAGGACTCGATCCACGAGGCTAAAGCGCAATAACTAAAACCCGAAAGGGAACTAGCCGTATTTTTATAAAACCTAGTTTTAAAACTCTTAAAATTACCCTTTTAATTTGTGAGGACTATTTTTTCTAAAAAATTACCGATTTATAAAAAATTACCTAAATACCCCTGGTTGTGAAATTACAAAAATGCCCTTGGTTTATAAAATGTCCAAACTACTCATAGTTTTATCAAAATTTCCTTACTTTACGACAAGTCCAAAAACCCTAATTTGCAAAATATCAAAATACCTTGATTTTGGAAAATTACGAAATTGCCCCTAACTTGCAAATTACCAAAGTGACCCTAATTTCCAAAATTTTTGCAACATCACCATTTTGGAAAACAAATTCTCAAAAAGAAGCCCCAAGTTTTGGAAATTTTGAAATACCCCTGAATTATTAAACTTTACAAATTACCCTGGTTTATTACCGAAATACCCTCGAGTTACAAAATTATCGAAGTACCCCCGGATTTAAAAATTTCCAAAAATACCCTCGGGAATGCAAAATTACCAAAATACCCTTATTGACAAAATCACCAAGGAACCATATTTTGAAAAATTACGAAAATACCCCTGTAGGACAAATTACAAAAAAACCCACAGGGTAGGAATAGACAAAACTATAGAAATAATGAATGTGTGTGATGGATGTTCTTGAATGAATGTTTGGATGAATGTGATTCTCTGAATTAGAGTAGTGAACTTGAACTGAAACTTTGTGTGATCGAAAGAACTACTTCTAAATATCTTTATTTCATAAAATTGTTCGCGGTTAATAAGTGGAACAAAATTCTGATGCATAAAACTTTTTAATCAGATTAAATCGCGGCGTTAGAAATGAGTTCTAGGGGACGTGAACTTAGAGATTGTGCCTAGGAGGTATGATGGTTCTATTAAGATCAGAGTGCACAGCATAAGCGTAGTGCGGTGAGTTAAGATGTACGATTATTCGTTGGTAAGTAATTTCGAGGACGAAATTATTTTTAAGGGGTAGAAGCTCGTAACATCACGGAAATGGGCCTATGCATTTTGATTTAATTATACGAAATGGCATGTCTTATGTGTTATGAATGTATGGAGAACATTTTTGGAAACTTGGAAATGTAAGGAAATGCTTTGAAATGTTAAATTTCAAAAGAGGAAAGTAAACATTTTTAGAATCTTTGAAATGTAAGGAAATGACTTGGAAATGTAAGGAAATGTCTTGTCTCGAAATGTAAGGAAATGACTTGGAAATGTAAGGAAATGTCTTGTCTTGGAAATGTAAGGAAATGTCTTGGAAATGTAAGGAAATGTCTTGGAAATGTGAGGAAATGCTTTAGAAATGTTAAGTTTAAAGTTTAAAAGAGGACATGAAGCAAGGTGGTCTTAAGAGAAAATGTATGTGAAATATGACATGAAATTGGGCTTGGAAAAGTGGCTACAAGGCACCACTTAAGGCCGGGTAAGTGACGCCACATGGGGAGATTGGGCCAAGGTTCGAGCTATAGGGAAGCAAAATAAAAGAATTTTATTTTTGCTACAAGGAGCAGAGAGGTGGGCGGCATTAAGGCTCTTAAAAGAGGAGTTTTATTCTCTTTAAAATTCGGCAAATAGATAGATAATGATGGATTAATTCTATTAATTTAAAACAAGGTGATAATTAAAGAGATAAAGCTATCAAAATAGAAGAGTGATGGCCAAGTAAGGGATTCTAAGTTAGTAATTTTTGGCTACTAAAGGAAAAGAGGGCCATTCATTCTTTCTTTCAACTCTCTCTCTCACTAATTCTCTCTAGCAAATAACTCCTCTCTTCTCTTTTATTTTTGCCAAGCCGAAATACCTTGTGATCTAGCCGAATCCTCCATCTTTATTCTTCTTTCTCTTTTCTATCTTTATACCAATCAAAAAGCCGAAATCAAGGTCCTTCTAGCCTACATAGCCGAATATTGTTAAAGGTTCAAGCAAGGATTGCCGATTTCTAAAGTAAGGGTAAGATCTCATTCGGTTTCATCCTTTTTTTCTTTTAAGATTTGCCGAAATCTAGGACTAACCCCATTAATATCTTGTTGTTGAAACTTTGAAGAGATCTTTCGGGATTTACTAAGTGTCGACTACAAGGAAGGAGAAGTTCTTTTCCCGAAAGTACACCATAAGCCGCGTGTTCCCTAGTTATTCGGTGAATTTCGGGATTTAAAATCCACAAGGAAAGTGTCTATAGCATTCGGCCAAGTCCATGTTTGGTAAATATATGTGTTCATTAATCATTCAAAAGCTGAAACTAATCTATTCAAGTAATCTAGTGATTGCCGATTTCAAGAAAGAAGGATACAAAGTTTCCGGCATTTGATTAGACATCAATCGGCACCAAGGTAAGTTTTGAGTTACAACAATCCTAATAGGATTTGGATTTATGGCCGAATGGCTTTTTATTAAATATTCCTAGTGTTAGCCGAATATAGGCATTAAAGATCTAAAGCTATGAGATCGAATTTTCGGGATTTGAAGTGAATTGCTAAGTATATCAAGTGTGTACCCCACACTATCTTTTAATACGATTTATGGCAATATTTAATATAAGTATGTATATGAATGTGAATATGGCTAAGGTACCATATTGTGGTACAAAGTACTCAGGTACATTTCCTACTCCTACTAGTGTTATGAAATATGTTATATTTAACATGTGATAAGTGATAAGAATGTGAAATTTGGCATGTTAATGCATAATATATGATATGGGGCATATGGGTTATTGAAAAGGGGAAGTGAATGTGGTGACCTAAGACCACGATATCTGAATGTGGTGACCTAAGACCATGATATCTGAATGTGGTGACCTAAGACCACGATATCTGAATATGGTGACTTCGGTCACAATTATTTAATCTGGTGGCTATGCCACGAATATTTATAAGGTCGATGAGCACGTCGACTGCAGCGACTGCCTTCGATGGTGTGTAGCGAATGGAGGGTTGACTTAGTAGTCCCCACGGTGTGCAGGTTGGTACGGATGATGTATAGAGGATGGCATCTAGGTTTGGGTTTGGGTTGCATCATTTTAATTGAATGATATATGAATTTGTATGCTATGAAATGCCTAAATTTGTTAAGACTTAGTGTTGTGTTACACATTGAGTCTGTTGACTCACCCCGTTGTGGGAATATTTTTCAGGTGATGATCAGTAATGGACCGGGTCGGCAGGAGCTTAGTGGTGGCCATGCCCAGCAAGGAAATTATTATGTGGACCCCTTATTTTTCTAAGTATTTTAAATTTCATTTTGGGTTTTTATTTGAGGTAATGAAGCCATAGTGAACCATGTTATTTTCTGTTTTATTTACTATGTTACGTAATTTTATTTATTGGAGATTAAGTCAGCTTAATTTAAAATAAACTTTAAATATTTTGTCACTTGAAATAAATGGGTTTCAATATAAAATAAATTTATTTTCAACTCGAGCCCAACCCACCAACAAACTTTCTTCAAAACACACAGTTTTTCAAAGTAATAAAAAAAATTTTAACCGGTTTACTTCGAGGAACATACCAGACCCAGTCTAGGCTCCTGGGCCGGGTATGGGGTGTTTCAGTCACCAAATAATAATAAGTGACATAAGTCACCACATTCAGATTATGTGACATGAGTCACCAGATATTGTGGTAAAAACCACCAGATCACTTCCCCTTTTCATGTTCACCCATATGCCCCATGTGTCATACGAACATGCATAAATCATGCCATATTCTTTATTTCATATTCATATTCGTTACAAATTCACATATGTGTCATAACAGATATTCATAACATTATTAACATAGTAGTACTTGGGTTAACGTACCTGGATACTCTGTACCATTGAATGGTACCTTTTTGCCATATTTTCCATATTTCCATTAACACGTATATTAAACTAATACCATAAATCAATTAAGAATTAGTGTGGGGCTACACACCTGGTTACTAACGTTTTCACTGAATCCCAAGAAGGTCTACCGAACAAGTTGTACTCCTCCCTAAACAGTTAAAGTTAGAATCGGCCGCTCAATAATCACTAAATATGGCCTTGGCCGAATGTTCATGCCCTCTTACCTTGTGGATCTAAATCCCGAAATTGCTATCTGTTAATGGAGATGTCGAAATACCTACATGATCTATGTTAGATCCGATTCCAACATTTGAATAAATGGCCTTCGGCCTAAACCACACTTTTACTTACCTTGGATAACCAAATCCCAAATGACCTCCCCTAGAAGTCGGCTACACTAGAAATCCCGAAAGATCCTTCATAGTTTCGGCCAAAGAACATTAATGGGATTAGTGCCTTGATTTTCGACAGTTAGAGAAAGAAAAGAACAAGAGTTCGGCCAAGAGAGATCCTTACCAAGAGAGTGACCAAAACGCAACAGATCACTACCTTCAAGAAATCAGCAAGAGAGCTTCTAGAAGAAATCGATTCAAAGAGTGACAATGAAGTGAATCTTTCGGCTTTAGGATTTACTGAACAATCGGCTAGAGGTTACCTTGAGTGTTCAGCTTTGAGTGAATTTGAAAAAGAAGAAGAGAAGGTTGATGATGGGAATTCGGCCTCAACAAGAATGAAAAGGAAGAGTATGGGACTTAGGGAGAATTGGCAATGATGAGTTTTGAGAGAGGGATATTCGGCCTTTGATGAAAAGAAAAGAGAATGTAATTTGAGGAGTTTCGAACATGAAAGTGAGTAACAAAAGGAAGAAAAGAAAAAGAACACATGTAGATTTTTTTGGGATTTTCGGCACGCATGAAAAAGATGAGAAGAGAAGCAATTTCGGCACACCTATCTTACTATCATCCAACCGAAAATGTCATCCTCCTATGCCCCATATTCAGTCAACTCCTCTTCCCTTATCAACTCCTTCTTGTTCTCCCTTTTTTTCTCTTCCTTACCCATTCAAAAATAATTTAAATGAGTCCATCAATATCCTTTCCCCTTAGCCGAATTTTAAAAGAAATTAACCACATCTAAAGCTCATCCCCTTGGTGTCCCATTACCGTCCACCTCTGTCTCTCGTTGCTGCAAAATAAAACTCCCCTTTTTGCTTCCCTTGCTGCTCGAAACTGAGCCCTTTTACACTGATTATGGCGTCACCTCTTAAGGCTTTAAGTGGCGCCTCCTTGCCACTTTAACAAGCCCATTTTTATGTCCAGTTTCCCCTACTAATTTTCTTAAGGCCTATCAAGCTTGGCTCTACTTCAAGACTTAAAATCTGATATTTTCTAAGGCATTCTCCTACCTTTTAAAGTTCACAAAATTTATAAAACACATTCACAACACACATAGGCATGCTACTTCATACAATTAAGCAATAATGCACAAGCCCGAAGTCCCGGATATTACAGTTCTACTTGCCTTAAAATAATTTCGACCTCGAAATTACCTGGCTAAAATAGGTGAGGGTATTGCTGTCGCATTGCTTCTTCCTGCTCCCACGAAGCTTCTTCCGATCCATGATTACGCCATAACACTTTGACTAGAGGAACGGATTTCCTCCGTAACACCTTTACATCTCATTCCAAAATTTGAATCGGCTCCTCCTAGTAGGACAAATCTGGCCTGAGCTCCACCTTTTCAACCGGCACTACATGAGATGGATCCAATCGGTAACGACGTAGCATAGAAACATGGAATACATCGTGCATCTGCTTCAACTCCGGAGTCAACTCTAACTGGTATGCCACTGGTCCCACTCGCTTTAATACCCGATAAGGTCCTATAAACCTGGGACTTAACTTCCCTTTGCGACCAAATCTCATAACCTTCTTCCATGGCGATACTTTAAGAAACACCTGATCTCCCACAGCAAACTCTATTTCCTTACGCTTAAGATCTGCGTATGACTTTTGCCTATCGGGTGCTTCCTTCAACCGTGCCCAAATTACCTCAACCTTCTCCTCGGATTCTGCCACAATTTCTGGACCCAAAACTCGACGTTCCCCAATTCTGTCCAACACATAGGAGTGCGACACTTCCGTCCATACAGTGCTTCATACGGTGCCATCTGAATACTGGCTTGATAGCTGTTATTATATGCAAATTCCGCTAAAGGCAAATATTCCTCCCAACTTCCTCTGAAGTCTATCACACAGCCCCTCAACATACCCTCTAACACTTGGATCACTCGTTCAGACTGACCGTCCGACAGCGGATGAAATACCGTAGTGAAATCCAATTTGGTGCGTAAAGCTTAATGTAGAGCTTTCCAAAACCGAGACGTAAACCTTGGATCCCTATCTGAAATAATCGATACCGGAACTCCATGCAACCTTACAATTTCTGCCACATACAATTTCGCTAACTTCTGTAAAGAATAGTCAACCCGCATTGGAATGAAATGCGTGGACTTTGTCAATTGATCCACTATCACCCACACCGAGTCCTTCTTAGTAGGCGTAAGGGGAAGCCCACTAACGAAGTCCATGGTGATTCTCTCCCACTTCCACTATGGAATCTTTATAGGCTGAAGCAATCCTGACGAAACTTGGTGTTTAGCCTTAACTTGTTGACACGTTAAGCACTTCCCTACAAATTCGGTAACTTCCCGCTTAAGACCAGGCCACCAAAACTGTTCCCTTATATCTCTATACAACTTACTACCTCCAGGGTGCATAGCATAAGGGCTACTATACGATTCCTGAAGAATCCTCTGCCTTAACTCCTTATTCTTAGGCATACAGACCTTGCCATGAAAACACAGCACTCCTTCACTGTTAACACCATAGTTTTCCAACTCCTCACTCTGCACTTGCCGCAACTTAGCACTTAAATCATCATCTGCCAACTGTCCTTCTTTCACCTCATTCAGCCATGTTGGCTTAACTTGTAATTCTGCCAACAAACTTCCGTCGTCATACAAGCTAAGATGTGCAAACATCGCACTCAGATCCGACACTACTTTCCGACTTAAGGCATCTGCCACTACATTCGCCTTGCCCGGGTGATACTCTATGGAATAATCGTAGTCTTTCAATAACTCCACCCACCTTCGCTGTCTTAGGTTCAGCTCTTTCTAAGTCAGCAGATACTGACTTTTCTCCATATAGATAGTGCCTCCATACCTTAAGAGCAAAGACCACTGCCGCCAACTCCAAATCATGCGTCGGGCAGTTAACTTCATGTGGCCTTAATTGTCGAGATGCATAAGCGACTACCTTCCCGTCTTGCATCAATACGCATCCTAATCCTGTGCGAGAAGCATCACAGTACACCACAAAATCCTTCCCTGCCTCAGGTTGAATCAAAACCAGAGCTTCAGTCAAAACCCTCTTAAGCTTCTCAAAGCTCTCCTGTTGCTTATCTGTCCATACGAACGGTACCTCCTTTCTCAACAATTTTGTCAAAGGTGCAGCTATTGATGAGAACCCTTCTACAAACCTTCTGTAGTAGCCTGCCAATCCCAAGAAACTACGAACCTCAGCCACAGACTTAGGTGGCTTCCAATCTAACACAGCCTCGATCTTTCGAGGATCCACCCTTACTTCTTCTATAGACACCACATGTCCTAAGAATGCAACTTATTTAAGCCAGAATTCACACTTGCTGAATTTGGCATAGAGCTTCTTTTCCCTCAACACTTGCAGCACTATCCGGAGATGCTCATCATGTTCCTCCTCAAACTTAGAATATACTAAGATGTCGTCTACAAACACAACGACGAACCTATCCAAGTAAGGATGAAAAACCCGGTTCATCATATCCATGAACGCGACTAGGGCGTTCATCAATCCGAACGGCATTACTAAGAACTCATAATGCCCGTATCTTGTCCGAAAAGCTGTCTTGTAGATATCTGCTTCCTTCACCTTAAGTGATGATATCCAGACCGTAAATCTATCTTTGAGAATACCGCTGCCCCCTTAAGCTGATCGAACAAGTCATCTATCCTTGGCAAAGGGTACTTGTTCTTGATGGTCAGCTTGTTCAACTGACGATAATCTATGCACATGCGCATAGTTCCGTCCTTCCTCTTCCCAAACAAGACCGGTGCTCCCCACGGAGACACACTGGGTCAGATAAACCCATGGTCAAGCAACTCCTGAATCTGAGCCTTAAGCTCAACCAATTCTTTTGGTGCCATTCTGTACGGGGCAATTGACACAGGAGCTGTACCTAGTAGTAAGTCAATTCCAAACTCCACCTCCCTGTCCGGGGGTATTCCAAGTAACTCCTCCAGAAAGACATCTACAAATTCCCTTACTGTTTTAACTTCGCGAACTCTCTCTTCTTTTACATCCAACGCACTGACGAAAGTCAAAAATGCCTTGCACCCTTTTTGAACCATCTTTTCAGCCTTTAGTACGGAGACTACATTAGACAAGTAGTTCCTTCTTTCTCCTATCATAATTATCGCCTCATCCTCCAGCGTCCTTAACTCCATTCGCTTAGCTGCGCAATCCAATATAGCCCGATGTTCCACTAGCCAGTCTATGCCAAGAATGAAATCAAATTCTCCGAAAGGTAGTTCCATCAAGTCGGCAGGGAATATCACTCCCTGAATCTCTAGAGCTACCTTGCGAAATATCTTATTCACCACTACAGTTTGACCTAACGGGCTTACTACAGTCATCTCCCTATTAGACAATTCAAAGGCTATGCCTAGTGTTTCAACTACTCTACATGCAACGTAAGAATGGGTTGAGCCAACATCAATTAAAGCAAAGTAAGGCTTGTCAGCTATAAGGAACGCACGGTTATGACGTCCGGTGCGTCTCCATCCTCCTCCGTGAATCGCATACACGGACCCGATCGTCTTGCCTCTGTATTACCAACACCTCTGCTCAGTGTTCCACGTCCTCTTCCAGAACCATTACCTCTGCCAATTGAACCACGACCCCGCTGAGGCTGCTGTCCACCTCTCCCAGCCTGATTAATTAAAACCCTGACCTATTGGTCGGCTCCTGTTTATTTTTATAGGATAGTCCTTAATCATGTGTTCCTTGGACCCACACTTGAAACATCCCCATGTCTTCTTCCAACACTCTCCTAGATGCATCTTCCCACACTGAGTACAAGTACGGTATTGTCCTCCCGTAGCAGCCTGCTGACCTCGCGACCCATCAACTCTAGGCCTCTTTTGAACATTCTCAGATGACCCTGATGATCCAAAACCTCCTTCTACCTATTCCGATCCGTATTCTGTCTCACAGAGTCCTTAATCCCTTCAGCTACCTTAGCCTTTTCTACCAACACGGCAAACTCCCGCTCCTGCTGCGGAGCTATCAACAACCTTAGGTCATCCCTCAGTCCGTCCTCAAACCGGACACATCGTTCATGCTTCGTAGCCATGATTCCTCGAGCATACCGGCTCAGCCTTAAGAATTTCGCCTCGTACTCCACTACGGACTTATTACCTTGAACCAACCCCAGAAATGCCTTTCTCTGCGCATCAATATAACTAGTACCAATATACTTCTTCTGATATGCCGCCTTAAAATACTCCCAAGTGAGTTCCTCAGCTGTAGCACCATCCCGAACTGTGAGCCACCATTGATATGACTCATCGCGAAGAAGCGACTAGGGGTGAGCGTTCGATCGAATCGAATCGAATCGAATGAAAAAATTTCGAGTTAATCGAGTTGACGAATCATATTTTATCATCCTAATTTGATTTGAAATTTTCTCGAATCGAGTCGAGTGAGATGGAATTTGAATTGAATCAAATCGAATATATTTGTTCGAGTTAAAATTTAAAAAATAATTTTGGGTCCTTGTAACCATTATCACCCATCGTAATAAAATTTGTCCATCTTAACCAAATTTTTTTATTAACTTTCATCACCAAATAATTTATTTATTAATCTTTTATATACGGGTTAGCTTCTTTGCTTGCTTAGTTCTTTCAATTATCTTCAGATTCTTGTCACTATGTATTTTGGAATTAAAAAATATATTAAATGTAAAAATGTGATTTTTTAATAAAAATTATTTTAAAGATAAAATGTGAAATTGATACCAATATAAAATTTTAACACGAATTTTTTATGGCATAATTAATAATTCAGTTTTAATATAAATATTCAATATGACTAAAGAATTCAATAATATAAATAATATATAATGTGAAATTTAATTTAATAATATAAATAGTAGATATAAATAAAATTATTACTATTTATATATAGTGATTTTTTTTTTTGGATAATTTTGATTTTTATTTGAGAGTAAAGGGTGAGAAGTAAACGTTTAGGGGAAAATAAAAAGTTTTGGAGAATAAAAGTTTGAGGAAAATAAATAGGGAGTAAAATTTTGAAGGAAAATATTAAAAAAATTGGAGGGGATGGGTTTGGGGTAGATGGGAGGTGAGATGGGAAGGGAGTAAAAGTTTTAGGGGAAAAGTGGGAGGAGTAAAAATTTTGGGGAAAATAAAAGTTTTGAGGATTTTGGGAGTAAAATTTTGAGAAAAAGTAAATGGGGAGTAAAATTTTGGTGGGAAATGGATTTTGGGTAGATTGGGGTTGGAAGGGAGGAGTAAAAGTTTTGGGGAAAGTGGGAAGGAGTAAAAGTTTTGAGGAAAAGTAAAAAGGTTTGGGAGTTTGGGGTAAAAATGTAAAATATTATAGTTTGATATTCGAATTATTTGAATTATTTGAGTTATTCGAATTCGAAAACTCAACTCGATTCGAACTCGAAATTCGAAAAGAAAAAATCGAGTTGACTCGAATAACTCGATTAACTCGAATAACTCGATTCGTTTAACTCGAAATTCGAATTTTTTTTCAATTTTTTCGAATTGAATCGAGTTTTGCTCACCCCTAGAAGCGACACCATTGCTTTCAGTTTCTCCTCAGCAGTCAGATCCAGCTCATCTATGATTCGCTCTGTCGCCTCCAACCAATACTCAGCCGTACTGGGTGCCACACTGGATACACCACGAAATACCTCAGCTCCATTGGCTCGGAGACGCTCGGGTACAGATTTTTGAGCTCCCATACTCCACTTGCTCCAGCCACCATCTCAAGAACCCGCAAAGACGCTGCGCGCATCGCATCATCCCTCATCGATCCACGATGCTCAACTCCAACCGCTGGTGGTGGGGGTGGTGGTACCTCATTTTCGGACCCTTGACCAGACCTAACGGGTTCCGATACGGTCATCCTACCTCTACCACGCCCTCGTACATTACGACCACGTCCCCTAGAACTCATGTCTACGATCGCGATTTAATCTGGTATTAGAAAGTTTTATGCATTAGTCATTGTTCCACTGATTACCCACAAAGAAGTTTTATGAAAAGAAGTTTATTAGTAGTTCTTTCGATCATTTCAGAGTTTTCGTTTCGAGTCTTCTATCCTAGTTCAGAGAAACACATTCATTGAATAGTATCTACTACACACATCAACCACTCGAACATTTTCGTCCGTTCCTATCCCAAGGGTATTTTCGTAATTTGTCCTATAGGGGTATTTTGGTAAATTCCAAATCAGGGTATCTTGAAATTTCAAAAAAAGATAAGGATTTTTGGTATTTTTGTAATGTAAGAATATTTTAATAAAAGTCGAGGGTAAGATGGTAATTTTATAAACCAAGGGTATTTTAGTAATTTTACAACCAAGGGTATTTGGGTAATTTTGTAATTCAGGAATATTTTGGAAAACTTTTATAAAATAGTTTTTACAAATCAAAGGGGTAACTTGATAATTTTAAAAACTAAGATTTTTATAAAAAAAATATGGCTAGTCCCTTTCGGGTTTTAATTAATGAATTTAGCCTATGAATAAGTCCTCTTGGTTAGGGTAAACCGTCACTACGCACCAGGTAGTATTCGAGCGAAGAGGAGGTGAGTCACTGGGACTGCTTAAATACTAGGCTCTCCCTGAATCCAATCCTAGACATGCACACAATGGTTGCCACACTCTAACTCGGCGACTTACTCACAGGTTTGTTTAATTAGGCCTTAAGGTTTTATGTAATTTTGTATTGAAGTAAGCTAATCCTAGGGTTCAATAACTTAATATACTAATCTATGTTCCCGTTATACCCACATACAATAAATCACACCATAGTTAGGGGTACTTACCTGGTGGACTTCGGGTCGGTGACTTAGGTGCCATGCCAGAAAAACCTGCTTATTTCACAAAAATTTTCACAAAACTTATTTGGGCTCAATTTTGAAAATGTTATGGGCTTTAAACTTAAGGCTGAAAGTTTAAAACTGGGCTCTGATACCAAACTGAAGCACCCCAAACCCGGCCCACGAGCCTTGACCGGATCTGGCATGCTCCTGGAGTAAAACACTTTCAAAGCTTGTTTGTTAATTTGGAAAATTTGATCATTTTGAAGAGAAATCGATTTGTGTTGTGATTAAATCGAAAACGTTGTCTTTATTGGAGTCCGTATTTTATTAAAACATTATCTTCGTAATTGAAAACCATATGTTATAAGAGATGGCCGAATTTCAACCCATTTGAATTTATTTTAAGAAAATTGTTTAACATATGGTTTAAAATTTATCGTTCCATAACAGAAATTTAAAAATGAAAGCATAAAACAGTTAATAATAATGGCCTTATTACATCAAGCAAAACCCGAAATAAATCCAAAATACTTAAATATAAGATTCAAAATAAAATAAATGTTGAGCTGAGCATGGCCACCACCAAGTTCCTGCCGACCCGGTCCATCTACTGAGTGTCACCTGAAAAGATATCCCACAACGGGGTGAGTCAACAGACTCAATGTGTAACAACCACACAAACTCCCAAACGATTTAGGCATAACAAGTTCATATATATAACAAGTATAGCAATGATGCAGTCCCGAACCCAAACCTAATATCCATCCTCTACACATCACCCGTACCTGCCATCACACCGTGGGGATTAATAAATCGACCCTCCATCCGCTACACACCATCGAAGGCAGTCGTTGCAGACAACATGCACATCGCCCTTATAAATTGTGGCATAGCCACCAGATAATGTGACAAAGTCACCAGATAATAATACGTGACATAAGTCACCACATTCAGATTATGTGACATGAGTCACCAGATATTGTGGTAAAAACCACCAGATCACTTCCCCTTTTCATGTTCACCCATATGCCCCATGTGTCATACAAACATGCATAAATCATGCCATATTCCTTATTTCATATTCATATTCGTTACAAATTCACATATGTGTCATAACAGATATTCATAACATTATTAACATAGTAGTAGTAGGTTAACGTACCTGGATACTCTGTACCATTGAATGGTACCTTTTTGCCATATTTTCCATATTTCCATTAACACGTATATTAAACTAATACCATAAATCAATTAAGAATCAGTGTGGGGCTACACACCTGGTTACTAACGTTTTCACTGAATCCTGGAAAGGTCTACCGAACAAGTTGTACTCCTCCCTAAACAGTTAAAGTTAGAATCGACCACTCAATAATCACCAAATATGGCGTTGGCCGAATGTTCATGCCCTCTTACCTTGTGGATCTAAATCCCGAAATTGCTATCTGTTAATGGAGATGTCGAAATACCTACATGATCTATGTTAGATCCGATTCCAACATTTGAATAAATGGCCTTCGGCCTAAACCACACTTTTACTTACCTTGGATAACCAAATCCCAAATGATCTCCCCTAGAAGTCGGCTACACTAGAAATCCTGAAAGATCCTTCATAGTTTCGGCCAAAGAACATTAATGGGATTAGTTCCTTTATTTTCGACAGTTAGAGAAAGAAAAGAACAAGAGTTTGGCCAAGAGAGATCCTTACCAAGAGAGTGACCAAAACGCAACTGATCACTACCTTCAAGAAATCGGCAAGAGAGCTTGTAGAAGAAATCGATTCAAAGAGTGACAATGAAGTGAATCTTTCGGCTTTAGGATTTACTGAACAATCGGCTAGGGGTTACCTTGAGTGTTTGGCTTTGAGTGAATTTGAAAAAGAAGAAGAGAAGGTTGATGATGGGGATTCGGCCTCAACAAGAATGAAAAGGAAGAGTATGGGACTTAGGGAGAATCGGCAATGATGAGTTTTGAGAGAGGGATATTCGGCCTTTGATGAAAAGAAAAAGAGAATGTAATTTGAGGAGTTTCGGCTTATGAAAGTGAGTAACAAAAAGGAAGAAAAGAAAAAGAACACAAGTAGATTTCTTTGGGATTTTCGGCACTCATGAAAAAGATGAGAAGAGAAGCAATTTCGGCACACCTATCTTACTATCATCCAACCGAAAATGTCATCCTCCTATGCCCCATATTCGGCCAACTCCTTTTCCCTTATCAACTCCTTTTTCTCCCTTTTTTTCTCTTCCTTACCCATTCAAAAATAATTTAAATGAGTCCATCAATATCCTTTCCCCTTAGCCAAATTTTAAAAGAAATTAACCACATCTAAAGCTCATCCCCTTGGTGTCCCATTGCCGTCCACCTCTGTCTCTCCTTGCTGCAAAATAAAACTCCCTTTTTGCTTCCCTTGCTGCTCGAACATGAGCCCTTTTACACTGATTATGGCGTCACCTCCTAAGGCTTTAAGTGGCGCCTGCTTGCCACTTTAACAAGCCCATTTTTATGTCCAATTTCCCTACTAATTTTCTTAAGGCCTATCACGATTGGCTCTACTTCAAGACTTAAAATCTGATATTTTCTAAGGCATTCTCCTACCTTCTAAAGCTCTCAAAATTTATAAAACACATTCACAACATACATAGGCATGCTACTTCATACAATTAAGCAGTAATGCACAAGCCCGAAGTCCCGGATATTACAACTGTACCACTTAATAACCCTAATAAAATAAATAAACATCCTAATTAAACCCTACCTATTTATTACATCACCGATTAGGTCATATGCATTCCATAGCCGTGCATCAAACATACCCTATTTGGATTACTCAACTTGAACTAAAATTTAGACATTTACAAATAGTTACAATTAACGCATATAATTTTACTCTCTACCATATCACCTATAATATGCATATGCATAAATTACAATTCATATCATCTATTCCTAATCACCTTAATACATTCAATGAGATATAGCAAATAAATCATCAACATCTCGAAAACATAATTATCTCTCTCTCTCTCTCTCTATATATATATGCTTATACTCTATTCAATCTATTATTAAAATCTCAATTAGTACACGCATCTATCGAGTCGAATATTCACATCATTATCACCTGAGCAACATTTCATGTCATTCACATATGAATAGCATAATATTGAATGAACATTCAAAATAAGCTTATAATCAATTCAGACATGACTAACCATACTTATACACAAAAGCAAAGCCAATTTTCGCATAGCTTTATACGTATACATGCCAAAGATTTCAAAAGGATTACAACTTATAAAATACCAAAGCTTAATGATAGTGCGATGAACTTCGACGTGGATTCCTGATTTCAAGCTTCAACTTCAAAGGAGAATCTATAAAACAATGAAATAAACTCCACAAGTTAGCTAATATAGCTTAGTAAGTTTAAGCATTTAACATACATCTATGTTTTGTCAAGATCAATTAAAATTAGAACATTTCCTATCTCTTGGCCGAATAGTCAAATTTCTAAGATAGGTTTCATAAGAACATTAATAACATATATATATACGTATATGATCCTACACCCATTTCACATTAGCAAGATAAACAACATTCATCACCTTTAATAACCCAGTTTATATCAACAATTCAACCATCATCCATTATAAAATCTCTTAAGCAATGCCTCACTTTAATAATTACCTCTACTAGTGGTACATAGCATAATCTCACATTTAAACATCAATTATCAATCATAATATTATGAGCCATTATACAATAATAAGCCTGTACCTTCATTACAAGGATTTAGTAACGTATCGCACACATAGTGCCGTTACTTTTGTAATTCGCACACACAGTGCTATGCTCTTGTAACATATCGCACACACAGTGCCATTACTTTTATAATTCGCACACACAGTGCTATGCTCTCGTAACGTATCGCACACATAATGTCGTTACATTTATAATTCGTACACACAGTGCTAAGCTCTCGTAATGTATCGCACACATAGTGCTGTTACGTTTATAATTCGCACACACAGTGCTAAGCTCTCGTAATGTATCGCACACATAGTGCCGTTACATTTATAATTTGCACACACAGTGCTTTTAATATCATGTAAATTCTTTAATTCCATACCTACGTATACAAGATTCAATTCCCCATTTTCATATGTGATTCCATACACCTACATATAACCTTACTATTTAATTAAATCTATAATTCATTCGGCCACACCGTTTTCAAACATCTAACCTTTCCTTGACAAAAGCATTTAATACTTTGCTTAACATCCCTTGTACTTAATCTCACCATTATCATAAAATATCCAATTCAATCCATGAAATTTAAAAATCTAGCCCATAGATAATTCCACCTTCGATCAATATATGCGATATATTTATATATGTACATGCATACATTCGACAATGCATCATTTTACATAGTCACTATCACTTGATTAAAGATTGTAATATAATTTAAATTTTAATTTAACCCAATACTTAAAACTTACCTCGGAAAATGGATGAATTAAACTTCCGACTACTCGTTTAACTTAGCTTTACCCCGATCCAATCTCGATTCCTTTTGTTCTTGATCTAATTAAAATCAAATTAAACTCATTTAAATGCATTTCCATTCAATTTACTACAAAATGCTTAATAACGCAAACTACCATTTTTACCCCAACATTTACAAAGTTTACAATTCAGTCCTTATAACTCCAAACACAAAATATCAATAATTCAACCTTATCCATCAAGGGCCGAATGTTTATAGCCCCTCTTTCAATTCGGTTTTTTCATTTATTCTCTATTTGGTACATTCAAAAATTTTCTACATCCTTATACCAAGTCCTATCCAAACACCCTAAATAAATTCTTGTCAATTCTTGCATGCTTATTTCATATTCTACCTTTAATCACATAAACACTGAATTTTCGTCCATGGCATCTTTCAAATTTCACAACCATTTCAAGAATTTGAGTTTGGGCTATTTAACTAACATGATAATAAGCTCAAAAATATCAAAATTAATAAAAACTAAGTTAAAGGACTCACCCAAATGAAGCATGCATATGTCGAAAATGGTTGGAAGCTTAGCACTTCTCTTCTCCCTTTATTTTCGGTCAAAATAGGTGGAAGAAGATGATCCTCCACATCCCCTTATGTTTTATTATTTTAATGATATTATAAAATATACATATATATTATGACATTCCTTATTTAATAATAAAACAGACTATAAAACACTTAATTTAAAGCCTAGTTCCGTCCACCACAATAGGAATTGGAATATTTGTCCTTTAAGGACTCATCATTAATAAGCCATTCTCTAATTGGCACTATTAAAAATTAATCATTAATTTCCATTTTATGCAATTACCCCCTTTTTTATAAAATTAAGCACATAAAAACAAAAATTTTTATACGAACTCACACACAAGCTAATTCATACAAAATTTACTTAGAAAATAATATTTAAAAAAAATTCAATTCGAATTTGTGGTCTCGAAACCACCATTCCAATTAAGGTCGAAATCGGGCTGTTACAACTCCCCCTTAAGGGATTTTCGTCCCCGAAAATCTTACTAATGAATAAGTGTGGATAGCGTTCTTTCATTGATTCCTCGGTTTCCCAAGTTGCTTCCCCAACCCCGTGCTTGTGCCACATAACTTTAATTACCGAGTTTTTCTTATTTCGTAACTCTTTTACTTCACGAGCTAAGATGCGAATCGGTTCTTCCTCATAAGTCATATCAGGCTGAATCTCCACCTCAGATGGACTGATCACTTGAGAAGGATCGGATCTATATCGTCTGAGCATTGACACGTAAAAAACATTATGAATCTTGTCTAGCTCATACGGCAATCTCAACCTTTATGCAACTGGCCCGATACGCTCAATAACTTCTATGGTCCAATAAACCTCGGACTTAGCTTTCCTTTGCGACCAAATCTGAGTATCTTTTCCCACGGTGATACTCTCAAAAACACTCGATCACCCACCTGGAACTCTATATCTTTTCGTTTTAGATCCCTGTATGACTTCTGACGATCAGATACAACTTTTAAACTATCACGGATCATTACCACTTTCTATTCAGTCTCTTTAAGTCAACCCTGTATATCTTGTTTTCACTGAGCTTAGTCCAGTATAAAGGTGTACGAGATTTACGACCATACAAAGCTTCGTAGGGTGCCATTTTGATACTAGATTGAAAGCTATTATTATAAGCAAATTCAATCAAAGGTAAGTATCGTTCCCACGTACCTTGAAACTCGAGGATGCAACATCTCAACATATCCTCAAGTATCTGAATGATTCGTTCAGATTGACCGTCTATCTGCGGATGAAAAGCTGTGCTAAAATGTAGTTTAGTACCTAAAGCATCTTGCAACTTCTTCCAAAATTGAAACGTGAATCTCGGGTCTCTGTCCGAAATAATGGAAATCGACACACCATGTAATCTCACAATTTGAGATACATACAACTCAGCAAGCTTATCAAGCGAAAAGTCTGTACGAACTGGAAAAAAGTGAGCTGATTTGGTTAGTCTATCCACTATAACCCAAATTGCATCTTTCTTACTCGGTGTTGTAGGCAGGCCGGATACAAAATCCATAGCAATTCTGTCCCATTTCCATTAAGGTATCATGATCGGTTGAAGCAATCCAGAAGGCACCTGATGTTCAACCTTCACCTGTTGAAAACTAAACACTTCGTGACAAATTCAGATATGTCTCATTTCATACCAGGCCACCCATAGAACTGTTTTCAATCATTATACATTTTCGTGCTACCCGGATGTACAGACAATCGGCTACTATGAGCTTCATTCAATAACATATGAATCAATTATACATATCTCGGAACATACAGTCGGTCTTTGAACTTCAAACAATTATTCTCATCTATTCGAAACTCTAACTCAACACTGTTCTCACACTGAACTAGTCTTACTACTAGATCGTTGTCAACTTCTTGGGCGTCACAAATTTGTTGAATAAATAACGGTCATGCTTTTAATTCAGCTACTATCGAACCATCAACAGACATAGCCATATGTGCGTTCAACGCACGAAGAGCAAATAATGATTTTCGACTTAAAGCGTCCGCAACAACATTGGTTTTCCCCAGATGGTAATCAATCACTAATTTGTAGTCTTTCAACAACTCTAACCATCTGCGTTGTCTCAGGTTCAGATCTTTTTGAGTCATCAGATACTTCAAACTTTTGTGATCCGAATAGACATGACATCTCTCCCTAAACAGGTAATGATGCCAAATCTTCAACACGAATACAATAGCTGGTAGCTCCAAATCATGTGTCGGGTAATTTATTTCATGCGGCTTCAATTGTCTCGAAGTGTAGGCTACGACTTTGCCTTCCTGCATCAAAACGCAACCTAAACTATTCAAAGAAGCATCACTAAAAACAACAAATTCTTTACCCGATTCAGGCTGAACTAACACTGGAGCTTCCGTTAGTAAGGTTTTCAGCTGATCAAAACTCTTCTGACACCTTTCTGACCACTCGAATTTCACGTCATTCTGTAATAACTTTGTCATCAGGGTTGCTATCATAGAGAATCCCTTCACGAAACGTCTATAATATCCTGCAAGCCCTAAAAAGCTGCGTACCTCAGAAACATTCCGCGGGGGTTTCCAATCCAAAATAGCTAAAATTTTACTCGGGTCAACCCTAATACTCGATGATGAAATAACATGCCCCAGGAAACTGACTTCATTCAACCAAAACTCACATTTACTGAATTTTGCATACAACTGCTTATCATGCAAAACTTGTAAAACTAGCCTCAAATGCTCAGCATGCTCAGTTTCATTTCGTGAATAGATTAGTATGTCATCTATGAACACAACCACAAACCGATCTAGATACGGTCTAAATACTCGATTCATCAGATCCATGAAGACCGTAAGGGCATTAGTGAGCCCAAATGGCATTACCAAAAACTCGTAATGACCGTACCTTCTCCGAAAAGCAGTCTTCGGTATGTCCGATTCCCTAACTCGCAGCTAATAATAACCTTACCTCAGATCAACTTTTGAGAACACCGAGGCTTCCTTAAGCTGATCGAATAAATCGTCAATACGTGGCAACGGGTATTTGTTCTTTACAGTCACCTTATTGAGCTGTCGATAGTCAATGCACATTCTTAATGTTCTATCATTTTTCTTTACAAAAAGAACAGGCGCACCCTAGGGAGAAAAACTCGGTCTGGCGAAACCTCTATCTGTCCATTCTTTCAACTGATCCTTTAATTCTTTTAATTCAGTCGGTGCCATTTTGTACGAAGCTATCGAGATTAGGGTAGTCCTTGGCACTAGCTCAATCCCAAACTCTACCTCACAAACGGGCGACAATCCTGGTAGTTCCTCTGGGAACACATCTGGATATTCACAAACAACCGGTATAGATTCAAATTTCTTTTCGGTTACCTTATTGTCAATTACATACGTAAGATAGACTTTGCAACCCTTTCTCAAATACTGTCGAGCCAATATCGAAGATATCACAGCAGGTAATCCTTTCAAATCCGCCGACTCAATTCAGATTATCTCATTATTCTGGCATCTTAAATCAATAGTCTTTCGTCTGCAACTAACTACCGCATCGTGAACTATCAACCAATCTATACCAAGAATGATATCGAACACATCAAATGGCAGCAGCATCAAATCAGCCAGAAAACACGAGTCTCGAATCATTAAAGGACAATTCTTGCATACCCTATCTACGAGCACACACCGACCTAGGGGGTTCGAAACCCGAATCACAAATTCAGTAGACTCAACAGGTAGAGTCTTACTGGATGCTAAGGTCTCGCACACATATGAATGAGTTGAACCGGGATCAATCAAGGCAATTACACTAGTATCAAAGAGAGTGAAAATACCGGTAATGACGTCTGGAGATGAAGCCTCCTCTTTAGCACTGATGGCGTATGCTCTATCCGGTACACGGGCCTCTGATCAGATAGTCGCATCTGTAGCCCCCCCTCTATGTGCCACTCCTACCTCCCCCAACACGAGATGGTCTGCCTCTAGCTGCAGTGCCGCTCAGTCTCGCGCTCTAAACAGTACCTTTTTCTACTGTCTCCAGGCAATCTCGAACGAAATAGTCCTGCGAACCACACTTATAACAAGTGCGATTAACAGATTTACCCCAGCACTTTCTGAAATGCCATCTATCACACTGCTGACACTCAGGTTTGTTTGATCGAACATTATTAACGCTTACCACGGATGTAGCCCGAGAACTCACTGGTGGCCGCTCTCGAATAGAAATCCCGGCATTAGGTTTGGATCGGTTGCCATCGTTCTTGAACTTCTTCGTTACCATCTGCGAAAATTTACTCACAGATCTCTTCTGAAAATCTTTAGATTCAAGCTCTTCCTAGCTCTTCAGCTTTAATTAACTTTAATTAACGAGATTTTCTTATTTCGCAACTCGTTTACTTCACGAGCTAAGATGCGAATTGGTTCTTCCTCATAAGTCATATCGGGCTGAATCTCCACCTCAGATGGACTGATCACATGAGAAGGATCGGATCTATATCGTCTGAGCATTGACACGTGAAAAACATTATGAATCTTGTCTAGTTCATACGGCAATCTCAACCTGTACGCAACTGGCCCAATACGCTCAATAACTTCATATGGTCCAATAAAACACGGACTTAGCTTTCCTTTGCGACCAAATCTGAGTATCTTTTTCCATGGTGATACTTTCAAAAACACTCGATCACCCACCTGGAACTCTATATCTTTTCGTTTTAGATCCGCGTATGACTTCTGACGATCGGATGCAACTTTTAAACTATCACGGACCATTGCCACTTTCTGTTCAGTCTCTTTAACCAAGTCAACCCCATATATCTTGTTTTCACTGAGCTCAGTCCAGTATAAAGGTGTACGACATTTACGACCGTACAAAGCTTCGTAGGGTGCCATTTTGATACTAGATTGAAAGCTATTATTATAAGCAAATTCAATCAAAGGTAAGTATCGTTCCCACGTACCTTGAAACTCGAGGATGCAACATCTCAACATATCCTCAAGTATCTGAATGATTCGTTAGGATTGACCATCTATCTGTGCATGAAAAGTTGTGTTAAAATGTGGTTTAGTACCTAAAGCATCATACAACTTCTTCCAAAATCGCGACGTGAATCTCGGGTCTCTGTCCGAAATAATGGAAATCGACACACCATGTAATCTCACAATTTGAGATACATACCATGTAATCTCACAATTTGAGATACATACAACTCAGCAAGCTTATCAAGGGAAAAGTCTATACGCACTGGAACAAAGTGAGCTGATTTGGTTAGTCTATCCACTATAACCCAAATTGCATCTTTCTTACTCGGTGTTGTAGACAGGCCGGATACAAAATCCATAGCAATTCTGCCCCATTTCGATTCAGGTATCATGCTCGGTTGAAGCAATCCAGAAGGCAACTGATGTTCAACCTTCACCTGTTGACAAACTAAACACTTCGTGACAAATTCAGATATGTCTCGTTTCATACCAGGCCACCCATTTGATGGCATGTCAATTACCACCCATATGCCTACGGCTTCTTTGATTATTATTTTGGTGGATTGATTCCTTCACTACTTCATTTTCCATATTTTATGGATTCCTCAATAATCCACTGGCTCACTATCATTTTGCCAATACTTACATTTTTCTTCCAATTCCTTTCCATATACATGCTTTCCCCTAATTTTTATCATGGCGATCCACCTCATGTTTGCTATCCTGGGGGACTACCACGTGTTTATTATCCCGGTGGACTATATATGCTGCCATAATCGAGCTATGGTCTTACTCATTAGGTTTCATGTTTAATGTCTTAACGAAATTCTCAAATTTACCATCCCAGAAGACTCTCTATGTTGCCATAGTCAAACTATGGTCTTACAACATATACCTTATATTTACTGTCTCAATGGACTTCATTGGTTGCCATAGTTGAGATATGGTCTTATACCTCGTAATACACCAAAAGAATACTAAAACATATCATTTTCCTAATACTAACCAATATGCCTCAAGGCACCATCACAAAAAATAATCAGTATTAAAGTATTTCCTAATTCATACCAAATTTGAACATGACTATGCAAATGCTATTTGAATGACCAAAATGCCAAAAATTTCTTCTATATATTTGACACAAAAACAATCAATACACAAACCAAATACATTATCCATTTATCTAATAGTGATAAAGAATGACAAATCCATAACTTCTAAATTGGATACCAAAACTACTTCATATACCATACTTAACACCCCGGAATATGGGGTTGGAAGTTTTGAGATTTGTAGGTAGGGTCAATGGCTCGATCAGATAATTGGGTTTGTCGTTGTGCATTAATGTCAGAATGGGCCTGCTGGTTTGGTGGTTGGTTGTGTGTTAGTTTAGCTTGGGGTCCTAAGTTCGAGTCCTCATGTGCGCTTTGAGGAATTTGTTTTATTTTTGTTGCTTTTAAGTTTTGAGTATTTATGTGTTTATTTAATTATTTCTATTTTATTGTTATTTTAATTTGGTTATAAGAAATTTGATAAGAACTAAAAATAGAAAGAAAACACGTTTTTTTATTTTTATTTTATTTTTCTTCTTATTCTTCTTCGTTCTCCTTTCCTTCTCTTCTCACGTTAGATTTTCTTTTCTTTTCTTGAGTCAACCTGCTTCCTTGTTTTGTTCTGGCACCGTATTCGTCTTCAATCATTGTGGTCCATCGATGGGGTTGGGTGCTTATCTCACAAATCAGGTGTGGGATTCATAACTCTTTTAGTTTATTTGTGAATTGAGGATTTGATTTGGTGGTTTTCTGATTTCATGTGTGTTGGGAATCTATCCCTTTAGTGTTGAATTTTTGGCCTGTTCTATGGAATTTGACACTATTTGTGTGTTGGGAAATAGACCTTTTGAAAGATCGATTAATGCTGTGATGGCTGAAAACTGGGTGTGATATTGATATGCTTTTGGGTTGTTAAGGTTTAGAGTTCATTTTGACGTTGTAAAATCGAGTTTTTGACCAATTTTGGGGTGGTTTTGATACCACACAGGTTTCCACATGGGTGTGTGCCCTACATGGCTGGCTCACACGGCCGTGTGAAATAGGGAATTAGGATTTTTGGGCAAATTTTGGTGCCACATGGCCTGGCCACACGGGCATGTGTCCCACTTGGGCGTGTGGGATCTCTACACAGTCGTGTTTCCTCTGTTCTTAATTTTTAGCACTTTCAGACAGTGAGTTTCACGGGCTATTCACATGGACGTGTGTCCATTCTACACGAGTGTGTCTGACCTTCACACAGGCGTGTGTGGCCTTCACATGGGCGTGTAGACCCCCACACGACTGGAGCACACGACTCTGTTGTCCTACCTCACCAAGTTTTTGTATTGTGTTAATTTATGACTTGTTTATGGTTCTGTGTGTTCTGACCCTTGGCTAGGTCTTAGTAAGGCTAGTTAGGACTCTGTTTTGACTCGGACATATCTGTTATATGCAATTGTTGCATTAGTTAAGTGCTCGTTAATGTGGTATTGCCTAATAAATGAGTATCTGCTTCAGTGGTTAAGTGATGTGGATGTGTGTGTGACTATCTGGAAACTGTGTGCATCAATTCTATAATTGATTGACTAATTACGAGCTTCTACCTCTGTGTAATTGAAAGTGTTTGGTGTGCATTCTTGCATTTGCATTATGATTTTGGGTTGGGATATGAAGAGAAGGAGGTTTGATCTGATTTGGTAGTTTCAACTGCAATACGTCTATATAGCGGTTTACCACACAGTACGAAACTTCTGGCAGCTCAGTTGCATACTGTTATTTATGTGGCTTTGTTCCACATGCATGGTGTGTAGGGTTGGATAGGCCTTTCGAGGTCCTATGTGGTGTGCAGGGCTAGTTGAGTTCCTTATAGCTCATTTGTGGTGTGAATGAGGGACGAAGAGGTGTTTGGCTGGATGGGTGGGTTTTATGTTGATGCATTTGTTCTTCATTTTGTTTGTCTGTCTAATTATGAGATTAATGGTATATAGATCGATGTGTTCAGTACTGATGGTTTTGTTTGGTTGTGATGATTATTTGGATATCGGATTGCCATTGTGTTTTTTTATTGTAGTACTTAATTTTCATTTTTTCTGTCATTTTGAACTTACATTGAGCTCACGTAGCTCACCCCCCCTCAGTTTCCCTTTTTCAGGTATTTTCGTATGCTATTGCTGGACTCGACACGTCGGAGGTCTCGAACAGCCACGTTTAGAATCAACTTCAAAAGTATTTTTATAAATTCTGCATTTATAAATAAATGGTTTGAATTATAAATTTTACTTTGAATATTGTGGTATGAATTTTGGGATTTACGCATGTAAGCGTCTTTTGGATTGAAATTTTTGTAATATCAGGATTTTACAATGGAGAGTTTTACGTAACTTAGATGCCGTTTGTTTCCTAGATGATTAAACTAAAATTTTTCCTATGCTCACTTCGGTGATTAATGTAACCTTCGAGATCCGGTCTAAACTTCTGGGCCGAGTTTTGAGGCGTTACACATACTTAGACAATTAATTCAATAATCAAGCTTTTAAACTATATTCATCAATACAATCTTACCTATTTGAATATCACACACAATGACCAAACATGCCAAAATTTCATGTTAGTTTATCGCATTTTCCATACTCATCAATCAGTTTTAAAGTCATCATTTCAAACCATAAGCTACCATATTAAAATTCCATCATCCAAATATACTTTATAAATACTATATACAAGTACTATTACAAACGCATTTGCATAATCTCACCCCTATTACATGCTACATAACCAAAATAAAACATTTTCACAATCTACCAAAAGATGGTCAGATATTGTGATCTTCAAGTTTATCCGATTGTCTAGTTTCACAAAACAATAACTATAGAAAACAAGAGAACGAAACAAAGGAAGCTTCAATTGAGCTTAGTAAGTTCATAAGTTAGAATAAAAATAACTTAACTTAATTTCTTCATTTAAAAATAACAAAATAGTTAACTAAACATTTTAACCTATTACCACAATTCATATCAAAAGGTGAGTTCATCGTATTCAAAACCTATAACTTTGTATAATTTACAAACTAATCCAACACCATATCAAGTCATCGTACCAACAAGCATAAACAAGTTTCTAGATCATTCATCTATGATTTATCACATTTTAAACCAATTACCAACCATCAAGTCTATTAACAACAAGAATTCAACCCGGTGAACTATTATGAATAGATATGGATACTTAATTATCCACCCAAAACACACTAGAATGCTCAAACGAGCTAATTCATCCAAGAACACATCTGGGCACTAAGTGACAAGCCTATTGGCTTCACATACTCCCCCAGAAACACACCTGAAGCACTATAAATATAACTTGGTAATTCGCAACAAATGTAGGATTCCGACACATAGAATGAACATATAAACATATCACCTGTCATCATATCATCTCATATCAAATCTGTACAGCGCGCGATATAACCCTATTGGCATGCCAATTGTATCCTATCTCAAGTTCATTTGGGCTCAAAACATGTAACAGTGTATTATTTTTCTATCAAGTCCTTTTTCTCACCTTTGTATCAATTATAAAATCTAAATTTATATTCAAACATTTCAATTATACAATTCAAACATAAATATTATGAAATATAAAAAACTATACTGTATGAACCTACTAGGGAGTAACAACAATAGAAGAAAGGTCAGCGACTAATCTATTATTTTTCTTTTTCCTCAGTTATCTACTGGTTGATCCTTTTCTTGATCTATATGGTAATTCATTTCAATTTATCAGTTCCAAATACCTTATAACATCTAACTTAATGCATATGACCTCCTATTATCATTTTCACAATTTCTCCAAAGTTTTGTGTTTTATTCAATTTAGTTCATAAAACCGTAACAAGCTTATTTTTCATAGTTAAGCCCAAAAACTTTTAGCTAAATTCATTTTCATCCCTTCACATCTCACAAGTAACTAAATTTACAAGAATTTTACGCAAAATTTATCATATTATAATTTTAGTCCCCAAACTCAAAAATATCTAAATTCACTTTATAAAATAGTCCTATTTCAACATCAAGCTTTAAAACCAACCATTAACATCCAAAACAACTTTAAAAACAATAATGGGAACTTTTCAAAACTTTAACAATATTAAAAATAACCTCTGGGTTAGTTAGATTAAGCTATAACAATCTAAAAAACTTAAAATTTACAAAAAAATAGGTCTCGAAAATACTCATATGCAAGGGTCAAATATCCTTGAAGTTGAAGCTTTTCTTTTCTTTAACAATGGTGAAAAATTAGTGGAAGAAGAAGAATGAAAAGGTGATAGCTTTTCTTTATGTTTTATTATATTTTAATTAATATTTTAACATATAAATCGCTAAATATGAAGCACTAATTATCCAAGCTAACTTATTTTGGCTTAGTTGCCATTTAACTCCCTTAAATGATGTTATCTAAACCTTTTAATAAAAAAAAAAATCAATAGCGATCCACTTTTACGATTTTTATAATTTTTACGATTTAGTTATTTTACCTCAATTAAGCATCCAAACATAAAATTACCATACCAAAATTTAATACGACACTCTAATGACATCGTAAATAATATTTTCGTACTCACTTATCGAAATTGTGGTCCCAAAACCACTATTTTTGACCTCACTGAAAATGGGTTGTTACAACTCTCCCCTTTAGGAAATTTTGTCCTTGAAATTTTTCTTGAGAATGGTTCGTGTATTAAGACTTCATTGATTCTTCTATTTCCCTGTAGCTTCTTCAATACCATGTCAATGCCACAAGACATTCACTATTGGTACCGGCTTATTTCTAAGTTCTTTTACCTCTCGAGCTAGTATCACTGTCGGTTCCTCTGAATACGATAGATCAGGTAGTAATTCAATCTTGTTGGGAGAAATCATATGTGAAGGATCTAACCTATACCATCTCAGCATTAAAAAGTGAAAAATGTTATGTATCTTTTCGAGTTCAGGAGGTAATGTCAATCTGTAAGCTATTGGACCAATTCTCTTGAGGATCTCATATGGCCTAATAAACCTTTCACTAAGTTTCCCTTTTCTGGAAAATCATAATACTTTTCTCCATAGAGAAACTTTCAAAAACAATTTGTCCCTGGTCTAGAATTTGATATATTTTCTTTTCAAAAATGCATATGATTTTTGACGATCAGAGGCAACTTTCAAATGATCATGGATAACTCGGACTTTATCTTCAGTTTCTCTAATTAAATCTATCCCAACTAACTTACTTTTGTTAAATTCTAACCAATATAACATATTTATACATTTTTGTCCATACAAAGCTTCAAACGGTGCCATTTTAATATTGGACTGATAGTTGTTATTATAGGCAAATTCGGCCAACGGTAAATATTTTTCCCAACTTCCTTTAAAGTCGATAATACATCATCACAGCATGTCTTCTAGAATCTGAATTACCTGTTTCTACTGTCTATCTATCTATAGATGAAATGTTGTATTGAAATTAAGTTTAGTACCCAAAGCCTCGTAAAGCTTACCCTAGAATCTAGAGGTGAATTTTGGGTCCCAATCAGAGATAATGGACAACGGCACTCCTTGCAATTTGAAAATCTCAGATACATATAACTCAGCTAACTTTTCATTCAAATAATATGTTCTGACCAGAATAAAATGATTTGATTTAGTCAATCTACTAAAAATGCCTAGATTGAGTCTTTCTTCCTCGGTGTCAAAGGCAATCCAAATATAAAATCCATCGAGACACGCTCTCATTTCCACTCTGGAATCATAACAGGCTGTTACAACGTAAACGGAACCTGATGTTCGACTTTAACTTGCTGACATACTAGACACTTAGCTACAAATTCATAAATCTCTCGTTTCATTCCTGGCCACCAGTACATATGTTTCAAGTTGCAGAAAATTTTAGTACTACATGGATGAATAGAGTACGTACTATTGTGAGCCTAAGATAAAATGTCTCGTTTTAGTTCTGGATCATTCGGCACACACAATCAATTATGAAAGTACAAAATATTATCATTTCCAACACTGAATTCAGTAAACTGATCATTCTGAATCTGTTCTCATTCAACTAATAAGTTCGAAAAATCATTTTGCAACTCTCAAATTTTTTGAAGAAACAAGGGTTTAACTTTCAACTCAACCAACACAAAACCATCATGATTTAGGTCAATTGAGCGTTCAACGCTCTTAGTGCAAACAAAGACTTCTGACTTAATGCATCAGCAATGACATTAACCTTACCTGGGTGATAATCAATCACCAGATCATAATGTTTCAGCAACTCAAGCCATATTCATTGTCTCTGATTCAATTCTTTTTGAGCCATCAAGTATTTTAGCCTTTTGTGATCTGTGTAAAGATGACATCCCTCGTCGTACAGTTAAGTCACCAAAGCTTTAAAATGAAACAATCGCGACCAATTCTAAGTCATGTGTCGAGTAATTTCTCTCATGTGGTTTAAGCTGTTGAAAAGCATAAGCTATAACCTTTCCGTATTGCATCAGCACACAACCTAACCCACTGAGCGAAGCATCGTTGTAAACAACATATTCGTTTCTAGATTCAGGTCGTAACAGCCTGTTTTTGAGTCAAATCAAAATAGTGGTTTCAAGACCACAAATTCAAGGTTAAAATATTATTTTATTATTTTATTATTGTGTGAAAGTTTCGTAAAGAAATTTTATCGTTTAAATGCTTAATTTGATAAAAAGGACTAAATCGCCTAAAGCGTAAAACTTGTGTACCATTAGTTTAATATGCCTAATAGCTATGGTTTATTAAATTAGAGGTCCTTATGTTGTAATTTGACCATGATTAAGGTTAGTGGACATTTATGTCCATGAATTGTACGATATATTAACATTTTATAATAAGGTTATAATGGTAATTTAGTTAATAAAGTTTAATTTAATAAAACAAAACCAAAATTTTGTTATTATAATTCATCTCTAGCCGAAAATTAGAAGTAGAAGAAGCCAAAATAGGGTTCCTCATTCGGCATTGATAAATTCTTCAATTAAGGTACTATTTGTACTCGATTTTTAATGATTTCTACGTTTTTGAGATCGTTGCTTTGTATTCTAGCTAGCCCATACCCTAGATTTTGTAATTTTTGAAGATTTAACATGTTACCATTGTTGAATACTTGAGTTCTTTGATGTTTAATGATAGATTATGGAAGCTTGATTATAGTTAAACTAGTTTTGTAAAGTGATTTTTGACAAAAAATGCAAAATAGGGATTAAATTGTGAAATTGTAAAATATGGTGGTTAAAAGTTTGAAATAATGAAAGATATGGGCTACAAGTGATAGGTAGTAAATTCTGCTAGGCATGGGTTAGTACTGAATTGCATGAATTTGCAATTTTATATGATAAGGACTAAAATGTAAAAATTGAAAAGTATAGGGGCAAATGTGTAAATTTGCCAAATTATGATTTATGGACTAAATTGAATAGATTGAATGTTGAATGTATTGAATTTGATAATATATAGATCAAGATAAGCCAAGATCGAGTTTAGATTGGGGAAAAGGAAAGATTGACGAATAACTGATAGTTTTTATCCGAGCAATATGAGGTAAGTTCGTGTAATTAGAATCAAGCTTTTAAATATTTGTATTTATTTGAAATGTATGTATATGATTGATGAATTGATATACTTGGAATTCAAATGCCTAATTGATATATATTAATAGGTACCGAGCCTCGTTTGAACAGTAAGAATTCATTGGATACGAGTAACATGTCACTAAGGTTACCATTTTGGTCAAGCTACTGCATTTGTTGTGGACTCGCCTCACCTCGTAAGAGCTTACTGTTTCAGCTCGTCAAAGCTTACTACTTCAGCTCGTCAGAGCTTACTGCTTCAGCTCAATAGAGCTTACCATCCATCAGCTCAGGAGGAGCTTATCAATCATGGCTCGAAAGAGCGAAAATGATAATGAATTGATGGATTACTGATGTTTATCACCCGAGTATCCTTTGAAGTTCTAATAGGTTCAACGGGCATAAACACTATTTATATTGATGAGTACGGTTATTGAATGAATTACTGTTTATACGATTGAAAGTAAAATGTTATATATGATGTATATGATGTATGTGAGTTTAATATGATACAATGTATTGAGTAATTACATTGAGTTAATGGATGGTTTCATGTATTTTAAAAGACTAACATGTGATGAATGATTGTGTTTAGGCATTTGGTAATTGAATTGATTACACCTTGATTATTGCTTTGATTAGGTATAAATGGTAAGCTTATTTCTAAATTATACGGGCTTACTAAGCTATAAAGCTTACTCTGTTTCATTTCCTTGTTTTATAGAGGTTCGACCGCTCACTCGTTTTAGACAAGTCAGAGCTACACATCTCACTCATTTTAGACAAGTCAGAGCTACACATCACACTATCCAATTGTTGATTGGTACTTTTGAACTTGAGGATATATGTAAATACGGCATGTATAGGCTAGTTTAAAATATGTTAGTTATGTTACTTGATATCATGATTTTGGTATGCTTTAGTGTATAAGTTAAGCCATGTGATTTGGCTTATTTTGGTACTATGTTTTGATTGTGTATAAGTATGCAATTATGGTATGTTTTGGGCAAGGAATTGATGGAATGAAAATGTGCAAAAGATGTCTTGTTATGTAGTTGATATATGAATGGATTATGCATGATGTTAATTAGACATTTGAGTACTAAGTTGAATTGGTATAATATAGGTATGAAATGTTATGGAATGGTTGCTTATTAGGTTATGAAAAGTTATCATTTATGCTATGTTTGCTTGTGAAAATAGGGTGGCAATATTGTAACAGCCCGGTTTAGACCCTGGTCAGAATAGTGGTCTCGGGACCATAAATCTGAGGTCGTAAAAATATTTTAATGATATTTTCTGTGTGAATAGTACGTGACATAGTCTGTGTGAAAATTTTGTATGATAATTTGATTGTTGGTGTGTCGAATTAGAAGAAAGGACTTAACCGTATAAAGTGTAAAAGCTGTGTGCTGATTTATAAGTGCTAAATTGTTGTTGTCTTTATAAAGGGGAGGATTAATGTTGTAATTAGCCAAAAATTTTATGTGGTGGACGGCATTAAATGTTGATATGTGTATATATATATATGTTTATATATATATATTAACTTATAAGTTAAAGTATATTATATATATATTATAAACTATTATAATAAAAAGAAAGAGGGTAGTGGATTGTTCATCCATCTCCATCGACAAAAAAAAAGAAAAGAGAAAAAAATAAGGAAGCTTGGTATTCGGCCATGGTTCATGCTTAAATTGGGTATGTATTTTTGGTCGGTTTTTGATAATTTCTACATTTTTATAATCGTTGCTTCGTCTACTATCAAACCCATGTTTCAATTTTGTGTATTGATGATGTTTGTAAGTTATGCCATTGATGATATGTTGAGCTTTGTGATGCTTTAAGGTGTTAAATGATAGATTGGTGGTAGATGAACATGTTTTGTTCTTGAAGTTTTGATGAATTTAGCTAATAGGGCTAAATTGAGAAAATTATAATTTGAGGGACTAAATTGTGAATTTGATGAAAAATGTGGGCTTGTATGTGATGTGTATATATTCGGCCAAGCTTGTGTATAAGTGGATTTTGTGAATTTAATGTTTTGAGAAAAATGGACTAAATTGCTAAGTTGTGCAAATATGAGGGTTATTTTGCAAATAGCCCTAAATGTGTGTCCTTGGATTGAATTGAATGAATTAGTGAATAAAAAGGTTAATTTTGAATATGTTTAGATCAAGAACCGAAGAAAACAGACTTAGATCGCGGGAAAGCGAAAGTAAACGAGTAGCCATTTTCATTCCAAAATATTAAATCCGAGGTAAGTCACTATGCAAATAAATGTACTTATATGAATTTATACATGTTCATTTGATTAATGTTGATAGCATATGTTTATGAAAAATTCTGTAATTGAATTCCAAGATAAGTATCTGTTCTATTTACGTGTAAGACCACGTCGGGGACGTTGGCATCAATATCTGTTTACGTGTAAGACCACGTACGTGTAAGACCACGTCGGGGACGTTGGCATCAATATCTGTTTACGTGTAAGACCACGTACGTGTAAGACCACGTCGGGGACGTTGGCATCAATATCTGTTTACGTGTAAGACCACCTCGGGGACGTTGGCATCAATTTCTGTTTACGTGTATGACCACGTCAGGGACATTGGCATCAATATCTGTTTATGTAACATCCGGGATTTAGGGGTTGAGCATTTTGCTTAAATATATGTGGAAGCTTGCTTGTGTGTAATTTGAATGTGTTTTATGAATTTTGAGAACTTTAGAGTATAAGCTTGATAGGCCTTAAGAGAATTTGTAGGGGAAATTAGACACAAGAATGGGCTTGGAAAAGTGGCAAGGAGGCGCCACTTAAAGCCCTAGTAAGTGACGCCACAAGCAGTACAAGGGGGCCTAGGTTCGAGCAGCAAGGGGAGGAATTTTGAGCTGCTTTTTGCATCAGGCAGCAGGAGAGTTGGACGGCATGGGGAGACTGGATGGATGAGCATTACTTGAAGTCAAATTCTTTTCAAAATTTTGGCTGAGGGCAAGGATAATGCTTGACTCATTCAAAATATTTTTAAATGAGTAGAGAAGAGGAAAAATAGGAGGAAAAGAAGGAAGCTGATAGGAGGGAAGAGAATTGGCCGGCCTAGGGACTTTCTTGATGGCATTTTCGGCTTTGATGTTAGTAGGATAGGTGTGCCGAAATGGGTTCTCTTTTCACTTCTCTCAGTTGTGCCGAAAATCCCAAAGAACAACTTGTGTTCTTTTTCTTCCCTTCTTTTTTGCTATTCACCTTCATAAGCCGAATACTCAAAGTAACCCCTAGCCGATTGCTTAGTAAACCCCTAAAGCCTCATACTTTTCCCTTTCTTTCTCTTGTTGAAGCCGAATCTCCCTAGTGTTCATCAAGCCGAATCTATAATCTTTTACCATCAATCTCTTAAGCCGAAAGTTTGCCGATTTGATCATAGCACTAAAAGCCGGAAACCCCAACATTTTCTTCTTACTGTCGACATTTTAAGTTGGAGAGTAATTGTGTTTGATCGCTCCATTCGGTAAGAATCTCTTCTAGGCCGATTACTTTTTCTATTATTCTTCTGAATGTTGAAAACAAGATCTAACCCCTCCTATCCTTTTTGGCTGAAACCTTAAAGAGGGATTTTGGGACTTCTATTGTAGCCGACTTCAAGGGGGAGATCTTTCGGGATTTTAAAATCTAAGGTAAGCAGATATGATCTTAGGCCGAAGGCCATTTGTTTTGGTCCATTAAGTGCTAGAATTGACACTAACATAGGTCATGCAGGGATTTCGACATCTTCAAGGGGCAGGTGGCATTTTCGGGATTTAGATTCGCAAGGTAAGAGGGCATTAACATTCGGCCAAGGCCATATTAAGTGTTAAGGTTGGCCGAATCTAACCATTATCTTTTAGGGGCAAATCGACAGGGATAAAGTGAAGTTTCGGGATTTGGATTAGTAACCAAATCCGCAGCAAGGTAAGGATTTTGGTTGCTATAATCCTACAGGATTTGATTATTTAGCCGAATGGCTTTTTGCTAAGATGCTTAGTGCGGGCCGAATGTAGGAACTAGGGATCTAGAGCATTAGATCGAGACTTTCGGGATTCAGAAAACACGTTAATACCAGGTGTGTAGCCCTTCACTAATTCCTAATAGACCTATGGTATTACTATTATGAATGTGTTAATTGAAAGTATGAAAGATGCGGCTAAAAGTACCATTCAATGGTACAGAGTATCCAGGTACGTAAACCTACTACTACTATGTTAATAGTGCATGAACAATGAATATGACATATATGAGAAATGGTTACGAATATGAAATAAGGTATATGGCATGATATTTGCATGATTGTGTGACGCATGGGGCATATGTGTGATTATGAAAAGGGGAAGTGATCTGGTGGTTTTTACCACAATTTTTGGTGACTCATGTCACATAATCTGAATGTGGTAACTTATGTCACGTGTTATTATCTGGTGGCTATGTCGCGATTTTTAAGGACGATGTGCAAGTCATCTGCAGCGACTGCCTTCGATGGTGTGTAGCGGATGGAGAGTCGATTTAGTAATCCCTACGGTGTGATGGCAGGTACGGGTGATGTGTAGAGGATGGATATTTAGGTTTGGGTTCGAGTTTGCATCATTACCTACATTGCTATGTATATATATGATTCGATATGCCTAAATTGTTTGTGACTTTGTGTTGGCTGTTACACACTGAGTCGGTTTGACTCACCCCTCGTGGGCTAACATTTTGCAGGTGACACTCAGTGATGGACCGGGTCGGCAGGGACTTAGTGGTGGCCAATGCTCAGCTCAGTGTTTACTTTATTTTGGATTTTTATGTTAAGTTTTGGATTTATTTTTCAGTTTTGCTTTGTTGTAATAAGCCATTACTATTAACTGTTTTATGCTTTCATTTTAAATTTCTATTATGAGACGATTAATTTTAAATCACATGTTAAACAGTTTTTCTTAAAATAATTTCAAATGGGTTGAACTCCGGCCTCATCTTATAACTTATGGTTTTCAATTTCGAAGATAATGTTTTAATAGAATATGGACTCCAATAAAGACAACGTTTTCAATTTAATCACAACACAAATCGATTTCCCTTCAAAATGATCAAATTTTCCCAAATTAACAAACAAGCTTTGAAAGTGTTTTACTCCAGGAGCATGCCAGATCCGGTCGAGGCTCGTGGGCCAGGTTTGGGGTGTTTCAGTTTGGTATCAGAACCAGTTGTAAACTCTCGGCCTTGGGTTTAAAGCCCATAACGTTTTCAAAATTAAGCCCAAATAAATTTTGTGAAAATTTTTGTGAAATGAGCAGGTTTTCTGGCATGGCACCTAAGTCTCCGACCCAAAGTCCACTAGGTAAGTACCCCTAACTGTTGTATGATATATTGTATGATTTGTATGTGGGTATAACGAGGACGTAGATTAGTATATTAAGTTATTGAACCCTAAGATTAGCTTACTTCAATACAGAATTACATAAAACTTTAAGGCCTAATTAAACAAACTTGTGAGTAAGTCACCGAGTTAGGGTGTGGTAACCATTGTGCGCATGTCTAGGATTAGATTCAGGGAGAGCCTGGTATTTAAGCAGTCCTTGTGACTCACCTCCTCTTCGCTCGAATCCTACCTGGTGCATAGTGACGGTTCACCCTAAAGATGAGGACTTATTCATAGGCTAAATTCATTAACTAAAACCCGAAAGGGACTAGCCATATCTTTATAAAAACCTTAGTTTTAAAATCACCAAATTACCCCTTTGATTTGTAAACACTATTTTTAGATTTTGAAAAAAACAAAATTTTTCTGAAATATTCCCGATTTACAAAATTACCCAAGTACCCCTGGTTTATAAAATTACTAAATTACCCTCGGTTCATAAAATTACCACACTATCCTCAAGATTTTCTTACTTTACAAAAATACCAAAAATCCCTATTTTTCGAAATATCAAGATACCCTGATTTGGAAATTTACCAAAATACCACCATAGGAAAAATTACGAAAATACCCCTAGGGTTGGAACAGACGAAGATATTTGAGTGGTGAATGTGTGTAGTAGATACTATGGAATGAATGTGTTTCTCTGAATTAGGGTAGAAGACTCGAAACGAAAACTCTGAAATGATCGAAAGAACTACTACTAAACTTCTTTTCATAAAACTTGTTCGCGGATAATCAGTGGAACAAAATACTAATGCTTAAAATTTCTTAAATCAGATTAAATTGCGATCGTAGATATGAGCTCTAGGGGACAGGGTCGTAATGTGCGAGGGCGTGGTAGAGGCAGAATGACCGTATTGGAACCCGTTAGGTCTGGTCAAGGGTCCGAGAATGAGGTACCACCACCCTCACCACCAGCTGCTGGGGTTGAGCATCAGGATCAGACAGGGGATGATGCAGTATCGCAGGTGGTGCTGTCGGTTCTTAAGATGGTGGCTAGAGCAGGTGGAGGTATGGGAGCTCAGAAATCTGTACCCGAGTAACTCCGAGCCAATAGAGCTGAGGTGTTTCGTGGTGAATCCGGTGTGGCACCCAGTACGGCTGAGTATTGGTTGGAGGCAACAGAATGAATCATGGATGAGCTGGATCTGACTGCTGCGGAGAAACTGAAAGGAATGGTGTAGCTTCTCCGCGATGAGTCATATCAATGGTGGCTCATAGTTCGGGATGGTGCTACAGCTGAGGAACTCACTTAGGAGTATTTTAAGGCGGCATACCAAAAGAAGTATGTTAGGACTAGTTATATTGTTTCGCAGAGGAAGGAATTTCTGGGGCTGGTTCAAGGGAATAAGTCCGTAGCGGAGTACGAAGCGGAATTCTTAAGGTTGAGCCGGTATGCTCGAGGGATCATGGCTATGGAGCATGAACGATGTGTCCGGTTTGAGGACGGACTGAGAGATGAGTTGAGGTTGTTGATAGCTCCACAGCAGGAGCGGGAGTTTGCTGTGTTGGTAGAAAAGGCCAAGGTGGCCAAAGGTATTAAGGACTCTGTAAGGCAGAATACGGATCGGAGTAGGCAGAAGAGAGGTTTTGGATCATCAGGGTCATCCGGGAATGTTCAAAAGAGGCCTAGAGTTGATGGGCCGCGAGGTCAGAAGGTTGTGACAGGAGGGCAGTACCGTACTTGTACTCAGTGTGGAAAGATGCACCTAGGAGAGTGTTGGAAAAAGACAGGGGGATGTTTCAAGTGTGGGTCCAAGGAACACATGATTAAGGACTGTCCTATGAGAATCGACGGGAGCCGACAGGTCAGGGTTTTAATCAGGCTGGAAAAGGTGGACAGCAGCCACCGCGGGGTCGTGGTCCAATTGGTAGAGGTAATGGTTCTGGAAGAGGACGTGGAACACCGGGCATAGGTGTTGGTAATACAGAGGCAAGGCAGTGCGTGGCGGTGTGTATGCGATTCAGGAGGAGGATGGAGATGCACCGAACGTCATAACCGGTACGTTCCTTATAGCTGGCAAGCCTTACTTTACTTTAATTGATGTTGGCTCGACCCAATCCTATGTTGCATGTAGAGTAGCTGAAACGCTAGGTATAGCATCCGAAGCTGTCTCTAATAGGAGATGACATGAGAGTAAGCCCATTAGGTCAAAGCAGTAGTGGTGAATAAGATATTTTGAGTGTACCTCTAGAGATTCAGGGAGTGATATTCCCTGCCGACTTGATGGAACTACCTTTCAGAGAATTTGATCTCATTCTTGGCATGGACTGGCTAGTGGAACATCGGGCTATATTGGATTGCGTAGCTAAGCGAATGGAGTTAAGGACGCCAGAGGATGAGGCGATAATTATGATAGGAGAAAGAAGAAACTACTTGTCTAACGTAGTTTCAGCATTAAAGGCTGATAAGATGGTTCGAAAAGGGTGCAAGGCATTTTTAACTTTCGTCAGTGGGTTGGATGTAAAAGAATAGGGAGTTAGTGGAGTTAGAACAGTAAGGGAATTTGTAGATGTCTTTCCGGGGGAGTTACCTGGAATACCCTCGGACAGGGAGGTGGAGTTCGGAATTGACTTACTGCCTGGTACCGCTCCGGTGTCAATCGCTCCATATAGAATGGCACCAAAGGAGTTGGTGGAGCTCAAGGCTCAAATTCAAGAGTTACTTGATCGTGGGTTTATCCGACCCAGTGTGTCTCCGTGGGGAGCACCGGTCTTGTTTGTGAAGAAGAAGGACGGAACTATGCGTATGTGCATAGATTATCGTCAGTTGAATAAGCTGACCATCAAGAACAAGTACCCTTTTGCCTAGGATAGACGACTTGTTCGATCAGCTTAAGGGGGCCGCGGTGTTTTCAAAGATAGACTTACGGTTTGGATACCATCAGCTTAAGGTAAAGGATGCAGATATCCATAAGATAACTTTCCGGACAAGATACGGGCATTATGAGTTTCTAGTAATGCCGTTCGGGTTGACGAACGCCCCAGCCGCGTTCATGGATATGATGAATCGGGTTTTCCAACCCTACTTGGATCGGTTCGTCGTTGTGTTCATCGACGACATCCTAGTGTATTCCAAGTCTGAGGAAGAACATGATGAGCATCTCCGGGTAGTGTTGCAAGTATTAAGGGAGAAGAAGCTTTATGCCAAATTTAGCAAGTGTGAATTTTGGTGAAGGAGGTCGCATTCTTAGGGCATGTAGTGTCTGCAGAAGGGATAAGGGTGGGATCCTAGGAAGATTGAGGCAGTGTTGGATTGGAAACCACCTAAGTCTGTGGCTGAGGTTCGTAGTTTCTTGGGATTGGTAGGCTATTACAGAAGGTTTGTAGAAGGGTTTTCATCGATAGCCGCACCTTTGGCAAAGTTGTTGAGAAAGGAAGTACCTTTTGTATGGACAGATAAACAACAAGAGAGCTTTGAGAAGCTTAAGAGGGTTTTGACTGAAGCTCCAGTTTTGATTCAACCTGAGGCAGGGAAGGATTTTGTGGTGTATTGTGACGCGTCTCACACAGGACTAGGATGTGTTCTGATGCAAGACGGGAAGGTAGTCGCTTATACATCTCGACAATTAAGGCCACATGAAGTTAACTACCCGACGCATGATTTAGAATTGGTGGCAGTGGTCTTTGCTCTTAAGGTATGGAGGCAGTATCTATATGGAGAAAAGTCAGTGATCTACACAGACCACAAGAGCCTTAAGTAGTTACTGACTCAGAAAGAGCTAAACCTGAGACAACGAAGGTGGGTGGAGTTACTGAAAGATTACAATTGTTCCATAGAGTATCACCGGGGCAAGGCGAATGTGGTACCAGATGCCCTAAGTTGGAAAGTAGTGTCAGATCTGAGGGCGATGTTTGCACATCTTAGCTTGTATGACGACGAAAGTTTATTGGCAGAGTTGCAAGTCAAGCCGACATGGTTGGATGAGGTGAAAGAAGGTTAGTTGGTAGATGATGATTTAAGTGCTAAGTTGCGGCAAGTGCAGAGTGGGGAGTTGGAAAACTATGGTGTTAACAGTGAAGGAGTGCTGTGTTTTCATGGCAAGGTCTGTATGCCTAAGAATAAGGAGCTAAGACAGAGGATTCTTCAGGAATCGCATAGTAGCCCTTATGCTATGCACCCTGGAGGTAGTAAGTTGTATAGAGATCTAAGGGAACAGTTCTGGTGGCCTGGTCTTAAGCGGGAAGTTACAGATTTTGTAGGAAATGCTTAACGTGTCCAGCAAGTCAAGGTGAACACCAAGTTCCGTCAGGATTGCTTCAGCCGATAATGATTCCGCAGTGGAAGTGGGAGAGAATCACCATGGACTTCGTTAGTGGGCTTCCACTTACGCCTACTAAGGAGGACTCAGTATGGGTGGTAATGGATCGATTGACAAAGTCCGCGCATTTCATACCAGTGCGGGTTGACTATTCTTTGCAGAAGTTGGCAAAGTTGTATGTGGCAGAAATTGTAAGGTTGTATGGAGTTCCGGTATCGATTATTTCGGATAGGGATCCAAGGTTTACGTCTCGGTTTTGGAAAGCACTACATCAGGCTTTAGGCACCAGACTAGATTTCATTATGGCATTTCATCCGCAGTTCGACGGTCAGTCGGAGCGAGTGATCCAAGTGTTAGAAGACATGCTGAGGGGCTGTGTGATAGACTTCAGAGGAAGTTGGGAAGAATATTTGCCTTTAGCGGAATTTGCATATAATAACAGCTATCAAGCCAGTATTCGGATGGCACCGTATGAAGCGCTATATGGACGGAAGTGTCGCACTCCTACGTGTTGGACGGAATTGGGGGAACGTCGAGTTTTGGGTCCAGAAATTGTGGCAGAATCCGAGGAGAAGGTTAAGGTAATTCAGGCACGGTTGAAGGAAGATTCTGATAGGCAAAAGTCGTACGCAAATCTTAAGCGCAAGGAAATAGAGTTTGCTATGGGAGATCAGATGTTTCTTAAAGTATCGCCATGGAAGAAGGTTATGAGATTTGGTCGCAAAGGGAAGTTAAGTCCCAGGTTTATAGGACCTTATCGGGTATTGAAGCGAGTTGGACCAGTGGCATACCAGTTAGAGTTGCCTCCGGAGTTGAAGCAGATGCACGATGTATTCCATGTTTCTATGCTACGTCGTTACCGATCGGATCCATCTCATGTAGTGCCAGTTGAGGATGTGGAGCTGAGACCAGATTTGTCCTACGAGAAAGAGCTGATTCAGATCTTGGAGCAAGATGTGAAGGTGTTACGGAGGAAATCAATTCCTTTAGTCAAAGTGTTATGGCGTAATCATGGATCGGAAGAAGCTTCATGGGAGCCGGAAGAAACAATGCGACAGCAATACCCTCATCTATTTTAGCCAGGTAATTTTAAGGTTGAAGTTATTTTAAGGGGGTAGAACTGTAACATCCGGGATTTAGGGGTTGAGCATTTTGCTTAAATACATGTGGAAGCATGCTTGTGTGTAATTTGAATGTGTTTTATGAATTTTGAGAACTTTAGAGTATAAGTGAATGCCTTAAAAAATATAATATTTTAAGTTTCAAGGAGGAGCTAAGCTTGATAGGCCTTAAGAGAATTTGTAGGGGAAATTAGACACAAGAATGGGCTTGGAAAAGTGGCAAGGAGGCGCCACTTAAAGCCCTAGTAAGTGATGCCACAAGCAGTACAAGAGGGCCTAGGTTCGAGCAGCAAGGGGAGCAATTTTGAGCTATTTTTTGCGTCAGGCAGCAGGAGAGTTGGACGGCATGGGGAGACTGGATGGATGAGCATTACTTGAGGTCAAATTCTTTCCAAAATTTTGGCTAAAGGCAAGGATAATGCTTGACTCATTCAAAATATTTTTAAATGAGTTGAGAAGAGGAAAAATGGGAGGAAAAGAAGGAAGCTGATAAGAGGGAAGAGAGTTGGCCGGCCTAGGGACTTTCTTGATGGTATTTTCGGCTTTGATGTTAGTAGGATAGGTATGCCAAAATTGGTTCTCTTTTCACTTCTCTCAGTTGTGCCGGAAATCCCAAAGAACAACTTGTGTTCTTTTTCTTCCCTTCCTTTTTGCTATTCACCTTCATAAGCCGAATACTCAAAGTAACCCCTAGCCGATTGCTCAGTAAACCCCTAAAGCCTCATACTTTTCCTTTTCTTTCTCTTGTTGAAGCCGAATATCCCTAGTGTTCATCAAGCCAAATCTATAATCTTTTACCATCAATCTCTTAAGCCGAAAGTTTACCGATTTGATCATAGCACTAAAAGCCGGAAACCCCAACATTTTCTTCTTACTGTCGACATTTTAAGTTGGAGAGTAATTGTGTTTGATCGCTCTATTCGGTAAGAGTCTCTTCTAGGCCGATTACTTTTTCTATTATTCTTCTGAATGTTGAAAACAAGATCTAACCCCTCCTATCCTTTTTGGCCGAAACCTTGAAGAGGGATTTCGGGACTTCTATTATAGCCGACTTCAAGGGGGAGATCTTTTGGGATTTTAAGATCTAAGGTAAGCAGATATGATATTAGGCCGAAGGCCATTTGTTTTGGTCCATTAAGTGCTAGAATCGACACTAACATAGGTCATGCAGGGATTTCGACATCTTCAAGGGGCAGGTGGCATTTTCGGGATTTAGATTCGCAAGGTAAGAGGGCATTAACATTCGGCCAAGGCCATATTAAGTGTTAAGGTTGGCTGAATCTAACCATTATCTTTTAGGGGGAAAACGACAGGGATAAAGAGAAGTTTCGAGATTTGGAGCAAGGTAAGGATTTTGGTTGCGATAATCCTACAGGATTTGACTATTTAGCCGAATGGCTTTTTGCTAAGATGCTTAGTGTGGGCCGAATGTAGGAACTAGGGATCTAGAGCATTAGATCGAGACTTTCTGGATTCAGAAAACACATTAATACCAGGTGTGTAGCCCTTCACTAATTCCTAATAGATCTATGGTATTACTATTATGAATGTGTTAATTGAAAGTATGAAAGATGTGGCTAAAAGTACCATTCAATGGTACAGAGTATCCAGGTACGTAAACCTACTACTACTACTATGTTAATAGTGCATGAACAATGAATATAACATATATGAGAAATGGTTACGAATATGAAATAAGGTATATGGCATGATATTTGCATGATTGTATGATGCATGGGGCATATGGGTGATTATGAAAAGGGGAAGTGATCTGGTGGTTTTTACCACAATTTCTGGTGACTCATGTCACATAATCTGAATGTGGTGACTTATCTCACGTATTATTATCTGGTGGCTATGCCACGATTTATAAGGGCAATGTGAAGTCGTCTGCAGCGACTGCCTTCGATGGTGTGTAGCGGATGGAGGGTCGATTTAGTAATCCCCACGGTGTGATGGCAGGTACGGGTGATGTGTAGAGGATAGATATTTAGGTTTGGGTTCGGGTTTGCATCATTACCTATATTTGCTATGTATATATATGATTCGATATGCCTAAATTGTTTGGGACTTTGTGTTGGCTGTTACACACTGAGTCGGTTTGACTCACCCCTCGTGGGCTAATATTTTGCAGGTGACACTCAGTGATGGATCGGGTCGGCAGGGACTTAGTGGTGGCTAATGCTCAGCTCAGTGTTTACTTTATTTGGGATTTTTATGTTAAGTTTTGGATGTTTTTTTTGAGTTTTGCTTCGTTCTAATAAGGCCATTACTATTAACTGTTTTATGCTTTCATTTTAAATTTCTATTATGAGACGATTAATTTTAAATCACATGCTAAACAGTTTTTCTTAAAATAATTTCAAATGGGTTGAACTCCAGCCACATCTTATAACTTATGGTTTTCAATTACGAAGATAATGTTTTAATAGAATATGGACTCTAATAAAGACAACGTTTTCAATTTAATCACAACACAAATCGGTTTCCCTTTAAAATGATCAAAATTTCCCAAATTAACAAACAAGCTTTGAAAGTGTTTTACTCCAGGAGCATGTCAAATCCGGTCGAGGCTCGTGGGCCCAGTTTGGTGTGTTTCAGTTTACGTGTAAGACCACATCAGGGACATTGGAATCAATATCTGGTTATGTGTAAGACCTCGTCTGGGACGATGGCACTGTACAATTATTCTGAGCTTATGAGCAACTTGCTGAATTTCTTATGGTTCAACGGGCAAGACCGTAATACGAATTGCAAATCTAAGCTATGAACGTTTATGTGATATTAAATCTGATGCAGGTATGTTGATTATACACTATTTGTGTGTATAAGGTAAGCATCTAAGTGATCTTACTATAATGATATGCACATGGAATTAATGATATGATAAGAAATGTTTTGATAAGATGAATTATGTGCTTATATGATTATGGAATTTGTGAAATTGACAAATGTGGTCAAAAGTATTGAAGCAAAGCATACATGTGATAATTTGATAAGTGAATGATATGTATCAATGAATTTATTTGCATATATGCCTTCTATACCTAGTTTATTTGTATATGACTTTCTAAGCTTTTGGAAAGCTTACTCTGTGTGCATTTTCGCTGTTTTATAGGTCGTCAAAGCTACTGAAGGCTCAGGACTGTCATGGATTGTCAACACACTACTAGTCTCTTATTGGATACACTTTGAATATGTATAAAGCTAGATATGGCATGTATAGGTTAGTATTTTGGTATAAATAGTTATGTGATCTTAGCAATGTGATTTGGCTATTTAAAAGTTGAAACTTTGCTTAAATGAATGTGTTTTAGAATGTATCTTTTGGTATGATGAAAGAAGGTGGAATGGCCAAGTTTGAATGAGCAAATGCATGAATTAGTCTTGTAATGATACGAGTTTTAATCCTTGAGATTGCCATAGTTGGGATTGGTTTTGAACGTAAGGTTTGAATGGTTATTTTGGTATGCTTTTGATGGTTTTATGTGCATGAGTTATCTTGTTGAATATGGCTTGTAGGTATGACCCTTTGTGGGTGGCATTTTGGCCTTGTAAATGGCCTATAATGTCACACGATTGTGGCACACGGGCCTGCCTAACGACCGTGGGTGAATTGTAAGATGCAGTTTATCATTACACGGCCTCGACACGGGCGTGTCATCTGGTCGTGGTGTACAAGTCAGTAGCTAACATAAAAGTACACGGGCAAAATACATGGGCGTGCTTGGTGGCCATGGTGGGGAAGTTAGTATATGACATAAAAGTACACGGCCATGGCACACGGGCGTGCCTAATGACCGTGTTGGTATAGTTAGTATAAACAAGGATGGATACACGGGGGTGTCTAGAAGTCATGGAGGCACACGGTCTCTCCCACAGCGCGTCTCCCCTGTATTTTAGAAAAGTTTCAAATTTTCATGGAATTTTATATGTGTTTCAGTTTAGTCTCGACTCGACTTATAAGTATGATTAAGGTCTTGAGGACCCGATTAGGGGACATTATGTTTGAAAATGATGATTGAATGTATGATTTTGTCTGTGAATAATTTCGATCTGTCCGGTAACGCTCCTAACCTTAATCCGACGATGGACTCGAGATAAGGGTGTTACATTTGGTTGGTATCAGAGCTACGGTTTAGTCGATTCTCGGACTAACGTAGCATGTTAGAGTCTAGTTATACATGCCATATATCTGAATTGTAATAGTGTGATGAATCCTGACGTGTAAAATGTGATTTTTCGTATAGTATGGATCCCAAAAGAGCCATAGCTGACGACATAGAAAGTAATGCGCCTGCTCCCATGCAAGGGTCAACGCCCTCTGATTTGAGACCAGTTACGAGCGGTCAAAAGGGAGAAGCTAAACAAGCTTTCTTCCAGATGATGAGTGAATGGTTCACTTAGTTCGTGAAGAATAAATGGTTCACTTAGTTCGTGAAGAATAACCTGACTGTTTCACAACCCCCGCCCCCGGTTAATCCCCCTCAGACTACAGTTATGCCACCAGTTATGCATCCGAATCTGTTGGATAAAACCTTCGGTTGACAAAATCTGGAAGAATGGGGCTGAAGAATTTCGGGCTAATAAGGATGATGATGCTGAAAAGGCCGAGTTCTGGATTGAAAATACTATTCGGGTGTTTGATGAAATGTCTCTAACTCCAGAAGAATGTATAAAATGTGATGTATCATTACTTCGAGATGCAGCATATCAATGGTGGAAAACTCCGATCTTTGTTGTTTCGAGAGAATGAGTCACATGGGATTTCCTTCAGAGTGAGTTTCGAAAGAAATATATCAGTGAGAGATTCGTTAACCAGAAACGGAAAGAATTTCTAGAACTTAAACAAGGCCGAATGACTGTTTCAGAATGTGAACGAGAATTTGTGAGACTCAGTCATGATGCTCAAGAATGTGTATCATCTGAAGCTACAATGTGCAAAAGGTTTGAAGATGGCCTTAATGAAGACATTCGTCTGTTAGTCGGGATTTTGGAAATAAAAGAGTTTGTTGTACTCGTTGGCAGAGCTTGCAAAGCTGAGGCACTCAGGAAAGATAAGAGAAAAGTTGAATCTGAAGCCCGTGATATGAGAAAAAGATTTCCAAGCAAATCATTTCAGTCATCTTCGAAGAAATTCAGAGATAACCAGAGTCGTTCTAGAGATAATGTGGGACATACGAATAGAAATCAATTTAGATCGCAAATGAGTTCTAAAACTCCAGCAACTTCAGTGGCCAGTGTTGGTAATGTTCAATCTGAGAGACCTGAATGTAAACATTATGGAAAAAGGCACGGAAGTCAGTAGATTAAACGCGAGCTTGCTTTAGATGTGGATCGCTTGATCATTTTATACGTGATTGCCCTGAGTCTGTCGAACCAGAGACTGTTCAGAATTTGAGATCTGATAATGCAAGTGTGAGAGGTAGGCCATCGAATAATGTCAGAAATGTTAGTTGTAGTCAGAGAGCTACGAGAGACAATGTTGTCAGATCCGAAGCTAGAGCGCCAGCCAAAGCATATGCTATCTGAGCTCGAGAAGAAGCTTCGTCACCAGATGTTATAACGGGTACTTTTACTCTTTATGATACTTCTGTGATTGCTTTGATAGACCCTGGTTCTACTCATTCATATATATACATGAATTTAGTGTTTAGCAAGACTTTGCCTGTAGAGTCTACTGAGTTTACTATAAAAGTATCGAACCCCTTAGGTAAAAGTGTTCTGGTTGACTTAGTATGCAAGAACTGTCCGTTAATGTTCCGAGATATTTGTTTCCCTGCTGATTTGATGCTTTTTCCATTTGATGAGTTTGATATTATTCTGGGTATAGATTGGTTGTTTATGCATGATGCTGTTGTGAAATGCAAAAGAAAGACTATAGATTTGAGATGTACGAATGATGAGATTATACGAGTTGAGTCTAATGATTTGAATGGATTGCCTACTGTGATACCTGTTTTGAAAGCTCAGATTTGTTTGAATAAGAGTTATGAGGCATATCTTGCTTATGTGATTGATTCAAAAGCATTTGAGAAGAAACTTAAATCAGTGGCTATTGTTTGTGAGTTTACTGATGTTTTTCCTGAAGAGTTACCGGGTTTACCTCCGATTCGAGAAGTTGAGTTTGGTATTGAATTGTTGCCTGGTACTACACCTATTTCAGTAGCTCCGTATAGAATGGCACCAACCGAGTTGAAGGAATTAAAGTCACAGTTGCAAGAGTTGACGGATAGAGGGTTCGCTAGACCGAGTTTCTCGCCTTGGGGAGCTCCTGTCCTATTCGTGAAAAAGAAAGATGGCACGATGAGGATGTGTATTGATTATCGTCAGTTGAATAAAGTGACAATAAAGAATAAATGCCCGTTGCCCAGAATTGATGATTTGTTTGATCAGTTGAAATGAGCTACTATATTTTCCAAGGTTGATCTGAGATGGGGATACTATCAGTTGAGAGTTAAAGATTCAGACATTCTGAAAACTACTTTCAGAATGAGGTACGGGCATTACGAATTTTTAGTTATGCCATTTGGACTAACCAATGCTCCTGCTGTTTTTATGGATCTGATGAACATAATTTTTAGACCGTACCTAGATCGATTTGTTGTGGTATTCATAAATGACATTTTGATTTATTCTTGTGATGAGGCTGAGCATGCGGAACATTTGAATGTTGTTTTGTAAACTTTGAGAGAAAAACAATTGTATGTGAAATTCAGCAAATGTGAATTCTGGTTGCACGAGGTTAGTTTTAAGGACATATTGTGTCAAAGATTCGGGATTCGAGTTGATCCAAGCAAGATTTCGCTATTCTCGCATTGGAAACCTCCAGAAATGTATCTCCGAAGCATGATTTTTAGGTTTGGTGGTTATTACCGTAGATTTGTGAAAGGCTTTTCGACAATAGCTACTCCATTGACTAAATTACTTTAGAAAGATATCAGATTCGAATGGTCAGATAAATGCTAGAAAAGTTTTGATCAGTTGCAAACTCTGTTAATAATAGCTCCAGTGTTAGTACAGCCAGGATCGGGTAAAGAATTTATTGTGTACAGTGAGGCTTTGTTAAATGGTCTGGGATGTGTTTTGATGCAGGAAGGCAAAGTGGTAGCTTATGCCTTGAGACAGTTGAAGCCTCATGAAAAGAATTATCTGACGCATGACCTTGATTAGCTACGATTGTGTTTGCGCTAAAGATTTGGCGTCATTATCTATAAGGTGAGAAATGTCACGTGTTTTCAGATCATAAAAGTCTGAAATATCTGATGACCCAGAAAGATTTAAACCTGAGTCAAAGAAGATGGTTAGAGCTGTTAAAAGATTATGAGCTCGTGATAGTTTGAAAATGACCTCAAAACATTAAAAGTTTTATGCAGACTTAAAAAGGAAGGATATTAAATTCGAGATTGGTAACAAAGTGTTTCTGAAAGTGTCTTCGAGAAAGAAAATACTTTAATTTGGCCAAAAAGGGTAATTTGAGTCCGAGATTCGTCGGACCATATGAGATTATAGAACGAGTTGGGCCTGTTGCCTATAGATTGAGATTGCCATCTGAGTTGGAAAAGAATCATAATATGTTTCATGTGTCAATGCTTCGACGGTACAGATCAGACCCGTCTCATGTGATTACTCCTACGGAAGTGGAGATGCAGTCAAATTTATCGTATAGTGAAGAACCGATCCGAATTTTGGCAAGAGAGAGCAAAAAGTTGAGAAATAAGAAAATTTCTTTAGTGAAAGTATTGTGGCACAAACACGGAATTGAAAAGGCTACGTGGGAATCTGAGAACGTTATGAGAGAATAATATCCACACCTATTCACAGGTAAGATTTTCGGGGACGAAAATCCCTAATTGGGGGAGAGTTGTAATAGCCCGGTTTAGACCCTGGTCAGAACAGTGGTCTTGGGACCACAAATCTGAGGTCGTAAAAATATTTTAATGATATTTTCTGTGTGGATAGTACGTGACATAGCCTGTGTGAAAATTTTGTATAATAAATTGATTGTTGGTGTGTCGAATTAGAAGAAAGGATTTAACCGTATAAAGTGTAAAAGCTGTGTGTTGATTTATAAGTGCTAAATTGTTGTTGTGTTTATAAAGGGGAGGATTAATGTTGTAATTAGCCAAAAATTTTATGTGGTGGACGGCATTAAATGTTGATATGTGTATATATATATATATGTTTATATATATATTAACTTATAAGTTAAAGTATATTATATATATTATATATATTATAAGCTATTATAATAAAAAGAAAGAGGGTAGTGGATTGTTCATCCATCTCTACCTAAACAAAAAGAAAAGAGAAAGAAATAAGGAAGCTTGGTATTCAGCCATGGTCCATGCTTAAATTGGGTATGTATTTTTGGTCGATTTTTGATAATTTCTACGTTTTTGTAATCGTTGCTTCGTCTACTATCAAACCCATGTTTCAATTTTGTGTATTGGTGATGTTTGTAAGTTATGCCATTGATGATATGTTGAGCTTTGTGATGCTTTAATGTGTTAAATGATAGACTGGTGGTAGATGAACATGTTTTGTTCTTGAAGTTTTGATGAATTTAGCTTAATAGGGATAAATTGAGAAAATGATAATTTAAGGGACTAAATTGTGAATTTGATGAAAAATGTGGTCTTGTATGTGATTTGTATATATTCGGCCAAGCTTGTGTATAAGTGGATTTTGTGAATTTGATGTTTTGAGAAAAACGGACTAAATTGCTAAGTTGTGCAAATATGAGGGTTATTTTGCAAATAGCCCTAAATGTGTGTCCTTGGATTGAATTAAATGAATTAGTGAATAAAAGGGTTAATTCTGAATATATTTAGATCAAGAACCAAAGAAAACGGACTTAGATCGTAGGAAAGTGAAAGTAAACGAGTAGCCATTTTCATTCTGAAATATCGAATCCGAGGTAAGTCACTATGCAAATAAATGTACTTATATGAATTTATACATGTTCATTTGATTAATGTTGATAACGGATGTTTATGAGAAATTCTTTAATTGAATTCCAAGATAAGTTCGGTATATTGAATAAGTCTGAAAAGCCTCGTAAGAACCTAGGAATAGGTATCTGTTCTATTTACGTGTAAGACCACATCGGGGACGTTGGCATCAATATCTGTTTACGTGTAAGACCACGTCAGGGACAGTGGCATCTATATCTGTTTACGTGTAAGACCACGTCAGGGACGTTGGCATCAATATCTATTTACGTGTAAGACCACGTCGGGGACGTTGGCATCAATATCTGTTTACAAGTAAGACCACGTCGGAGACATTGGCATCAATATCTGTTTACGTGTAAGACCACGTCGGGGACGTTGGCATCAATATCTGTTTACGTGTAAGACCACGTCGGGGACATTGGCATCAATATCTGTTTACGTGTAAGACCACGTTGGGGACATTGGCATCAATATCTATTTACATGTAAGACCACATCGGGGACATTGGCATCAATATCTATTTATGTGTAAGACCTCGTCTGAGACGATGGCACTGTACGATTATTCTGAGCTTCTGAGCAACTTACTGAATTTCTTATGATTCAACAGGGAAAACCGTAATACGAATTGCAAATTTGAGCTATGAACGTTTATCTGATATTAAATCCGATGCAGGTATGTTTATTATACACTATTTGTGTGTATAAGGTAAGCATCTAAGTGATCTTGCTATGATGATATGCATATGGAATTAATGATATGATAAGAAATGTTTTGATAAGATGAATTATGTGCTTATATGATTATGGAATTTTTGAAATTGGCAAATGTGGTCAAAAGTATTGAACAAAGCATACATGTGATAATTTGATAAGAGAATGATATGTATCAATGCATTTATTTGCATATATGCCTTCTATACCTAGTTTATTTATATATGACTTACTAAGCTTTTGGAAAGCTTACTCTGTGTGCATTTTCTCTGTTTTATAGGTCATCAAAGCTACTGAAGGCTCGGGACCGTCACAGATTGTCAACACACTACTAGTCTCTTATTAGGTACACTTTGAATATGTATAAAGCTAGATATGGCATGTATAGGCTAGTATTTTGGTATAAATAGTTATGTGATCTTAGCCATGTGATTTGGCAATTTAAGAGTTGAAACTTTGCTTGAATGAAAGCGTTTTAGAATGTATCTTTTGGTATGATGAAAGAAGGTGGAATGGCCAAGTTTGAATGAGCAAATGCATGAATTAGTCTTCTAAGGTTTGAATGGTTATTTTGGTATGCTTTTGATGGTTTTATGTGCAAGAAATATCTTGTTGAATATGGCTTGTAGGTATGACCCTTTGTGGTGGCATTTTGGCCTTGTAAATGGCCTATAATGTCACACGGTTGTGGCACACGGGCATGCCTAACGAACGTGGGTGAATTGTAGGATGCAGTTTATCATCACACGGCCTTGACACGGGCGTGACATAAAAGTACACGGCCAAAATACACCGGTGTGCTTGGTGGCCGTGGTGGGGAAGTCAGTATATGACATAAAAGTACACGGCCATGGCACACGGGCGTGCCTAATGACCGTTTTGGTGTAGTTAGTATAATCAAGGATGGATACACGGCGGTGTCTGGAAGCCGTGGAGGGCACACGGTCTCCTCCCATGGGCGCGTCTCCTCTGTATTTTAGAAAAGTTTCAAATTTTCATGGAATTTCATATGTGTTTCAGTTTAGTCCCGACTCGACTTATAAGTATGATTAAGGTCTCGAGGATCTGATTAGGGGACATTATGTCTGAGAATGATGATTGAATGTATGATTTTGTCTGTGAATGTTTTCGATCTGTCCGGTAACGCTCCTAACCTTAATCCGACGACGGACTCGGGATAGGGATGTTATAAAAATGGCTTTGCAAATAGCCTATTTTTGTCCACACGGGCAAGGACACGGGCGTGTATCTCAACCGTGTGTGACACATGGTCATGTTACATGGCTGTGTGTTCCCTAGTGTTGGAATGGAATTAAAGTCATATGCTCCACATGACGTCACACATGGGTGTATGACTGGCTGTGTGGTGGCCGTGTTGATAAGTCAGAATACCCTACAGTTTTGGTACGACTTGACACACGGGCGTGTGTGGCCATTTCAAAGGGCACAGGGGCTAGACACATGGGCGTGTGGCTGGCCGTGTGACCCAAACCAGTATCGTCTCCAGTTTTCACATGGCCTGGCACACGGCTAAGACACGGGCGTGTCTACTAGCCGTGTGAGGCACACGGACTGTTCACACGGGCATGGGATACTTGAAATTTTGAAATTTTTCTAAGTTTCCAAAATTTTTATATGTTACTGATTTAGACCTGAATGCATGAATTAAGCTTTGTATGCTCGATTTGAATATATATTGAATGTGAATGAATGATATTTACTGAAATGAGATGATATTTGCTAAGCGATTGTTCTGAACTGAATTACTAGTCTGGTAATGCCTCTTAACCTATTCTCGCAACGATTACGGGTTAGGGGTGTTATATTTATTAGTATTAGCGCTACGGTTTAGTCGATTCTAGGACTAACGTAGTATATGTGAGTCTAGCTATACATGCCATATATAAAACTGTGATAGTGTGATGACCCCTGACGTTTTCAAATGTGTTTTTATATAGTAATGGATCCCGAACGAGCTGTAGCGAGTGACGTAGAAAGTAACGCGCCAGCTCCCGCTCAAGGGATTGCGCCTACTGAATCTAGACCCTTATCTAGTAGTCACGGGGGTGAGGCTAAATAATCCAACTTTCAGATAATGAACGAGTGGTTCACACAGTACACTCATACGAATCTGTCTATTCAGTAACTTCCACCCCATCTGTTCCCCAACCGATCCCTGTAGTTCCTCAAGATATTATCCTTCCTGTTTGAATAAACTGCCTGTTGACAAGATACGGAAACACGGGGCCGAAGACTTCAGAGCTACTGTTAACGATGACCCTGAGAGGGCCGAGTTTTGGCTCGAGAACATAATTTGAGTATTTGATAAACTGTCCTGCACACCTAAAGAATGTTTAAAATGTGCTGTATCACTGTTGAGAGACACTGCGTATCAGTGGTGGAATACCTTGATATCCGTAGTTCCACGAGAAAGGGTTACTTGTGAGTTCTTTCAAGTTGAATTTAGAAAGAAAAATATCAACCAAAGGTTCATCGATCAAAAAAGAAAGGAGTTTCTTGAATTAAAGCAAGGTCGTATGTCAGTCATAGAATATGAAAGAGAGTTTGTACGACTCAACAAATATGTTTGTGAATGCATTTCTTCTGAAGCTATAATGTGTAAAAGATTCGAGGATGGATTGAATGAAGAAATCAGAGTGTTAGTTGGAATTTTTGAGTTGAAAGAGTTTGTTATTTTATTTGACCAAGCTTGTAAAGCCGAAGAGCTTTGCAAAGAGAAAAGAAAAGTTGATTCTGAAGTTAGAGATTCTAGAAAGATATTTGAAGGCAAATCACATCAGTCAGCATCAAAGAAATTTAGAGAAAATCATCCTCGTTCTACGGCTTCTACGGGGATTTCGATTAGAGACGGTGATACGACACATTTCAGTTCTAAACCTCAGGCGACATCCGTTGCCAGTGTGGGAAGCATTAGAAATGCTGGACCTGAATGTAAACATTGCAATAAGAAACATTATGGTGAATGTAGATTAGCGAGTGGAGCTTGCTTTAAATGTGGCTCTGTTGATCATTATCTCTGGGACTGTCTAGAAAGTTTACAGTTGAAAGAGAAAAATGGAGAAAGTAAGTAACATTACTACTAGAGGGAGAGCACCCTGAAATACTAGAAATATGAGTAGTAACAGAGGTGCTACGAGATATTCAACTGTGAGATCTAAGGCACGAGCACCTACCAGAGCTTATGCTATTTGTGCACGGCAGGAGGCATCATCGCTAAACATTATTACCAGTACTTTTTCTCTTTTTGATACTGATATAGTTGCGTTGATAGATCTTGGATCAACTCATTCATATATCTGTATGAATTTAGTATTTAAAAAGAGTTTACATGTCGAGTCTATAGAGTTTGTAATTAAAGTATCAAACCCTTTAGGCAAATCTGTTTTAGTTGATAAAATTTGTAAGAATTGTCCTTTGACGACTCGGGGTTACTATTTTCAGGCTGACTTGATGCTTCTACCGTTTAATGAGTTTGATGTGATTCTTAGTATGGACTGGTTGACTATGCACGATGCGGTTGTGAATTGTAGACAGAAGACGATTAAATTGAAATGCCAAAATGGTGAGATTCTTCGGATTAAGTCTTATGATTCGAATGAATTACCTACTGTGATATCGTCTATGTTAGCTCAGAAATATTTGAAAAAGGGCTATGATGCATATCTTGCATACGTACTGGATACAAAGGTGTCTGAATCAAAGATTGAATCTGTACCTATTGTTTGTGAGTTTTCAGATGTATTTCCAGAAGAATTACCTGGTTTGCCACCGATCAGAGAAGTTGAATTTGGTATTGAATTAGTACCCGAAACAACGCCAATATCGATAGCTCCATACAGAATGGCTTCAATAGAATTAAAAGAGTTGAAAGCTCAGTTGCAAGAATTAACAGACAGAGGTTTTGTACAACCGAGTTATTCTCCCTAGGGTGCACTGATATTGTTCGTGAAAAAGAAAGATGGCACGATGAGAATGTGTATCGACTACAGATAGCAGAATAAAGTAACTATAAAACATAAATATCCTCTACCGCGGATTGATGATTTATTTGATCAGTTGAAAGGGGTTACAGTATTTTCAAAGATTGATTTGAGATCAGGTTATTATCAGCTACGAGTTAAAGAGTAGGATGTGCCGAAAACTGCATTCAAAACAAGGTATGGTGATTATGAATTCCTTGTTATGCCTTTCGGTGTAACTAATGCTCTTACCATTTTTATAGACTTGATGGATCGAATATTCAGACCGTATTTAGATAGATTTGTTGGTGTATTCATTGACGATGTTTTGATCTATTCACGAGATGAATCTGAGCATACCGAACACTTGAGAATTGTGTTTCAGACTCTACGTGATAATCAGTTATTTGCAATGTTCAGTAAATGTGAGTTTTGGCTCAAAGAGGTTGGATTTTGGGGACATATTGTCTCAGCTGATGGTATTAGAGTTGACCCGAGTAAAATTTCTGCTATTGTTGATTGGAAACCTCCGAGAAATGTATCTGAAGTCCATAGTTTTCTAGGATTAGCGGGATATTACCGAAGATTCATGAAAGGATTTTTGATGATTGCGACACCAATGACACGACTGCTACAAAAAGACGTGAAGTTCGAATGGTCAGAAAAATGTCAGCAGAGTTTTGAACAGTTGAAAGTACAGTTAACTAAAACACCAGTTTTGGTTCAACTGGAAATGGGGAAGGAATTTGGCAATGCATCATTAAATGGTTTGGGATGTGTTCTGATGCAAGAAGGAAAGGTTAGAGCTTATGCTTCGCAAAAATTGAAACCGCATGAAAAGAACTATCCGACCATGATTTAGAGCTGGTCGCAATTCTGTTCGCATTAAAAAATTGGCGACACTACTTATACGGTGAGAAATGTCCCATTTATATAGATCACAAAAGCTTGAAATATCTGATGTCACAAAAAGACTTGAACCTACGTTAGCGAAGATGGATCAAGCTACTGAAAGATGATGAATTTGTGATTGATAATCTCCCAGGAAAAGCTAATGTTGTTGTTGATGCTTTGAGTCAGAAATCTTTGTTTGCATTACGAGCAATGAACACCCAGTTGATGATTTGTGATGATGGATCTATTTTAGCAGAATTAAAAGCTAAACTAGTATTTCTTCAACAAATCTGTGAAGCTTAGAAAGATGATCGTGAATTGCAAGTTAAACAGATTCAGTGTGAGAACATCCCTAATTCAGAGTTTCAGATTGGGACCGATGATTGTTTAAGGTTCCAAAATAGAATTTGTATATCGAGAAATTTAGAACTTATTCAAATATTTTGCACGAAGCACACCATAGCTATTTTTTTGTTCATCCGAGTAGTACCAAGATGTATAACGATCTGAAACAGCTATATTTGTAGTCAGGTATGAAACGGGATATATCATAGTTTGTATCGAAATGTTTGATATGTCAGCAAGTCAAAGCTGAACATCAAGTACCATCGAGATTACTATAGCCTGTAAGGATTCCTGAGTGGAAATGGGATAGAGTTACAATGGATTTCGTGTCGGGACTGCCCCTATCTTCGAAAAAGAATGATGCTATCTGGGTTGTCATTGATTGACTAACGAATTCTTCTTATTTCATACTGATACGTATAGATTACTCACTTCATAGATTAGCTGAGTTGTACTTTTCTAAAATTGTTCAGTTAAACGAAGTGCCACTATATATTATTTCTAATAGGGATCCGAGATTTACATCGCAATTCTGGAAGAAACTACAAGAAGCTCTAGGAACCAAGTTGAATTTTAGTACTGCTTTTCATCCTCAGACTGACGGTCAGACCGAGAGAGTTATTCAGATTCTCGAAGACATGTTGAGATGTTGTATTTTAGAGTTTGAGGGCAGATGGGAAAAATACTTACCATTGATTGAATTCGCGTATAACAACAGTTTCCAAATGAGTATTAAGATGGCACCGTACGAAGCTTTATATGGCCGCGAGTGTCGAACTCCATTATTCTGAACTGAATTGAGTGAGAAAAAGATTCACGGGGTTGAATTGATCAAAAGGACTGAAAAAAGTGAAAAGGATTCGCTACAATTTAAAATCAGCTTCAGATCGATAGAAATCCTACGCAGATTTAAAATGTAGAGAAATTGAATTTCAAGTCAGAGACAGAGTGTTTCTAAAAGTGTCACCGTGGAAAAAGGTTCTTCGATTCGACCGTAAAGGAAAGTTGAGTTTGCGTTTTATCGAGCCGTATAAAGTTATTGAACAAATAGGGCCAGTGGCATATCGACTAGCTTTACCATTAGAACTTGAAAAGATTCATAATGTCTTTCACGTTTCTATGCTACGTCGATATAGATCCGATCCATCACATGTGATTTCACCGATTGATGTTGAGATACAAGCTAATTTCACGTATAACAAAGAATCGATCATGATTTTAGCTCATGAAATCAAAGAGTTGAGAAATAAATGCATAGCCCTAGTAAAATTTCTCTAGCATAAACACGGGATAGAGGAAATTACATGGGAACCCGAGGAAGGTATGTGAAATAGTACCCTAACCTATTTACCGGTAAGATTTTTGGGGACGAAAATCCCTAAGGGGGGAGAGTTGTAACAGCCCATTTTTGAGTCAAATCGGAACAGTGGTTTTGGGACCACAAATTTGAGGTTAAAATATTATTTTATTATCTTATTATTGTTTACAGCATAATATAATTATTATGTGAAAGTTTCGTGAAGAAATTTTACCATTTAAATGCTTAATTCGGTAAAAAGGACTAAATTGCGTAAAGCGTAAAACTTGTGTGCCATTAGTTTAATATGACTAATAGCTATGATTTATTAAATTAGAGGTCCTTATGTTGTAATTTGACCATGATTAAGGTTAGTGGACATTTATGTCCATGAATTATATGATATGTTAATGTTTTATAATAAGGTTATAATGGTAATCTAGTTAATAAAGCTTCATTTAATAAAAAAACCAAAATTTTGTTATTTTCATTCATCTCTAGCTGAAAATTACAAGTAGAAGAAGTCAAAATAGGGTTCCTCATTTGGCATTGATAAATTCTTCAATTAAGGTAGGTTTTTACTCGATTTTTAATGATTTCTACGTTTTTGATATCGTTGCTTTGTATTCTAGCTAGACCGTACCCTAGATTTTGTAATTTATGAAGATCTAACATGTTTCCATTGTTGAATTCTTGAGTTCTTTGATGTTTAATGATAGATTATGGAAGCTTGATGATAGTTAAACTAGTTCTGTAAAGTGATTTTTCACAAAAATGCAAAATAGGGATTAAATTGTGAAATTGTAAAATATGGTGGTTAAAAGTGTGAAATAGTGAAAGATATGTGCTGCTAGTGACAGGTGGTAAATTCGGCTAGGCATGGGTTAATACTAAATTGCATGAATTTGCAATTTTATGTGATAAGGACTAAATTGTAAAAATTGAAAAGTATAAAGGAAAATGTGTAAATTTGCCAAATTATGAATTATGGACTAAATTGAATAGATTGAATGCTGAATGTATTGAATTTGATAATATATAGATCAAGACAAGCCGAGATCGAGTTTAGATCAGGGAAAAGGAAAGATTGACGAATAGCCGATAATTTTTATCCGGGCAATACGAGGTAAGTTCATATAATTAGAATCGAGGTTTTAAATATTTATATTTATTTGAAATGTATGTATATGATTGAGGAATTGATATACTTGGAATACGAATGCCTAAATGATATATATTGATGGTTACCGAGCCCCGTTTGAACTGTAAGAATTCGTATGATACGAGTGACATGTCACTAGGGTTACTGTTTTGGTCGAGCTCCTGCATTTGTTGCGGACTTACCACAGCTCGTAAGAGGTTATTGTTTCACCTCATAAGAGCTTACTGTTTCAACTCGTTAGAGCTTACTATTTCAGCTTGTCAGAGCTTACTGTTTCAGCTCAATAGAGCTTATTGTCCATCAGCTCAGGAGGAGCTTATCGATCATGGATCGAAAGAGCGGAAATGATAATAAATAAACGAATTACTGATGTATATCACTCGAATATCCTTTGAAGTTCTACTAGGTTCAACGGGCATAAACACTGTTTATATTGATGAGTACGGTTATTGAATGAATTACTGTTTATACGATTGAAAGTAAAATGTTATATATGATGTATATGATATATGTGAGTTTAATATAATACAATGTATTGAGTAATTACATTGAGTTAATGGATGGCTTCATGTATTTTAAAGGACTAATGTAACACTCCCAAATCCTGCGTAAACGTCACAACCGGATCTGGTATGTTACAGGGTGAAGCAAAACGAAGTTTGGTTTAATTTAGGAAAAATCGTGCTTTTGAAAACTATTCGATTAAAGCGATGTATTTAGAAATTGTAGTTTGGTAGTGTAGGAAAAATTTCAGTTTTTATTAATCAAATATTCATTAACTTGGTGATTTTTGGAAGAATACATGTGCCTTGAGTTACTCGTATTTTGAAAACCCATTTTTAATTTCGTGATTAAGTTTGCATAGTGTCAAATTTTAAATAAACAATAAATAAATAAAATAAAAACCCAAATACTAATTCAGAAAGGCCTTATTACACAAATAAAATCCCCAATTAAAATTAAAGTAAAGCAGGAAAGGTTTACGAAAAGTAAAATCTTTATGGCCTCCACGAGTCTGCCTCGACTCCCATATCCACGATCTACTGATCACCTGAAAGGTTAAGAAATAGGGTGAGTCACCGAGACTCAGTGTGTAAATCCCCTATAACACATAATCGGCTCGCGGCCCACAATCGCATATCGAGCCTTAGCCCACTCAAGATGACATAAAAATAAATGAATGCATCATGTCCCAACCCAAACCTAGTTTTTCCATCCTCTACACACCAACCCGTACCAGCCAATCACACTGTGGGTATTTCTACAATCAACCCTCCATCCGCTACACACCATTTGACAGTCATGCTGTCAGTCATAATATCGATCACTATGTGACCTCAAAATATAATGTGGCCTAGCCACCGATCACTACATGACCTCATAATATAATCTGGCATAGCCACCGATCACTATGTGACCTCAAAACATAACGTGGCTTAGCCACCGATCACTACATCACCTCATAATATAATGTGGCATAGCCACCGATCACTATGTGACCTCATAAGCACTTCCCCTTAAACATCATAACCATATCCCATGCATGACATACATACCATAATGAATGCAACATGCTGTCACAAGGTAACAAATTACCACATACATCCATACACGCAAGAATAATACTATAATCACGTACCTGGCATTCCTAGCCTTACCTACAAGGGTACCACGACTGTCACCACAGCCTTTTTTGGCTTTTCAGCCCATACAATTAATATTACAATTAAAATAAAGTGTATGAGATTTTAACACACCTGATAACTTACAAAATAATACTCTCTACGTCGACATTATCGATAGCAGAAACGACTGCTATCTGCCTACTACTTTGCTCTGAAGCTGGTCCACAACCTGATGGTCGATCTCGGACCACTGACACCGTACGTTTCTTAAACTTAGGGGCTGGGTTTACGGGTCCAACCCCCTCCTTTGCCTGATCGGTATTGGATTCCATCACAAGATCTTGGTCAGAAGATACTATAAGGAAATATGGTTGTTTAACAACAACACAGGGTATTGCTGTCGCATCGCTTCCTCTGTTCCTACGTAGCTTCCCCAGAACCGTGATTACGCCACAAAATCTTAACTAACGGAACCATCTTCGTACATAACACTTTGACATCACGATCCAAAATTTGAACTGGTTCCTCTTCAAATGATAGATCAATCCTTACTTCGATTTCTTCCATTGGCACCACGTGAGATGGATCCGAACGATAGCGTCTTAACATCAAAATGTGGAACACATCATGAATCTTACTTAACTCTGCAGGTAACTCGAGTTGATAAGCTACTGGTCCCACATGCTTCAACATACGATAAGGCCCAATGAACCTGGGACTTAGCTTACCTTTCTATCCAAACCTTAGCACTTTCTTGCACGGTGAAACCTTTAAGAACACCTGGTCACCTACCTCAAATTCTATATCCTTACGCTTTAGATTAGCATAGGATTTCTGCCTGTCCGACGCTTCCTTTAAACGAGTCCGAACTAACTTAACTTTATCTTTCATTTTCGAAACCAATTCTGGCCCCAACAATTGGCGCTCGCCCAACTCTGTCCAACACGTAGGAGTACGACACTTTCGACCATATAACGCTTCATATGGCGCCATCTGAATACTTGATTGGTAGCTATTGTTATACGCGAATTCCGCTAACAGTAGAAATTCTTCCCAACTACCTCTGAAGTCTAAGACATAGCCCCTCAACATATCCTCTAGGATCTGAATTACCCTTTCTGACTGCCCATCAGACTGTGGATGAAACACTGTACTGAAATCTAATTTTGTCCCCAATACTTAGATGCAATGCTTTCCAAAATTTTGACGTGAATCTCGAGTCTCTATCTCAGATGATAGACACTGGTACTCCATGCAACCTTACGATTTCTGCTACATACAACTTAGCCAATTTCTGGAGAGAGTAGTCAACACGAACTGGTATGAAATGAGCAGATTTCGTTAAATGATCAACAATTACCCAAACCGAATCCTTCTTAGAAGGTGTGAGAGGTAGCCCACTAACAAAGTCCATTGTGATCCTCTCCCATTTCCACTGTGGAATCTTTACCGACTGCAACAATCCCGAAGGTAACTGATGTTTTGCTTTTTCCTACTGACACGTCAAACATTTACTCACAAATTCCGTTACTTCTCGCTTTAAACTCGGCCACCAAAACTATTCTCGCAAATCCCGGTACATCTTACTTCCTCCAGGGTGCATAGCATATGGGCTGCTATATGATTCCTGTAAAATCTTACCCCTCAGCTCCGGATCCCTTGGCATACAAGTTTTCCCTCAAAAATATACTACCTCATCACTATTCACAATGAATTCCGTTGTCCCATCACCTGATCCCAACTGAAACTTTGACTTTAACAATTCATCAGCCCACTGCTTCTCCATAATCTACTGACCCACGTAGGTTTCAATTGAAGTTCAGCTAATAGACTCCCATCATCGTATAAGCTGAGATGAGCAAACATTACTCTCAAGTCAGAGATTACCCTACGACTTAATGCATCTGCCACCACATTAGCTTTACCCAGATGGTATTCGATCGAACAATCATAATCTTTTAGCAACTCAATCTGCCTCCTCTGCCTTAAATTCAACTCCTTCTGGGTGAGAAGATATTTTAGGCTCTTGTGATCTGTATAAATGGCGGACTTTTCCCATACAGATAATGTCTCTAGATCTTCAAGGCAAAAACTACTGCTGCCAATTCCAAATCGTGTATGGGGTAATTCAACTCATGCGGTCTTAACTGCCGAGATGCACACGTCACAACCTTACTGTCTTGCATTAACACGCATCCTAATCCCGTGTGTGAAGCGTCACAATAAACCACAAACTCCTTTCTAGCCTCTGGCTGAATTAATACCGGAGCCTCTGTCAAAATCCTCTTCAGCGTCTCAAAACTTTGTTGCTGCTCATCAGCCCAAACAAAAGGTACCCCTTTCCTCAACAGCTTGGTTAAAGGTGCTGCAATTAATGAGAACCCTTCAACGAACCTTCGGTAATACCCAACAAGACCAAGGAAACTCAAATCTCTGCCACAGACTAAGGTGGTTTCCAATCTAACACAGCTTTAATTTTTCGAGGATCCACCCTAATCCCCTCTGCCGACACAACATGACCCAGAAAAGTAACTTCACCTATCTAAAATTTGTACTTATTGAATTTGGCGTACAATTGCTTCTCCCTCAGAATCTACAAAACCACTCGAAGATGCGAATCGTGCTCCTCCTCTGATCTTGAATAGACCAAGATATCATTTATAAATACCATAACAAACCGGTCCAGGTAGGGTTGGAACACTCGGTTCATCATGTCCATAAACGCTGCTGGTGCATTGGTCAACCCAAACGGCATCACCAAAAATTCGTAATGCCCATAGCGAGTCCTGAAAGCCGTCTTATGAATATCCGCTTCCTTGACCTTAAGCTGATGATATCCTGACCTCAAATCTATCTTTGAGAAAACTGACACCCCCTTCAATTGATCGAACAAATCGTCAATCTTCGGCAACTGGTATTTGTTCTTGATCGTCAATTTGTTCAACTGACGGTAGTCAATGCACATACGCATTGATCCATCCTTCTTCTTAACGAATAGCACCGGCACTCCCCAAGGCGATACACTTTGATAACGAGCCGTCTCAGGTTAGGAGGCGAATCGTTAATGTTGCCCGATCGTAAATTAGACAGTTTCTCGTTTAACAAACAAAGGGATAATCTTATTGGAAATAATATATTTGAAATGCAAGATAGGTGATGGATATGTATTTGAAATAAGAAAGAACCTTTAATAAAAATTAAAGACCCGAATCTTATAAGTTTCAAATTGATGGAATGAGTTTCGAAATAAAACCGAGACCCACTATCTAGTGAGATAGGAACCAACGGTATGGTATTTCGAAATAAAACCGAGACCCACTATCTAGCGAGATAGGAACCAACGGTATAGGTAGATGAACGCCACATCCGAAAGGATGATAAGTTCAAATAAGGAAAGAACGATGCCACTAGAAAACTAGATAAGTCAATTCAAACCTCGAGAATAAGGAGAGTGAAAACTCACCAAAAGAAATTCTTCTTTTCATTCAAATTCAAGTTGTTTTACAAGAATGTAAATGTGCAATATTTATAGGCCTTATTAATGATGGCCACTTGCAATTAAAATAAAACACTTAAATTATCCTAATTTTAAAATGCTTGAGCCGTCCCATTATGCATGATCTTCTTTGTGTGTGCCGTCCACTAGCATCACCATGCTTTGCATAATTACGTGGCTTCAATTCTTTGAATGCCGTCCAACAAATTCCACTTGCAAAATGTTCCATTTGGCTTCATTAAAATAATATGGCCATTATTTTTTTATCTTCCAATGCTCCAATGCCGTCCCATTAAGTTCCAATTGCTCATGCTTGAATTTCCATTCAATTGTTTAATGCATTCCTCAAATTAGTGCCGCATGCATCAATTCAAGTGCCATTTGATTGATTAAAATATGCCCATTTCAATTTTGTTATGCCGTCCATGCCATTTGCACACTTTTCACCTTTTTCATTTGTTTAATCAACATGTTTCTTTACCTTTCACGCATGCACCCACCTTATCCCCATTATGCTTCAATTAAAAATTGCTCACTTAGTTTAAATCCTCCATGGTGCTTCATGCTTATTAATTCCCACTCTAAGCCGTCCAATGCTTCCACAATTTTTAAAAATTCTTCATTTATTTTATTCAAGCCAAGATTCTCCCATTATATCCCATGCCACTTGTTCCATCATCATCCTTTGTGCTTCAATTGTTGTCATCAAAATAACATGAATCACCTATAAAATATAAACCAAACATTAGTAAAATTTCGGTTGAACATAAATTAACACACATTTTAATCAATTTATTAAAATACTAGATAAAACACACTATTATTCACTATAACAAAGGATTTATTAAAAACTCGTGCTATTTAAACAAAATAATGAGAATTTAAGAAAATGTAACAACTTCTGAAAATTAATCAAACATGCGTATTTTATAGTGTTAAATATTCTAGCAGTCGGACCAGCTAGTATATTCAACTCTAAAGAAATTGTAATAGCTCAGCATGTTTTTGGACTCTTTTCTATCGCCATTCCAAATTTATGCCACCAACACCATTGCGGCATCTTTGAATTGTTTGGTTCAGGAACGTGTAATTGGTCCATTAGGTAGCCTTATCGGGTCATTGTTGACGTCCGTCACAGGCTTTATAGGTGAGCTCGTATCATCCCCCCTCTTTAAGTTGATTCGTCCTCGAATCATCACCTATATCGAAAGGAGAAAGATCAGAAACATTAAAACTCGCGCTCACATTATAGTCACCGCAAGTCCAATTTATACGAGTTGTCATTTATGCGTTCAATGACTTGAAATGGACCATCTCCCCTTGGGAGAAGTTTAGATCGCCTTTGCTTAGGAAACCTTTCTTTTCACATATGAACCCAAACCCAGTCCCCTGGTTCAAAGAGAATGCGTCTACGACCTTTGTTAGCTCGTTGGACGTATTGCTTGGTTCTTGCTTCAATATTCTCGCGCACCTTTCGATGCGGCTCCTTTATGTATTCGCGCTTTTTCCTAGCATCGGGATGGATAAATTTATCCGAAGGCATTGGCAATAAATCAAGAGGGGTGAGAGGTTAAACCCGTAAACAATCTCGAAAGGCGAAAATTTAGTTGCGAGAATGAGCAGTTCGATTGTAAGCAAATTCGATGTGGGGCGATAGTCTTCCCATGTTTTGAGATTTTTTGCACTATTGCCCGCAACAAGGTTGATAGGACTCGGTTTACTACTTGATCCGTCCATCTGTTTGAGGATGACACGTGGTCGAGAATAGTAGTTTTGTCCCTAACTTTCCCCACAGAGTTCGCCAAAAATGACTTAAAAATTTTACGTCCCGATCAGATACGATCGTCTTCGGAACTCCATGCAATCGTATGATTTCCCTAAAAAATAAATTTGCAATATGCACAGCATCGTCAGTCTTAGAACAAGGGATAAAATGGGACATTTTAGAGAAACGATCAACTACAACAAAAATCGAGTCCTTCCCAGTTTTTGATCTTGGTATTCCAAGGATGAAATCCATGGAAATGTCGACCCACGGAGTGTCTGAAATAGGAAGGGGCGTATATAAACCATGAGGCTGGACCTGTGATTTAGCTTGTTTGCAAGCAATGCAACGTTCACAAATCCGTTCAACATCCTTGCTCATTCCTGGCCAAAAAAAATGTTCTTGAAGAGTGGACAATGTTTTGTCTCTTCCAAAGTGACCCATAAGGCCACCACTATGTGCCTCTATCACAAGCATGTCTCGTATAGAACCTTGCGGTATACAAATCTTGTTTTCCTTGAAAAGGAATCCTTCATGCCTGTAAAACCTATCAAAAGCACCACTCTCACAAGCATTATAGACATTGCCGAAATCAGCATCGTTAGCATACAATTCCTTAATATGATGGAAACCAAGTACTTTAGAATCAAGAGAGGTTAATAAATTGTACCTTCGTGATAACGCATCCGCTACTACATTTTCCTTACCTTTCTTGTACTTAATTACGTATGGAAATGATTCTAAATACTCGATCCATTTTCCATGTCGTTTGTTGAGCTTGTGCTGACCTTTAATATACTTGAGTGCTTCATGATCTGAATGAATAACAAACTCTTTTGGCTTCAAGTAATGTTGCCACGTTTCAAGCGATCTTATTAGAGCGTACATCTCTTTGTCACACACGGGGTAATTTAGTGCAGCTCCGTTCAATTTCTCGCTGAAGTACGCCACCGGTCTTCCATTCTGAGTTAGAACGGCTCCGATCCCTACACCTGATGCATCACACTCAATTTCAAAAGTTTTATTAAAGTCAGGAAGGGATAACAATGGAGCTTTAACAAGAAATTCTTTAATGGCATTAAAAGACCATTCTTGCTCATCGGACCAATGGAAAGCCGAATTCTTTTTGATCATGCTTGTTAAAGGAGCAGCTATCGTGCTGAAGTTAGGCACGAATCGGCGGTAAAAACTAGCCAACCCATGGAAACTTCGTACTTGGCTAACCGTTGTAGGACGGGGCCATTCTTGGATTGCTCTAACCTTCTCTTGGTCCACTTCTAATCCATTTGCACTTATGACGTATCCTAAGAAAATAACCTTGTCAGTACAAAAAGAACATTTCTCGAGATTGGCGTACAATACCTCTTTTCGCAATGTTTCTAGGATCGCACGTAAATGTTGGAAGTGATCCTCCAAAGATTTGCTGTACACTAATATGTCATCAAAATAAACAACACATGATTTGCCAATAAAAGCTCGTAAAACAAGATTCATAAGTCGCATAAAAGTACTCGGAGCGTTTGTAAGTCCGAATGGCATCACCAACCATTCATACAAACCTAACTTTGTTTTGAAAGCCATTTTCCATTCATCGCCTTCTCGCATCCTAATTTGGTGATAACCACTTTTGAGGTCAATCTTTGAAAAGATTCGAGCCCCACTTAACTCGTCGAGCATGTCATCGAGTCGGGGTATTAGGTGTCGGTATTTGATGGTAATCTTGTTGATGGCGCGACAGTCTACACACATCTGCCAAGAACCATCTTTCTTTGGCACTAGCAACACCGGTGCTGCGCACGGACTAAGGGTTTCTCGGATATATCCCTTTTCTAGCAATTTAGTGATTTGCTTTTGGAGCTCTTTTGTTTCGTCAGGATTGCTCCGGTACGCAGGTCGATTGGGCAGTGAAGCTCCCGGCACCAAGTCAATTTGGTGTTCTATGCCTCGAATGGGTGGTAAACCACTTGGTATTTCCTCTGGAAATATGTCCTTGAATTCCTAAATCAGAGACAACACAGAAGAAGGAAGATTCTTGGGTAAGTCGTTAGTGTTCAAAAACGATTCTTTGTATTGTAAGACATACATAGGTTGTCTCACATACAAAGCTTTTCGAATATCTCTTGCTTTTGCAAAAACACTCATTTTTCCATTTTCTTTTTCTTCCTCCATTTCTTCTTCTTTTTGTTCACACTCTCTCGTTTTATCACTTATTTTCTTGTCCCTCTTTTTTTTAAAATTCTTTTCTTTTTCTTTCTCATTTTTCCGCTCATTTTCTTTTGATTTTTCCATTGATGTCTTCATTTTCAACTGATCCTCATAAACTTGCTTGGGTGTTAACGGAGCTAGTGTCACGTTCCGCCCAAGTACCTTAAAAGTGTATCGATTAGTGTAGCCGTCATGAATTGCTCGCTTGTCAAATTGCCAAGGTCGTCCAAGCGATGAGATGTCCCGCTAGCATCGGAACCACATCACACAAAACCTCATCTTGATACTTCCCTATTGAAAAGGAAATCAAAACTTGTTTTGTGACCTTAAGTTCTCCCGCGTCATTAAGCCATTGTAGCTTATATGGATGGGGATGTTTGGTGGTAGTCAATCCAAGTTTCTCAACCAATATGGTGCTAGCCACATTAGTACAACTTCCTCCGTCTATAATGACGCAACAAATCTTCCCTTGTATTTGACAACGCGTATGGAAGATGTTTTCGCGTTGTTGCTCATTTTCGACACCTTGTAAACTAAGGCTCCTTTTTACCACCAAGATCTCTCCACTTTCGGCTTGTTCTATTTCTTCCTCATCTTGGGATGTTTCATTGGCATCGTCTTCCTCTTCACTTTCGGATTCAATCTCACCATTATCTCGGACAAACATAGTGCTTCGATTTGGACATTGACTTGCAATATGTCCTCGTCCCAAACATTTGAAACACTTAATGTCTCGGGATCGATTCGGAAGAGCTTCCATTTTGCCTTTGCTTGTTTCACCGATAGGCTTGTTAGACTTGGGTACGTCACTGATTTCTTTGGCTCGGCTCGGCATGTCCCTTTTGTTGGTCACTTGCCCTCACTTCGATGTTGAGGCTTGATTGGGGTTTGCTCTAGGCGTAGCTTTCCGTTTCAGCTGTTTTTCTACCTTTATAGCCATATGAACCATTTCGATGATATCGATGTAATGATGTAATTCTACAATATTTGCGATATCTCGATTGAGGCCAGCGCTAAAACGTGCCATGGTGGTTTCTCGTTCTTCTTCCACATTGGCTCGGATCATGGCCACTTCCATCTCCTTATAGTAATCTTCTACGCTTCGGTGACCCTGGGTTAGGCTTTGCAATTTTTGATGCAACTCGCGGTGATAGTAGGTTGGGATGAACCTTTTCCGCATTAGTGCCTTCATTTCCGCCCATGTAGATATTGGGCGTTCACCATCCCGTCTTCGACTCGTCGTTAGTTAATCCCACCAGATGAGGGCGTAATCAGAAAATTCGATGGCAGCAAGTTTCACCTTCTTATTTTCTGAATAATTATGACAGTCGAAAATTAATTCCACCTTCTTTTCCCACTCAAGGTAGGCTTAGGATCGGACGCCCTGGAAAGCGAGAATCGTCATTTTAATGTTCTTTAAGTCGTCATCGGCCCATTCTTGATCCCTTCGCTCACGGGCTCGTGGATTTCGTCGCCGTTCGTGTTCAAAAGCCGGGTTGCTGTCAGCTTCACTTGGTTCGTAGACTTCGTTGTCACGTAACCAAGGTTGTTCTCGTCTCCTTCTCAGAATTAGAGGGGTGTTTGCTCGAGGTCTTCGTTCATCTCTTCGATCTAATTGTTCGGTGATTGTTCTGAACATACGTGTGATTTCTTGCAATGCTGTTTGCACATCCTGATTTCTCCCTTCGGGATCATTTCTTCGGGGTTGTAATCTTCCCCCACCTCCGGCGGCGTCGGATGCTTCGTCACTTATTTCTCGTTGTTCGGGGTTCCTAGACATGTTGTAAAAAAAAAAAATAATGAATCCTCACTACAATACTCACTTGTTCACTCACAAAGAAAAATTATCAACACTCACACTCGTGTTTTTACTCAATTCTGGCTTTTTTTCCTGATGTATTCACTCTTGCCTTTTACCGCTCAAATTCACTCTTCTAGATTCTAGAAGGTTGTCTTTGACTTACTAGCAACTCGTAGGTCGTGTTAAGCTAATTGAGCTTGAAGCTGGAAAGCAGTTTAATGTAGAAAAGCCAAGAGATGACCAAGATATGTTAGAGGAGGTAACAAACTCGTAGGTCATTTCAAGCTAATTGAACATGAAGCTGGAAAGCAGTTTAATGTAGAAAAGCCAAGAGATGACCAAGATATGTTAGAGGAGGTAACAATTGTGGGAAGTCAACTATAGTTGATTTCCAACATCTTATAGAGCTAACTAATTATCATGAGACAAGGACTCGTCTCGGTTAATATACTTTGTAAAACATCGGGAATATAAATCTAAAGCAAAGCTACGGTGGGAAGAGGGTTCTTTTTTTTTTAAACTTACTCGGAAAAACTCAAAACGATCAAAAACGTGCCTAATTTAATTAGCTCTGATACCAGATGATAACGGGCCATCTCGGGTTAGGAGGTGAATCGTTAATGTTGCCCGATCGTAAATTAGACAGTTTCTCGTTTAACAAACAAAGGGATAATCTTATTGGAAATAATATATTTGAAATGCAAGATAGGTGATGGATATGTATTTGAAACAAGAAAGAACCTTTAATAAAAATTAAAGACCCGAATCTTATAAGTTTCAAATTGATGGAATGAGTTTCGAAATAAAACCGAGACCCACTATCTAGTGAGATAGGAACCAACGGTATGGTATTTCGAAATAAAACCGAGACCCACTATCTAGCGAGATAGAAACCAACGGTATAGGTAGATGAACGCCACATCCAAAAGGATGATAAGTTCAAATAAAGAAAGAACGACGCCACTAGAAAACTAGATAAGTCAATTCAAACCTCGAGAATAAGGAGAGTGAAAACTCACCAAAAGAAATTCTTCTTTTCATTCAAATTCAAGTTGTTTTACAAGAATGTAAATGTGCAATATTTATAGGCCTTATTAATGATGGCCACTTGCAATTAAAATAAAACACTTAAATTATCCTAATTTTAAAATGCTTGAGCCGTCCCATTATGCATGATCTTCTTTGTGTGTGCCGTCCACTAGCATCACCGTGCTTTGCATAATTACATGGCTTCAATTCTTTGAATGCCGTCCAACAAATTCCACTTACAAAATGTTCCATTTGGCTTCATTAAAATAATATGGCCATTATTTTTTTATCTTCCAATGCTCCAATGCCGTCCCATTAAGTTCCAATTGCTCATGCTTGAATTTCCATTCAATTGTTTAATGCATTCCTCAAATTAGTGCCGCATGCATCAATTCAAGTGCCATTTGATTGATTAAAATATGCCCATTTCAATTTTGTTATGCCGTCCATGCCATTTGCACACTTTTCACCTCTTTCATTTGTTTAATCAACATGTTTCTTTACCTTTCACGCATGCACCCACCTTATCCCCATTATGCTTCAATTAAAAATTGTTCACTTAGTTTAAATCCTCCATGGTGCTTCATGCTTATTAATTCCCACTCTAAGCCGTCCAATGCTTCCACAATTTTTAAAAATTCTTCATTTATTTTATTCAAGCCAAGATTCTCCCATTATATCCCACGCCACTTGTTCCATCATCATCCTTTGTGCTTCAATTGTTGTCATCAAAATAACGTGAATCACCTATAAAATATAAACCAAACATTAGTAAAATTTTGGTTGAACATAAATTAACACACATTTTAATCAATTTATTTATATACTAGATAAAACACACTATTATTCACTATAACAAAGGATTTATTAAAAACTCGTGCTATTTAAACAAAATAATGAGAATTTAAGAAAATGTAACAACTTCTGAAAATTAATCAAACATGCGTATTTTATAGTGTTAAATATTCTAGCAGTCGGACCAGCTAGTATATTCAACTCTAAAGAAATTGTAATAGCTCAGCATGTTTTTGGACTCTTTTCTATCGTCATTCCAAATTTGTGCCACCAACACCATTGCGGCATCTTTGAATTGTTTGGTTCGGGAACGTGTAATTGGTCCATTAGGTAGCCTTATCGGGTCATTGTTGACGTCCGTCACAGGCTTTATAGGTGAGCTCGTATCACACTTGGTTGGATAAAACGCCGATCTAACAGTTCTTGAATCTGTACTTTCAGCTCCACTAACTCCTTTGGCGCCATTCTATATGGGGCAATAGACACTGGCGCTGTTCTCGGAAGAAGATCAATACCAAAGTCCACTTCGCGATCCGGAGGTAATCCCGAAAGCTCTTCTAGGAAAACATCAGAAAATTCCTTCACCATTCGAACATCCTCTACAGATAACTCATTGGCTTCCAGAGCCCGGACAAAAGTTAAGAATGCCTCACATACTTTCCTCACTATCCTTTCTGCCCTTAAAGCCGACACTACATTTGACAAATAGTTCCTCCTTTCACCTATCACCAAGATTTCATCATCCTCAGGAGTTCTTAACACCATATGCTTGGCTGCACAATCCAAATTCGCTCGGTATCTCACCAGCCAATCCATACCTAAGATCAAATCGAACTCCCCGAATGGCAGTTCCATCAGATCAGCTGGAAAAACTACCCCTTGAACTTCTAGGGGTACATCCTTATAAAGCTTGTTCACCAATACAGACTGTCATAGTGGGCTAATTATAGTCATCTCCCTAGAAGAAATCTCAGAGTCTATGCTTAAAGTTCCAGATACCACACTAGCAACATAAGAATGTGTCGACCCAATATCAATCAGTGCAGAAAAAGGCAATCCAAAGATTAGAAACGTACCGGTTATGACATCCGGTGCATCACCTTCCTCTCGGTGTCTAGCTGCATAGACTAAGCCCGGCTGTCTCACCTCAGCGCCCCCTACATCTCTGCCTGGTGCTCCACAACCCCGACCGAAACTATTACCTCCTCTGGCTGGACCACGACCTCTCTGCAGCTGCTGACCATCTATACCCGTCTGAGCATAATTCTGACCTACTGGCCCTGCACCACTCCGCTCTTGTGGATAGTCTCTAATCTGATGACTAGTCGACCCGCACCTGAAACATCTTCCGTTACTCATCCAACACTCGCCCCCATGAAATTTAGCACATCGAGCACACCTCTGGGGCCGACTATCAGCAACAGATCTCACAACCTAACTCGGCCCATCCAACCTATGTCTTTTCTGAAAACGCCTAACTGACCCTGTCGATCCAAAATTCCTTTTATTCCTACCTCTATCTCTGTCCTAATTCTCCTCTATCTCTGTCCTAATTCTACTTTTCGGATCGTTTCACTTCTTCAGCTATTTTAGCCTTTTCTACTAAGACAGCAAATTCTCTTTCTCGCTGTGGAGCTATCAACACTGGCAAATCATCCCTCAGATCATCTTCAAATCGAACACAACGCTCATGGTTCGTGGCCACTATCCCCCGGGCATAACGACTAAGACGTAAGAATTCTGCCTCATACTCATCTACCGATTTATTTCCCTAAACTAGATTCAGAAATGCCCTACGTTGCGCATCCACATAACTTAATCCGATGTACTTACTTTGAAATGCTGATCGAAAGAAATCCCAGGTAATGCGGTTAGCCACCGAACCGTCCCTTACTGTTAGCCACCATTGATACGCTTCCTCTCACAGCAGATACACAACTCCTTTCAACTTCTCTTCCACCGTAAAATCTAGATCATCCATGATACGCTCCACTGCTTGTAGCCAATACTCGGTTACATTTGGAGCTACACCCAATACGCCCCTAAACGGTTCTACTCCATTGGCTCGAAGTCGTTCAGACACTGATTTTCGAGCCCCAGATCCTATGCTTGCTCCAGCAACCTTCTCCAAGACCCATAACATCGCCTGAGACACTGTATTATCTCTGCCCGTTTGGTCCTAAAAATCTACTTCCGTAGCTGGCGGTACTGGCACCTCACTCCCTGACCCACGTCCTGACTCCAAGGGTTCAGACCCATCACCTCGACCTCTACCACGGCCGCGTACAGCACGTCCACGTCCCCTAGTACTCATTGCTACCAATACGCCTTTATCTAGATTAAAAGTTTTATGAATTAGTATTTCTTTCACTGTTTAATACCGAGAAATTTTATGGAAGATAGCTTTAGAGAGTAGTTTTCGCAAAACACATCACAACCTAGAGGTTTCAGTCTCTAATGTTTGAATCTCCTATGGCTAACAAGTATATTTCATCATGCCAACAATCATTTCATGCATACATCATCAAATAATTAGAACACTTACTTGTGTGGATCGGGTGCCGGTAGACTCGGATGCCATATCTAAAACAAAACACTTTCTCTTAACTAACATTTATATCGATTTTATAAAATGCTGTTGAACCCATGAACCCATTTCACAGCCCGAGTTTTGCAACCTAGGCTCTGATACCAAAATTGTAACACCCCCAAACCCAGCCTAAACGTCACGATCGGATCTGGTATGTTACAGGGTGAAGTAAAACGAAGTTTGGTTTAATTTAGAAAAAAATCGTGCTTTTGAAAACTATTCGATTAAAGCGATGTATTTGGAAATTGTAGTTTGGTAGTGTAGGAAAAATTTCGGTTTTTAGTTAATCAAATATTCATTAACTTGGTGATTTTTGGAAGAACACATGTGTCTTGAGTTACTCGTATTTTGAAAACCCATTTTTAATTTCGTGATTAAGTTTGCATAGTGTCAAATTTTAAATAAACAATAAATAAATCAAATAAAAACCCAAATATTAATTTAGAATGGCCTTATTACACAAATAAAATCCCCAATTAAAATTAAAGTAAAGCAGGAAAAGTTTATGAAAAGTAAAATCTTTATGGCCTCCACAAGTCCGCCTCGGCTCCCATATCCACGATCTACTAATCACCTGAAAGGTTAAGCAATTGGGTGAGTCACCGAGACTCAGTGTGTAAATCCCCTATAACACATAATCGGCTCGCGGCCCACAATCGCATATCGAGCCTTAGCCCACTCAAGATGACATAAAAATAAATGAATGCATCATGTCCCAACCCAAACCTAGTTTTTCCATCCTCTACACACCAACTCGTACCAGCCAATCACACCATGGGGATTTCTACAATCAACCCTCCATCCGCTGCACACAATTTGACAGTCATGCTGTCAGTCATAATATCAATCACTATGTGACCTCAAAATATAATGTGGCCTAGCCACCGATCACTATGTGACCTCATAATATAATGTGGCATTGCCACCGATCACTTTGTGACCTCAAAACATAACGTGGCTTAGCCACCGATCACTACGTGACCTTATAATATAATGTGGCATAGCCACCGATCACTATGTGACCTCATAAGCACTTCTCCTTAAACATCATAACCATATCCCATGCATGACATACAAACCATAATGAATGCAACATGCTGTCACAAGGGAACAGATTACCACGTACATCCATACACGCAAGAACGATACTATAATCACGTACCTGGCATTCCTAGCCTTACCCACAAGGGTACCAGGACTGTCACCACAGCCTTTTCTGACTTTTCAGCCCATACAATTAATATTACAATTACAATAGAGAGTATGAGATTTTTACACACCTGATAACTCGCAAAATAATACTCTTAACGTCGACACTATCGATATCAGAAACGACTGCTATCTGCCTACTACTTTGCTCTGAAGTCAGTCCACAACCCGGAGGCCAATCTCGGACCGCTGACACCGCACGTTTCTTAAACTTAGAGGTTATGTTTACGGGTCCAACCCCCTCCTTTGCCTGATCGGTATTGGATTCTATCACAAGATCTTGGTCAAAAGATACTATAAGGAAATATGGTTGTTTAACAACAACACAGGGTTAAGGTAGCGATTAACGATAAGTGAATCTGAACAAAAATCTAAAGAGAAAACCTCTTACCTTGAAATCTCAAAAAGAGAAATAGGGTTCAGGGATTAAAGATTTCCAGCTTAGGATTCAGATTATTCGATTAGCTTAGATTCCCGGAATAGCCGCCCTCAAAGAAAGCAAGAAAATAAGAAGAAAACAAAAGTCCAAACGATGGCCTCACCAAGCCAATCAGCCATTCGGCTTTGGCTCTTAAAAATCGAATGAGAGATAAAGAAATAAAGAAATCGCCTCTTACCTTAACACAGAAGTAGAGAAGATTCGGCAATGACTATGGTAAAAGAGAACAAGATGAAAGAATCGAAAATGAAAATAAAAGAACTTCAAATGGAGTCTTAGGAGTTTCAGCTTGTAGAGAAATCAGGAGAGGAATGTAGGAGAATGGCTAGGAAGATTCAGCCTATAGAAGAAATTAGAGAAGGGAATAATGAACAAGGAATATTCGGCTTTAGCAGGAAATGGATGAGGGTTTCAGCTCAAGGTGATTAAGAAATGAGAAAGAAATAAAATGAAATGAAAATGTGGTAGGAATGGTGAAGAGAAAGAAGAGTTTAGGCAAGACTTAGATAGATTCGGCTTTGAAGTCTCTGGTGAAAAGAGATAGTGAAGAAGAAAAGAAAAAGAAAACGCACCAATAGACTCACCAATTCGGCTAAAGAGAAAAGAAAAGAGAGAAAAGGAGTGAAAAGAAAAGAATTGAAGCTAGCAAAATTCAGCACCTATAACCCCCAAAGTCAAAAAATGCACAAAAAGGAAACTACAAAGTCCTATGGCCTAATTGAATTTTGGCACACCCCAACACAAGCCAAAATCGATTCTCCCTCCTACACCAAGCATTTGGCATTCGGCCAACTCCTCCATCACATGCCTTATCCCTTTCTTGTCTCCTTAATTTCCTCCTAATCACTCATTTGAATTAATTTGAATGCTTCAAACTCCACGTTTTCCTCTCAGCCACTCATTCAAATTATTTGACTCAGTCCAGTCTCCCATCCTGAAGTGTCCCAGCCGAGCTCTGCTTCTGCTCCTTTTGATGCCAAAAATAATTCCCAAAATGAGCTTCATGTGACTTGAACCTGCTTCCTCTCTGCTCCCTTGTGGCGTCACCTTCTAACCCCTTATGTGGCATCACCCTGCCACTTTATCAACACCTTGCTTGTGTCAACCAAATACAAACAATATCCCTTAAGTCCTATACTAGCTAGCTCTTACACTAAAGTGCCCAGAAAGAGAAATTTTGGCCAGGGCTTCAGCTTATCCCCGAGCCTTTCCTAGACCCCCATACACATTAAACATAGCATACACACAAAACACTTCAAATGCATAACCCCCAATTCAGGATGTTACAACTAACATGTGATGAATTATTGTGTTTAGGCATTTGGTAATTGAATTGATTACACCTTGATTATTGCTTTGATTAGGTATAAATGGTAAGCTTATTTCTAAATTATACGGGCTTACTAAGCTATAAAGCTTACTCTATTTCATTTCCTTGTTTTATAGAGGTTCGAAAGCTCGCTCGTTTTAGACAAGTCGGAGTTACACATCACACTATCCAATTATTGATTGGTACTTTTGAACTTGAGGATATATGTAAATATGGCATGTATAGGCTAGTTTAAAAGATATTAGTTATGTTACTTGATATCATGATTTTGGTATGTTTTTATGTATAAATTAATCCATGTGATTAGGCTTATTTTGGTACTATGTTTTGATTGTGTATAAGTGTGCAATTATGGTATGTTTTGGGCAAGGAATTGATGGAATGAAAATATGCAAAAGATATCTTGTTATGTAGTTGATATATGAATGGATTATGCATGATGTTAATTAGACATTTGAGTGCAAAGTTGAATTGGTATAATATAGGTATGAAATGTTATGGAATGGTTGCTTATTGGGTTATGAAATGTTACCATTTATGCTTATGTTTTCTTGTGAAAATAGGGTGGCAAAATGGCTTTGCAAATAGCCTGTTTTTGTCCACACGGGCAGGGATACAGGCGTGTGTCTCATCTGTGTGTGACACATGGTCATGTTACATGGCTGTGTGTCCCCTGGTGTTGAAATGGACTTGAAGTCAGTATGCTCCACATGGCCTAGCACATAGGTGTATGGCTGGCCGTGTGGTACAAGTCAGTATACCTCCTAAATGGCACACGGCCTAGCACACGGGTGTGTGACTTGGCCGTGTTGATAAGTCAGAATACCCTACAGTTTTGGCACGGCTTGACACACGAGCGTGTATGGCCATTTTGAAGGGCACACAGGCTAGACACACAGGCGTGTGGTTGGTCGTGTGACCCAAATAAGAATCCTCTCCAATTTTCACACGGCCTAGCACACAGACGTGTCTTCAGACGTGTGACACAAGTTAGTATGTATGCCCTGTTTTCACACGGTCTAAGATACGGGCGTGTCTACTAGCCGTGTGAGGCACATAGCCTATTCACACGGTCGTGTGATACTTGAAATGTTGAAATTTTTTGATGTTTCCAAAATTTTTATATGTTACCGATTTAGTCTTGAATGAATGAATTAAGCTTTGTATGCTCGATTTGAATATATATTGAATGTGAATGAATGATATTTACTGAAATGAGATGATATTTGATAAATGATTGTTCTGGACTGAATTACTAGTCTGGTAATGCCTCTTAACCTATTTCGACGACTGTTACGTGTTAGGAGTGTTACACAGGCTGAGTCATACTAGAGCTTTTTTCAATTAAGCTTTCAACTGATCAAAATTCTATTGACACTTATCTGACAAAAAAATTAACATTTTTTTGTAACAACTTTTTCATCGGTAAAAATGTAACATCCCCAAACCCGGCCCATTCACTACGACCGAATCTGGTTATGTTAGTGAAAATATTTTTCTTTACTTAGAATTTAAAACACGAAAATCTACTACCTTTCTGGTAAAACCCGTGTACTTTAAAAAAAAACTTTTAGACTTTGATAATAAATAGAAATGTCCATTTTAACACTCGTTTAATTTATAAATTTGTTGAGTAAATAAATGGCTAAAAACTGAGTCATTTGCACTTAGTAATCAAAATAATCAAACCATTATTTGAAATTAATAATAAAGAAATTCCCAAAATAAATGAGAAAGTCAAAGGGCCTTATTACATCAACATTTAAACCCAAATACTTAATATAAATAAACTTAAAAGATCTGAATTCTTCTTTCTGCATGGGCCACCATGTGTCCTCTCCGATCCCGGTCCGATTCTACTCATTACCTGAAATGGTTAGAAATAAAAGGGTGAGTCCAGCGACTCGATGCATAACCACCACATATTTTCATCCGTATGGGCTTGGCCCATACCCACACAACCATCGAAACAAATCATGCAAGAATGCATCTCACCCCAACCCATTGTCCAACCGTACTCCAACCTTAGCGGACTCCCGCCTAAGGCCGTGGAAACTCCTACCGATCACATAGTGATCCATAACATCTTACCTTGGCAAGCTCATTTGCTCAAGGCGATGGGTTGAGCCACCGATCAACCCAAGTGATCCAAATATCGTAATCGTCTACGGTGATGCACATAGCAATCAACCGCCGAGATGGGCACCAAGCCAACATCTCCTTGATGATGCACACAACAACTCATCAAGCGCTAGTGTAGCCCGGCTAACACTAGACCACGTACACCAATGTGTACTCCCTTCCTTCCTCGATCAACCCGAATCCCATGCACATGTGATAAAGCATCTTATCAAATCATCATATAATAGGAGCATACATCTCATATCATCATATATTTATATATACATCATGATAACTTCAATATCACAAACTTACTCATGTAAAAACGTTAGCAAGCGTATCATCAAGAAATAGTGCGATGATTACGCACCTCAATAGCACCACGGTCCTACTCTCAAACGCTACTCAATCTTCGACTAACCGACTCTCGAAAAGTTTCTGCGGTAGGCTCTTCTCCCCTACAATCGGCCTTAGCATCAAAACCTTAGGCTTAAAGCGAATACTAAATATACAACTTATTAAAACAATATCCTTACCAACCGATTGCTAACAAAAGGAGGCTTGGCTAACCACTAAAACCCCAGAGTATCTCAGCAATGGAACCCGAAGAGATCTATGCTAACATTCGGCCAAAGTGCTAACAAGTTGAGAGAAAGAAATTCGGCAAAGGGTGGTGGATGTAGATTCGGCTATCTATAAAATCAAGGGGTAGGGAACAGTGGTTTCGGCCAAAGAGAAGAGAAAGAAAGGTATAGGGTGCACTTTCGGTTTTGAAGTGAAAAGGAAGGGAAATAGGAAGAGTGAAGGGTTCGGCCACTTGGAAAATGTGAGAGAAGAAGAATAACAAGCTTTGAAGAAAAAGTTTCGGTAACCAAGAAAATGGGGAACAAAATTCGGCAAGGAAGAGAAGGCAAATGATGAATGAAAACAAGCACCTCCCTCCCCCTATTTATACTAAAAAGCCAAGCTCCAACCCCCCAAAAATAATCCCTAAAATTCTCCTAAAATACCTCCCCACCATCCATTCAAAATAGTTTGAATGGGTCAAACCTTCTAGCCAAAATTTAAAAAAAAATTGACCAAGTCTTCTCCACCTTTTAAGCTTTTCAAACCGTCCATCCACCCCACCAAGATGACGCAAAAACAAAGCCCCAAATGCTGCACTTGCGAATCGAACCTGAGCCCCTTCCCCCTGCAAATGGCGTCACTTCCCATGCTCTAAGTGGCGCCTCCTTGCCACTCTGCCAAGCCACTCTTTATGCCAAAACTCCCCCAAAAATTCTCTTAAGGCCCCTCTATCCAAGCTCCCCCTTTTTAACCCCTAAAACTAAAATTTTTCTAAGGCATTCCACTGCCCTTAAAAGTTCTCAAGACCCCTAAAATACCTCCAACCACACACTAAAGTGGGCCAACACCCGAGCTAAGCACCAAAAGCCTAACCCCTAAAACCAGGGTGTTACAATTCTACCCCCTTAACATAATTTCGTCCTCGAAATTACTTGTCTCGACTAATGGTCCAAATCCTCCCACTATGCTATGGTCACAAGACTCGATCTAAAGAGCTAACATATCTCTAGGTAAAGATTCTAAGTTCATACTCAAAGTCCCCATCCTTTACAAGCAACAACACAAACAGTCACCCAACTGAACAAAACAACAGAGAATATTCCAGGCTTAAGGAACTTACCAGCTGACACATCAGGCACATCATTATCCTCTCTCCGATGAACTGCATAAACCAGACCTGGCTGTCTTGCCTCAGTGCCACCATTACCGCGGCCTAAAGCTCCACGACCCCGGCCGGAACCATTTCCTCCATGGTTCGGACCACGACCTCTCGTCACTTGCTGACCATTTCTGCCTGGTTGCACATTACCTTGACCTTCTGTCCGAGTCCTATTCGGATTCTGGGGACAATCCTTAATCAAGTGGGACTTGGACTTGCATCTAAAGCACTCCCGAACACGATTCCAGCACTCGCCAACATGATACCTTCCGCACTGCGCATTACGGATGATCCGAATTTTCGTGGTGGTGGCTTAGCAATATATGAGAGTCTCGACTCTCGGTCTTTTCGAACCCTCTCAAACACTTCGGCGATCCAACACTTCTCTTATCACGGTTCCTTTCTCTATTGAGCCTCTCGGCCTTCTTGACCTCCTCGCCTATTCGAGCTTTCTCCACTAGAACGGCGAAGTCTCTTTCCGATGCGGAGCAATCAAAACTCGCACTCATCCATGAGACCATCTTCAATCGACGCATCTCTCATAATCCGTTGCCACGATGCCCGAGCATACCGACTCAAACGCAAAAACTCACCACTCGCTATTGACTTACTACCTTGCACCGCATTAAAGGAACGCCTTCCTCTCGGCGTCCACATAGCTCGCTCCGACATACTTCCCTTCAAACTTGATCTTAAAGTAACCCCAATCCACTCGATCCGCAGGGTACTTTCTTAACGATGAGCCACCACCCTGGTAGGCTTCATCCGTAGCAACGAAACAACACCCTTAAGCTTCTCCTCAGCAGTTAAGTCTAAGTCGTCCATAATCCTTTCAACAGCCTCAAGCCAATACTCCGCCACGTTTGGAGCTACCCCAGACACTCCTCTAAAAACCTCGGCTCCATTCGCCCTAAGCCTTTCGGGCACTGACTTCCGATTCCTATTGCCCACATTGGCTCCTGCCACTCGTTCGAGCACTCGCAGCACAGCTTGTGACACTGCGTCGTCTCCTCCAGTCTGATCCTGCTGTTCAACCTCAACAGCTGGTGGCGGTGCATCGCTCTCTGACCCATGGCGTGACCCAACCGGTTCCGATACTGACATCCTGCCTCTACCACGCCCACGAGTATTTCGACCACGCCCCCTAGAACTCATATCTGGCGCTTGATTTAGTCATTTAGAAAGTTTTATGCGTTAGAAATTCTTGTTTTCTTTGTTTTATCCACAAGCAATTTTATGCAATGAAGTTTTCGAGAGTAGTTCTTTCGAGCAATCAAGTTTCCTTCCTACCCAGGGTAATTAGTCATTTTTCCTAAAGAGGGGTATTTGGTAATAACTCGAGGTCAATTTTGAAAATAGTTTTCCAACTTAAAGATATCTCAAAATTCACAAATCTCGGGGTCATCTTGAAAATTTTGTTTTTCAAACAAATGTGTTGCACAAATTTCAGTAAATCGGGGTTATTTCGGTAATTTTGGAAATCGTGGGTCTTTTCAGTAAATCCTCAAAAATCGAAATGTCACAACATTTTACAAAATAGAATTTTTTGGATATTTAGTGGAATAGGAATATTTCTTGTAAAAGTCGAGAGAAATCGAAAATTTAGAAACCAGGGGCATTTTGGTAATTTTATTAACTAGGGGTATTTTCGTAAATTTTCACAAACCATGATATCTTAATATTTGAAACCATAAAATTTTGGTATTTTACAAGGTAAAAATCATTTTATCAAAAGTTGAGGGTAGTACGAAAATTTTATAACACAAGGGTATTTTTGTAATTTTGCCACTAGGGGCATTTTGGTAATTTTGTAAAAATGTCTCTCCAAAATCAAATTTAGGGTTTCACAAACCAAAGGGGTAAAGTTGAAAATTTTAAAACAGGGGGTTTTAAAACAATCAGGCCAAATCCCTTTCGGGTTTTAATAATCGGTTTAGCCCATGAACAAGTCCTCTTGGTTAAGGTGAACCAGTAGCTACACACTGTAGGATACTGCGAAGAGAGGAGGTGAGTCACACTGATCGCTTAAATACTGTGCTCTTCCGGTTCCACTCCTAGACATGCGTACAGTGGTTGCCACACCTTAACTCGGCGACTTACTTCACAAGTTTGTTTAAGAGCTTTAAGTTTTATGCACATGTTTGAGTAGTCTAGTCCTAGGGTCCAATAGTCCTAACTTTCTAATCTACGAGCCCAAACTAAGCCCAAATCAATTCATACAAACAAAACAACACAATTTAAAAGTCCGAAGCACTTACCGTGGACTTGGTAGGAGAGACACAGTGCCATGCCGAATAACACTGAAAACCTTTTTATAAAAGCCCACATTCCAAAAACCCATTTTGAAACTGCATTTGCCCAAAACCCTCAAAGCCGAGTTTTGAACCGGGCTCTGATACCAATTTGTAACATCCCCAAACCCGGCCCATTCACTACGACCGAATCTGGTTATGTTAGTGAAAATATTTTTCTTTACTTAGAATTTAAAACACGAAAATCTACTACCTTTCTGGTAAAACCCGTGTACTTAAAAAAAAAAAAAAACTTTTAGACTTTGATAATAAATAGAAATGTCCATTTTAACACTCGTTTAATTTATAAATTTGTTGAGTAAATAAATGGCTAAAAATCGAGTCATTTGCACATAGTAATCAAAATAATCAAACCATTATTTGAAATTAATAATAAAGAAATTCCCAAAATAAATGAGAAAGTCAAAGGGCCTTATTACTTCAACATTTAAACCCAAATACTTAATATAAATAAACTTAAAAGATCCGAATTCTTCTTTTCTCGCATGGGCCACCATGTGTCCTCTCCGATCCGGTCCGATTCTACTCATTACGAAATGGTTAGAAATAAAAGGGTGAGTCCACCGACTCGGTGCATAACCACCACATATTTTCATCCGTATGGGCTTGGCCCATACCCACACAAACCGTCGAAACAAATCATGCAAGAATGCATCTCACCAACCCATTGTCCAACCGTACTCCAACCTTAGCGGACTCTCCGCCTAAGGCCGTGGAAACTCCCCACCGATCACATAGTGATCCATAACATCTTACCTTGGCAAGCTCATTTGCTTTCAAGGCCGTGGGTGAGCCACCGATCAACCCAAGTGATCCAAATATCGTAATCCGTCTACGGTGATGCACATAGCAATCAACCGCCGAGATGGGCACCAAGCCAACATCTCCTTGATGATGCACACAACAACTCATCAAGCGCTAGTGTAGCCCGGTTAACACTAGACCACGTACACCAATGTGTACTCCTTCCTTCCTCGATCAACCCGAATCCCATGCACATGTGATAAAGCATCTTATCAAATCATCATATAATAGGAGCATACATCTCATATCATCATATATTTATATATACATCATGATAACTTCAATATCACAAACTTACTCATGTAAAAACGTTAGCAAGCGTAATACTGAAGAAATAGTGCGATGATTACGCACCTCAATAGCACCACGGTCCTACTCTCGAAACGCTACTCAATGCTGACTAACCGACTCTCGAAAAGTTTCCTGCGATAGGCTCTTCTCCCCTACAATCGGCCTTAGCATCAAAACCTTAGGCTTAAACGAATACTAAATATACAACTTATTAAAACAATATCCTTACCAACTTCGATTGCTAACAAAAGGAGGCTTGGCTAACCACTAAAACCCCAGAGTATCTCAGCAATGGAACCCGAAGAGATCTATGCTAACATTCGGCCAAAGTGCTAACAAGTTGAGAGAAAGAAATTCGGCAAAGGGTGGTGGATGTAGATTCGGCTATCTATAAAATCAAGGGGTAGGGAACAGTGGTTTCGGCCAAAGAGAAGAGAAAGAAAGGTATAGGGTGCACTTTCGGTTTTGAAGTGAAAAGGAAGGAAATAGGAAGAGTGAAGGGTTCGGCCACTTGGAAAATGTGAGAGAAGAAGAATAACAAGCTTTGAAGAAAAAGTTTGGTAACCAAGAAAATGGGAACAAAATTCGGCAAGGAAGAGAAGGCAAATGATGAATGAAAACAAGCACCTCCCTCCCCTATTTATACTAAAAAGCCAAGCTCCAACCCCAAAAATAATCCCTAAAATTCTCCTAAAATACTCCCCACCATCCATTCAAAATAGTTTGAATGGGTCAAACCTTCTAGCCAAAATTTAAAAAAATTGACCAAGTCTTCTCCACCTTTTAAGCTTTTCAAACCGTCCATCCACCCCACCAAGATGACGCAAAAACAAAGCCCCAAATGCTTTGCACTTGCAGTCGAACTGAGCCCCTTCCCCCTGCAAATGGCGTCACTTCCCATGCTCTAAGTGGCGCCTCCTTGCCACTCTGCCAAGCCACTCTTTATGCCAAAACTCCCCCAAAAATTCTCTTAAGGCCCCTCTATCCAAGCTCCCCCTTTTTAACCCCTAAAACTAAAATTTTTCTAAGGCATTCCACCGCCTTAAAAGTTCTCAAGACCCCTAAAATACCTCCAACCACACACTAAAGTGGGCCAACACCCGAGCTAAGCACCAAAAGCCTAACCCCTAAAACCAGGGTGTTACAAAAAAAATTATCAAGAAATTCTTAACAAATCATTTGTAATAACCAGCTAGTCCCAGAAAACTATGCATGTCAAAGACATTCTTTGAAGCTTTCCAATTTACAATGGTAGAAATCTTTTGTCAGATGAGCCTAGATATCATTTACAGAAATCACGTGACCAAGAAATCCAGCCTCTTTAAGCCAAAACTCACATTTACTTAATTTTGCATAAAATTGTCTCTCACGCAAAGTCTATAGTATAATTTTCAAATGTTAAGCATGTTCGAATTTAGTTTTGGAATAGGTTAGTATATCATCAATAAACACCACTACAAATCTATCTAGATGAGGTTGAAAAACCCAATTCATCAAATCCATAAATGCAGCAAGGGCATTACTTAATCTGAAAGGAATTACTAGAAACTCATAGTGATCATAATAGGTTCGGAAACCAGTTTTTGGCACATCAATGTCTTTAACTTGCAACTGATTGTAGTCAAATCTGAGATCTATTTTCGAGAATATTGTAGCTCCTTTCAACTGGCCAAACATGTCATCAATACGGGGCAACGAATATTTGTTCTTTATAGTAACCTTATTCAATTACTGGTAATTGATACACAATCTCATTGACCTATCTTTCTTTTTCACAAATAATACTAGTGCATCCTAAGGAGATACACTCGGCTGAATAAAACCTTTATCAAACAACTCTTGCAACTATGCTTTAAGTTCTTTTAATTCAGCTGGTGCCATTTAATACGGTGCAATAGATATCCAAGCAATCCCTGACACTAAATCAATTACAAATTCAACTTCTTGCTCAGGCGGTAATCCCCGACAATTCTTCTGGAAACACATCATTAAACTTATTAATAATTAGTACCTAATCAATTTTCGATCCCGGTTCTCGAGTATCAAGCATATATGCCAAAAATGCCTCACACCCTTTTTTTTTATCAATTTTTGAGCGAAGATTGTTGAAATGACTTTAGCAGCATAATCAGATCTATCAGACTCAATTACAATTATTTCACCATTTTGACATATAAAATCAATCCGTTTTAGGCTGCAGTTCACTACAGCATCATGTAAAGTTAACCAATCTATTCCCAAAATAATATCAAATTCGTGAAATAGTAATAACATAAGATCAGTAGGAAAGTTAACTTAATGTACTAAACATACATTACCCAAAACCCTGAATACAAAGCTCAAAATCCCAAAGAGCAAATTTGTAAACAAAAACCCTAAATCTCATAGGGAACTCACTAAAGGGGTATAAAATACTCTTCATAATTACCACGAAACTCTCACCAAAACTCATATACGGTTACATATTGTCGCCCTCAAAGAAAAGTGTTTTTTTTTCTGATTAGCATCTTAAAATAAGGATACAAAGCCTCTTTAAATAGGCTAAAACTAGAGTTACAATCATACTAAAATATCACTAGGATAGTCATATTTTAACTAGGAAAAGATAGTAAATTTTAATTGGGATAAGAATATGAGGTACAGCCCACAAATATCCACCTTGACTCGTATTTATCACGCCTCATTTTCCATGCCCCGTAACGGGCCAAACTCAAATTTTGCAGAATGTTAACCAAGTTTAAATTGTGCTTGAACTTAGAAATTGAAAAACTCTTAGTCTTTAAATAAAAAATGTATAATACAACAAGGGCCAGTAATACCTGAACAGGAGAGACTCTCTCCACCTGACTGTAACCCTCTTCAACCAACCTTATCTCAAACACTCTGTGAACCACTTGAGTCTTAAAGACTAAAAAAAGGGATGAGATTCTTCTCTAAATTAGGCACATGCCTAACATTTGAAACGACTCCACCTTCAACTGGATTATGTGGAGAGCAACGAATCATCATCCTTGTCCTTGGCAAAATCAACTACCTCTGTAATTATCTAAAACTGTCAGGAATTGGAATTCATGATCTGTCGAACTTCTCAATATCAAAAATCATTTTTTGTGTCACCAAACGAGTTGATCTACAAAAGATGAATTAGACTTTGATACTAATTTGTTGGGGATTGACCCGTATATACAATGATAAAATAAAAGTGGAGAAGAACGAACACAAATATTTTATGTGAAAAACCCTTAAAGAGGGAAAAACCACAAGCAAATGAGGCTTCGAATTTTCACTAAATTGGTAAAAAAATGAGAATACAATATGGAGAAAAATGACCTAAATGTACTAAATATACATAAACCAAAACCTTGAATACAAAGCTTAAAATCTCAAAGAGCAAACCGATAAACAAAAAGCTTAAATCTCATATGGGACTCACAAAAGGGGTATAAAATACTCTCCATTATTACCACGAAACTCTCACCAAAACTCATACGTAGCTACATATTATCTGTAATAGCCCAATTTAGACCCTAGTCGGAATAGTGGTTTCGAGACCATAAATCTGAGGGTGGAAAAATATTTTAATATTATTTTCTATGTTTACAGTATGTGATTGAGCATGTGTGAAAATTCTATGCGAAAATTTTATCGTTTGTGTGTCGAATTGTGAAAAAGGACTTAATCGCATAAAATGCAAAAGTTGTATGCTTATTGTTAAAGTGCTTATTTGACATGGCTTTTTAAATGAGAAGTCCTTATGTTGTAGTTAGACCTTTGATAGTGGATGTGAACATAAATGGCCATTAAATGAATGAATTTATATGTTTTAATTAAAGGCAAAATGGTAAATAGTATATTAATGTTATTATAATTAAAACAAAAGAAATTAAAGGCCATTTCTCATTATCTTTGGCCAAAAATAGCAAGAAAGGAAAAGAAAAAGATTAAGCTAGGGTTCGGCACTTGCATAGCTCAATCAAGGTATGTTTTGAACTCAATTTTTGATGATTTTTTTTTAAGTTTTTGTGATCGTTGCTTTGTGTTCTATCAATCACATGTCTTAATTTTAGAATTTGATGATGATTTCGAGATGTACCATTGATGAATGCTTGAGCTTTGTGATAGTTGAGGATGAAATATGAAAGATATGTGATAGATTAACTTATTTTGTCTTTGAATTTTTGATGAATTTGACTATTTTGGGCTAAATTGTGAAAATGAGAAATTGGAGGACTAAAATGTGAAATAAATGAAATATGTGGGTTTGTATGGACATGAGGAAAATTTGGCCTAAGCATGGTAGGATGAAATTTTGTGTATTTTGTGATTTTATGAAATAGGGACTAAAATGTCAAAGTGTGCAAATGTGAGGGCTATTTTGTAAAATACCCTAAATATGTGTTGTTGGATAAAATTGAATGATTTGGTGAATGAATGAGCTAAATTTGAATATGTATAGATCAAGAAAGGAGAGATTCGGATCGAGATCAAGGCAAGAATAAAGTGCTTGATTGATAGACTTGAATCTTATTTTTACGTCAGAGGTAAGTTCGTGTATAATACAAATTGTATAAATCATATTTGTATGTTATGAAATGATTGAATATATGTGGTTGATGAAATGGTAAAGTTATATGTGGATTTGAGAGATGTGGTACTAAGTGTGCGTAAATGGAATTGATACAGTGTTAAACGGTACTGTGTGTGCGATACCGAGTTAAATTCGATTTATTGTAGAGGCACAAAGTGTGCGATGTTATTAAAGCTTCGACTAAAAAATTGGCACTAAGTGTGTGTAAATCAATTGGCTAAAAAAGATTGAACGATTTGTGGTGTTGAGCATTGAGTAGTAAAAGCGATAGTTAATTAAGTAATGGCACAGGTATATTTGGAACCTATGTGGTTGATGATATCATATATGGATAAATGGATGAGACTTTGTATTATTGTGAATTGTACGATGAGATAGTTTATTTTGTATATTGAAATTGAATCGTTAAGTTAAATGTATTATATGTCGAACTTACTAAGCTTTTAAGCTTACTGTGTGTAGTGTTTCTCTGTTTTACAGTGTCATTAAATCTAGCTCGGATTCAGGAATCGTCAGCGACTCAATCACACTATTAGGTATCTATTTTGGTACTTTTGGAAGTTATATTTATTTGGTATATGGCATGTATAGGTTAAGGATTATGATATGTTTTGAAGTGTATAAATCTTGCCATGTGATATGGCGTGATCATTTAATGATTTTGGATATGCTTTGGTATGTGTAAAGGATGTTTAATATGTGTATGTGAGTTATATGTGAATGATCTTTTTGGCATAAGTTAGTTAAATTGAAATGATATGTTTCATGTTTAGATTTGGTGAGGATTGAATGATGAATGGATTATATGATCTTGATGTGGAATTGATATTTTAGATAGGAAGGTTTGAGTTGAAATTGAGTATGGAAATAAGTGATATAGTTGAAGATTAATTGGTGCAAATATTGGTATGTTTTGGATGCCATTTGGGGTATGAATGTATATGGTTTGATGCTTGTAGGTGTGACCATAATGTGGATGGCAATTTGGCCTTGCAAATGGCCTATATTTGCCCACACGGTTGAGCACATAGACGTGTGGCTTGACCGTGTCTCTTAAGTTTTCGAATTGAAACAAGTCAGACTTGCACACTGGCTGGACACACAGGCATGTGATTGGGCATGTGAAATAAGTCAATGTCGACCACGGGTGAAGCACACGGGCGTGTCCTCGGCCGTGTGGACTAGTCAGTATGTATGCCCTGTTTTGCCACGGCTTAGACACACGAATGTGTCTGAGGCCGTGCACTCACACAGCCTACCCACACGGGCGTGTGACCTCTGTAGTTTTAAAAAATGTTAAGTTTTTATAAAATTTCGTATGAGCTCGGTTTAGTCCCGACCCCTTCCCAATGTATGTTTAAGGTCTCGTAGACCTTATTAAGAGACTTAATGACATTGATTGATTATGCTTTAGAGATGTATGAATAATGAAGGTTAAATGTTATGATTGATCGATAATGCCTCCTAACCCTATGCCAACGACGGTTACAGGTTAGGGGTGTTACATTTTATTGGTATCAGAGCTAAGGTTTAGTCGATTCTGGGACTAACGTTGTAACAGCCCGGTTTAAGGCTTAGTCAGAATAGTGGTATGAGACAACAAATCTGAAGTAGGAATATGAGTTTTAAGGTTTATGAGATGTTTGCATGGTTATGTGAAAGTTTCACGAAGTAATTTTATTGAATTATGGTTGAATTATTCATGAGGACTAAATTACAAAAGTTACAAAATATGAGGTTCTAGAAGCTTTTAGTATGAAATAGCTTTGGATTATTAATTAAAGGTCCTTAAATAGCAATTTGTCCAATTTCTAATTTTTTGGACAAAAATGGGCATGAGTTAGTAAATTTTGAAAGTTTAGCAAAAAGGGGCATTTTGGTCATTTGTCAGATAAATGATTAAAAAGGGAAATGAAGTAAAAAAAAATTATGTTCATCTTCTTTCCCTTAGTGTCAAAATTTTGAAGAACTCCATAGCTAGGGTTTGTTCAAATTTTCAAGCTCATAGTAAGTGCATCCTAGCCCCGTTTTTAATATTCTTCGTATTTTTGAAGTCCTCGTCACTTGAATTAGAAAGTTTTAGCTATATGTTGAGCTAGGATTCATGTTCAAAAATATACCCATGTATGACATACATGTATTTTGATGTTTTAAGGAAGATTATGAAAGCTTGATGTGGAATAAACCTTTTTTTCTAAGTAAATTTCATTAAAAATGTAAGGACTAAATTGTAAAAGTCATAAAATTTGGTCATACATTAGTGAAATATTGAGAATTTGATATTGCTATATTTGAGAAAATGAATCAGCAAAGTATGAAATACAAGAAAGTTGAATGAAAATCACTTAACAAGCGTATGGGGCAAAAGTGTAAATATGAGGAAGTTTATAGGGCAAAATGGTAATTTTACCAAAGTATTAGTTATGAATCAATTTAGTCAATGTGAGTTTAAATGAGTTAAATTATTATTATAGATCAAGAAAAATGAAGCCCGTATCGAAATCGAGGCAAGAACAAAGTCGTGGACTAAATTGACTATCTTCATACATTTTGTATACTAAGGTAAGTTTGTATAATTTTTAAGTTTCATGAGTATTTTCATTGAATTTATATATATATATATATATATATATATATGTTGTTATTGTACAATATTTCCATGAAGTTGTTTAAATATGTTTAAACAAGGACATTAAGGAAATTAAATATATAAAAATCCCGAATGAAGTTGGATTACTGAGGATACTTAATCTACATCATGAGACAAGAAAGCCCGTATAAGACCATGTCAAGATATGGCATCAGTAATAAAGCGAGGGGATCATGTAAGCCCAAGACAAGTCTTGGCATTGAAAATTTACCATGAGATAAAGATTCCATGTAAGTCCAAGCCAAGGCATGGCATTGGTGACTTCCCAAGTAAAGAGATCATGTAAGTCCAAGATAAGTCTTGGCATTGAAAAGTTATTATGAGGTAAAGACCCATATAAGTCCAAGCTAAGGCATGGCATTGGTGAGTCTCTAAAGAGAAGATATCATGTAAGTCCACGTCAAGACATGGTATTGACAAGTTCATGAGATAAGGATACCACGTAAGACCATGTCAAGGCATGGCAATGGTAAGTTTCCAAGGAAATACACAAGGAAGATTTCGTATATGCCCATGTCAAGACATGGCATCGACACCAACTTAAGAGATCCCATGTAAGACCACATCTAAGATATGGCATTGGCATTGAGATGCATGTATGATAGATTTAGTATCCTTGGTTATTCCGGTTAATTCGTCAGGCAAAGGAGTAAAGAAGGAATGAAGTAACAAGAAGGTTAAGTATGTAAAGTTATTGTCAAGTTAAAGTGGATAAGAGTATTATTCAAGTTAAGAAAGATAAAGTTAGAATTTATGTTTACAATAGCAAAGTATACTAATCTTTATGATTAAGTGATTCAGGTATCTTGTTTACAATACAATCATGAGACGAGTAAGTAACATGAAATGATTATGAATAAGTAAGAGTAAGTAAGTTTAAGCATTTGAGATTTGGGATGCTATTGTTTATGACGGATGAGAAATATTTAGCAATTATAATGCTATATATATTACATGCAAACTTACTAAGCTAAATGCTTACTTCTTTATTTCTTTCTTTCCTTGTAGTCCCGCCAAGCTAACTTGTGGATCATTGACATCGGAGCTCGGAACACAGTATCAACCACTATTTTGGGTATAGCCAAGTTGTTTATAATAAATATGGCATGTATAGGAATCATTTCATTTTGAGTTTTGTCTTAAGAAGAGCCATAGTGTTGGCTATTAAGTTATTATTTTTTTTGTATTTGGCTACAGGAGTTTGGTCAATATTTTATTAAGTTTATATATATCAATGTTTAAGAATTATGCATTATTGTTCATGTTTTGATGAAGTATTGAGTTGTTGAATTGGGTATATAAATGATCTTGATTTCAGGGTGGCAAATGGCTTGGAAAATAGCCTTTAAGTGTCCACATGGATAGTCACACGGGTGTGTGACTAGGCCGTGTGTGATACACAGATAGCCCACCTGGGAGTATTAATAGACCATGTGTCCCTTGCATGTTAGTGTTTTAAGTCAGAATAGACCACGGGTAGTCACACAGGCGTGTGCCTAGGCCGTGTAAGATGGTTAGTGTTCACCACGAGTAAAGAGCACGGGTGTGTTCCTAGGCCGTGTGACTCAAACAGAATATCTAAGTTATTATACACGGGGGTAGGGACATGGGCATGTGTGACCACACGACCTGACCCCACGAGCGTGTCCCATTTCACATGGGCGTGTGACCCCTGTTTTGATGAAAAGTTTCTAAGTTCGTAAAAGTTTCTGGATGTGAGTTTAAGGCCTCGTAGGCCCATGTAATGCACGTTATGACTAAGAAAGAAAAGTTTTAAATCAAAGCAAAATTTTATACCCCGTAAGTACACGTTTAAGTATGTTTCAAGTATGGTAATGTCTCGTATCCAATCCCAGCTTCGGACACGGGTATGGGCTGTTACATTTAGTGGTATCAAAGCTACGGTTTAGTCGATTCTAGGACTAACGTAGCATAAGCATGAGTCTAGCTATACATTCCGTACATAAGGATGTTTTTATAATGATAGTGTGACGACTCCTGACGATCTAAATTATATTTCTATATAGTAATGGATCCCGAAAGAACTGTGGCGGACATGTAGAAAGTAATGCACCGGCTCCTGCTGAAGGGATGGAGCCTAACGAGAATGAGAATGGACCCACTACGGTGAGTCAGAGAGGAGGAGAAGAGGCTAGAGAAGCCTTCCTCCATATGATGAATACATGGTACACAGGGTTCGTTCGTAAGAACCCGAATGCACAACCCCCTCCACCCCCGCCTATTCCTTAGCCTATCCCAGTAGCCCCTCAAGTAATAGAGGTGGTAAAAGGAGACAAACCCCCGGTTGATAGGTTTCAGAAACATAGAGTAGAGGAATTCTAGGCCAGAAAGGATGATGATCTGGAAAAGGTAGAGTTCTGGCTTGAAAATACTATTAGGGTATTTAATGAGCTGTCGTGCACATTCGAGAAGTGCATGAAGTGTGGAGTCTCTATTTTAAGAGATTCTGCTTATCAAGGGTAGAACACCCTTGTGTCGGTTGTACCAAGGGAAAAGATCACTTGGGAATTCTTTCAAGAAGAGTTCAGGAAAAAGTACATTAGTCAAAGGTTTATCGATCAGAAAAGAAAGGAATTTCTAGAATTGAAGCAAGGCAAGATGTCAGTGACTGATTATGAGCGTGAGTTTGTAAGACTCAGCAAATACGCTCGAAAGTGTTTATCCACTGAGGTCATCATGAGTAAGAGACTTGAAGATAGACTAAATGAGGACATTAAATTGTTTGTTGCTGTCCTAGAACTGAAAGAATTCATTGTTCTAGTAGAGCGGGCTTGTAAAGATGGAGAATTAGCAAAGGAGAAAAGAAAAGTTGAAATGGAGTCTCGTGACTCAAAGAAGAGACAATGGAATAAGTCATTCCAGTCCTCATCTAAGAAGCCAAGAGATTTCTCCACTCGATCGGCTACTTCCACCGAGTTTTCGAGTGGAAACAAGGGTAAACAGTATTCAAGGAATAAAGCTCAGACTACCTCAGTCGCTAGTGTTGGGAACATTTGGTCTAATAGACTGGAATGCCTACAATGTGGTAGACGTCACCTTGTTGAATGTCGAGCACATGAAAATGCTTGCTTCAAGTGTGGTTCCAAAGATCACTTTATAAAAGATTATCCTAAGATGATGAAAGAAGAGAAGACTCAGAATATGAAATCTGGGAGCATGGTTAGAGGAAGACCTCAGAGAAACCCGGGAAGTGGAGCGAGTGGTAGGGGTAACCCCAAAGAGCAGGCTGCAAGACCCGATGGTAGGGCACTTGCAAGGACTTATGCCATTCGCGTTCGTGAAGAGGCATCTTCTCCTGATGTTATTGTCAACTTTGGAAAGAAATATACTGAGTTGAGATGTGAAAATGGAGACAACCTTCATGTTGAATCAGATGAATAAGATAGATCACCGGTAATGATATCTCAATTGTCGGCTCAAAGGTATGTAAGAAAAGGGTACGAGGCATATCTTGCGTTTGTGATGAATGCCAAAGAGACAGAGTCAAAGATTGAATCAGTACCGATAATATGTGAGTACTGGGATGTTTTTCCCGAGGAACTGCCAGGACTACCTCCAGTAAGAGAGGTTAAGTTTAGCATTAAGCTAGCTCCTGGTACAATACTGATATCTATTACTCCTTACAGAATGGCTCCAATAGAATTGAAGGAATTAAAAGCACAGTTGCAAGAGTTGATAGACAAAGGTTTTGTTAGACCAAGTTGTTCTCCATGGGTGCTCCAGTTTTATTTGTGAAAAAAAATATGGCACCATGAGATTGTGCATAGATTATCGGCAGCTTAATAAAGTGACAGTGAAGAACAAGTATCCATTGCCAAGGATACTTGTTTTGTTCGATCAATTAAAGGGAGCCACTGTGTTCTCCAAGATAGACTTGAGGTCAGGATACTATCAGTTGAGAGTAAAAGACTTTGATGTGTCGAAGACCGCTTTTTGAACTAGGTATGGGTATTACGAATTTTTAGTCATGCCTTTTGGTTTGACCAGTGCACCTGTGGTGTTCATGGATCTTATGAATCGCATCTTTAGACCATACCTTGATAAGTTTGTGGTCATTTTTATTGACGACATATTAATTTATTCACGAGATGAGATGGAGCATGCCAAGCATCTATGGATAGTTTTACAGACTCTATGAGAAAATCAGTTGTATGCCAAGTTCAGCAAAAGTGATTTTTGGCTCAAGGAAGTTGGATTTCTGGGACACATTGTCTCGGGAGATGGAGTTCGAGTTGACCGAAGTAAGATTTCAGCTATTATTGTCTGGAAATTGCCGAAGAATATATCTGAGGTTAGAAGTTTTCTAGGCCTAGCTGGCTATTATAGACGATTCGTCAAGTGGTTTTCCATGATTGCAACCCCGATGATGAAATTATTACAGAAAAATGTGAAGTTTGAGTGGTCAGAAAAATGCCAACGAAGTTTTGAGAAACTGAAAGCATTATTGACAGAGGCTCTAGTTTTAGTACAACCCGAGTGGGGAAAGAATTTGTGATCTACAGCGATGCATCCTTAAATGGATTAGGCTGTGTACTTATGCAAGAAGGCAAAGTAATAGCATATGCCTCTAAACAACTAAATCCACATGAGAAGAACTATTCGACGCATGATATGGAGTTGGCTGTTATTGTTTTTACACTGAAGATTTGGAGACACCATCTATATGGTGAAAAATGTCAGATATTCACTGATCACAAAAGTTTGAAGTATTTGATGACACAAAAAGAGTTAAATTTAAGACAACAAAGATGGTTAGAGTTCATAAAAGATTATGAGTTGGTCATTGACTACCATTCGGGCAAGACGAACGTGGTTGCTGATGCTTTGAGTAGAAAGTCCCTATTTGCATTAAGGGCATTGAATTTGCGAATGACTTTATCTGGTGATAGTTCTATTCAAGCTAAGTTGAAAGCTAGACCGATGTTCCTTCAAGAGATTTGTGAGGCTCAAAAAGATGATAGAGAATCACAAGCTAAGAAAGCTCAGTGCGAGTTGAGTGTTGAGTTTGACTTACGGATTAATTCTGATGGGTGTTTAATGTTCAGAGATAGAATTTGTGTACCGAAGAATGAAGAGCTTATTTGGAGGATTCTGTATGAGGCACATAACGGATGTTTATCTATACATCCGGGTAGCACCAAGATGTATAATGACTTGAAGCAACGGTATTGGTGGCCGAACATGAAGAAGGATGTTTCTGAGTTTGTTTTAAGATGCTTAATTTGTCAGCAAGTAAAGGCTGAACACCAAGTACCTTCGGGTTTGCTCCAACCTATTATGGTTCCTGAGTCGAAATGGGACTGTGTCACTATGGACTTTGTAACGGGTTTGCCGTTGACACCAAGCAAGAAAGATGCTATATGGGTTGTGGTCGATTAATCACTCAACAAGTTGGCAAACTTGTATGTTTCAAAAATAGTGAGGCTTCACGGAGTTCCATTGTCAATCATATCGGATTGAGATCCGAGGTTCACATCTAGATTTTGGAAGAGGTTGTAAGAGGCCTTGGGTACAAAGTTGTGTTTTAGTACAGCTTTTTATCCCCAAATCGACAGTCAGTTGGAAAGGTTAATACAAGTAATCGAGGATATGCTTTGGTGTTGTGTTCTCAAATTTCAAGGTAGTTGGGAAAGTTCCTACCATTAGTAGAATTTGCCTGCAATAATAGTTTTCAGTCAAGCTTAAAGATGGCACCTTTTGAGACTTTATATGGGCGTAAGTGTCGAACGCCTTTATATTTGACTAAACTCAAGGAAAACCAGATTCACGGGGTTAATTTGGTTAAAGAAATAGAAGAGAAGGTAAAAGTGATTCAAGAGTGTTTAAAGGCTGCTTCTGACAGACAAAAATCTTACTCAGATTTGAAGAGAAAAGAGATAAAGTATCAAGTTGGTGATAGAGTTTTCTTGAAAGTGTTGCCATGGAGAAAGGTTCTTAGACTTGGCCGAAAAGGCAAGTTGAGTCCATGATTTATTGGACCATATGAGATCATAAGAGGGTTAGGCCGGTAGCCTATCGGTGGGCCTTGCTGTCTGAGTTAGAGAAGATACATGATGTGTTTCACGTGTCTATGCTGCAACGCTACCGATCAGACCCTTCGCATGTTATTACACCAGCAGAAGTGGAGATTCAGCCCGACATGACTTATAGTGAAGAATCGATTAAGATTTTAGCTCGGGAAGTCAAGCAGATAAGAAATAAGAGTATCACCCTTGCTAAAGTATTGTGGAAAAAGCATGGAATAGAAGAAGCTACATGGGAACCAGAAGAAAGCAGGAGAAACCAGTACCCAAACCATTTTGCTGGTAAGATTTTCGAGGACGAAAATCCCCAAGGGGGGAGAATTGTAGTAGCCCGATTTAGGGTTTAGTTGGAATAGTGGTGCGAGACCACAAATCTAAAGTAGAAATATGAGTTTTAAGGTTTATGAGATGTTTGCATGGTTATGTGAAAGTTTCATGAAGTAATTTTATTAAATTATGATTGAATTGTTCATTAGGACTAAATTGCAAAAGTTGCAAAATATGAGATTCTAGAAGCTTTTAGTATGAAATAGCTTTGGGTTATTAATTAAAGGTCCTTAAATAGCAATTTGCCCAATTTCTAATTTTTGGACAAAATGGGCATGAGTTAGTAACTTTTGAAAGTTTAGCAAAAAGGGGGCATTTTGGTCATTCGTCAAATAAATGATTAAAAAGGGAAAGGAAGTCAAAAAAATTATGTTCATCTTCTTCCCCTTAGTGCCAAAATTTTGGAAAACTCCATAGCTAGGGTTTATTCAAATTTTCAAGCTCATAGTAAGTGCATCCTAGTCTTGTTTTTAATATTCTTCGTATTTTTGAAGTCCTCGTAACTTGAATTAGCTATTTTTAGCTATATGTTGAGCTAGGATTCATGTTTAAAAATATACCCATGTATTATATGCATGTATTTTGATGTTTTAAGGAAGATTATGAAAGCTTGATGTGGAATAAACCTCTTTCTCTAAGTGAATTTCATGAAAAATGCATGTAAGGACTAAATTGTAAAAGTCATAAAATTTGGTCATACATGAGTGAAATATTGAGAATTTGTTATTGCTATAGTTGAGAAAATGAATCAGCAAAGCATGAAATACAAGAAAGTTGAATGGAAATCACTTTATGAGCCTAGGGGCAAAAGTGTAAATATGAGGAAGTTTATGGGGCAAAGTGGTAATTTTTCCAAAGAATGAGTTATGGGTCAGTTTAGTCAATGTGAGTATTAAATGAGTTAAATTATTATTATAGATTAAGAAAAACAAAGCCCGGATCGAAATCGAGGCAAGAACAAAGTCGTGGACTAAATTGACTATCTTCATACATTTTGTATACCGAGGTAAGTTTGTATAATTTTTAAGTTTCATGAGTATTTTCATTGAATTACTTATATATGTTGTTATTGTAGAATATTTCCATGAAGTTGTTTAAATATGTTTAAACAAGGACACTAAGGAAATTAAGTATATGAAAGTCCCGAATGAAGTTGGATTATTGAGGATACTTAATCTACATCATGAGACAAGAAAGCCCGTATAAGACCATGTCAAGATATTGCATTGGCAATAAAGCAAGGGAATCATGTAAGCCCAGGACAAGTCTTGGCATTGAAAAGTTGCCATGAGATAAAGATTCTATGTAAGTCGAAGCCAAGGCATGGCATTACTGAGTTCCCAAGTAAAGAGATCATTTAAGTCCAAGATAAGTATTGGCATTAAAAAGTTATTATGAGGCAAAGACCCATATAAGTCTAAGCCAATGCATGGCATTGGTGAGTGTAACGCCCCGAATTTGGTCCTATTGGGCCTATTGGGATTTGGGCTTTGGGTCTCAGAAAATTTTTAAGTGAGTGAGAAAATGACAATTGGCATGTTGGCTTTGAGGGTTAATGAATTTGGAGTGTCTAGGGGTGTTGGAGATGTCCTGGGATCAAGTAAGGTATAGGAAAAATTTTGGTTTAAGCCCCAAGGGAACTGTGACTTCAGTTAGTAGGCCTTTTAAATAAATGAAGAAGAAAAATGACACAAAAGAGCTTGTGGTGTAGTGGCAAAGTGGCGCCACTTAGGGAGCAGGGAGGTGGCATCATTAGCAGGCAAGGGAGTCCAAGGTTCGAGTAGTGGCATGGTATTTTATTGGAGTATTTATTTTACAGATTAGATGGCTAGAGTTTGTGTTGGATTTGAACTCTTGCATTGGAGAGTTTGAATTGGTATTGTGAGATGGTTGTGGAGGAAATTTAGGATGAGATTGAGGAGTTATCAGGGAGAAAAGTTAGGAGCTGAGAAGTGTGAAGAGTTGGTGTTGAATGGGACTTTGGGGGAAGGTAGTTTTGGCTTTTGGCTATAAAAAGGGGGTGCCGATTTCCTTTGAGAGGTTCCTTGAGTTTTCCATTACTTTTCTTTTCTCCCCTCATTCTGTTTCTTCCGTTGCCGAATTCTTCCATTGCCGAAAAACCATCATTCCTTTTTGTCGAAATCCCTATTGGTGTTGCATTCTTCTTCTTTCTCTGAAAGCCGAATATTCTCTTATAATCAAATAGCCCTATCTTTTTGTTGATTCCTTGTTGTTTTTCCTCCATCACAAATCGGTTGCTGTTATCTACTCTTAATCAAGTTTTAAAAGCCGGATCTCGTTCAATAGCTATTTAGGCTGCAGGATCAAAGGTTGGATTCAATAAGTACTTAGTCAACCTCCTTTAGTGTGTTTTGGTAAAAGCCGGAGGGCTATCTAACTCTTTCTTGTCATTAACCTTGTATTAAAAAGGATAGGGTTGAAAGATCGCAAGCGTTGTAAGGATCGCTAACAAGTGGTAAGTGTACCCGTCTCAATTGTGGATTAGTAAGTGGTCGAATGTAAGTGTGGCTTAAAGAGGTGACTTGTGTGGAATATGAGTCACTTGATTTTTGATAGTATATGTGTGGGTACAAATCTAGGGGATATTCGTAAATAGTAGCTAAGAAAGGGCTACTAGAACTGGTGGCACACGGTAAGGTTATAGTAAGGCTTCGGTTTTTGGGTAAATATTGTGGTTAAATGTGTGATTGATTGTATATTGGTATTGGTTGTAGGTTCAAGGCTGGGGATAGTGTAGCTCGTCGCATTAACCAGGTGTGTACATACACTTCACACACAACAAATTGGACAAAGCCGACATCCCGAAAAACCAAAATGCCAAAAAGCTGAAAAGCTGAAAGGTTGGCACCGGCAACCATACGAGCGTGCGAACATTCGTGTGGGAACACTGATACGATTACCAGGGACAAGAGAGCGATCTCATGGTCTCAAGCGACTATTTGGCCGACCGGGCCAAAATAGGCTAAATGGGCCTGTGAAAATTGACATGTGAAAATTGAATGATGGATTGATATGGTGGTGTGATTTGAATAAGATTGGGCCTAATGGGCCATAATAAAAATGATGGGATTTAAAGGGTTATATGGACATGAATAGGCTTAGTGGGCCTTATGGGATTTTAGAAATGCATGCTAGGGTTTATGGACTTTAGGCCTAGTTCTGATAAATTCTTAAATATCATAATTGACTTAATGTAATAATCAAGCATGTCTGTGAACGTGTCGTTAGGTTAACGTGTGGCAATGGACATATGCATGTCTAGGATTGGATCTAGGGAGAGCTTGGTACTTAAGCAGTCCTAGCGACCCACCTCCTTTTCTCTGGGATCCTACCTGGTGCATAGTGTCTGGTCACTTTAGCCGCAAGGACTTGTTAATGGGCCAAAGTTCATAATTAAAACCCGTAATTACAAAATTACCAAAATACCCCTAATTGCAAACTTACCAAAATACCCTTGATTTGCAAAATTACCAAAATACCCCAGTTTGTGGAATTACCAAAATACCTTCGATTTGCAAAATTACCAAAATACCCTGTAGAGTAGATTTACAAAAATACCCTTGGGTAGTGAAATGACTAAAATACCCCTAGGCGCTTAATGTGTGAAAATGTGTATGTTGCATTCATGAGATATATGTTGCACTTGGGTGGGTTTGATGACATGGAGGAAGATATGTGAGGATCACATAGTTGCTTGACGACCGTGGATCCACCGGTGGCTTTAAGCCCATTATTTGCTTAGCAGCCTTGCTGCAATGTTTGAGTGGTGTCGCTGTTAGTGCTACCTTTAGAGTGTAGGGATGGGTCGGTTGATATTTATATCTCTACAGGAGTGTAGGGTTGGAAGGGAAATGGAGTGCAGGGTTGGATTTGGGATGGGAACATTGCATTATGTGATACTGATGTGATATGAGGTCATTGTAGGCTAAGACCCAGGACCACCATTTTTGATATGGCTTAGGCCCAATGTTATAATTGCATGTTGATTGGATTACCAAGGGTCGTACACACTGAGTTTCGAAACTCACACTCTTTTATTAAATGTTTCAGGTGACCCTCAGTAGATGGCTCGACTTGGGAGAGGACACAGAGATGGCCACACTACAAATTACTTAGAAGTTTTTGCTTATTTGATTTCAAATGACTTGTTGTTAATTATTTTGTTTGTAATAAGGCCTTGTATCTCCAATTTGATTTTACATTTGAGTTTCCTTATGTTTTCAACTGTTTAATTGTTAAACTTGAATAAATTTCTAAAGTTTAAACATGGTTTTCGAAATACCTATAACATGTGGGCGTTTTCCTAAAATATGGGCTTTTATCATTACTTAACAAGTTGCTTAGATTTTGGGTTTCTAAGCTCTAAATATAAATTTTAAATAAGCGAAGTTGTTTTGAATTATTCCTTTAATGTGACATCACCAGATTCAGCCATAACGTATGCGTCGGGTCTAGGGTGTTACAATGAGTCTCTAAAGAGAAGATATCATGTAAGTCCATGTCAAGACATGGAATTTGCAAGTTCATGAGATAAGGATACCACGTAAGACCATGTCAAGACATGGCAATGGTAAGTTTCCAAGGAAACACACAAGGAAGATTTCGTATAAGCCCATGACAAGACATGGCATCGACACCAAGTTAAGAGATCCTATGTAAGACCACATCTAAGATATGGCATTAGCATTGAGATACATGTATGATAAATTTAGTATCCTCGGTTATTCCGGTTAATTCACCGGGCAAAGGAGTAAAGAAGGAATAAAGTAATAAGAAAGTTAAGTATGTAAAGTTATTGTCAAGTCAAAATGGATAAGAGTATTATTCAAGTTAAGAAAGATAAAGTTAGAATTTATGTTTACAATAAAAAGGTATGCTAATCTTTATGATTAAGTGATTCAGGTATCTTATTTACAATACAGTCAAGAGACGAGTAAGTAACATGAAATGATTATGAATAAGTAAGAGTAAGTAAGCTTAAGCACTTGAGATTTGGGATGCTATTGTTTATAATTGATGAGTTATATTTGTCAATTATAATGCTATATGTATTACATGCAAACTTACTAAGCTAAACGCTTACTTCTTTATTTCTTTCTTTCCTTGCAGTTCCGCCATGCTAACTTGTGGATCATTAACGTTGGCGCTCGGAACACATTATCAACCACTATTTTGGGTATAACCAAGTTGTTTATAATAAGTATAGCATTTATAGGAATCATTTGATTTTGAGTTTTGTCTTAAGAAAAGCCATAGTGTTGGCTATTAAGTTATTATTCTTTTTGTATATGGCTACAGGAGTTTGGTCAATATTTTATTAAGTTTTTATATATCAATGTTGATGAATTATGCATTATTGTTCATGTTTTGATGAAGTATTGAGTTGTTGAATTGGGTATATGAATGATCTTGATTTCAGGATGGCAAATGGCTTGGAAAATAGCCTTTAAGTGTCCACATGGATAGTCACACGGGCATGTGACTAGGCCGTCTGCGATACACAGACAGCCCACATGGGGGTGTTAATAGACTGTATATCCCCTGCATGTTAGTGTTTTAAGTCAGAATCAACCACAGGCTAGTCACACAAGCGTGTGCCTAGGCCGTGTGAGATGGTCAGTGTTCACCATGGGTTAAGAGCACGAACGTGTTCCTAGGCCGTGTGACACAAACAGAATATCCAAGTTATTATACACGGGGTAGGGACATGGGCGTGTGTAACAACAAGCCCTGACCCCATTGGCGTGTCTCATTTCACATGGGCGCGTGACCCTTGTTTTGATGAAAAGTTTTCTAAGTTCGTTAAAGTTTTCGGATGTGAGTTTAAGGCCTAATAGGCCCATGAAATGCACGTTATGACTAAGAAAGAAAAGTTTTAAATCAAAACGAAATTTTATAGCTCGTAAGTACACGTTTAAGCATTTGCAAGTATGGTAATTCTCGTATCCAGTCCTAGCTTCGGACTCAGGCATGGGGTGTTACAAACGTAGCATGTAAAAGTCTAGCTATACATGCCATATATATACCTGTGATAGTGTGATGATTTTTGATAGTTAAAAATGTGTATTTTATATAGCAAAATGGATCCTGATCGAGCATTAGTTGACGATGTAGAAAGTAATGCGCCTGCTTCCACTCAAGGGACAGCGCCGGCTGAATCTAGGCCGATTGCTAGTAGTTACGAGGGAGAGGCAAAGCAAGCCTTCTTCTAAATTATGAGTGAGTGGTTCACGGAGTTCGTTCGAACGAATCCGACTGTTCAGCAACCTCTACCTCGCAAGTTCCTGTAGTGCCAAAAGGTGCAGATCCGATTCGATTGAATAAACCTCCTGTGGATAAAATATGGAAGTATGGGGCTGAAGAGTTCAGAGCTACAGTTGATGGTGATGCAGATCTAGCTGAATTTTGGCTTGAGAATACTGTAAGAGTGTTTGATGAATTATTGTGTACTCCTGATGAATGCTTAAAATGTGTTGTTTCATTGTTGAGAGATACTGCATATCATTGGTGGAAAACATTAATATCTGTGGTTCCAAGAGAAAGAATCACCTGGGATTTCTTTCAAGCTGAGTTTCGGAACAAATATATCAGCCAACGATTTATAGGTCAGAAATGTAAAGAGTTCCTTAAGCTGAAACAAGGTTGTATGACTATGACGGAATATGAATGGGAATTTGTGAAATTGAGCCAGTACGCACGAGAGTGTGTTTCGATAGAAACTACTATGTGTAAACAATTTGTCGAGGGTTTGAATAAAGACATTAAACTGTTGGTTGGAATTCTTGATCTGAATGAATTTGTAGTATTGGTTAAAAGAGCCTGCAAAGCAGAAGAGCTTAGTAAAGAAAAGAAGAAAGTAGATTCAGAAGCTAGAGATGAAAGAAAAAGGTCGATGAGTAAGTCGTATCAACCTTCGTCAAAGAGATTTAGAGATGCAGCTAATCGCTCAAATGTTTTGTTTGGACATTCGAGTAAAGATCAAGTGAAATAGAATACTGGTTCTAAAACTCAAACTCCAATTGAATCGAGTGTTGGAAGTGTCAAAAGCAATAAGCCTGAGTGTAGACAATGTGGAAGACGTCATATTGGAGAATGCTAGGGCAAGTATAATAATAGAGCTTGTTATAAATGTGGATCACAAGATCACTTTATTCATGATTGTCCAGGGTTAGATGAGAAAGATAATGTTCAGAGTGCGAGACCGACTAACACAACGGCTAGGGGTAGACCACCCAGAAACACTGGAAATGTAAGTGGTAGTCAGAGAGGGGCAATAGATACAGCTGTGAGATCCGAGGTGAGAGCACCTCCCTAAGCGTACGCTATTCGCGCTCGAGAAGAAACGTCATATCCAGACGTCATTACTGGTACTTTTACTCTTTTCGATACTGATGTGATTATATTGGTAGATCTAGGATCTAATCATTCACATATGTGTGTGAATTTAGTATCTAGTAAGACTCTACCTGTTGAGTCTACTAAGTTTGTAATTAGAGTATCAAACCCCTTAGGCAAGTGTGTTCTGGTTGATAAAGTATGTAAGAACTGTTCGTTGATGTTTCGGGATATTTGTTTTCCGGCTAACCTGATGCTGCTACCCTTTGATGAATTCGATACAATTCTGGGTATGGATTGGCTAACCTTGCGTCATGCTATTGTGAATTGCAAACAAAAGAGTATTGATTCGAGAAGTCGAGTTTGGTATTGATTTAGTTTCGGGGATGACTCCTATCTCAATAACTTCGTATAGAATGGCATCGATAGAATTGAAAGAGTTGAAGTCTCAATTGCAAGAGTTAACTGACAGAGAATTTGCATGACTGAGTTTTTCTCCCTAGGGTGCATCAGTTTTATTTGTGAAAAAGAAAGACGGAACTGTGAGAATGTGCATTGACTATAGACAACTCAACAAAGTAACTATAAATAATAAATATCCTTTGCCTCCTATTGATGATTTGTTTGATCAGCTGAAAGGAGCTACAATGTTTTCTGAGATAGATTTGAGATCGGGCTATTATCAGCTACGAGTTAAAGACTCTGATGTGCCGAAAAAATGCTTTCAAAACGAGGTACGGATATTATAAATTCTTAGTTATGCCTTTCGGACTAACAAATGCTCCTGTAGTGTTTATGGATTTGATGAATCAGATATTCAGATCGTATTTGGATCGATTTTTCATGGTGTTTATTGATGATATTTTTTTTATTCTTGTGATGAGACGCAACATGCAGAGCATTTGAGAATCGTGTTACAGACTCTGCGTGAGAAACAATTGTATGCAACGTTTAGCAAATGTGAGTTCTGGTTAAGTGAGGTTGGTTTTCTGGGACATATAGTGTCAACTGTGGGAATACGAGTTGATCCGAGTAAGATTTTAGCAATTTTAGATTGGAAACTTCCGAGAAATGTGTCTAAAGTCCATAGTTTTCTGGGATTAGTAGGATATTATAGACGATTTATGAAAGGCTTCTCGATGATTGCAACTCCGTTGACGAAATTGCTACAGAAAGATGTTAAATTTGAGTGGTCAGAAAAGTGCCAGGAGAGTTTTGAACAGTTGAAAGCATTATTGATAGAGGCACCAGTGTTAGTCCAACCTGAATCGAGTAAAGAATTCATAGTATATAGTGATGCATCATTGAATGGTTTAGGTTGTGTGTTGATGCAAGAAGGAAAAGTTATAGCCTATGCTTCGAGACAGTTAAAACTGCATGAAAAGAACTACCTGACGCACGATCTTGAATTGGCAGCTATTGTATTTGCATTGAAGACTTGGCGTCACTACTTATTCGGTGAGAAATGTCACATTTATACTGATCACGAGAGCTTGAAATATTTAATGACTCAAAAAGAATTGAATTTAAGACATCGGAGATGGTTAGAGTTACTAAAAGACTATGAATTAGTAATTGATTATCATCCGGGAAAAGCTAATGTTATTGCTGATGCTTTGAGTCGAAAGTCTTTATTTACTTTACGAGAAATGAGTACTCAAATAGATCTGTGTAATGATGATTCAGTTTTGGATGAGTTGTAAGTGAGGCCTATGTTTATACGTCAGTGTGGTTTGAATTCTGATTTAGAATTTTGAGTTGATGATGATGGTTGTTTGAGATTCAGAGATTGGATTTGTATTCCGAGAAATTCAGAGTTGATTCAATTAATTTTGAATGAGGCTCATAATAGTCGTATGTCAATTCATCCGAGACGTACGAAAATGTATAACGATTTGGAACAATTTTATTGGTGGCATGGTATAAAACGGGATATCTCAGAGTTTGCTTCGACGTGTTTAGTTTGTCAGCAAGTCAAAGCTGAACATTAGGTTCCATCTAGTTTGTTACAACCAATCATGATTCTTGAGTGGAAATGGGAGAGAATCACAATGGACTTTGTGTCGAGATTGCCTTTATTTCTGAAAAATAAAGATGCAATTTGGGTGATAATTGACAGATTAACGAAATCAACTCATTTTATTCCGGTGAGAACAGATTATTCGCTTGTTGTGAGATTACACGGGGTACCATTATCTATTGTGTCTGATAGAGATTCAAGGATTAGTTTACGATTTTGGAATAAACTGCAAGAGGGTTTAGGTACGAATCTACATTTCAGTATTGCATTTCATCCGCAAATGGATGGTCAATCTAAATGGATCATTCAGATTCTCGAGGATATGTTGAGATGTTGTATTCTTGAGTTTCAAAGTACATGGGAAAAACATATGCCATTGATTGAGTTTGCGTACAATAGTCGTTTTCAGTCAAGCATTAAAATGGCACCGTATGAAGCCTTGTATGGTAGAAAATGTCGAACACCTCTGTATTGGTCAGAACTTAGTGAGAATAAGATTCATGGAGTTGATTTGATTAAAGAGACTGAACAGAAAGTGAAAGTGATTCGTGACAGTTTAAAAGCTGTATCAGATCGTCAGAAGTCTTATGCAGACTTGAAATGAAAAGATATTGAATTTGAGATAGGTGACAAAATATTTTTGAAAGTGTCTCCGTGGTAGAAAATACTTCATTTCGGCATGAAAGGCAAATTGAGTCTGAGGTTCATTGGGCCGTATGAGATTATTGAACGTATTGGGCCAGTTGCTTATAGATTGTTATTGCCACCTGAGTTAGAAAAGATCCATAATGTGTTTCACGTATCGATGCTCCGATGATACAGATCTGATCCATCACATGTGATTGCCCCTATTGAAGTTGAGATTCAATCTGATCTATTGTATAATGAAGAACCGATTTGAATTTTTGTACGTGAGATCAAATAGTTGAGAAATAAGAAAATTTCTTTAGTGAAAATATTATGGCACAAACACGGAGTTGAAGAGGCTACGTGGGAGCCTGAAGATGTTATGAGAGAGCAATATCCGAATCTATTCCCTGGTAAGATTTTTGGGGACGAAAATCCCTAAGGGGGGAGAGTTGTAATAGCCCGGTTTAGACCCTAGTTGGAATAGTGGTTTCGAGACCACAAATTTGAGGTTAGAAAAATATTTTATTATTATTTTGTGTTTACAGTATGTGATTGAGCATGTGTGAAAATTCTGTGCAAAAATTTTATCGTTTGTGTACCGAATTGTGAAAAGGGACTTAACCGCATAAAATGCAAAAGTTGTGTGCTTATTGTTAAAGTGCTTATTTGGCATGGCTTTTTAAATGAGAAGTCCTTATTTTGTAATTCGACCTTTAATAGTGGAGATGGACATAAATGGCCATTAAATGAATGAATTTATAATGTTTTCATTAAGGGTAAAATGGTAAATAGTATATTAATGTTATTATAATTAAAACAAAAGAAATTAAAGGCCATTTCTCATCATCTTTGGCCGAAAATGGCAAGAAAAGAAAAGAAAAATATTAAGCTAGGGTTCGGCACTTGCATAGCTCAATCAAGGTATGTTTTGAACTCGATTTTTGATGATTTTTTACGTTTTTGTGATCGTTGCTTTGTGTAATATCAAGACCATGTCTTAATTTTAGAATTTGATGATGATTTTGAGATTTGCCCTTGATGCATGCTTGAGCTTTGTGATAGTTGAGGATGAAATATGAAAGATATCTAATAAATTAACATATTTTGTCTTTGAATTTTTGGTGAATTTGACTATTTTGGGCTAAATTGTGAAAATGAGAAATTGGAAGACTAAAATGTGAAATAAATGAAATATGTGGGTTTGTATGGACATGAGGAAAATTCGGCCTAAGCATGGTAGGATGAAATTGTGTGTATTTTGTGATTTTATGAAATAGGGACTAAAATGTCAAAGTGTGCAAATGTGAGGGCTATTTTGTAAAATACCCTAAATATGTGTTGTTGGATAAAATTGAATGATTTGGTGAATGAATGAGCTAAATTTGAATATGTATAGATCAAGAAAGGAGAGATTCGGATCGAGATCAAGGCAAGAATAAAGTGCTTGATTGATAGACTTGAATCTTGTTTTTACGTCAGAGGTAAGTTCGTGTATAATACGAATTGTATAAATCATATTTGTATGTTATGAAATGATTGAATATATGTGGTTGATGAAATGGTAATGTTAGATGTGGATTTGAGAGATGTGGTACTAAGTGTGCGTAAATTGAATTGATACAGTGTTAAACGGTACTGTGTGTGCGATACCAAGTTAAATTCGATTTGTTGTAGAGGCACCAAGTGTGCGATGTTATTAAAGCTTCGGCTAAGAAATTGGCACTAAGTGTGTGTAAATCAATTGGCTAAAAAAGATCGAACGATTTGTGGTGTTGAGCATTGAGTAGTAAAAGCGATAGTTAATTAAGTAATGGCACAGGTATGTTTGGAACCTATGTGGTTGATGATATCATCTATGGATGAATGGATGAGACTATGTATTATTGTGAATTGTACCATGAGATAGTTTATTTTGTATATTGAAATTGAATTGTTAAGTTAAATGTATTATATGTCGAACTTACTAAGCTTTTAAGCTTACTGTGTGTAGTGTTTCTCTGTTTTACAGTGTCATTAAAGCTAGCTCAGATTCGGGGATCGTCAGCGACTCAATCACACTATCAGGTATCTATTTTGGTACTTTTCAAAGTTATATATATTTGGTATATGGCATATATTGGCTAGATATTATGATATGTTTTGAAGTGTATAAATCTTGCCATGTGATATGGCTTGATAGTTTAATGATTTTAGTATATGCTTTGGTATGTGTAAAGGATGTTTAATATGTGTATGTGAGTTATATGTGAATGATCATTTTGGCATAAGTTAGTTAAATGGAAATGGTATGTTTCAAGTTTAGATTTGGTGAGGATCGAATGATGAATGGATTATATGATCTTGATGTGGAACTGATATTTTGGATAGGAAGGTTTGAGTTGAAATTGAGTATGGAAATAAGTGATATAGTTGAAGATTAATTGGTGCAAATATTGGTATGTTTTGGATGCTATTTGGGGTATGAATGTATATGGTTTGATGATTGTAGGTGTGACCATAGTGTGGATGGTAATTTGGCCTTGCAAATGGCCTATATTTGCCCACACAGTTGAGCACACGGGCGTGTGGCTCGACCGTGTCTCTTAAGCTTTCGAATTGAAACAAGTCAGACTTGCACACAGGCTGGACACATGGGCGTATGACTGGCCGTGTGAAATAAGTCAGTGTCGACCACGGGTGAAGCACACGGGTGTGTCCTCAGCAGTGTGGACAAGTCAGTATGTATGCCTTGTTTTGCCACTGCTTAGACACACGGGTGTGTCGGAGGCCATGTGAGGCACACAGCCTACCCACACTGACGTGTGACCTCTGTAGTTTTGAAAAATGTTAAGTTTTTGGAAAATTTCGTATGAGCTCGGTTTAGTCCCGACCCCTTCCTAATGCATGTTTAAGGTCTCATAGACCTTATTAAGAGACTTAATGACATTGATTGATTATGTTTTAAAGATGTATGAATAATGAAGGTTAAATGTTATGATTGATCAGTAATGCCTCTTAACCCTATTCCAGTGATGGTTATGGGTTAGGGTGTTACATTATCACCCTCGAAGAAAAGCCCTTTTTTTATTGGCATCTAAAAACAAGGACTCAAGGCTCCACTAAATAGGCTAATATTAGAGTTCTAATCATACTAAAATATCCCTTGAATAATCAGAGTTTAACTGGGAAAAGATAGTAGAGTTTAACTGGGATAGGAATACAAGGCACACCCCACAAGTCTTCACCTTGACTTGTTTTTACCATACCTCCTTTTTCATGCCTTGTCACGGGTCAAACTTGAATTTTGCATAATGTCAACCAAGTCTAAACCGTGCTCAAACTTGGAAATTGAAAAACTCTCAGTCTTCAAATCAAAGTTGTATAATGCAACGAGGGCTAGTAATACCTAAACAGGGGACTCTCTCCACCTGACTGTAACCCTCTGCGAGCCAGTCGAGTCTTGAAGACCAAAAAAGGGGATAAGATTCTTCACTAAATTAGGCAAATGCCTGACATGTGACACGGCTCCACCATCAACTGGATTTATGTGGAGAGCAACGAATTATCACCCTTGTCCTCAGCCACATCAGCTACCTCTATAATTATTCGGAACTGCCAAAAATTGAAATTTGTGATTCATCGAACTTCTTGATATCCAAAATCACTATTGTGTCACCGAACGAATCAACCTATAGAAGTTGAATCAGGCTCTGATACTAGTTTGTTACGGATCGACTCGTATAAACAACGATATAATAAAAGTGAAGAAGAACGAATACAAATGAGGTTTTCACTTTTTCAAAATGAGTAAACAAACGAGAGTACAGTATGGAAAAAATTAACCTAAATGTGCTAAACATCCATCACACAAAACCCCAAATACAAAGCTTAAAATCCTAAAGAACAAACTGGTATATGGAGAAAATTAACCTAAATGTACTAAACGTCCATCACACAAAATCTCGAATGCAAAGCTCAAAATCCCAAAGAACAAATCAGTAAACAAAAACCCTAAATCCCATAGGGCATTCATAAAAGAGGTATAAAATAATTTACATAACTACCACGAAACTCTCACCAAAACTCATATGCGGCTACATCTTGTCGCCCTTAAAGAAAAGCCCCTTTTTTCTTATTAATATCTAAAAACAAGGATACAAGGCCCTTTTTTTTTTTGAAAAATGATACTGGGTTGTATATTTAATATAAAAAAGTCCAAACAAAATCCTAAAAAAAAAAATAAAATGGCCCAATTACAATGTATGGCCTGTAATATCCTGGATTATGGCCTATGCATTTGTGCTTGAATTATGTAAAATGGCATGTTTTATGAATTATGAATGTGTTATGTGAATTCTAGAAACCTTGGAAATGTGAGGAAATGACTTGGAAATGTAAGGAAATGTCTTGGAAATGTAAGGAAATGCTTTAGAAATGTTAAGTTTAAAGTTTAAAAGAGGGACATCAAGCAAGATGGTCTTAAGAGAATTTATACAGGAAATACGAAACACAAACGGGCTTGGAAAAGTGGCTTGGAGGTGCCACTTAAGTCTCTGGAAATGATGCCATACACAGTGCAAGGAGGGCTTGTGTTCGAGTCGCGTGGGAAGCAAAATTTTAAAGCTTTTATTTTGCTAAGTGGCGTCAATGAGAGGGAGTAGGGTGGACGGCACATGGGCTATATTTTAGGAGTTTAAAATCCTTTTATTTTTAATTTATTATTTAGAGATAAAAGGTGATATATTAATTAAGATAAGAGATAATTGAAGGATTATTTCTATTAATTTTAAATAAGGAGATAAAGAGGAAAATAAGGAAGAGTGATGACCAAGTAAGGGAGTCTTGGCCGAGTAATTTCGGCAAAAGGAGGAAAAACAAGGCTAATCATCATTTTTTCTCCCTTCCTCTCTGCCGAATTCTCTCTGCCACTGTTCTTCCTTTTTCTTTTCAATTCTTCACAAAGCCGAAAGCAGAACCCCTAGTCTTTTCGAATTTTCCTAAGTTTTATATCTTCCTCTTCTTTCTTTGAAAAACCAAAATCCTCTAGTGTTCATCAAGAAGCCGAAATTGTTGATCCACATCTAGGCCATAGCCAAATATCTTTGGAGTTTCAAAAGGTGTTGCTGATTTCAATATAAAGGGTAAGGATCTATAGTCATAATTGTATTCCTTTCTTTTAAGCCGAAAGTTAGTCTAATCCCTCCTAAATCTTATTGATCGAAATACGGAAGGTGAATTCCGGGATTTCAGATCTAAGGTATTTCGGCATCTCCATTAACCAGGAAGAGAGTTTCGGGATTTAAAGATTCAAGGTAAGACATATGTATAATCGGCCAAAGGCCATGTTTTATGTTTTAATGTTTGATTAAATCTAACATATGGTTATAGGAATTTCGACATCCTTAAGGGAGCAAGGATCAATTTCGGGAATTTCATCACAAGGTGAGTGGATATGTAATCGGCCAAGGCCCTATCTTAGTACTTAGATCTATTTGCTTTAACCGAAAACTAACCAATTCAAGGGATCTATTGATTAGCCAATTTCAAAGGGAAAAATACAAGTTTCCGGGATTTGATTAGTAGACAAATCGGCAACAAGGTAAGAAAGTGGTTACGATAATCCTTCGGGATTTGATTAAAATTAGCCGAATAGGCTTTTCCCTAAAAATACTAAGTGTGGCTGATTGTAGGGAATTAAGGATCTAAAGCAGTAGATCGGAATTCTTCGTGAAATCAGTGAACTTGCTAAGTTAATCAGGTGTGTACCCCACACTAACTTTTAATAAGATTTATGGCAATGTTTAATATGTGCATGTTTATAAGAATGTGAATATGGCTAAGGTACCGTGTTATGGTACAAAGTACTCAGGTACGTTTCCTACTCCTACTAGGATTATGAAATATGTTATCTTTAACATGTGAAAAGTGATAAGAATGTGAATTTAAGTATGATATGCATGATATGAATGATATGAGGCATACGGGCTATATGAAAAGGGGAAGTGAATGTGGTGACTTAGGTCACAATATCTGAATGTGGTGTCTTCGGTCACATTATCTGAATGTGGTGTCACATGACACAAATATTATCTAGTGGCTATGCTACGAAAATTATAAGGGCGATGAGCATATCGTCTGCAGCGACAGCCTTCGATGGTGTGTAGCGGATGGAGGGTCAACTTAGTAGTCCACACGGTGTGCAGGTTGGTACGGGAGACGTGTAGCGGTGGCTATCTAGGTTTGGGTTCGGGTTGCATCATTTTAATTTAATGATATATGAATATGTATGCTATGAAATGCTTGAATTTGTTAAGACTTAGTGTTGTAGTACACATTGAGTCTGTTGACTCACCCCGTTGTGGGAACATTTTTTAGGTGATGATCAGTAATGGACCGGGTCGGCAGGAGCTTAGTGGTGGCCATGCCCAGTGAGGAAATTATTATGTGGACTCTTTATTTTTCTAAGAACTTTGAATTTCATTTCTGGTTTTTATTTGATGTAATAAGGCTATAGCGAACTATATTATTTCTGTTTTATTTATTTATCATGTTACAAACTTTTTGTTAATTAAAGACTAAGCAAGTTTAATTTAAAATAAACTTTAAATATTTTGTCACCTGAAATAAATGGGTTTCCAATATAAAATAAACTTGTTTTCAACTCGAGCCCAACCCACAAACAAACTTTCTTCAAAACACACAGTTTTTCCAAAGTAACAAAAGAATTTTGAACCGGTTTACAATGAGGAACATACCAGATCCTGTCAGGCTCGTGGCCCGGGTGTGGGGTGTTTCATGGCCGGTCAGTCCCTATCAGAATAAAGCAGAGAAAGAAATTAAATCGTCATAAAGCAACAACCCATCTTTATGAGCTGTTGTTTCCTTGAAAGCTCTTTAAAAATATCTATTTCGTCATTAACAGCTCCTAGAGAAGAACAAAAGACTGATAACAATTAAATTTTCTTCTCATTTCCATAAACCTTTTTGATAGGCTTCATCACCATCCTCGATCTATCTCTGCTTCTTTGATTTCTAGATCGACTGTTTTGTGAACGAGGTAAGCATTTTCTCCCATTTTTAGCCCTTTTGATGCCAGATTGTGTGCTTGTTCATTTGTTGTTCTTCTTGCGTATTGAAACTTGCTCTCATAGTAAATCTTAGTCATTTCTTTAATGTCTTGAATGTATGCACCTATTACCGATTTATCCCTGCTTGTACTCTGGGCTTTTTTTATCACCGTCAACGAGTCCCCTTAAATATTGACATACTTTAATCCCAAATCCCTTCCCATAATAACCACCTATAAATATGCAATGGCTTCGGCTGCAAACCCTGAAGGTATATTCTCATGGATTGTAGTTTTTGTGGCTAAAACTTCCCTATTCCAATCCCTAATTATGATTCCTGAACACGATCTTTCCTTTTTGAGATCAACTGCAGTGTCGAAGTTAATTTTGCAGAAACCCTGCTCCGGAGGCCTCCATTTAACAGCATTCGGACTAGAGGCAAGCTTTATTCGATTAATATTGTTTAGATCCTGTAAGTACTTTAAAATAAATCTTGCTATCTCTGCTCCTAATCTTTTTTGACCTTCGTGAATCCATTTGTTCCTAGCAGGCCAGATAGCCCAGATGGCACAAATAAAGGTTTGACGAACATCTTTAATATTGTTTAGCATAATCCAGGTAAACCAATCCATGAATTCCATATTGGATATATCATCATGCCAGAAGTAATTTAAGTTGTCCCATGTTTCTTTTGTAACAACACATTGGCGAAAGATATGTTCTCTGTTCTCTCCTCCTTGCATACACCTCGGGTAGACGACATTATTTATTAATCTTTTAATTCTTAGATTTGCTAGTGTAGGTAGGTAGTTTAGAGTTGCTCTCTAAGCTAAAATAATTAATTTTGAAGGGAGGTCACTGTTCCACAATTTTTTGTAGCATTCCCTGTTTTCAATCAGGTTGTATCTATTATTGTTGATAAATTTACCATGTAATAGTAATTTATACCCACTCTTTACTGTGTACTCGCTTGTTGATTCGCCTCTCCAAGCCAGAAGGTCATCATGTGGAGAATTGGCTAGTGGAATTTGGAGAATTTTTTTATCATCTTATTTAGAGACGGTACTATTAATCAACTATGTTTTCCATAATCTAGTGTTGTTATCAATCAGATCTACTACCAGCAATATATTTTTCCTTCTTAACAACTATTGAACATGCAGATTTTCGTCATTCGAAACCCATACATCATTTTCACTCTAATATTGCGTCCATTACCCACTCTCCAGCATAGTCCTATTTTCAAGAGACCTTTTGCAGCCCAAGTCAGTGAGTTACACTAGCAAGGACACGGGCTGAGACACGAGCGTGTGTCCCTACTTCGAATGCCCACACGGCTTAGACACGAGCGTGTGTCTTGGCCGTGTGAAACCTGTAGTCAAAAAAAATATTTGCAAATTCTTCTTTAACTTTTCAAATGATTTTTATTAGTCCCAAAATATTTTCAAGGGAACTTTAAAGCTTGATTTAGGGACAATTCACATTTTAATGGTGGAATTAGAATATGCTTATGATTACTTATGAATTGGTTGTTAAATGCTTTAATTGGTTGGTAATATTCTGTAACCCTACTTTGACGATAGATACGGGTTTGAGGTGTTACATTTAGTGGTATCAGAGCTAAAGGTTTAGTCGATTCTCGGACTAAATTGAGCTTGGAATTGAGTTTAGAAGTATATGCCATCATCAAGTCAGATTCAGGATTTGGATGCTAATCGTTAATTATTGTCTAATATTCAAAAATGTCTGATGAGTTCAGCTATGTTGTAGAGCAGAAATTAACAGAATAATTGTTTTTTATAATAAGCGAATGTTGAAATAAAGTAGCAGCATGATACCGATGTGGATCCCTAAAATATTTAGCTCGAGGTTGCTCAAAAAATAATATGAATGTTCCTGCTATTATTCAAAAATATATCCCTATAGCTAGAAGTCTAGGAATTATTATTGATGAATTAGTGGTATGGGAACCCGATACATATATTTTTATGATTTAAGAACAATTTATGATGTCCATGTGCTTGTGTATTAAGATGAGTTATTATTATGGCATAAAATGAATTGTGATTATGGGTGTTGAATATTCAGAAATAGACTGAAATGAATAAAATAGAAATTTCTTGATTCAATTAATAGTTGAGAATTAATAGGAAATTGATATGTCGCATATGTGTTATATGATAAATCAGTAACTTGATGATAAATTAAGAATAAAAGAATGTGAATTGATCTAGATATAATGAATATGAAAATGGTTACACTATAAACTTTTTCGGTATAGTTGAATATAGTCATATGCCTTAGGACCTAAATGCTATATGAAAGTCATCGTTTCTGGGCAAACCGGGGTGATGAATCCAGGTACCTGTATTTGTAACACCCCTTACCCGTGTCTGACGCCGGCACAGGATACGAGGCATTACCGGACTTAACTTGCTTAAACATACAACATCTGGCTATAAAATTTCATTTCAACTTAAAACTTCTCATTCATATTCATAACCTCCTTATTATGGGCCTACAAGGCCCTAAACATACATACGGAAGGGTTAGATAATAAATCGAAAACTTTTACGCACTTAGAAAATTTTTGCCTAAATAGGGGCCACACGCCCGTGTGATCACACACGCCCATGTGATCACACACGCCCATGTTCCTAGCCCTTGTGGAATTTATTTTTCATTTTGAACCTACAGGGGTTTTCACACGGTCGGACACACGCTCGTGTCAATAACCCTTGTCCTTCACACGACCTAGACACGCCCGTGTCCTCACCCGTGTGTGAAAAACTTGGGTATTCTGTTTATGACGTCAGCAACCTCTTAAGGGCACACGGCCTAGGCACACGCCCGTTTGCTGGCCCGTGTGACGAATCGAATTCTCAAAATTTGATATAGGGGACACAGAACCTATTAACACACCCATGGAGTTGACCATGTGTCATACACGGCTGTCACACACAGCCTAGACACACACCCGTGTGTCTACCCGTGTGGACAATTAGAAGGCTATTTTCCAAGCCAATTGCCACCCTGAAACATAAACACATATATACCAACACAAGCGACATATAACTAGCAATAATACACTATGATGAACCACTAATCATCATTCATACATTTCACATTTTACTCCATCATTTTCATGAACTTTCACTTCATAAAACTCATCATTAAAATATGAAACTTGAAAAATATTGGCCAATTCCCAATGACCATTTACAAAATGAGTGTATAACATTAATAGCCAACACTTTTGCTTTCAAATATGAAATAACTCAAGATGACCAAGTTGCTATACATGCCATACCCAAAACAAAACAACTTTACTATACCAAAAGAATGATTGATATTGTGATTCGAGCTCTGACATTCTACGATCCCCGAGCTAGCTCGGCGAAAAAGGGAAAAGAAAGGGGTAAGCATATAGCCTAGTAAGTTTGCATGAATTAAAATGGCAACATAAGTACTCATGGTAAAATTCCTTCATCTCATAGAACAATAACAACACAAGTTCTTAAGTACTTTGACATACTTACTCATACTTACGCTTACCCAACACATATCGCATTACAGTTTTAGAACTCGTAATTTACTCATGGTACCTGTATCACTTCATTACATAATTTAGCACTTATGCTATCTTGAACATAAACTTAAATCAATATCATTATTAACTTAAATGTAACTTTTTTTCATCTTTGTATAGCTTAGCTCTTTGTCATCTTTGCATACTTAGCTCTTTTGCCCGTTGAACTACTCAGAATATCGGAGGATACTCAATCTCATCATACATGTATCACGATGCCACTGCTATATCCCAGATATGGTCTTACGATCACCTCTTGATGCCGATGTCATATCCCAAATATGGTCTTACATGGGATCTCTTAACTCGATGTTGATGCCATATCCCAGATATGGTCTTATACGAGATCGTACATAAATGTCGATGGCATGTCCTAGACATGGTTTTACACGAGATCTTCTTTTGGTGCCGAGGCCATGTCCCAAACATGGTCTTATACGGGGCCTTCATTTTGTGCCGATGCCATGTCCCAAACATGATCTTATACGAGACCTATATTTGATGCCGATGCCATGTCCCAGACATGGTCTTATATGGGACCTTCCTTATCTCATGTTGTGACATAGGTATCCTTGTTATTCTGAATCTTCAACCGGGACTTCAACTTAACATATTCTCATCATTTTCTCATCGAGGCATCATTAGTTGATTTTCATAGATATGATATTCTTTGTCATAATATCAAGCAATTTAAAATATAAGAAGATTATGAAGCTTTAATTTCACACAAACTTACCTCGGTACTCAAAATAGGTGTAGATGTTCGATTTAGTCCAACACTTTGTTCTTGCCTCAGTTTCGGTCCGGGCTTCGTGTTTCTTGATCTATAATAACAATTTCACTTGTTTAATACTCACATTGACTAAATTGACGCATGAATCATACTTTGGCAAAATTATGATTTTGCCCCTAAACTTTCACATAATTATATTTTTGCCCCTAGGCTCGTAAAATGATTTTCATTCAATTTTCTTGTATTTTAAGCCTAGTCGAATCATATTCTTAACTACAGCAGCCACCAATTTCCACTCACGTATGACCATTTTTATAACTTTTACAATTTGGTCCTTTTATACATTTTTCATGAATATCATTTAGAAAAAGATGTTTATCATACAACAAACTTTCATATTCTTCCATAAAACATTAAAATACATGCATGTCATACATGGGTAAATTTTTGAACATAAACCCTAGCTCAAAATATAGCTAGAAATAGCTAAATCGAGCTACGAGGATATCAAAAATACGAAAAATATTAAAAACGGGGCTAGTAGGTACTTACTATCAAGCTTGAAAGTTGAAGAACCCTAGCTATGGCTCCTTGGTGATTATCAGCCATGGGAGAAGAAGATGGACAAAATTTTGACTTATTTTTCCCTTTTAATTCTTTTATTAACCAAATGACAAAATTGCCCTTAAGGCCCCTTTCTTGAGATTTTTCCTTCCCATGTTCTTTTTTGTATATCTTGACATTTAATGGTCTAATTGCTAAATACGGACCTCTAGTAATTTTTATAATTCTATTTCATACTTAACTCTTCTAGAATCTCATATTTTCTAATCTTTACAATTTAGTCCTAATGAACAAATTGATCAGTAAAAAATAAAATTTCCTCATAAAATTTCACACAATCATGCAACCACATCATAAGCCTCATAAAAATCATAAAACACATATTTCTACTTCAAATTTATGGTCTCGCAACCACTATACTAGGCCTTAAATCGGGCTGTTACAATTCTCCCCCTTAGGGATTTTCGTCCCCGAAAATATTACCAGCAAAAAGGCTTGGGTACTGGTTTCTCATAGCCTCCTCGGGCTCCCATGTAGCCTATTCTACCCCATGTCTTTGCCATAGTACTTTTACAAAGGCTATACTTCTATTACTTAACTGTTTGACTTCTCGTGCCAAAATCTTAACCGGTTCTTCTCCATAAGCCATGTCGGGTTGAATTTCAACCTTTGTCGGTGTAATAATATGCGAAGGATCTGATCGGTAACGGTTTAACATCGACACGTGAAACACGTCATGAATCTTTTCTAATTCAGTTGGCGAAGCCAAACGATAGGCTACCGGCCCTATCCTCTCGGTAATCTCATATGGTTCGATAAAATGCGGACTTAATTTGCCTTTCGAGCCAAATCTGAGAACTTTCTTCCATGGTGACACTTTCCAGAATACTTTATCACCGACTTGAAACTCGATATGTTTTCGTTTCAAATCCGAGTAGGATTTTTATCTATCAGAAGCAGCTTTTAAACAATCACGAATTATCTTTACCTTCTCTTCGATTTCTCTAACCAGATCAACCCCGTGAATCTGATTTTCCTTGAGTTTAGTCCAATACAAAGTTGTTCGACACTTTCAGTCCAATACAAAGGTGTTCGACACTTATGCCCATACAAAGCCTCATAAGGCGCCATTCTCAAACTCGACTGAAAACTGTTATTGTCGGCAAACTCTACCAATGGTAGATACTTTTCACAATTGCCTTGAAACTCAAGAACACAACACCGGAGCATATCCTCAAGTATCTGTATTAATCTCTCCGACTGTCCGTCAATTTAGGGTGAAAAGTCGTACTAAAACTCAACTTTGTGCCCAAAACTTCTTGCATCTTTTTCTAAAATTGGGAGGTGAATCTCGGATCTCGGTCTGATATAATCGACAAAGGCACTCCATGAAGCCTTACAATCTCAGAAACATACAAGTCTACCAAGTTATCTAGTGAATAGTCAACACGTACCGGTATGAAGTGGGCCGACTTCAAAAGTCTATCTACCACCACCATACGACATCTTTCTTGCTCGGTGTCAATGCAAACCCGTTTCAAAGTCCATAGTGACATGGTCCCATTTCCACTCGGGAACCATAATAGGTTGAATGTTCAGCTTTCATTTGTTGACAAATCAAGCATCTTGATACAAACTCAGAAATATCTTTCTTCATACTCGGCCACTAATACCATTTCTTCAAATCATTATACATTTTTTTGCTACCCGGATGTACAGATAAACATTCGCTATGTGCTTCGTGTAAAATCTTTCGAATAAGCTCATTATTCCTCAGTACACAGACTCTGTCTCTAAACATCACATATCCATCAGAATTAATTCAAAAGTCAGACTCAACACCTGACTCACACTAAACTCTTTTGGCTTATAAGTCACCATCATCTTTCTGAGCCTCATAAATCTCTTGAAGGAACATCGATCTAGTCCTCAACTCAGCTAGAATGGAACCATTGTCTTACAAAGTCACCCATGTATTAATAGGCCTCAATGTAAATAGGGATTTTCTACTCAAAGCATCAGCGACCATATTCGCCTTTCCCGGGTGGTAGTCAATGACTAGCTCATAATTCTTTATCATCTCTAACCATCTTCGCTGCCTTAAGTCCAATTCCTTCTGAGTCATCAAGTACTTTAGGCTCTTATGATCTGTGAATATCTAATGTCTCCGTATCTTCAATGCAAACACAATGGCTGCCAACTCTAAATCGTGTGTCGGGTAATTCTTCTCATATGGATTTAACTGTCTAGAAGTATACGCTATCACCTTACCTTCTTGCCCTCTGTAATAGCCAGATAGGCCCAGAAAACTTCTAACTTCAGATACATATTTTGGCGGTTTCCAATCAACAATAGCTGAAGTCTTACTCGGGTCAACTCAGATTCCATCTCTCGAGACAATGTGCCCCCAAAATCTAACCTTTTTGAGCCAAAACTCACTTTTGCTAAACTTGGCATACAACTGATTATCTAGTAAAATCTGTAAAACCTCCTTAAGTGCTCATCATGCTCATGCTTATCATGAGAATATATCAATAGTCATTAATAAAAACCACAAAAAATTTATCCAGGTACAGTCGGAAGATATGATTCATTAAATCCATAAACACAGCAGGGGCATTTGTTAAGCCAAAAGGCATGAATAAAAACTCATAATGACCATATCTTGTTCGGAATGTAGTTTTCGGCACATCTGAGTCTTTGACTCTCAACTGGTAATAACTGGACCTAAGTCTATCTTGGAGAACACAGTGGCTCCCTTCAATTGATCAAATAAATCATCGATCCTTGGCAATGGGTACTTATTCTTCATAGTAACCTTATTAAGTTGCCGATAATCTATACATAATCTCATAGAACCATCTTTCTTTTTCACAAATAGCACTGGAGCACCCCAGGGAGAATAACTCAGTCTAGTAAAACCTTTGTCCATCAACTCTTGCTATTGTGCCTTCAATTCCTTCAACTCAATTGGAGCCATTCTGTAGGGAGCAATCAATATAGGTGCAGTACTAGGAGCTAACTCAATGCCAAATTCAACCTCTCTAACCGGAGGCAACCCTGGCAATTCTTCTGAGAATACATCTAGAAACTCACATACTATCGGTACTGGTTCAATTCTTAACTCAATTTCCTTGGTATTCATCACAAAGGCAAGATATGCTTCATACCCTTTTCTTACACATTTCTAGGCAGTCATATGAGAAATCACTACAGGCGATCTATCTTGTTCATCTGATTCAACACGAAGAGTGTTCCCATTTTCACATCTCAATTCAATGTATTTCTTTCCACAATTTACTGCCACTTCATGAGTGGTTAACCAGTCCATACCAAGAATTATATCGAATTCATTAAATGGCAATAGCATGAGATTTGCCTTAAAATAATGACCTCTAATCATCAATGGGCAATTTTTGCATACCTTATCAACTACCTAAAGGATTGGACACTTTTATCACAAACTCTGAAGGCTCTACAGGTATGCTCATACTAGATACTAATTTCATACAAATATATGAGTGGGTAGATCTCAGATCAATTAAAGCAACAACATTAGTATCATTAATAGAAAATGTACACGTAATTACATCAGGGGATGACGCCTCTTCGCGAGCGCGAATGGCATATGTCCTCGTAGGCGCTCTACCCTCAAATCTTGCAGCCTGCTATCTGGGTGTACTCTTACTACTCGTTCCACTTCCCGGGTTTCTCTGTTGTCTCCCTCTAGTAGTGCTTTTTGACCTTGCACTCTGAATTTTCTTTTTTTCAACCATCTCGAGGCATTCTCTAATAAAATAATCTTGGGAACCACACTTAAAACAGGCCCTTTCATGGGCACAGCACTCACCAGGATGACGTCTGCCGCACTGTGGATATTTCAGTCTATTAGGTCAAGTGTTCCCAAAACTAGCAACCGAGGTAGTCTGAGCTTTAATTCCTGAGTACTATTTACTCTTACTTCTATTTGAAAACCTAGCTGAAGTAGCTAATCAGGTAGAGAAATCTCTTGACTTCTTGGATGAAGATTGAAACGACTTGTTCGTTTGCCTTTTTCTTGAGTCGCGAGACTCTATTTCAGCTTTTTTTTTTCTCTTTAACCAACTCTTCGACTTTACAAGCCCGGTCCACTAACACAACAAATTCTTCCAACTCGAAGACACCAACAAATAATATGATATCTTCATTTAATCCATTGTCAAACCGTTTACATATAATGGTTTCAGTGGATACACATTCTCGAGTATATTTGCTGAGTCTTACAAATTCACGCTCATACTCAGTTACTGTCATCTTACCTTGTTCCAGTTCAAGGAATTCTTTTCTTTTCTGGTCTATAAACCTTTGGCTAATGTACTTCTTCTGGAACTCTTCTTAGAAAAACTCCCATGTGATCCTTTCCCTTAGTACAACCGACACAAGGGTATTCCACTATTGATAAGCGGAATCTCTTAAGAGAGGCACCACACATTTCATGCATACCTCAGGTGTGCAAGATAATTCGTCAAATACCCTGATTGTATTTTCAAGCCAGAATTATGCTCTTTCCGGATCGTCATCTTTACTAGCCCAAAATTCCTCGGCTCATTGCTTTTTGATTCTATCAACCGGAGGCTTTTCTCTTCTTACCACTTCTACCACTTGGGGAGCTACAGGCATATGTTGAGGAATAGGCGGGGGTGGAGGGGGTTGTGCATTCGGGTTCGCACAAACGAACTCAGTATACCATGCATTCATCATGTGGAGAAAGGCTTCCCTAGCTTCTTCTCCTCCTCTCTGACTCACCGTTGTTGGTCTATTCTCATTTTCATTCAGTACCGTCCCTTCAGCGAGAGCCGACGCATTACTTTCTACATCATCCGCCATAGCTCTATCAGGATCCATTTACTATATGAAAATACAATTTAAATCGTCAGGAGTCGTCACAGTATCATAATGTAAATACTCATGTGTATGGCATGTATAGCTAGACTCATGCTTACGCTACGTTAGTCTGAGAATTGGCTAAACCATAGCTCTAATACCACTAAATGTAACACCCCTTACTCATGTCTAACACCGAGACAGGATACGAGGCATTACCGGACTTAACTTGCTTAAACATACAACATCTGGCTATAAAATTTCATTTCAACTTAAAACTTCTCATTCATATTCATAACCTCCTTATTATGGGCCTACGAGGCCCTAAACATACATACGGAAGGGTTTGAGAATAAATCGGAAACTTTTACTCACTTAAAATTTTTTTACCTAAACAGGGGCCACAGGCCCGTGTGAAATTGAACACACTCGTGTGAAATTGAACACGCTCATGTGAAACTGAAAACGCCCGTGTGGGTAGCTCGTGTGATCACCCACTCCCATGTTCCTAGCCCGTGTGGAATTTATTTTTTATTTCGAACCTACAAGGGTTTTCACATGGCCGGACACACGCCCGTGTCTGTAACACCCCTAACCCGTATTTATCACTAGATTAAGGTTACGAGGCATTACCTGATAAAACAAAATTTAGCATGCTCATATAAATCATTTCATGTTCACAAATTGTTTAAATTGAATATCAACCATCTATTCATTCATATGAATTAAATTCGTACATATAAACCACATAATCAACTAAATGCATGGATTTTTAATTTATGTTTTATTATAATACATAATAATATACATTTTACAACTTTAACCTTGGTAATTTAATAAGAAAACCATATATAATAAACCCTTAACCGTCCATCACAATTTATCATGGTATAATTGCAACATAAACACCTCCCATTAAAAGAACAAATCAATTTAGCACTTTAACAAATAGTTAGCAACTTTTACTTTTTAAGCGATTACGTCCTTTTATTAAATCGGACACTCAAACAATAAAATTAAATCACGAAAATTTCACAGATATTATTCACACAATATAAACACAGATAATAATATTTAAATATTTTTCTGACTCGAATTTGTGGTCCCAAAACCACAGTTCTAACTAGGGTCGAAATCGGACTATCACAATTCTCCCCCCTTAGGGATTTTCATCGTCGAAAATCTTACTGGTGAATAGGTTTTGGTAACATTCTCTCATAGCATCTTCGGGCTCTCACGTAGCTTCTTCAACCCCGTGTCGATGCCATAAGACTTTTACTAAAGAAATTTTCTTATTCCTCAATTCTTTCACCTTGTGATCTAAAATCCGGATCGATTCTTCCTCGTAGGTCATATTGGATCGAATCTCAATCTCAGTTGGAGAAATCACATGTGATGGGTGGGATCGGTATCATCGAAGCATTGAAACATGTAATATATTATGAATCTTTTCTAACTCAGATGGCAATAACAATCTGTAAGCAACTGGCCCGATATGTTCTATTATTTCATACGGTCCAATATATCCCGGACTCAACTTGCCTTTACAACCGAATCTAAGTATTTTCTTCTATGTTAAGACTTTCAAAAATACTTTATCCCCGATCTAAAACTCAATATCTTTACGTTTTAAATCTGCGTACGACTTCTAACGATCTGGCACTACTTTCAGACTGTCGCGAATCACTTTCACTTTCTGTTTAGTCTCTTTGATCAAATTGACCCCATGTATCTTACTTTCACTAAGCTCAGTCCAATACAAAGGTGTTCTACATTTACGTCCATACAAAGCCTAGTAAGGTGCCATTTTGATACTCCATTGAAAGCTATTATTATATGCAAATTCAATCAGTGGTAAGTATCATTCCCAAGTACCTTCAAACTCAAGAATACAACATCTCAACATATCTTCGAGTATCTGAATGATTCGTTCGGACTGACCATCTGTTTGCGGATGGAAACCAGTGCTAAACTGTAGTTTCGTACCTAGTGGATCTTGCAATTTCTTCCAAAACTGCGATGTGAACCTCGAATCTCTATCTGAAACAATAGAAATATGTACTCCGTGCAATCTCACAATCTGAGAGATATACAATTCAGCAAGTTTATTGGAACAAAATGAGTAATCTATGCGAACCGGAACAAAATGAGCCGATTTAGTCAATCTATCTACGATAACCTAGATTGCATCTTTTTTGCTCTTTAACAAAGGCAAACTAGATATAAAATCCATCGTAACTCTGTCCCATTTCCATTCGGGTATCATAATCGGCTGAAGTAACCCAAAAGGTACCTGATGCTCAGCTTTGACTTGTTGACAAATCAAACATCTTTAAGCAAATTCAGAGATGTCTTGTTTCATACCAGGCCACCAGTAAAGCTATTTCAAATCATTATACATTTTCATACTACCCGAATGAATAGATAACCGGCTGCTATGAGCTTCATTCAAAATCATCTAAATTAACACTGAATTTCTCGAAACACACATTCGGTCTTTAAATCTCAAACAACCTTCAGTATCAACTCAAAACTCTAAATCAGTATTCACATCACATTGAGCTCGTTTTGCTATCAATTCTTTATCAACTTTTTGAGCCTCATAAATCTACTGAATAAATAATGATTTCACTTTCAACTCAGCTACAAGCGAACTGTCGTCGGATAGAGCCAATTTAGTATTCATTGCATGTAGAGCAAACAATGATTTCTGACTCAAAGCATCCGCAACAACATTTGCTTTCCCTGGATGGTAGTCAATTATAAGCTCATAATCTTTTAACAACTCTAACCATCTTCACTGATGTAGATTCAGATCTTTCTGAGTCACCAAATATTTCAAGCTTTTGTGATCAGAATAAATGTGACATTTCCCACTGAACAGATAGTGGAGCCATATCTTCAATGCAAACAAAATAGCTGCCAATTCTAGATTGTATGTCAGATAGTTTTTTTTTCGGGTGGCTTTAACTGTCTTGAGGCTTATGCTATAACTTTGCCTTCCTGCATCAAAACACAGCCCAAACCATTTAGAGATGCATCACTAAAGATTACAAATTCTTTACCTGATTCTGGCTGAACTAACACTTGAGCTTCGGTCAACAAAGCTTTCAACTGATCGAAACTTTTCTAGCATTTTTCTGACCACTCAAACTTAAGATCTTTCTGTAGTAATCGCATCATCGGAGTTGCAATCATAGAGAAACCTTTTACAAACCGTCTATAGTATCCAACTAGTCCTAGAAAGCTTCGGACCTTGGATACATTTTTAGAAGGCTTCTACTTTAGTATTGCCAAAACCTTATTCGGATCAACTCGAGTACCCGATGCTGATACAACATGACCCAGAAAACTGACTTCTCGTAAATAGAACTCACATTTACTAAACTTCAGATACAACTGTTTATCACGCAAAGTCTGTAGTACTAATCTCACATGTTCGACATGCTCAGATTTGTCACGGGAATAGATCAATATGTCATCTATGAATACAACCACAAATTGATCCAAATACTGTCTGAAGATCCGATTCGTTAAATCCATAAAAACAGTAGGTGCATTAGTAAGTCCGAAAGGCATAACCAAAAACTCATAGTGTCCGTACCTCATTCAGAAAGTAGTTTTTGGCACATCGGAGTCTTTAACTCGCAACTGTAACCTGATCTCAGATCTATTTTAGAAAACACAGTAGCCCCTTTCAATTGATCGAACAAGTTACCAATCTATGGCAAAGGATATTTATTCTTTATAGTCACTTTATTGAGTTGTCTGTAATCAATGCACATTCTCATAGTTTCATCTTTCTTTTTTGCAAACAAAACAGGTGCACCCCAGGGAGAGAAACTCGGTCGTACGAAGCCTTTATCAGTCAATTATTACATCTGAGTCTTCAACTCTTTTAATTCTGTCGGTGCCATTCTGTACGAAGATATCGATATCGAAGTCGTCCCCGGCACTAACTCAATACCAAACTCTACCTCTCGGATCAGTGGCAAACCCGGTAATTCTTTGGGAAACACATCCGGATACTTGCACACAATTGGTACTGATTCAATCTTCTTTTTGGTCACTTTAGAGTCGAGCACATAAGCAAAGTAAGCTTCACAACCCTTTCTCACATGTTTCTGAGCTAACATCGAAGATATCACTGCCGGTAAACCATTCAGATCATTAGACTCAATACGAATAATCTCATCATTTTGACATCACAAATCAATATTTTTCCGTTTACAGTTTGCAATAGCATCATGCAGAGTTAACCAATCCATACCCAGAATTATATCAAACTCTTCAAATGGCAACAACATCAAATCAGCAAGAAAACATGAATCTAGAATCATTAATGGACAATTCTTGTATACTTTATCAACCAAAACACATCGGCCTAAGGGGTTCGATACTCTAATCACAAACTCAGTAGACTCTACAGGCAAAGTCTTACTGGATACTAAAGTCTCATATACATAAGAATGAGTCGAACCAGGATCAATCAATGCAACAACACTAGTGTCATAGAGAGTGAAAGTACCAGTAATAACGTCTGGGGATAAAGCCTCTTCTCGAGCGCGTATAGCATAAGCTCTGGCAGGTGCGCGAGCCTCCGATCTAACTATTGTGTCTTTAGTTCCTTTCTGACCGCTACTTACATTACTCGTGTTTCTAGGTGGTCTAACTCGAGCTGACATGTTACTTGGTCTCGCACTGTGTACGGTATTTTGCTCTGCTAAGTTTGGGCACTCACGAATGAAATGATCCATTGATCTACATTTAAAACAGGCCCGATCATTCAATCTACAGCTATCGGGATGTCGTTTATCGTAGTGTTTGCACTCAGGTTGATTCAATCTGTCGTTACCAACACTAGCTACTGAGGTAGCTTTCGAACTTATAGGTGGTCTATCCCGATCACTTCTTGAATAACCCGTAGTAGCCTTTGAACGGCTAAAATCATTTCTGGATTTCTTTGATGCTGGCTGAAATGTCTTACTCGATGATCTCTAATGGGAATGTCTGGCTTCACAATTGGCTTTTCTTTTCTTTTTCCCAAGCTCTTCGACTTTGCATGCTCGCTCAACAAGTACAACGAACTATTTTATTTCAAGGATGCCAACTAGCAGTTTAATGTCTTCATTTAACCTGTCTTCGAACCTTTTACACATTATAGCTTCAGTCGACACACATTCTCGAGCATATCTACTGAGTCTCCCAAATTTTCGTTCATATTTTGTCACAGTCATGCAACCCTATTTTAACTCGAGAAATTCTTTGCGTTTTTGATCAATGAATCCCTGACTGATATATTTCTTTCGGAATTCAATCTGAAAGAACTCCCAGGGACTCATTCTTTTGGAACTACCGATACTAGCGTATTCCACCAGTGATATGTAGTGTCCCGTAACAAAGATATAGCACGTTTTAAGCACTCGTCAGGGGTACAAGATAGCTCATCAAACACATGGATAGTATTATTGAGCTAGAATTCAGCTCACTCAGCATCATCATCATCAGTAGCTCTGAATTCTTCAGCTCTGTATTTTCTAATTTTATCAACCGACAGCTTATTCAATCGCACCAAATCAATAACTGGAGGCATTACAGGTATTTGAGGGGGAATCGTTCGGGTAGGAGGTTGTGGAACAGCCAGATTAGTCTGGATATACTGAGTAAACCAATCATTCATCATTTGATAAAAGGCTTGTTTAGCCTCTCCCTTTTGGTTACTCGAAGTCGGTCGAGAATCAACCGGCGCTGCCCACATCATCAGCTACGACTCGATCGGGATCCATTTACTATAAGAAAACACATTTCAATTGTCAGGAATCATCACACTATCGAAGTATTAAATATGGCATGTATAGCTAGACTCACACGTGCAACGTTAGTCCTAGAACCGACTAAACCGTAACTCTGATACCAATAAATGTAACACCCCTAACCCGTATCCATCCCTCGTTTAGGGTTACGAGGCATTAGTTGATAAAACACGGTTTAGCACGCTCATATAAATCATTTCATGTTCACAAATTGTTTAAATCGAATATCAACCATCTATTCATTCATATAAATTAAATTCGTACATATAAACCACTTAATCAACTAAAACCCAGTCATACTTTATTACTATTAATACACAAAAAATCCATGCTTCAAAATTTAGACATTTACATACCATATATTTAATCAAATTTTTATTTATTTTAAAAACCAACTAGCATGCATTAACATTAAACTAATTATACTTATTAAGTATAATATTCGAAACATACAAACATTACATGCATGATATTCGAATACCTAGATTATAAACAAGCATATTTCACTTTTTAAACCAAGTGCACATAATACAACATTTATTTATAAGACAATATAATATTCGTTTGACAACTTGTAACATAACCAAATTCTTTCAATGTTCACTGGACTTTTATTGGCCATTTTCTATGTACTTAGTCGAATCAAAACATATCAATTCTATGTGCTCTAAACCATGCCATTTAACAATACATTTCAATAATATTTATCTCAAAAATGACCAAAGCAATTTCATTAGTACACATTACCGAATACATAATCAACCAATTACCAAAATTGTTCATTCAAACATTTTTAAATAATAATAAATTATAACCACATCTTAAAACATGTAAGATATTTCCCAAAATAAGTTAAGTAAAAAAGGTCGAATACACACTAACCTAACATCATCTTTAAACCAACTCATAAGGAAAATTATACATCCACACATAGGTCTTTAATAAATTATACCAAATATCCAAATCCAAAGGCATAGCATATTCATTCCAAGGAAATTACTAACACATATCATAGGTCAAAAATACATCCATCATTTACCTCATTACTTAACCGAATTATAAGACCATTCAACACAAGCATATTTCAACATTAGTTAACTTATAAGACATTCATGTCGTATTCAATCAAACCATATAATAGCAAGTGATAAACCGTAAAAGTAACATATTTTAATCCCACATTTAGCATACTTCTGGATGATTTATCCCTCAATTTATGTAAAAAGGTGCCCTTAATCCTTTCTTTTCATGTCTTATACTCAGGAAAGCACTAGAGAATAGAAAGAACGAGAAATGGGCCTAAAACGGACCAAATTGGGCCAAAGTGGAAATCGACACGGCTTGGACTTAAGCTCACACGGCATAGACTTAAGCCCACACGGTCGTGCCTCCCTGATAAACTAGAACACGGCCTGATCCCGATTCACACGGTCGTGCCTCATTAAAGAAGTTCAAACACGGCCTAAAGACGACGCACACAGGCTTGTGCCATGCCGGTGTCCCTGTCGCTGGAAAAAAGAATTCTACTCGGAAAAGGATGCTTAGGGGCAAAGAAACCTATTTCAAAAGCCTATATAAACCCCCTAAGTATAACCTGAAGGAGGGCGGTTAGCTAGGCCAATGAGCCGAGCAGAAAAGGTCAGATTTGTGGAAATCACTCGAAGATAGTCAGTTGATCCATCTCAAGAAGTCGAAATTCTACTCAAGACGATGGATCTCTCCTTCAATTCCTTCAGGGGGTTTTAGGGATTTCTTATGTTTTGTTTTATCTTTTCTTCTGAGATGTTTTATATTATAGTTATGAACTAAACCCTTCAGATACCTAAAGAGGATGAAACCTAAGACGGATCTTGTTATTGTTTTCTGAGCTATATGATAAATACTTGATTTGTTCTTAATTATGTATGCTTAATTCTTGTGTTAATATTTTCGGGATATTGATTCAAGTATGATGTGCTTAGGTGGAGGAGCAAAAGTCCCTGCTTAAGAGTAGATCTAGCATAATTAAGCAGAGTTGATCGCACGCCTAGAGATAGGGTGACGAGATTTTGCCAGATTAGGGTGAAACCTAATATGGGAGTCCATAGATCGAGTTAATGCGATTCTAGGGGTTTTACTTAGAAAGAGATTTCAATTAATCAACTTAGGGTTAGATGTTATTCGCTTCGAAAGAGGGTTTAATATAAATTAGGGAATCTTACGGATCAAGTCAAGTGAATAAATCGTCTAGTTCAGTGTTAGATACAAGTGAAGTCTAGGTGGATTCTTCCTAACGGTATCGTCTTAATCAACTGAGTTTTTCCAAATAGTATTTCCCTAATTCATTCTTTTTGTCTTTGTGTCTTTAGCTTAGTAGTTAATTATAATTAGATTTAAACAACAAACTTCACTTATTTTAGGCTAGATAATAAAAAGAAGGTTATTATTAGTACTTTTAGTTATTTTGGGTTCGACAATCCGGTCTTGCCTAAATTATACTACTGTTCGATAGGTGCACTTGCCTTAAAGTTGTTGTCAGAGTTAGTTCTAGGTTTGATCATTCTCATTTATAAATTTTAAGACTCGACGACCACGATCAAGTTTTTGACGCAGTTGCCGGGGAACTAAAATATTAAGAAAACTCTATTTTTATTACTCTAGCCATTCTTTTTCTTTTTCTTTTTATTTTTATTTTTTGCAGATTACTTTTATTTTTAGTTTAATTTCTAATTTTGCTAAATTTTCTTTCTTTCTTTTCTTAGCAGGTACCTCTAGTTTATGACTAGAAGGAACCCGAGAGGACCACTAGTATACAATAGTGATATTGAAGCTACCGCTCACAGGAATCGTAGAGAAATTAGGCCAGCCCTAAATTACACAGAAGAAGAGTGAGAAGGCAGATCCAATCCTACTAAAGGGATGGACGAGAATAATCCACCAGCACAAGATGTGGCAGAAAATAATGCTCCGCGTACCATGTATAATTATGCTAAACCTCATTTAACAGGAGCAGAATCAAGTATTGTTAGGCCTACTATAGCTGCTAATAATTTTGAATTAAAACCTAACACTATACAAATGATTCAACAATTTGTTCAATTTGATGGTTTGCAAGACGAAGACCCAAATACACATATAGCTAATTTTTTAGAGTTCTGTGATACCTCCAAAATAAATGGCGTTTCTGATGATGCCATACGTCTTCGGTTATTTCCCTTTTCATTAAGGAATAAAGCCAAACTATGGTTAAACTCGTTACCACGCGGGTCAATCACTACATGGGATCAAATGACCGAAAAATTTTTATTAAAATATTTCCCACCGGCCAAAATGACCAAATTACGGAATGATATCTCTTCTTTTGTGCAGATGGATTTAAAGACATTATACGATGCATGGAAGAGATACAAGGATCTCTTGAGAAGGTGTCCACACCATGGTTTCCCTTTGTGGCTCCAAGTCCAAACTTTTTATAACGGTGTAAACCCCTCAACAAGGCAACTAATTGATTCAGCCACCTGTGGAACCTTGAACAATAAAACTCCTGAAGCAGCCTACGAGTTTATCGAAGAGATGTCACTGAATAACTACCAGTGGCAAGTTACAAGGACAAAACCAACAAAATCAGCCAGAGTTTACAACCTCGATGCAGTAACCATGCTATCAACACAGATGGAGATGATGAATAGAAAGATTGATAGTTTGTGTTCTTCGCAGGTACATCCAGTAATGCAGTGCGATGCAAGTGGAACTGTGGCGAATCCTAAGTACCCACTGTAACAGTCCGGTTTATACCCTAGTCGGAACAGTGGTTTCGGGACCACGAATCCAAGTTCGTATAATATTTTAATATTATATTCTGTGCCGTCGATGTGTGGTTTAGCATGTGTTAAATTTCCGTAAGTTAATTTGTCTGTTCGTGTGTTTAATTTGACAAAAGGATTAAATTGTATTAAATGTGAAAGTTGCTTGCTATTTGTTAAAGTACCTAAGTGTTGTGGCTTTATAAATATGAGGACTTATGTGGCAATAGAGCCATTATTATTGTGAGTGGACGGAAATGGGTGGTAATATGTATATATTATATGTTTAATTATATTTACTTTAAATGTTTCATTAATATTATTATGTTATATGTTATATATTATTATAATAAAAACAAAAAGGGAGCATTATCATCATTTTATCACTTCATTGTCGAAAACACCAAAAGAAAAAAAGAAAGAAATTTTGGCTAGCATTTGGCTACTATCAAGCAAAAATTCAAGGTTCATTTTTTATCAGTTTTCGATAATTTTTACGTTTTTGCAATCGTTGCTTCGAGAGCTACAAAACCCATGTATTAATTTTTATTATTGATGATGTTTGTGTGAGATGCCATTGATGATATGTTAAGCTTTTTGATGATTTTTTGGTGTTAAATGAAGGATATATGTTAGATGAATATACTTTGTTCTTGAATTTTTGATGAATTTAGCTAATTAGGGCAAAATTGAGAAAATAGCAATTTGAGGGACTAAATTGTGAATTTGATGAAAAATATGGACTTGTATGAGATGTGTATACATTCGGCTAAGCATGTGTATGTTTGAAATTTTTGAATTTGGTGTTTTGTGAAAAATGGACTAGATTGATAAAATGTGCAAATGTGAGGGCTAAATTGCAAATAGCCCTAAATGTATATCTTTGGATTAAATTGAATGAACTAGTGAATAAAAGAGTTAATTCTAAATATGTTTAGATCATGAACTGAGGAAAACGGATTCAGATCGCGGGAAAGCGAAAGTAAACGAATAGTCGTTCTCGTTCCGATAAACCGAATTTGAGGTAAGCCTTTAAGCAAGTTAATATCGTAAGTATCGATTATAATCTAGTATACATGCTGAATTATGAATTTGCAGATTGAAATATGTCAAAGCCAAATGTGTGAAAGTAATTTAGCAATGATATGTAATTGAATTAAATTGAGTTCACTATGTGCAAGGATGTGAATTATATGTGATATTTGTGATATTGTTAATGTGTAATGTAAATGAGTTGGTTCGGTACTATGAATATTAGGGCTTATTGCCTAGCAGGCCTTATGCCGGTGAATTATATCGGGCTTATTGCCTAGCAGGGTAAATGCCGGTGTTTAAATTTCAGACCTCGGGTCTAGCAGGCTTAGTGCCAGTGTGTGATTCAGGCTGACGCCCAGCAGGTTTTATACCGGTGATTTACAATTCCGAGTTTAGACTACAAAATGATTAAGTCATGGAACAAATCGAGTAAGACCTCACCAGAGACCTCGCCAGGGACGTAGGCATCATTATCTGTTTATATATAAGACCACGTCGGGGACGTTGGCATCAATATCTGTTTACGAGTAAGACCACGTCGGGGACGTTGGCATCAATATCTGTTCACGAGTAAGACCACGTCGGGGACATTGGCATCAATATCTATTTACGAATAAGACCTCGTCTGGGACGTAGACATCATTATCTGTTTATATATAAGACCACGTCGAGGACGTTGGCATCAATATCTGTTTACGAGTAAGACCACGTCGGGGACGTTGGCATCAATATCTGTTTACGAGTAAGACCTCATCTGGAACGTAGGCATCATTATCTATTTATATATAAGACCTCGTCGGGGATGTAGGCATCATTATCTGTTTATATATAAGACCTCATCTGGGACATTGATATTGTATGACTATTCCAAGCTATGAACCATTTTGTGATATTAAATCCGATTCAGGTGCATTTATTATACACCATATGTGTATATAAGGTAAGTATCTGAATGATCTTACTATGATAATATGTATATGGAAATTTATGATATGATAAGAATTGTTTTGGCTACATGAGCAATGTGTTTATATGATTCTTGAATGGTGAAAATGGTTAATGAAGTATGAACCAAAGAAAATATGTGAGGGTTGATAAGTGATTGATTTGCCAATGAATTTATTTGTATATAGGCCTTCTATACTAAGTTTATTTTTATATATATTGACTTACTAAGCTTTTGGAAAGCTTACTCTATGTGTTTAATCTGTTTTATAGGTCATCAAAGCTACTAAAGGCTCGGGACCGTCACGGATCATCATTACACTACTAAAACTTATTTTGGTACACTTTGAGAATGTATATAGCTCAATATGGCATGTATAGGCTAGATTCGGTATGAGTTGTATAATGAACTTAGCCATGTGATTTGGCTAATTATGTTTCAATAATATGCCTTAATGAATGTGATATATGATGCATATCTTGATATGGTGAAAGCATGTGGAAATGTCAAGTTTTGAGCGAGCAAATGAACGAAATTCAGCTTGTAATGATATGAGATTTTAATCCTTGGAAATTGTCATGGTTGGAATTGGTATTAAATGCATGGTTTGAATGGTCATTTTGGGTATACTTTTGATGGATATATGTGCATAAAATATCTTGTTAGATATGGCTTGTAGGTATGACACTTAAGGGTAGTATTTTGACCTTGTAGATGGCCTATATTGACACACGGTTGTGGCACACGGGCGTGCCTTTCAACCGTGGGTGAATTGTAAGATGTAATTTAGTATAACACAGCCTTGACATGGGCGTGTCAGTTGGCCGTGGTGTACAAGTCAGTAGCTAACACAAAAGTACACGGCCTTGACATGGGCGTGCTCGGTGGCCGTGGTGGGGAAGTCAGTATATGACCTAAAACTGCACGGCCATGGCACACGGGCGTGCCTAATGACCGTGTTGGTATAGTTAGTATAAACAAGGATGGATACACGGGGGTGTCTAGAAGCCATGGAGGGCACACGGTCTCCTCCCACGGGCGTGTCTCCCCTGTATTTTGGAAAAGTTTCAAATTTTCATGGAATTTCATATGTGTTTCAGTTTAGTCCCGACTCAACTTATAAGTATAATTAAGGTCTCGAGGACCCGTTTAAGGGACATTATGTCTGATAATGATGATTGAATGTATGATTTTGTCTGTGAATGTTTTCGATCTGTCCGGTAACGCTCCTAACCTTAATCCGGCAACAAACTCGGGATAGGAGTGTTACACCTACCTTACCAACCAGGCACAGAAAGTGAACATATGAACTATATAGGTAAGAATTTCAGATCTAATAATAACCCTTATAGTAATAATTATAATCCAGGTTGGAGGAACCACCCAAATTTTTCATGGGGAGGTCAAGGAAATCACAGACAACAACCTCCTCAAAATTTCCAAAATCATCCCTATCCATAAGAAAAGAGTCCGAACCTCGAAGAGATGCTGACAAAATTCATGGCAACCACAGAAACTCGTCTCCAAAAAATCGAGACAATGCTTGACAATCAACAAGCATCAATCAAAGGGATTGAGAGCCAAGTTGGAGAACTTACTAAGTCAGTTGGACAACTTATCCAGATAGTTTCTGAAATTCGATCAGAGATTTCCGAAAAACCACAAGGGCGTCTACCAAGCAACACGGAGATTAACCCAAAGGAGCAAATCCAGGCCATCACAGCTTATGATAGTATAGGGTTAGATGAACCCAATCCAATACAAGAAAACAAGGTAAAAGAAGGTGAAGGTGAGGTAACACAAGAAAAGCCAAAACCGATAATCAAGGAGTACCAGCCTCGCATTCCTTATCCCGAAGCAATAAAGAGAGACGATACAAAGGAACAGTTTGGTAAGTTTCTTAAACTTTTAAAGAAATTACATATTAACTTACCTCTTATTGAAGCTCTTTCACAGATGCCAGATTCGAGGAAATTTTTAAAACAACTCTTGACGAACAAGCGTAAGTTAGACAAGGAGACACATGTGGAGTTAAACTCAATATGCTTAGCAATGTTACAGAATAGACTACCGCAAAAGCTAAAAGATCCAGGGAGTTTTACAATTCCATGTTTAATTGGTAGATTAACTGTTGATAATGCCTTAGCTGATTTAGGGGCAAGAATAAATGTCATTCCATATAAAATGTTTAAACAACTAGGTCTAGGGAAACCCAAACAAACTAGGATGAGCATTCAATTAGCTGATAAAACTATTAGAATTCCTAGGGGTATTATCGAAGATGTTCTTGTAAAAATTGATAAATTTGTTTTCCCAGTAGATTTTGTTGTCTTAGACATGGATGAGGATAATTCGATCCCCTTGATTTGAGGAAGACCCTTTTTAGTAACTGCTAGAACAAAAATTGATGTTGGTACAGGAGAACTCATACTTCGTGTAGGTGACAAATCGATCAGTTTACAAGCTCTTGACTCAGCCAGGACAACAATTGATGAAGGTGAGAAAGTAAAATCAGTTGATAATCAAGTTGTTCAATTTTCACCATAGGAAACACTACAAGGTTACAAACCTGAGCCGAATCATGGACCCCATGCCAACAAAGAAGAATTCCATAAGGAACGAAGCCTTAGGGTCAATAACCTAGAAGAGTGGCAAACACAATTCAAAGAAGAACCAGAACCACACGAAGTAAAACCGAAGGAGCCCCCAGAAGAGCTCATAGGAACAACAAACCACTTCAAAATAGGATATCAGGTACTGTTAGATAAACCAGATCCTCGTATCACCACACCAAACCTGAACACGAATAAGGAAATCCCTCTTGGGGTACATAATGTCTTTCCATACGAAATAGTCGAGGTAAGCAATTCAACATTCAGCACTCTTAAGTAAACGCTTCTCGACTTAAACTTTATAGTGAAAATAGAACTGAAAGTATGAGGGAAGATATTCAAACTTTTAAACCTCCCTGAATTTTTCTAAATACAAAGAAAGTCTAGCTTAAGACTATAAATGAGCGCTTCTCGGGAGGCAACCCAAGCACCAACTAATTTATTTTCACATTTTTCTTTCATTTTCTTTTATTTTTTTCTTCTTTCTGAACACCTAATGTAAACTAACCAAAAGTGCATATTTCTAGGCCACACGGCCTTGCATTCCAATACAAAACATTTTAATCTATCACATATCTTTAATATTTTATCATCAAACAAGAAAAATCACAAGCTATCATCAACGGCAAAACACAAAATCATCATCAAATTCAAAAATTAGGACATGGGCTTTATAGTACTCGAAGCAACGACCACAAAAACATAGAAATTATCAAAAACCGAACAAATTACATGCCTTAATTAGACCTAGAAGTGGCCGAACCTTGTTGTTCTTATTTTTTTTCTTTTCCTTTTCTATATTCGACTAAAGATGAACACTAAATGCATGGATTTTTAATTTATGTTTTATTATAACATATAATAATATACATTTTACAACTTTAACCTTGGTAATTTAATAAGAAAACCATATATAATAAACCCTTAATCGTCCATCACTATTTATCATGGTATAATTGCACCATAAACACCTCCCGTTAAAAGAACAAATCAATTTAGCACTTTAACAAATAGTTACAAACTTTTACTTTTTACGCAATTAAGTCCTTTTATTAAATCGGACACTCAAACGATAAAATTAAATCACGAAAATTTCACAGATATCAGTTCACACAGTATAAACATAGATAATAATATTTAAATATTTTTTACTCAGATTTGAGGTCCCAAAACCACTTTATTCGATTAGGGTAAATCGAATCGCATCACAAATGTCGATGCTTTGTGTCCATCACACGACCTAGATACGCCCGTGTCCTCATCCGTGTGTGAAAAACTTGGGTATTCTATTTATGATGTTAGCAACCTCTTAAGGGCACACGGCCTAAGCACACGCCCGTGTGTTGGCGCGTGTGACGAATCGAATTCTCACAATTTGATACAGGGGACACACGGCCTATTAACACACCCATAGAGCTGACCGTGTGTCACACACGGCCTAGACCTACGCCCGCGTGTCTACCCGTGTGGACAATTAGAAGGCTATTTTCCAAGCCAATTGCTACCCTGAAACATAAACACATATATAACAACACAAGAAACACATAACATAACAATAATACACTATGAAGAACCACTAATCATCATTCATACATTTCACATTTTACTCCATCATTTGCATGAACTTTCACTTCATAAAACTCATCATCATTAAAATATGAAACTTGAAAAATATTGGTCAATTCCTAATGACTATCTACAAAATGAGTGTATAACATTAATAGCCAACACTTTGGCCTTCAAATATGACATAACACAATATGACCAAGTTGCTATACATGCCATACCCAAAACAAAACAACTTTACTATACCAAAAGAATGATTGATATTGTGATCCGAGCTCCGACGTTTTACGATCCCGAGCTATCTTGGCGATACTACAAGGAAAAGGAGAAAAGAGAGGGGTAAGCATATCGCTTAGTAAGTTTGCATGAATTAAAATAGCAACATAAGTACTCATGGTAAAATTCATTCATCTCATAGGACAATAACAGCACAAGTTCTTAAGTACTTTGACATACTTACTCATACTTATGCTTACCCAACACATATCCAATTACTGTTTCATAACTCATAATTTACTCATGGTACCTGTATCACTTCATCACATAATTTAGTACTTTTGCTATCTTGAAAATAAACTTAAATCAATATCATTCTTAACTTAAATGTAACTTTTTGTCATCTTTGTATAGCTTAGCTCTTTGTCATCTTTGCATATTTAGCTCTTTTTCCTATTAAACTACTCGAAATATCAGAGGATACTCAATCTCATCATACATGTATCACGATGCCAATGCCATATCCCATATATGGTCTTACATGGGATCACCACTTGATGCCGATGCCATATCCAAGATATGGTCTTACACGAGATCTCTTAACTCGATGTCGATGTCGTATCGCAGATATGGTCTTATACGAGATCATACATAGATGGTGATGCCATGTCCCAGACATGGTCTTACACGAGATCTTTCTTTGGTACCGAGGCCATGTCTCAGACATGGTCTTAAACGAGATCTTCCTTTCGTGCCGAGGCCATGTCCCAGACATGGTCTTATACAGGACCTACATTTGGTGTCGATGCCATGTCCCAGACATGGTCTTATACAGGACCTTCTGTAACACTCCTTACCTGTGTTCGAAGGCGGAACCAGATATGAGGCATTACCTAACTTAACTTGCTTAAACATAACACGTCGGGCTATAAAATATTTGCTGTAGCTTAGCAACTGATCGTAGTTTTATGCGATGTCAAAGTCTTAAAATTTATAAAAAGAATGATCAAACCTGGAAACTAACTATGACAACAATTTAAGGCAAGTGCACCTATCGAACAGTAGTATAGTTAAGGCAAGACCAGAATGTCGAACCCAAAGGAACCAAAAGTACTAATACTAACTCTCTTTTTATTATCTAACCTAAGAATTAAGGGATTTGTTTATCTAATCTAAAATTAACTAACAACTAATCTAAAGACTCTAAGATAAAGAAGAATGAAATTGGGAAAATTACTTGGAAGAAGAACCAATTGATTAAAACGACACCAAAGGAAGAATCCACCTAGACATCACTTGTTATCTAACTCTGAACCAGACGATTTATTCATTTGACTTGATCCATAAGATTCCCTAAGTTATATTAATCCCTCTCTCGATGCGACCAATGTCTAACCCTAGGTTGATTAATTGAAATCTCTTTCTAATTAAAACCTCTAGAATCGCATTAACTCAATCTATGGACTCCCATATTAGGTTTCACCCTAATCCAGAAAAATCTCGTCACCTTATCTCTAGGTGCGCGATCAACTCTGCTTAATTATGCTAGATCTACTCTTAGGCAGGGACTTTTGCTCTTCCACCTAAGCACATCACACTTGAATTAATATCCTGGAAATATCAACACAAGAATTAAGAGTACATAATTAAGAACAAGTAAAATATTTATCATATAGTTTAGCAAATGATAACAAGATTCATCTTAGGGTTCATCCCCCTCAGGTATCTGAGGGTTTAGTCCATAATAATAAAAGAAAACATCTCAGAAGAAAAGATAAAACAAAACATAAGAAATCCCTAAAACCCCTTGAAGGAATTGAAGGAGAGATCCTCCGTTTTGAGTATAATTTCGGCTTTTGAGATGGGTCAACTGGCTATCTTCGAGTAAATCTCAACAAATTTGCCTTCTCTAGCCTAGCTGGACGCCCCCTGACTAAAGCCTTGGGTTCCTTCGACAAAAGCCCTGGTAGAAGGCTTCTGCCAAACTCCTCTTTAAGTTTCCCCCTTAGGTGTTTATATAGGCTTTGAGATGCCTTACTTGGCCCCTAAGTATCCTAATCTAAGAAGAATTCCTACTAGGATGTTTGAATAGGCTTTGGAATGTGTTTCTTTGCCTCTAAGTATCCAAATCCGAGTAAAACTCCTCTTGGCCGCGGCAGGGACACGCCCATGGCACACGCCCGTGTAAGTCGTGGCCAGGCCGTGTTCAAGACTGTTGAGTGAGGCACGGTCATGTGGTCTTGGGCCCAGGCTGTGTGGATTTCATGATATGGACCATTTACTCCGTTTTGGACCCGTTTTTCGTTCTTTTCGTCCTTCAGTGCTCTCCTAGGGATAAAACATGAAAACAAAGGATTAAGAGCACCAAATAACATAATTCGAGGCTTAAATCATCCAAAAGCATGCTAAATGTGGGCCTAAAATATGTTACTTTTATGCTTTATCAAATACCCCCACACTTAAGCTTTTGCTTGTCCTCAAGCAAAATTCTCAAGTTACAATTAAAACAAACTTCCTCAATTCATAAAATTTATCAATAATGTTTCATCATAATTCAAAGATAATTTATACATGGATAATTCAACTTAAAGAGTCCTAAAGATTCAAACACTCAAAGTCATACATTTATAGCCCTGAAAACGTTAGGTGTTTCCCTTTACCTAAATAATTACCTCTAATTCGAAATCGACAAGAGTTGACATCCTCACTAAAGATTGACTCAAATCACTCGAAGTGTTTAAGGTTTAGAATTAAGTACTCAATAGTCCAACATGAAAAGGTAATCCCATAGGCTTGCATGAAAATCAAATCTCCACCACTATAATATGAGATGATACACAAATCAAAAGGTCTTTGACAGTGTTTTAACGGGGCTTGGGTTAAAGGTGTGGATAAAGGCTGAATTAGACGGTTAGAATCGAGACTGGCCTGACAAATTACCTAACTAGAAATATGACAACTCCTAAATAATTACAACAATTGAAAATTTGTGATAATACGAGCTTTTTCTTCGAGATTTAGAATTTACATATATAAGCGCAGCTAACATAGAACTAATAATGAATATACTTCGTTTTTTTTTTAAGAACAAGTCACAAATAACGAACTTTAACAACTGAAATATAGAACATAGCTAGGTAACTGCTCAAAATCAAATCTCGGCAAAAAGGGTATTTAAGAAGAATGGTGATAACAAATAAAAAGGGTTGTTAGGATCAACAGGATTTACTAGAGGTTAATTATGATGGTAGGCTTTTTAGTGGAGTGAGTGGGTTAAAACCTAAGCGCCTTTATCATCTCTGTATATCAAACCAAAGGTGTGGTCTCGACATGTATAATTGATGCAAGTTCTAGAATAACAAATCAGTGTTGACACACTCATAATCAAAAAATGAGCAAGAATAAGAATATATGCTCTACAAGGCTCAAAGTCTCACAAAAATTATAGGTATTTGATATCAACCTCGTAAATTTCAAACTTCAAAGTAATGTTCAAATTCAGGTAGAAAACCTAAAAAAATTTTAATTCTGAAAAATAGACTTATCATGCTTGATTCTCTATTATCCTTCAAATTTAATCATCAATGCACAATTATCAATGACTTAATCCAAAAACACATCAATAAAAATCATAAATCAAAGGAAATTTCATTTTAATCATAATATGAGAAACTTACTTTAGAACAAGGCATAATTCGGGGATTTTCAAATAATACTATAGTTAACCCCCCACACTTAAGATGTACATTGTCCTCAATGTACAAAGATAGATAATATCACATTAATAATAAAATCATAAGATAGGGAGAGAAGTAAAACTTCCTGAATTATTGATGAAATCCTTGGAGGATGTTTCATGACGAATGTGATGACTAGGTATAAGTGATAATTTTGTTCCTGGAGTTGTATATTAATTCTATCTAATCTGCAAAGTCATCAATTAAATGTTTAGAGAGAAATATTTAATGAGAGTTGTTAGAGATACTCGAGGGTTAGATAGCCAGTGATAAAAGAAATTGAGCTGTATTGAATAGAAGTTCTAACCAGACAAATACAAAGTTTAATAACAGAAAATTAAACATAAATAAATAGAAAAAATGGCAAATAAAGATAAGAAAAAGGACTCAAAGGTCCTCGTCATCTGCTGGGTCACTGGGTGGTGGGGGCGGCGATATATGAAAGTGGTGACAAATCTGCTGAAGCATCGCATCAATGCTGTCGAATCTTCGAGCTGTATTATCGAATTGCTGTATACAGTACTGCTCGAACTGAGTGAGACGTGCAGAAATGTTGGAGAGTGAAGTGGCCATAGGAGAGGAACGATGGCTTGCTGATGGTGCCTCCTGTGGTGGATGTGCTTGCAGAGGATGAACCGGGTCCCTTTCGCTTCTTAGAACTTAGGGCTATCGTTTTCTTTCCTCGTGATGCTGACATTATGGGCCTGAAAAGAATTGAAAAGCAATTATTCAAGTATATTTCCAACCAAGACATTTATCAAAGGGTTTCATTAATATCCAAAATATAAGAAAGGTCAATTCATAACAAGATAAGTCACTCATATTTTGCATGTAAGAACGAGTGATTCAATCTAATTCTAATCATTGTTATTTAAAAAAATTAAATGTTTAAATAAATCTAATAATGAGAAACTAATTAACCTATTCTACTATTAAACTTGATTAGATGAATAAAATTCTAAATATGAGAAAGTAAAATGACAGTAAATGTAAAAATAAGAGGTGACCAGTAATGGTGGTGACGACTTGGTTGGGCGGAGCATGGGTGTGTAGTGTCCAGCCACGGGCGTGTGCTGCAACTTGTTAGGGAAACACGATGGTGGGAGAGCTTTGGGTCGGGCATGTAGGCGCAGATCACGGGCGTGGACTGGTTTTTCGGATGGGTGATTAAAAGAGGGAGGGAGATAAAGGCTAAGGGAAGTTAATGGTGGGGAATTTCTTGATGGTGGTCGGATTGGGAGTAGAAATATTTGAGGGGAACGGCTAGGGTTGAAGTTTTGGGGGAAATTTTTGTGGGAGACAATGGTAATGTTCTTTAAATAGTGAAGGGGGCACGGGCAGGTGCCACGCCCGTGTCTCTTTTATTTGGCCCGTGTTTTTTGCGATTTTCAAATTTGGGCGCGTTTACGATGTTGCCCACGCCCGTGCTCATAGGCTGTGTATGATTATGTTCGCTTCTCCCACACCCGTGCTAAGTTTGCCATGCCCGTTTTCATATAGTCAGTCTTACACACGGTTGGTCAGCACGGGCGTGGCTCTTGTCCGTGTTGGTTTACTCAGAATAGACCACGGTCGATCACACGGCCGTGGTCTTTTTATCGCAGCCCGTGTTGGGGAAAATTTTTCTTCTTCATCTTGCACGTCTGCCTGCACGCCCATTTTTTTCATCCTATGGCGACCACATGGCCACGGGCATGCCCGTGTGTAAGGCCGTGTGGTAAAAAACCTACGCTTTACTGAATCAGTTAGTTTGATTTAGGTGCTAAAAGGAAAAATTAAAATTAAAATGAGAAAATTAATGGGGTTAGTGAAGTTAGTGCTCAGGTTGCCTCCCGAGAAGCGCTCATTTAAAGTCTTAAGCTATACTCACCCTGTTTTCATTCCTGAAAGAAGGTTCACGGAGCTGAAGCTCCTCTCTCAATTCCTTGAAATCTTCACCATTATAAAGTTTCAGTTGATGGCCATTTACCTTGAATGTTCCTTGAGTTGGATGGGTTACCTCGACTGTGCCATAAGGAAAAATATATTTTATCACGAATGGGCCTGACCACCTTGATTTCAGCTTTCCAGGAAATAGTTTGAGCCTTGAATTATACAGCAAGACTAAGTCTCCTACTTCGAATTGCTTTGATTGTTTTAAACGAGCATCATGGCATCGTTTTGTTACCTCCTTAAATAGTCGTGAATTCTCATAGGCCTCAGCTCGCCATCCATCTAGTTCATTTAACTGCATCATCCTCTTCTTACCTGCGATTTTAAAATCGTAATTCAAGAATTTTATAGCCCAGTAGGCTTTATGCTCTAACTCGAATGGTAGATGACACCTTTTTCCGTAAACAAGTTTGTACGAGGATGTCCCTAAAGGGGTTTTAAATGTTATTCTATAGGCCCATAAAGCATCATCTACTTTTACTGCCCAATTTTTCCTATTTGATTCAACTATTTTCTCTAGGACTCGCTTAAACTCTCGATTTGCCACTTCTACTTGCCCACTGGTTTGAGGATGATAAGGGGTAGCTATTCTGTGGTGTACTCCATATTTTCTTAAGACTTTTTCAAACTGAGTATTGCAAAACTGAGTGCCCCTATCACTGATGATTGCTCTGGGTGTTCCAGAACGAGAGAAAAGTTTCTTAAGAAACTTTACTACAGCTCTAGCATCGTTAGTAGGTAAAGCTTGGGCTTCCACCCATTTTGACATGTAATCTACTGCTACTAAGATGTATTTATTTCCAAATGAACTAGGGAACGGACCCATAAAATCAATACCCCATACATCAAATATCTCACATGATAACATATATGTCTGAGGCATTTCATCGCGTTTAGAGATATTACCTGTTCTCTGGCATTTATCACACGAAGCGGCATACCTATTGGCATCTTTGAAAAGAGTTGGCCAGTAAAATCCTGATTTGAGTGTTTTATGTGCTGTGTTAATCCCGCTGTAATGTCCTCCTGAAGGTCCTGAATGGCAATGTTCTAGGATTTTACTCATTTCTGCCTTTGTAACGCATCTCTGAATTACTTGATCTGCACATATACGGAAAAGAAAAGGGTCTTCCCAAAAATAGTTTTTCGCATCAGTAAAGAGTCGCTTCTTTTGATGATGTGTTAATCTTTTTGGTAAGATGTTAGCAGCTAAATAATTTGCAATATCTGCAAACCATGGTACCTTAGAGTTGGTTATAGAAAGGAGCTGTTCCTTAGGAAACGAGTCATTTATCTCACTTTCATCGAGCTCTTCGATATGTGGGTTCTCAAGCCTAGAAAGGTGATCTGCTGCAAGATTTTCAGCTCCCTTCTTATCTTGTATTTCCAAATCAAATTCCTGTAAGAGTAAGATCCATCGTATGAGTCGAGATTTTGCATCAGATTTAGTTAAAAGGTAACGAAGAGCTGAATGGTCAGTGTAAACGACAACTTCAGATAATATTAAATACTACCTAAATTTGTCAAAAGCATAAACTACAGCTAGCAATTCTTTCTCTGTGGTGGTGTAGTTTTCTTGTGCAGGTGTCAATGTTCTGCTAGCATAATAAATTGGCTGAAAATGCTTGTCTCTTTGTTGTCCCAGAACTGCACCCACTGCAAAATAACTCGTATCACATATTAGTTCAAAGGGTAAATTCCAATCAGGTGCAATTATAATCGGAGCATTTATTAGTTTATCTTTGACGATATTAAATGCATCTAAACATTCCTGATCAAAATTGAAAGAAACATCTTTTTCTAGTAATTTTGTTAAAGGCTTAGCTATTTTAGAGAAATCTTTAATGAATCTTCTATAGAATCTATCATGTCCTAAAAAGCTTCTAATAGCTTTAACTAAACTAAGGGGAGGTAATTTTTCTATGGTTTCAATCTTTGCTTTATCTACCTCAATCCCTTTACTAGAAATCTTATGTCCTAACACAATCCCTTCTCTAACCATAAAGTGACATTTTTCCCAATTCAAGACAAAATTTGTTTCCTCACATCTTATTAGAACTTGTTCTAAATTTTTAAGGCAAAGGTGGAAAGAATTATCAAATACCAAGAAGTCATCCATAAATACCTCCATAATGTCTTCCACAAGTTCATCAAAGATGGCCAACATGCAGCGCTGAAAAGTAGCAGGAGCATTACATAATCCAAAAGGCATTCTACAATAAGCAAACATACCGTATGGGCATGTAAATGTTGTCTTTTCTTGATCTTCAGGAGCTATTAGGATTCAGAAGTAGCCGAAGAGTCCGTCCAAGAAGCTGTAGCACATATGCCCAGACAATCTTTCTAACATCTGATCAATAAAGGGTAGAGGGAAGTGATCTTTTCTGCTGGCGTCGTTCAGCTTCCTATAGTCTATACAGACTCTCCAACCTGTGACTACTCTTGTGGGAGTCAATTCATTCTTTTCGTTGGTTACCACAGTCATGCCCCCTTTCTTCGGAACTACCTGCACAGGACTTACCCAAGTGCTGTCAGAAATAGGATAAATTATTCCTGCATCTAGAAGTTTAATTACCTCGGCTTTGACAACTTCTTTCATATTTGGGTTTAACCATCTCTAAGGTTGCACACACGGTTTATACTCATCTTCTATTAAAATTTTGTGGGTGCAAAATGATGGGCTTATTCCTTTAATGTCTGACATTTTCCAAGCTATGGCCTTTTTGTGCTTCCTTAGTACGTTTAGCAGATCTTCTTTCTCCTTGGGTCCTATTTCTAAAGAGATGATTACTGGTAGTGTAGAATTATCCCCCAGGAATGTGTATTCTAAATGTTTTGGTAATTGTTTTAGTTCTAACTTGGACGGCTCATCAATAGAGGGCTTTTGTTTTAGTTCGTCATTCATCTCAATGCCTTCTATTTCCATCTTTCTAGAGGATGATGTATTAGGATTCACTTCATCAGTATCGTCATCTTTCCCCTCACCTTGTGAAAGACACAGTTCCATCATGTCACTGTGCATGATTTCCTGCAAAGATTCTTGAAAAATGTGATCAGTGGCATCAACAAAGTAACAAGAATCATCTTGTTCTCTAGAATATCGCATGGCATCATAAATTTGGAAAACAATTTCCTCATCTCCTACCCTTAGTGCAAGTTTACCATCACCAACATCAATGATAGCCCTAGCAGTAGCTAGAAAGGGTTGTCCCAAAATTAAAGGTACCTCTATGTCCTCATTCAGGTCAAGCACAACAAAATCAACAGGGAATATAAATTTATCTACTTTTACCAGAACATTTTCAATAATTCCTCTAGGATACTTAACAGATCTGTCAGCTAACTGAATACTCATCCTAGTGGGTGTTGGTTCCCTGAGACCAAGTTGCTTAAACATTTTTTAAGGCATTAGATTAATACTGGCACCTAAATCAGCTAATGTTTTTTCTATGCTCAAACTACCAATTAAACAAGGAATAGTGAAACTTCCTGGATCTTTCAATTTGGTTGGCAGCTTGTTTTGGATGATAGCTGAGCATTCTTCATTAAGTTCCACTGTTGAAATTTCCTCGAACTTCCTTTGATTTGTTAGAAGCTCCTTTAAAAATTTTGCATACGTTGGCATCTACGAAATAGCTTCAACAAAAGGTAAGTTAATATGTAGCTATTTGAAAAGTTCAAGAAATTTACCATATTGTTCGTCTAGGCGGTCTTTCTTCAACTTTGCTGAATATGAGATTGCTGGTTTAATTTCCTCATGGTTCGGTGTTATCTTTGCCTTATCGGTTTCATGTGGTACCTCTTTCTTTGTTTCGGTTAACTCCCTTCCACTTCTCAGTGTCACTGCCTGTACCTGCTCTTTTTCCCCAAGTAAGCTTTCTGATCGTGTTTCAGAAACTAACTTAGTAAGTTCCTTGAACTCTTGTGTCAATGCCTCATGTTTTGTTTCTATATTTTGGAAACGTGTTTTTGTATTTTGAGATCATATTTCTGAGGTTGCTATGAAGTTTGTCAGCATCTCTTCAAGGTTCGACTTCTTTTCCTGTGGGTAGGGTTGTTGTTGGAAGTTTTGGGATGGTTGTTGCCTTTGATTTCTTTGACCGCCCAAGAGAAATTGCGGTGGTTCTTCCAACCTGGACTTTAAGTATTACTATAAGGGTTATTGTTAGATCGGAAATTATTACCCATATAGTTCATTTGTTCGCTATCCATGCCCTGTCCGTAAGGTGGGTACTCAGGATTCGCCACTACTTCACTTGGGTCGCACTGTATAACTGGATGTGCCTGCAAGGAACCATATAAACCATCAAATTTTTTATGTAGCAATTCTACCTGATTTGATAGCCCGGTTACTGTATCAAGGTTGAAAACTCCGACTGCTTTGGCTGGCCTTGTCCTTGTAACTTGCCACTGATAGTTATTCAGTGACATCTCTTCTATAAACTCGTAGGTTCCTTCAGGAGTTTTGTTGTTCACGGTTCCACCGGTGGCTGAATCGATTAGTTGCCTTGTTGAAGGGTTCACACCATTGTAAAAAGTTTGGACCTGTAGCCACAAAGGTAATCCATGGTGTGGGTACCTCTTTAACAAGTCTTTGTATCTCTCCCACGCATCATAAAGTGTCTCTAAATCCATTTGCACAAAAGAAGAGATATCATTCCTTAATCTGGCCATTTTGGCCGGTGGAAAATATTTTAATAAAAAAATTTCTGACATTTGGTCCCATGTAGTGATTGACCCTCGTGGAAGAGAATGCAACCACTGTTTGGCTTTATTCCTCAAAGAAAAGGGAAATAACCGAAGACGAATGGCATCATTAGAAACGCTTTTTATCTTGAAGGTATCCCAGAATTCTAGAAAATTCACTAAGTGTGTGTTAGGATCCTCATCCTGCAAACCATCAAATTAAACAAACTGTTGTATCATCTGTATAGTGTTAGGTTTCAGTTCAAAATTATTTGCAGCAATAGTAGGTGTAACAATACTAGACTCAGTTCCTGTTAAACTAGGTTTAGCATAATCATACATAGTACGTGGAGCATGATGTTCGGCCATCTCTGGAGGTGGCGGATTATTTTCAGCCATCTCTTCCGTGGTATTTATTTCGGCTTCTTGCTCTTTGTCTATGTAGTTTAAGCTTCGCCTTATCTCTCTGTGATTTTTACGAACGATACCTTCAATATCACTGTCATAGAGTAAGGGTCCTACTGGGTTCCTTCTAGTCATAAACTAGAGGTACCTAAAAGGAATAAAAGAAAGAAAGAAAACTAGAAAAACAAAAATAAAATTTAATTTTCAAAAATAAAATAAAAATAAATATGGCTAAAGTAATAAAAATTAAGTGTTCTTAATATTTCAGTTCCCCGGCAACGGCGCCAAAAACTTGATTGTTGTTTTATGCGATGTCAAAGTCTTAAAATTTATAAAAAGAATGATCAAACCTGGAAACTAACTATGACAACAATTTGAGGCAAGCGCACCTGTCGAACAGTAGTATAGTTAAGGCAACACCAGAATGTCGAACCCAAAGAAACCAAAAGTACTAATACTAACTCTCTTTTTATTATCTAGCCTAAGAATTAAGGGATTTGTTTATCTAATCTAAAATTAACTAACAACTAATCTAAAGACTCTAATACAAAGAAGAATGAAATTGGGAAAATTACTTGGAAGAAGAACAAATTGATTAAAACGACACCCAATGAAGAATGCACCTAGACTTTACTTGTTATCTAACTCTGAACCAGATGATTTATTCATTTGACTTGATCCATAAGATTCCCTAAGTTATATTAATCCCTCTCTCGAGGTGACCAATGTCTAACCCTAGGTTGATTAATTGAAATCTCTTTCTAATTAAAACCCCTAGAATCGCATTAACTCGATCTATAGACTCCCATATTAGGTTTCACCCTAATCTGGAAAAATCTCGTCACCCTATCTCTAGGCGCGTGATCAATTCCACTTAATTATGTAAGATCTACTCTTAGGAAGGGACTTTTGCTCCTCCACCTAAGGACATCACACTTGAATTAATATCCCAAAAATATCAACACAAGAATTAAGAGCACATAATTAAGAACAAGTCAAATATTTATCATATAATTCAGCAAACGATAAACAAGATTCATCTTAGGGTTCATCCCCTTCAGGTATCTGAGGGTTTAGTTCATAATAATAAAAGAAAACCTCTCAGAAGAAAAGATAAACAAAACATAAGAAATTCTTAAAACCCCCTGAAGGAATTGAAGGAGAGATCCTCCGTCTTGAGTATAATTCCGGCTTCTTGAGATGGATCAACTAGCTATCTTCGAGTAAATCTCCACAAATCTGCCTTCTTTGGCCTAACTGGACGCCCCCTAACTAAAGCCTTGGGTTCCTTCGACAAAAACCCTGGCAGAAGGCTTCTACCGAACTCCTCTTTAAGTTACCCCCTTGGGTGTTTATATAGGCTTTGAGATGCCTTACTTGGCCCCTAAGTATCCTAATCTAAGAAGAATTCCTGCTAGGGTGTTTGAATAGGCTTTGGAATGTGTTTCTTTGCCTCTAAATATCCAAATCCGAGTAAAACTCCTCTTGGCCGTGGCAGGGACACGCCCATGGCACACGCCCGTGTAAGTCGTGGCCAGGTCATGTTCGAGACTGTTGAGTGAGGCACGGACGTGTGGTCTTGGGCCCAGGCCATGTGAATTTCGTGATATGGCCCATTTACTCCGTTTTGGCCCCGTTTTCTATTCTTTTCGTCCTCTGGTTCTCTCTTGGGTATAAAACATGAAAACAAAGGATTAAGAGCACCAAATTACAGAATTTGAGGCTTAAATCATCCAAAAGCATGCCAAATGTGGGCCTAAAATATGTTACTTTTACGGTTTATTAGCAACTTTCCATTTAAACTCATAACCTTCTCATTCTAGGCCTACAAGGCCTTAAACATACTACCGGGAGGTTTTAGAATTAAACCGAGAACTTTTAAGTGCTTATAAAATTTTTGTAAAAACAGCAGCCACATGCCCGTGTTGTTCAACGGACACGCCTGTATGCCCCTAAAACATGCCCGTGTTCTTCACCCGTGGTCGACACTGACTTATTTCGCACAGCTGGACACACGCCCGTGTCCCTGGCCCTTATCCCTCACACGGCCTCAACACGCCCGTGTCTTAGCTCGTGTGTCAAAACCTTGGCATTCTGTTTATGACGTCATCACCTCACCAAGGTCACACGACCAAGGCACACGCCAGTGTCCTTAGGCCATGTGCTGATTAAATTCCTAACTTCAGGTGCAGACTTCACATGGCCTGGGCACACGCCCATGTCTAAGGTCGTGCCACCAACACGGTTGAGACACGCGGCCATGTATCTGCCCGTCTGTTTATTACTGAGCATACTAACTTCTAGACCTAGCTCACAAGAGGACACACAGCCGATAAACACGCCCATGGGGCTGACCTTGTATCACACATAGCCCAGACACACGCCCATGTGTCTACCCATGTGAACATTAAAAAGGCTATATTTCAAGCCAAATGCCATCCTACATAGCAACCATACTTATACTAACTCAAATAAAGCATCCACACAAGCATAAACTTCATGATTCATCATCAATGAATATATATAAGAACTAGTCAAGTATTAGGCCAACTTTAATGACCATTTACAAAATGAATTGAAACAACCATAGTAGCCAACACATTTGGCTTGTAAATATGACATAACCAAAACATTCAAGTCCTATACATGCCATACTCAAAATAAGTCTAATTTGGCTATACCCAAAAAGTGGTCGATAGTGTGATCTCTAACTTCGACGTCCGCAAATTCTCGAGCTAACTGTGCAATACTACAAGGAAAAGGGCAATGTAAGAGGTAAGCATAAAGCTTGGTAAGTTTGCATGGAAATAAATAGCAACAATAAGCTCATGATAAAATCCATCCATGGCATTAATTAACCATACAAAAAGTTATAAGCTTCTTGCCATACTTACTCTTACTTTCCCTTATTTAGCACATACCATATCACATATCATAAATGCTTCTTTGCGAATTACTCACGGGTACCTGTGTTAGCTCAATCACATAGCTTTAATAAAATTTTTGTTTATATTTCTAAGCTAATCTATTCATCCCAATTAATCACTAGGGATGCTCAAAAATGCATATTCATAATCATTAGCATAAACATGAAACCAATGCCACATCCCGGATGTGGTCTTACATGGGGTCACCTTTGATTGCCGATGCCATATCCCAGATATGGTCTTATACGAAACCTCACCTCAAGTATCGATGCCATATCCCGAGTATGGTCTTATACGATTCTCATATTCAATACCAAAGCCATATCCCGGATATGGTCTTATACTGTAACACCCCATACTCGAGACCGATGTTAAGATTGGATACGGAACATTACCATGCTTGAACTCACTTAAACATACACTTACTGGCTAAAATTTTGTTCTAAATTAAAAACTTATCTTTCTTAACCAACTCGTACATCTCATAAGCCTATGAGGCCTCATAACCAAGTACTCACATACTATCGGCACTGACTCAATCTTTAACTATGTTTCTTTATCATTCATCACAAAGGCCAGATATGCTTCATACCTTTTTCTTATATATCTCTGTGCCACCGTATAAGAAATCATTACCGACAATCCATCTTGTTCATCCGGTTCTACATGAAGAGTATCCCCATTCTCACATCTCATCTTGATGTATTTCTTCTCACAATTAACTATCACCTTATGGGTAGTCAACCAGCCCATTCCAAGAATGAGGTCGAATTCATCAAATGGTAATAGTATAAGATTTGCTTTAAAGCAATGACCTCTAATCATTAATGGACAATCTCTACATACTTTATCAACCAACACACTCTTGCCTAAAGGATTGGACACTTTAATCACAAATTCTGTAGAATCTATAGGCATACTCAAATCGGATACTAATTTCATACAAATATAAGAGTGTGTGGATCCAGGATCTATTAAAGCAATAATTTTGGTATTGTAAAGAGAAAAGGTACCCGTAATAACATCAGGAGAAGATGCCTCTTCGCGAGCGCGAATGGCAGAAGTCCTTGCAAGCGCTCTACCCTCAGGTCTCACAGCCTGTTCTCTGGGGTTACCTCTTCCACTTGTCCCACTTTCCGGGTTTCTCTGCGGTCTTCCTCGAGTCATACTCTCGGATCTTGGATTCTGAGTTCTCTCTTCTTTCATCATCTCTGGACAATCTTTTATAAAATGTCTTGGGATCCACATCTAAAACATGCATTTTCATGTGGTCGGCATTCTCTGATATGACGTCTGCCACACTGTGGACATTCAGGTCTGTCAGACATAAAATTTCCAACACTTGCAACTGAAGTCGTCTGTGCTTTGTTCCCCGAATACGGTTTACTCTTGTCTTTCCTTGAAAATCCAGTGGAAGTAGTTGATCGAGTAGGGAAATCTCTTGACTTCTTGGACGAAGCTTGGAATGACTTATTCCACTGTCTCTTTTTAGAGTCGTGAGATTCAGTTTCAGACTTCTTCTTTTTTAATAATTCTTCGGCTTTACAAGTCATTTCTACTAACACAACGAATTCCTTTAATTCAAGTATCATAACAAACAACTTGATGTCCTCATTTAATCCTTCTTCAAACCGTTTACTCAAAATGGCCTCAGTAGAAACACACTCGCGAGCGTATTTGCTGAGTTGTACAAACTCTCGCTCGTCATCGGTCACTGACATTTTACCTTGCTTCAGCTCTAGGAATTCCTTCCTCTTCTGATCTACAAACCTTTAACTGATATACTTTTTCTTGAACTCTTCTTGGAAGAATTCCCATGTGCCTCTTTCCCTCGATACTACTAACACAAGGGTGTTCCACCATTGATAAGCAGAATCTCTTAAGAGAGAGATTACACACTTCATGCATTCCTCAGGTGTGCATGACAGTTCATTGAATACCCTGATGGTATTTTCTAACTAGAATTCAGCCTTCTCTAGATCATCATCTCTTTTATCCCGAAATTCTTCTGCCCTATGTTTCCTGATCTTATCAATTGGAGGTTTATCTCCTCTTACCACCTCTACTACTTGAGGGGCTACTGGAGCAGATGGTGGAACAGGCGGGGGTGGAGGGAATTGTGCATTTGGGTTTGCCCAAACGAAATCTGTATACCATGTGTTCATCATGTGGAGGAAGGCTTCTCTAGCCTCTTCTCCTCCTTGACTCACCGTAGTTGGTCTATTCTCATTCTCATTCGGCACCTTCCCTTCTGCGGGAGCTGGTGCGTTACTTTCTACATCATCCGCCATATCTCTATCGGGATCCATTTACTATATGTATAAACATAATTTAAGTCGTCAAGAGTTGTCACACTATCATTATAAAAACATTCTTACGTATGGCATGTATAACTAGACTCATGCTCGTGCTACGTTAGTCCTAGAACCGACTAAATCGTAGCTCTGATACCACTAAATGTAACACCCCGTACCTGAGACCGATGTTAAGACTGGATACGAAACATTACCATGCTTGAACTCACTTAAACATACACTTACTGGCTAAAATTTTGTTCCGAATTAAAAACTTATCTTTTTTAACCAACTCGTACATCTCATAAGCCTACGAGGCCTCATACACGTATCTGGACACTTTCGGACTTCAATCGAAAACTTTTCCCCAAAACAGGGGCCACACGCCCATGTTGCTTGGGACACGCCCGTGTACCCTTGGACACGCCCGTGTCATCAATCGTGGGGAGTTACCGCCAATTTTCACACGGCCTGGACACGTTCGTGTCTACCAACCGTGTGAGGCTACTAACTTAACCCACACGGCTTGAGCATACGGCCATATACAAACCGTGTGTCTTACACGGCTTATGAACACGGCCGTGGGGTTCACCCGTGGCTTAATTTAACTAATAATAATAAGGTGCAGGGTACATACAGCCTAGACACACGCTCGTGTGTCTAACCGTATGGGCACTTATAGGCTATTTACCAAGCCATTTACCACCCTGAAAACAAAATCAACTTCATATATATATTTCATAAACTATACCACATACTATATTAACCTCAATAAGCATTGATACATAGTCAATTTGGCCAATCACTTAACCATATACAAAAGAAAATAACTTGATAGTCTACACAGGGCCCTTTTTAAAACATATTCTCAAAATGAATGCTTCCTATACATGCCATACTTAGTAAAATAATTTGGCTATAACAAAAAGAAGATTGATAGTGTGCTACGAGCTCCGACTCCGACGATTCCCCAATTTAGCTTGGCGGGACTACATAGAAAGAAAGAAATAAATGACGTAAGAATTTAGCATAGTAAGTTTGCATACAAAGCACATATCAACATACTTGCTTAATATATATTCCACTTGACATAACAATGGCATCATAATTTTGACTAATAAGCTTACTTACTCATACATGATTCTTACTTGTCTCATGATACTTACTATTCTCTTACTTGTAAGGTAAACAAGGTACCTGTATCACTTGATCACCTTGATCAGTATACTTTAACATACTAACCATAGTCTCTAATTCATCATTCATAACATAGTTGATACCCAATTTCATCTTGATAATAACTTTGCTCTCTAAATTTTCTTGTTATCTCATTTTACCTTTACCCATTTTGCCCGATGAATTTCTGAGAATAGCCGAGGATACTAAATCTTGTCTTGGTTTCGAGGCCATGTCTTGACATGGACTTATACGAAGTTTTTACTCATGAACTGGTTAATGCCGAGCCTTGGCTGGGACTTACATGAAATCTCTTTCTCTTGATATCTTTTTAATGCCAAGACTTGTCTTGGGCTTACATAATAACTGTTCAATGCCAAGCTTTCCTTGGACTTACATGATATCTGTTCAATGCCAAGCTTGCCTTGGACTTACATGATATTTGTTCAATGCCAAGCTTGCCTTGGACTTACATGATATCTACTTGATTGTCGATGCCATGCCTAGACTTGGTCTTATACGGACTTTCTTGTCTCATGTGATAGATAGAGTATCCTGGGCATTTCTTCTTCAATCGGGACTTGCTCAATATTTAATCTCATTGATTTCTTTATTTACAAAACATTAAGTATTCCACGAATACAACAGACATTATACTAAGCAATTTAATGATAGAAATCAATAAAGATCAGAAATCATACAAACTTACCTCAAAATACAAAATGTATGCAGATATGGAATTTAGTCCTCGACTTTGTTCTTGCGTCAGTTTCGATCCGGGCTTCGTTTTTCTTGATCTATAGTCACAAATAGATCATTTAATACTCCCATTAACTAAATTGACTCATAACTCATACTTTGGCAAAATTACTATTTTGCCCCTATACTTTCTAATATTTGCACTTTTACCCTTAGGCTCGTAAAATGATTTTCATTCAATTTCCTTAAACCTCATGCTTAGCTGAATCATTTTCTCTACTATAGCAATCATAAATTCTTTCTATTTCTAGTAGGTATGACCAATTTTATAACTGTTACAAAATGGTCCATACTACCATTTTTCATGAAATTCATTAAGGAAAAGATATTTATCAAGCATTAAACCTTCATAAAATTCCATAAAACATCAGTTAGCATGCATGGCAATCATGGGTAAATTTTTGAACATGCATCATAGCTCATTTAATAGCTAGAAATGGCTAATTCATAATACGAGAACTCCGAAAATACGAAGAATATCAAAAACAGGACTAAGATGAACTTACTAGCAAGCTTGAAAAAAATGAAGAGCCTAGCTATGGTGTCTCTACTTTTTCGGCAGCAACAAGGAAGAAGATGAGTGAATTTTTCTCATCTTTTTCCTATTTTAATTACTAATTAGGCAAATGACCAAAATGCCCTTCCTTTTAAAAATTTCTATTTAACACCATCTCAAGGCCAATTTTGTCCAAAATAATATTTTTGGAAATATTGCTATTTAAGGACTTCTAATTACTATTCTAAAGCTATTTCACACAAAAAGCTTCTAGAAACTCATATTTTGCAACTTTTGCAATTTAGTCCTTTTTGGACTAATCCACCACAATTTAATAAAATTGCTTTATGAAACATTCATACTAGCATGCAAACATGACATAAACTTTGTAAACTCATAATTTCACCTCGGATTCGTGGTCTCGCACCACTATTCTGACTAGGCCCTAAATCGGGCTGTTACATATACGGGATCTCAATTTGGTACCGAGGCCATGTCCCGGACATGGTCTTACATGGGACCTTATCCATCTCATGTCTTGAGGACAGTATTCTCACACTTATTATAGTCCAATCGGGACTTCAACATCTCAACTTTTATCATCTTTCTCATTCAACACCAATATTCAATTTCATAGAATATCATGTATCATTATAATATCAACCATTCTCAAACATGCTAGCATAAATGTTGAATTTATCACATACAAACTTACCTCGTTTTCAAAATAGGCTAGATTGTTGGTCTAGTCCGATATTTTGTTCTTTCCCTGTTCGAGGTTGATTCTTGGCTCTTCTTACTCTATAATAGCAATTTAGCTTATTTTAACCATCACATTAATAAAAGCATTTCAATAATCATGCTTTGGTAAAATTACTATTTTGCCCTTAGACTTTGGCAAAATGACCATTTTACCCCTAGGCTCAAAAATCAATTCTAATCAAATTTCTACCTTCAACAAGCCTAGGTGAAAATTTATTTCTCTTATAGCTATCATCAAAACCCAATAATTCACACATTTACAACAAATTTTGCAACCTTTACAAAAAGGTTCACTTAGGTGTTTTCATGGCAACACCTTTCACAAAAGTGTTCATCTAACAACTAAGACTCATTTTCTTCCATAAAAATGCAGCAAACAACCTAAAAGCTCACATGAAAAATCCCTAAACTTTTCACCATATTGCAAGATAGTCCCCTCTTTAGAAAGCTTAAGCTTTAGGGGTCCCAAAAGTACAACTATCATAAAGAAAAACCATTAAAATTACTTACTTGAATGGAGATGAGTTTGCTAAAATTTTGAGCTTTCAAAAACCCTATTTTTCTTGCTATTTTTGGTGGAGGAAGATGGAGAGAAAAGATGTCATCTTTTCTTTCTTTATTTTATTAATACAAGTCAATTTAGTCACCAACTCGAAGCATGTCTTCGAGTATCTGTATTACTCTTTCTGACTGCCGTCGGTTTGTGGATGGAAAGTTGTACTGAAACTTAATTTTGTACCTAAGCCCTCTTGTAACTTTTTCCAAAACTATGACGTGAATCTTGGATCTCTATTCGAAATGATCGATAACGATACTCCATGAAGTCTTACTATCTCTGCTACGTACAGTTCAGCCAACTTATCAAGTGAGTAATCGACTCGTACTGGTATGAAATAGGTCGACTTCATAAGTCTATCGACTAAGACCCACACGGCATCTTTCTTTTTCAGCGTCAACGGTAAACCCGTCATGAAGTCCATGGTAATACGGTCCCATTTCCACTCAGGAACCATCATGGGCTGACGTAGACCCAAATGGTGTCCAGCCTTCACTTGCTGATAAATCAGGCATCTTATACAAACTCAGAAATGTCCTACTTCATACTAGGCCACTAAGACCACTTCCTCAAGTCATTGTACATCTTCATGCTACCTGGGTGCACAGTTAAACATTTGCTATGTGCCTCATGCAAAATCTTACAAATAAGTTTATCATTTTTGGGTACACAGACCCTATCTCAAAACGTCAAGCATCCATCAGGACTTACCCAATAGTCGGATTCAACATTTGACTCACATAGAATTCCTTTGGCTTGTAAGCTGATGTCCTCTTTCTGAGCTTCACAAATCTCTTGGAGAAATAATGGTCTAGCTCTCAACTTGGCTAGAATAGAACTATCATCTAACAAAGTCATCCGTGCATTCATGGCTCTCAGCGCAAACAATGATTTTCTGCTCAAAGCATCGGCGACCATGTTCGTCTTTCTCGGATGGTAGTCAATTACTAAGTCATAATCTTTAATCAACTCCAACCACCTTCGTTGCCTCAAATTTAATTCCTTTTGAGTCATCAAATATTTTAGGCTTTTATGGTCTGTTAATATCTGAGATCTCTCACCATATAAATGTTGTCTCCAACTCTTTAGTGCAAATACAATTGCAGCTAACTCCAAGTCGTGAGTCGAGTAATTCTTCTCGTGTGGCTTTAATTGTCTAGAAGCATATGCTATCACCTTGCCCTCTTGCATGAGTACACAACCCAACCCATTCAGGGATGCATCACTGTAAACCACAAATTCTCTTCCCGGTTCAGGTTGTACCAAAACAAGAGCCTCAGTCAATAATGCCTTTAGTTTCTCAAAACTCTGTTGACACTTCTCTGTCCATTCAAACTTCATATCTTTTTGCAATAGTCTCGTCATCGGAGTAGCTATCATGGAAAACCCCTTGACAAAATGCCTATAATAGCTGGCTAGGCCTAGAAAACTCCTTACTTTAGTTACGCTCCTCAGTGGTTTCCAATCCACAATTGCTGAAATCTTACTCGGGTCGACTCTAATTCCATCTCCCGAGACAATGTGCCCCAAAAATCCAACTTTCTTGAGTCAAAATTCACTTTTTCTGAACTTAGCGTACAACTAATTGTCCCGCAAAATCTGTAAAATTGTCCTTAAGTGCTCGGCATGCTCACTCTCATCACGAGAGTAGACCAGTATATCATCGATAAAGACCACGACAAATTTGTCCAAGTATGGCCGAAAAATGCGATTCATCAGGTTCATGAAAATGGTAGGGGCATTCATTAGACCAAAAGGCATGACCAAAAATTCATAGTGGTCATACCTCATCCAAAATGCAGTTTTCGGCACATCTGTGTCTTTTACTCTCAACTAATAGTACCCGGACCTTAAGTCTATCTTGGAAAATACTGTGGCTCCCTTCAATTAACCAAATAGATCATCAATTCTCAGCAACGAGTACTTGTTCTTCACAGTTACCTTTTAAGTTGTTGATAGTCTATGCATAATCTCATGGAACCGTCTTTATTCTTCACAAATAATACTGGAGCTCCCCACGAAGAAAAACTTGATCTTGAGAAGCCTCCATCCGTTAGCTCTTGCAACTGTGCTTTCAATTCTTTTAGCTCGGTTGGAGCCATTCTACACGGAGCAATAGAAATGGGGGTAGTGCCCGGAGCTAACTCAATCCCAAATTCAATCTCTCTAACCAGAGGTAACCCTGGCAATTCTTCTGGGAAAACATCTGGATACTCGCATACTATGGGTATCAACTCAATTCTCAACTCAGTCTCTTTAGCATTCATCATAAGGGCAAGGTAAGCTTTGTACCCTTTTCTTAAATACCTCTGAGATGACATATGAGAGATCACTACCGGGGATCTGTCTTGCTCATCTGATTCAACACGAAGAGTGTCCCCATTCTCACATTTCAACTCAATAAACTTCTTTCCACAACTCACAATTACATCAAGTGTAACTAACCAATCCATCCCAAGGATGATATCAAACTCATCAAACGACAATAACATAAGATCAACCGGAAAACAATGACCCTTAATCATCAAAGGGCAACCTTTGCATACTCTATGAACCAACACATACTTGCCTAGGGGATTAAACACTCTTATTACAACTTCAGTAGACTCAATAAGCATGCTCATGCTAGAGACTAATTTCATGCATATGTATGAGTGGGTAGATCCCGGATCAATTAAAGCTATAACACTAGTATCATAAAGAGAAAATGTATCCGTGATTACATCAGGGGAAGATGGCTCTTCACGAGCATGAATGGCATATGTTCTCGTCGGTGCTCTACCCTCGACTCTTACAGTCTGCTCTCTAGATGGATTCTTGATACTCATTTCATTTCCCAAATTTCTCTGCGGTCTTCTTCTAGCAGCACTTCTCGGTCTTGTATTCTGAGACTTCTCTTTCTCGCCCACCTCGGGCAATCTCTAATAAAATGGTCTAAGGACCTACATCTGAAACAAGCCTTTTTTTCTCTTTAGCCAACTCTTCAGCTTTACAAGCTCTATTTACCAACACTAGAAATTCTTTTAGTTCGAGGACTCCAACATATAAATAGATATCATCATTTAGCCCGTCCTCGAATCTCTTGCACATGATAGCCTCGGTAGACACGCACTCCCAAGTATACTTACTACGCCTTACGAACCCACGTTCGTATTCGGTCATAGTCATTCGACCTTGCTTTAACTCCAAGAACTCTTTTCTCTTCTGGTCAATGAATCTCTGGCTGATATACTTCTTCCAAAATTCCTCTTGGTAGAATTCCCAGCTAGCTCTCTCCCTTGGTACCACCGAAACAAGGGTGTTCCACCACTAATAGGCCGAATCTCTTAAGAGAGATACCGCACATTTTATGCACTCTTCGGGCGTGCATGATAACTCATCGAATACTCTGATGGTATTCTCGAGCCAAAATTCTACTCTCTCCAGATCATCATCCTTACTAGCCTAAAATTCATTGGCTCCTTGTTTCTGGATCTTATCGACTGGAGCAGATTGAGGAATAGGTGGGGGTAGATGGGGTTGAGCATTAGGATTTGCTCGAATGTACTCAGTGTACCAATTGCTCATCATATGGAGGAAGGCTTCTCGGGCCTCTTCTCCCTGACCCAAGGTCTTGAGTCTACTATCTACTAGTGCGGTCCCTTACGCGAGAGCCGGCACATTACTTGCAGCATCATCGGCTGCAATTCAGTCGGGATCAGGGTCCATTTACTATATAAAAACACAATTCTAATCGTTAGGAGTCGTCACACTATCATGACACAATTACTCTTACGTATGGCATGTATAACTAGACTTATACTTACGCTACGTTAGTCCTAGAATCGACTAAACCATAGCTCTGATACCAATAAATGTAACACCACTTACCTGTGTTCGAAGCCGGAACCGGATATGAGGCATTACCTAACTTAATTTGCATAACATAACACATCGGGCTATAAAATTTTCACTGCAGCTTAGAAACTTTCCATTTAAACTCATAACCTGCTTATCTGGGCCTATGCCCTAAACATACTTTTGGGAGGTTTCGGAATTAAGCCAAGAACTTTTAAGTGCTTAGCAAGTTTTTGTCCAAATAGGGGCCACACGCCCGTGTTTTTCAAGGGACACACCCGTGTGCCCCTAAAACATGCTTGTGTTCTTCACCCGGGGTTGACACTGACTTATTTCACACGGCTGGACACACGCCCGTGTCCCTCACGCAACCTCAACATGCCCGTATCTTAGCCCGTTTTCCAAAACCTTGGCATTCTGTTTAAAACATCATCACCTCACTAAGGTCACACGGCCAAGGCACATGCCCGTGTCCTTAGGCCGTATGTCGATTTAAATTTATAACTTCAGGGGCAGACTTCACCCAGCCTGGGCACACACCCATGTCTAAGGCCGTGCCACCCACTCGGATGAGACACACGGTCGTGTCTCTGCCCGTGTGTTTACTATTGAGCATATAGACTTGTAAACCTAGCTCACAAGGGGACACAAGGCTGATCAACATGCCCATGGGGCTAATCGTGCATCACACACGGCCTAGATCCACGCCCGTGTGTCTACCCATGTGGATATTAAAAAGGTTATATTCCAAGTCAAGTACCATCCTGCATAGCAACCATACTTATACTAACTCAAATAAAGCATCCACACAAGCATAAATTTCATGATTCATCATCAATGAATATATATATATAAGAACTAGTCAAGTGTTGGCCCAACTTTAATGACCATTTACAAAATGAATTGAAACAACCATAGTAGCCAACACATTTGGCTTGTAAATATGACATAACTAAAACATTCAAGTCCTATACATGCCATACTCAAAATAAGTCTAATTTGGCTATACCAAAAAAGTGGTCGATAGTGTGATCTCTAACTCTAACGTCCGTAAATTCTCAAGCTAACTGTGCACTACTACAAGGAAAAGGGAAATGAAAGGGGTAAGTATAAAGCTTAGTAAGTTTGTATGGAAATAAATAGCAACAATAAGCTCAAGATAAAATTCATCCATGGCATTAATTAACCATACACAAAGTTATAGGCTTCTTGCCATACTTACTCATACTTGCCCTTATTTAGCACATGCCATGCCAAATATCGTAAATGCTTCTTCGCGAATTACTCACAGGTACCTGTGTTAGCTCAATCACATAGCTTTAATAAAATTTTTGTTTCTATTTCTAAGTTAATCTATTCATCCCGATAAATTACTAGGGATGCTCAAAGATGCATATTCATAATCATTAGCATAAACATGAAACTAGTGCCACATACCGGATGTGGTCTTACATGGGGTCACCTCTGATTGCTGATGCCATATCCCAGATATGGTCTTATACAGAACCTCATCTCAAGTATCGATGCCATATCCCGGATATGGTCTTACATGGGACCTTATCCATCTCATGTCTTGAAGATAGTATTCTCAGACTTATTATAGTCCAACCGGGACTTCAACATCTCAACTTTTATCATCTTTCTCATTCAACACCAATATTCAATTTCATAGAATATCATGTATCATTAGAATACCAACCATTCTCAAACATGCTAGCATAAATGTTGAATTTATTACATACAAACTTACCTCATTTTAAAAATAGGCTAGATTGTCATTCTAGTCCGATATTTTGTTCTTTCCCTATTCGAGGTTGATTCTTGGCTCTTCTTGCTCTATAATAGCAAATTAGCTCATTTTAATCATCACATTAATAAAAGCATTTCAATAATCATGCTTTGGTAAAATTACTATTTTGCCCTTAGATTTTGGCAAAATTACCATTTTACCCCTAAGCTCGGAAATCAATTCTAATCAAATTTCTACCTTCAACAAGCCTAGATGAACATTTATTTCTCTTATATCTATCATCAAAACCCAACATTTCACACATTTACAACAAATTTTGCAACCTTTACAAAAAGGTTCATTTAGGTGTTTTCATGGCAACACCTTGCACAAAAGTTGTTCATCTAACAACTAAGACTCATTTTCTTCCATAAAAATGCAGCAAACAAATTAAAATCTCATATGAAAAATCCTTAAAATTTTCACCATATTGTAAGATAGTCCCCTCTTTAGAAAGCTTAAGCTTTAGGGGTCCAAAAAGTACAACTATCATCAAGAAAAACCATTAAAATCACTTACTTGAATGGGGATGAGTTTGCTGAAATTTTTAGCTTTTAAAACCCCTATTTTGCTTTCTATTTTTGGTGGAGGAAGATGGAGAGAAAAGATGACATCTTTTCTTTCTTTATTTTATTAATACAAGTCAATTTAGTCACCAACTTTTACCAACTTTGACCAATTTGTCAATTTTTGTCTCCTATGACCGGCCACTCTATTCTTAGGGGTGTAATTGCATTTAAAGACCCCAAATTAATATTCTATGGCTATTAGGAACCTTTAGCTTATAAAATAGAACATTTGCACTTTATGCAATTTGGTCCTTTTTCGCGATTAAGCTTGAAATCGCTAAAATTAAAACACCAAAATTTTCATTCACTTATATAATCATGCTCTAACTCATAAAATAACATGAAACTAATTTTCTCTAACCTCATATTAGTGATCTCGAGATCACTATTTCGACTAGCCCTTAAATCGGGTTGTTACACCTTCCTTATCTCATGTTGTGACATAGGGATCCTTGTTATTTTGAATCTTCAACCGAGGCTTCAACTTAACATATTCTCATCATTTTCTCATCGAGGCATCATTAGTCAATTTTCATAGATATGATTTTGCCCCTAAACTTTTACATAATTATACTTTTACCCCTAGGCTCGTAAAATGATTTTCATTCAATTTTCTTGTATTTTAAGCCTAGCTGAATCATATTCTTAACTACAACAGCCCCAAATTTCTACTATTTCACTTATGTATGACCATTTTTATAACTTTTACAATTTGGTCCTTTTATGCATTTTTCATGAAAATCACTTAGAAAAAGATGTTTATCATATAACAAACTTTCATATTCTTCTATAAAATATTAAAATACATGCATGTCATACATGAGTAATTTTTTGAACATAAACCCTAGCTCAAAATATAGCTAGAAATAGCTAAATCAAGCTACGGGGATCTCAAAAATACGAAGAACATTAAAAACGGGGCTAGGAGGTACTTACTATCAAGCTTGAAAGTTGAAGAAACCCTAGCTATGGCTCCTTAGTGATTTTTGGCCATGGGAGAAGAAGATGGACAAGATTTTGACTTATTTTTCCCCTTTAATTCAATTCTTTTATTAACCAAATGACAGAATTGCCCTTAAGGCCCCTTTCTTGAGATTTTTCCTTCCCATATCCATTTTTGTTCATCTTGACATTTAATGGTCTAATTGCTAAATAAGAACCTCTAGTAATTTTTATAATTCTATTTCATACTTAACTCTTCTAGAATATCATATTTTCTACTCTTTACAATTTAGTCCTAATGAACAAATTGATCACTAATAAATAAAATTTCCTCATGAAATTTTCACACAATCATGCAACCACATCATAAGCCTCATAAAAATCATAAAACACATATTTCTACTTTAGATTTGTGGTCTCGCAACCACTATCCCGACTAGGCCCTAAATCGGGCTGTTACAGTATTGAGTCTAAAGCTAATAAAAAAATACATGAAACGACCAATTGTTGATGAAATGAAAGTAGCAAAAATATGAAACATGACATATTGTGTTTAAGCTGAAAACGAGCCCCAATGGCTATTCGAATACAAGTAAGTTTTTAGTCTCAAAAACTGTAAAAATGTTATTATGGAATTGAATATGTACGTGTGTGAAATGTATATTAAATGATGAAATATTGCTTGTGATTTAAATGGTAGGTTTAATTATTTATATGATAAATAAAAAGTAGTATGATTTAACCGATATATGGTACACAGTGTTAAATTGAGATTGATTAGATATGGATTGAACTTATAATGGAATTGAAAATTAGTTATCTATTAATTGTATAGCTGATTCTTCGGTTTGTCCGATGATGCACTCATGTGTCAGTATGATTATTTCTGTTCTAGATTGGGATATGAGTTGGTTGATTTAAGTATCCGGCTTGAATTCGAAAAAAAAAAGCTTAATAAAATAATAACATGTGATTAGGTTAAAGGACATATGAATTGGGCTAGTATTGTGATTGATCATTTGAAGATAAATTACAATATATGAATATTGATAATATGCAAAAGACCCTACGATGTAATCAAACTAGCTCAAGGACCAGTAAGGAGAGATAACAATTGAACTTATTCGATTTGGAAATAAAATTTTAGTACTCCACCTCTTTCTAGGTAAATTTCAACGACGAAATATCTTAAAGGAGGGAGAATTGTAACGACCTGAAAGTCAATGAAGTCAGAAATGGTGGTTTCGGAATACTATTTTATATGATAGGATTAGTGGATATTATTTATTAATATTTGCGAGGACATTACTGTAACGACCCGAAAGTCAAGGGTGTCAAAAGACATACTTCCAGGACTCCATTTTCGTGAATCGGGCTTATAATTTTATTTATTTATTTATTTCATGGTTAAATATTTAGAGTTGCTTTAGAAGTGAATTGAATGATAGATTTATAAATTAAATTGTCGGTATTAAAATTTAAATTACGGGGACCAAATTATGTGACAGAAAAATTAAATTTACATTAATTTGCATAGTGAAATAGGGTAAATGACTCGTTAAATAAATAGACAAATTTGATAAATAATGATGGTGGAAATGTATGAGCATCATCATGAATAGTATGGTACTTATATAATAATTATTATTTTATTTATAAAATAAAATAAAAAGAAACAAATAGCTTAGTGGGAAAGAGAAAAAGAAGAAAAACATTTTGGCTTTCTCCGGAATTGCATGCCGAATTAGGGAAAGAAAAGAGGAAGACTTTTGGCCTTTTCTTCTTCATTTTAGAAGATCAATTGGTTGGTATTTCTTGATGCTTTTAGCATAAATTTAGTATTTTTGGAACCTTAAGATCTTAAATTAATTTACCCATGTTGAAATTTTTGAATTTAGTGAAGTTTTTGGAAGTTGCCATTGTAGGATATTTGAGTTATTGGTGTTAGATATTAAGTTTGGTGGATAGATAGGAATAATTGCTAAATGATTTTTGATGATACTAAGGTTAGGGATTAAATTATAAGAATGATAACTTCAAGACTTAAATTGTGAATTAATTGAAAGTATGAGTTGTTTTGAGCCTTATGGAAAATTTTGGTTGAAATGAGATTTTCTTAATTTTGGTTTAATAATATGATTTAGAATTGAGGATTTAATTGTATTGAGAGTAAATGTTAAGTGCAAATAAGTAAAATGTAACTAATGGTAGAATGGTTTGAATTTGAACTTGAACTTGATATGGTGTTTGAATTAGTTAATAAATTAGTTTATTATGTTATGATTATGAAATGAGTAGCTTGATTGTAAATCAAGGAAAAGTGAATGCTATGGAATAATCGTCTTTGGTTTTATGTAAGTCTTTGAGACTTTCTTTTATGTTTCATGAATTAATATAAATTCCTAATGCATTCATGTTGTCCACATTTGAATGATATGAATGTGGTTTGACTTGAATAACGACTGCACTATGTTGTCCGATTTTTGGAAAGATTAAATATGTTTTACATGAATGATTTTCTAGATTTAATGTTGTCCAAGTTTAGATATATTGAATGTGATACCAGCTTAACAAATTTAGTGTTGTGCCTTATTCATGGCTGTCCGAAACAACCTATTTATATATTTAAATTTCAGCACTTACTTGAGTGTTATTAGATTTTGATTATACTATCTGAGCAGCCCAACATGTTAGAATTTTAGCATTTATTTAAATGACTCCTAATTTATATTTATACATATTAAAATATAACACTTATACAAGCAACCTCAAATACTCAATTAAGTGTTCGCAATAGTCCAGTACATGTAAATTATCAACATCCATGTGAAGTAATTAAATATTTTCTTTACTGCTAAGAATTTGCATCCAAAGTTGGAAGAGCGATTGGAAGTGAGGGGGCTATTGAAGTATGTTAGTAATGGGAGATAATGATTTCTTTAAGTTTCCTTGGAAACTAAAATCTCGTGTTTACATGCTAGGTAAGTTTGTAGTTTTGAACTTGAACTCTATTTATTTAATTTAATTAATTAATTGTTAATTATTATTTAAGTATGTTTTTATTTGTGTTTGGTTAAGCTCTATTGAATGGATATTGACAAAATAATAAATAAATAGAATGTGGCATTATGGAATAAATTAATGAATGATTAATAGATAATTGAAGTGAATATGATATTGAGTTGATTAATAGATAATTGAAGTGAATGTGGTATTGAGATTGTAACACACCTTACCTGTATCTTTACTGTTTGGGCAAGACACGAGACATTACCGGACTTAACTCACTTGGTCATACAACTTAAAATATCTCTTTCACCATCCAAAACATTCCCATTAAGGACATACGATGCTTTAAACATGCATACAGAGGGTTTTGGAACTCAACCGAAAACTTTAGTACACTTAAAAATTTTCACCAAAACAGGGGCCACACGTCCATGTGAAAAGGGACACGCCCATGTCCCTACCCCATGTGGGATTTATTTTCATTTTGAACCTACAGGGGTTTTCACACGGCTGGACACACGACCGTGCCCTTGGCCCGTGTCCCTCACACGGCCTCGACACGCCCGTGTCTTTGCCCGTGTGCCAAAACCTTAGCATTCTGTTTATGATGTCCTCATCTCACTAAGGTCACATGGCCAAGGCACACGCCCGTTTTCCTTAGACTGTGTGTCGAATTAAATTCCAATTTCAAGGTGCAGACTTCACACGGCTTGGGCACACACCCATGTTCGTGGTCGTGTCTACCACATAGCTGAGACACACAGTCGTGTCTCTGCCCGTGTGTTTACTACAAAGCTTACTGACTTGTAAAACTAACATGTAGGGGACACATGACCTGGTCACACACCCATGGGACTGACCGTGTGTCACACACAACCTAGACACACACCCGTGTGCCACTCGTGTGGATAAGAACAAGACTATTTGCTAAGCAATTTGCCAAGCTCTTTTCACCACCCTAGCTCACACAACATAAATCCATTCAACGAATCACTAAACAAATCCGATTTGCAATATACACTTCCATGAATAACTTCATCTTTTCATAAATAATAATGAGCCATCAACTATGGCTATTTACAAAAGAGTTTATCTTTAAATGGGCCAACACACTCTTGGCCAAAATAACAAAACAATTCACCTAGTCTAGCCCCTATACATGTCATACCCAAAACACTAAGTCTAAATATACCAAGATGAGCTGATAGTGTAGGTGATCTTCCAATTATCTTCGTATCCCGACCCAGCTCTTTAGCACTATAAAACAAGGGAAAAGGAAAGGGGAGTAAGTTTTAAGCTTAGTAAGTTTACATATAAACAAATGGCATCATAACATATGCTACTCAAGATTTAGCATTACATACTAAGCAAGAGCAATTCACATTTCATAGTTATGCTTACTCGTTTCACCTCTTACCACATTCCAACCATGTCACGAGCGTAATGCTCACATTCATTAACATACAACCCTGCACTTATCACCACACGATCACATGAAAAACACATCATAATAATACCAATCACTCGGTGGTTTCACACTTAGCCCACCATCAATGTTTAACAGGGGGTATCGCACATAGCCTAGCAATAGGGATAATTACGGTGGTATCGCACATAGCCCACCAAATGATATTATAGACGATGGTATCATACACAGCCCATCGTAATGAAGTGATAATGTGGTATCGCACATAGCCCACCAACAACTACAATTAAGGTGGTATCGCACACAACCCACCATTAATTACTACGGACATTATTCCACATTTACATGTCTATTTCAACGTTCATACAAGAATTCTTCATTATCTACCGTATGCAATCCACTTGAATCATTTTTTTTCTCAATCATACAATACACCAATAAGTAACAACATGTGTATTTAAGATACATTGTTTACACATAAACTTACCTCGGTGCAAAACGCGTAAATCAACGGTTTATTCTGTAACCTTGCCTTTTCCCCGGTCAAGGTTGATTCCACACTCTTCTTGGTCTATAATAACAAAATTAACTCATTCAATCATCTTATATATCATAATACATCACAATCTACACTTAGGCAAAAATGACCATTTTGCCCTTACACTTTGGCAAAATTATGATTTTACCCGTAGGCTTGTAAATCATTTTTCAACACATTTTCTCGTTAAACAAGCCTAGTTGAACATTTATTCCTCTTACAACTACTCACAACTCTAACTATTTTATGCATTTATTACATATTTTTAATCTTTGCATTCAAGTCCTATTTAGGTGTTTTCATGCTAAGACCTTTCACAAAAGTTGTTTCTCATCTCACTAACATTCATTTTCTTCCATAAAAACTCAGCTAACAACATAAACTCTCTCATGGAAAGTCCCTAAACTTTCAACCATATTGCAATTTAGTCCCCTCATTAGCTAGCTTAAGCTTTGGGGGTTCCAAAAATACAAAAATCATCAAGAAAGACCTCTAAAATCACTTACTTGTTAGAGAAGATGTTGGTTGAAAGTTTGAGCTTAGAAAACCTTGTTTCTTGCTGTAAATTTTGGTAGGAGAGGAAGAGAAATGAAAAAGATGATAGCTTTCCCTTTACTAATGTTATTTTATTCATTTTTATCACCTAATATCACCAAATTTGACCAAAATTTATTGCTCTTGTCTCCCTAGTCTCTATGGCCAGCCAACACACCCTAATTGGCCTAATTGCACTTTAAGGACCTCCAATTTAATATTCTATGGCTATTAGACACCTCTACCTTGAAAAATAGAACTTTCGCACTTAATGTGATTTAGTAATTTTTCACAATTAAGCATACAATCATTAAAATTAAAGCACCAAAATTTTTATATAGTCATATATTAATGCCATAACAAACAAAATAATATCAAAATAATTTTCCTCAATCTCGGATTAGTGGTCTCGAAACCACTGTTCTGACTAGCCCCGGAATCAGGCTGTTACAGAGATTATGAAATGTAATTTTATGGACTTGCAAATGGGTAATTGATATTTTCGGTTCATCCGACTAGCGCTGGGCACAACTTTCATCAGTTATTTGACTAGTGCTCGGCACATATTCGCCGGTTCATCCGACTAGCGTTGGGCGCAATTATCATTGGTTTATACAACCAGAGCTAGGTTCACTGATTATTCGTCGGTATATCCGACTAGCACTGAGCGCAACTTCTGTCAGTTATTTGACTAGTGTTGGGCACACATTTTCCGGTTTATCCGACTAGCGCTGGGCGCAAACTCTTTTGTGAATTATCCGTTAGACACCGTGTGTCATGTACCAAATGAACTATACAATAATGTGATATGAATCATCTAAGAAGGATGGTTATAGGTATTACTAAAGATGATTATATTTACTTATGTATATACATTTATTCATTTGAAGATATGATATGTTCTTGAGTTAGATTATTAAAGTTGTGAAATAAATTCAAATGCTTTAGATATACTTGTATTTATTCAAATAAGTGAAAATGCTTAATGTGGATTGGTTGAGCCATAATATAAGTAAATTTTTGATTGATCTATGAAAAGCTATTCATATAGCAAGTGATGTGAACTGAGATATATGTTCAAACCAATTAAAGGTGAATACTTGTGAAAATTGAATATAGTATGAAATAAAGTGATGAAACGCATGAAATTGAAATGGTGATATCTTGTAATTGTATGTTTAGATAGTAGTATAATGATATAATTTAAATTGAGCATTCATGTATCATATCATGTCTTAAAATGTTTGGATCATAGAAATATCACTGAGTTTTACTTAGCGTATGATTTTGTTTTCTGTGCGCAGGTTAGGTACTATCTTTTGATCGTCGACTCAACATCCAACAACAACAATCTCGATCTCAAGTGTAGTGATGTTTAATTTTATAATGGCATGTACCTAGGATGTCTTTGGTTGTTAGTTGTTTTGTGAATGTGATGTAAATTGAGTTATAGGTATATGTTTATGGTTGAAGCTAAATGTTAATGGCCACGTCGACATTGTTGTTTAGTACTAATGGTCAATGTTAGTCAAAGAATTTATTTGGTCAATTTTGTTAGTTCACAAGTTCAACTGAATGCAAATAATTCGTAAGAACTTAATTAATGTTTTTGAAAAAGTTTTGAGAGAAAATATACTAGTAAGCCTAAAGTTTAACTTTCCAACTATTGGAAAAATTAATTTTCCATTAAAATTTAAAAAAAATCACAATTTTTTTAGAAGAAAAGTAACTCTCACAATAAAGTTAATTTTTTTAAAAAAATGAATTTTAGCATACCAAATGCATAACCACCAATTAAATACCTAAGAAAGATTACTCTCCCATCAATTGAAGTTATATGAAATCCAAGTTATTCGATATGGGATTGCTTTGTCATCCCCATGCATATGTTATCGACATGAAAAGTACACCTATGTCGTATAGGCTTTGAATTTGAGTATTGGACATGAATATTAGATGGTTTGGTCTCAAAGACCGAACCCTTACCCATACCTTTTACAGTAACGCAGGCTTGGCTTGAGTCAAGTGTGCCAGCTTAAGCCTGATAAGAAATGAATGGGCCTGTCATATACAGTTATTATTATTTTTTTTTTTGTCAAGTAAATTTGACTGGGAAATTTTGATGAATTTACTCGAATTTCCTAGCCTTGTTGGGGCAGTGTGAGAGACGAGATGAGTATCTGTTTCCGCTGGGTTTCAAATTTGTCTTCTTCTACTACTGAAACTCTCTCCACTTCCAAAACATACGGTTCACTTCCATTGAAGCCTCCGCTTTTCTCCTCTATCCTCCACCTTCCTCCTCGTCCTAGATTTCAACTCCTAATCCGAGCTACGGCTGCCATGGAAACAGATCAAAGTGCAGTCTCAAGCACGACCGCCAACTCCTCGAACCCACCGATGAAACTCCTTTTCGTGGAGATGGGTGTTGGTTATGATCAACATGGGTTCGTCTTCTTCTTCTTCTTAATCTTATATAAAACACCCATTTTACTTTTTCTGTTTTGATTTAATCCGATAAAGCACTTATTTTATGAATTATTGCATGGAATCAGGCAAGATGTCACATCAGCAGCAATGAGGGCATGCAGGGATGCTATTTCTTCTAATTCAATTCCTGCATTTAGGAGAGGTATATGGGTTTGCTGTTCTGTTTTTGTGCAGTAAGATTAGAAGATTTTAGAATTTATATTGCTTCTCTTTAGTGTTGTTTAAACCATGAGATCGTTCAGTATTTAAGAATTCTGTTTTGAAGTTGTTTCATTAGATGTAATGAGATAAAATTCCTGCAGGATCCATACCTGGGGTCTCGTTTGAGCAAATGAAATTACAGATCAAGTTAGGTGTTCCTCATTCTCTTCAACACTCATTGGATATTGAGAGGGTGAAGTCTGTTTTTCCTTAGTGAGTATCCACACCTCTGGAACTTGGTGCCTCAATTTTTGAACTCTTTTATCTCCTTTACAAATTGCTTTTTCTTGTTTAAGCACATATCCTTGTTGACTGATTTATTAACTTTTAACATATAGAGCATCTATGGTTGTTAATGTATGAGGATATCCATTCCAATATACTTACAAAATTCTGATCAACAATTTTCCAAGCATGAAGGAAATAGTTAATAACCCTTGTTTCCGATGAGCTCAGTGACCTAATTGTATTGCTTACTCTGTGTAAAATTTAACCCATGTTGAGACCTCTCTAATTTTCTAACTACTAATGCAAGTTTAACTATGCCTTTCTTCAATTGGTCTTCTTCTTCCATCAGAAACCACTTTTGTTTGTGATATGTCATTGATTTTGAAAATTTACCTTCCAGAAATGTTGGGGACCAAATAAGAACGTCCATGTAAATCAAACCAGTTACAAACTCCTACTGCTTTTTTGCAATATTTATATAACTCGTAAATGTCTCTCTTGTTTTTTTGTTCTCATTCTTCCAACTGAATGCAGTGGAAAAATTCTGAATGTTGAAGTGGTGGATGGAGGACTAGTATGCTCAAGTGGCGTGTATGTAGAAGAAATGGGAGATAAGAATGATGATTGTTACATAGTTAATGCTGCAGTTTATGTTGGTTACTAGTTTTATTCCCACTGCCATCTTGAGAGTTTCTTTCAAGGTTAGCTTTCTGTCTTCACTAAATATTGCTTGCTCCGGATGCAAATCCACTCTTGTTAATTCATAGCAGATGAACTGTACTTTGTATACTGTAGATTTAACAAATAAAATGGATCTGTCAAGGGCTATTAATAAGTTGTACCCTATGTAAATTTCTTCACATGATTTCTTAATTGCTATTCGTAGGACATTTTAGTTTGTACTATGTTTTTGCTTGACATGTGGTGCAATAATAGTTTTGGACTTGAGTTTGGTGGTGCAATAATATTTTTGTTTTGTTTTTCGGAATAATTGAAATAACATATTTTTTCCCTGCAAAGTATCAAATTGAAGAAGGTAATTTTCTATGGAAAGGTATTATTGAAAAAACATATGTACCAAGGGATACATTTTGATGTGTAACTATTCGTTGCCTATACAAAACTTCTGACTTATTGTATACTAGAGGTAAAATAAATTGTTGATTCACGCCTCAAGGTTCGTTTTTATTTCATTTAATTTTGTTTCTAGCACCACAAGTTTTCCTACATTGAATGGTCATAATTGGTATATGTTGCAGTATTTGGACCATGGCATCAAGTAGACTTCAGTCTTTGGGAGCCTATGCTGAAAGTTGGCATGCTTTTGACAGAATATTTGTATAACTGCACCATCTTTGTATCCTGCTCCTTGATCCTATGTGATGCTTTTATTTATTTATTTATTTTTTTTTTTTTTTTTTTTTTTTTTGGAATTGGTGATTTTTGGAACACCCAATTTTCCCCTAGAAGAAACAAGTATAATTCTTGTTATACACGAACTGATCTTTCAGACAATAATAATTAATTGCTAAACATAATTGCCTAGTCTTTACTGGCACCAGAGATTATTGTTTTCCTAATTCATGATGAACTTAGAATACAGAATTCAACTGCTCTTTAATTCCGAGACTATTGTTAGTATATCAAGACATAGCTTATGCAGGTAAGGAGATATATAAAGCATAGTAGAAAACTACTTATATTTCTCCAACAGCAAACATAGAATTGTGATGAATTTGTCCAACAAGGGTCTAGATGCTTCAAAGATTTACAGTTATTTTTGGTTAAAAGATCAATCACTCTGCAATTTTAGATTACAACTTTCAGCAACACCATGAATGCACAATTGTGGATGAAAAGGGAAGTTCTTTGTAGCCCAATGTGTCAGATAACGAGAGCTGTATATGGAAGCAGGTCCCAACCAGGAAGACACCATTTGCTGCTGCAGTCATTGCCTGAACGCCTCAAGTCAAAACCTATATCTTTTTTTGGGTCTAGGCCCTTGGAGGGTTTCGGAAATCAATATCCTCCAGTCCAATTAACCCCTAGTTGGGCTAAGCAAGAACTTCAATCTCTCCACTCGACCCATAACATTCCATCTCTACCCAAAGCCATTTTGAGGCAGTGTTGCTCTAAAAGATATCTGGATAAGAGAAAAGTGAGGCAGTGTGCCGAGGCGAAAACAATGCCTTCAATGCCAGTAATAACATCACCTCAATGCCTTCCTACAAAATCCATAAGAACCCACATCCCTTCAGCTTCCTTCACTCTCTTAACAGGTTCAAGGAGAAGAATTTCCGTCTCTTCCAATGCGGCAAACAAGTCTTCCCTTCTTCACTGCTTCTTTCTCCCTTCTTCATCATCTTCTCTCTCTTTCCCTTCTTCCTTTTCAGGTAACTACTCAGTTTCCCATTTTTGTTATTTTCTGATTTCTTCGATGCGTTTTAATTTCAAAATTTGGTGGTAGGGTTATCTTTGGGGACTGATTTTGGTTCAAATAATGGGGTAAAGAACGAGAGAAGGAGATGCCTGGTGGTTAGGGCAGGAAAGGCTGCACTTTGTCAAACAAAGAGGAATAGGTCTCGGAAATCATTGGCTCGAACTCATGGGTTCCGTAGAAGAATGAGAACCACTAGTGGGAGAGCTGTATTGAAACGTAGACGTGCTAAGGGCCGGAAGGTCCTCTGCACCAAATCAAATCCAAACAGTGGGAAACGCTAAACTTTCTCTTTTTTGTTTCAGTGATTTTATGATGTTTAAAGGATAATTTAGGCAAACACTTAGCCATGCCTGTTTTGTTGGTTCAGTTGTGCAATATTCATTGATTGAAACCCTCATTTTAATGGTTATTATTCGATTAATTGCTGTTGTCTAGTTGGTAGTTGGCATTTTTGGACATCTGATGAATGATTTTTTCTTCAACATTTTACTTGCATAATATAGTGCTTTGGGTTGTTTTGGTTACATATGTTCAATTAACAGTATATGTCAGGAACTTATCAAAAAAGGAAAAAGAACTATACTTGCACCATATTGTTAATAGAAATACTATATTTAATTTATGATAATGCAAATAAAGTAAGAACAAAGAAGCCATGTTTCATGTTTTTCTATAGGGCAAAGTAGGAACATAAATTTACTTAAAATATGGTAAATAACAGTTTCTAATGAAGTGGACTAATTGTAACGAGAAGAGTAAGTTATAGCATTAAATGGATTAATAGGTGAGTTGGTGTGCGAATGTGAAAGGATGTTGGAATGCCTTGGCTAGTGTAATGACTAGGACTTGGCTAATGAAATACTTCATGAAACATGAAGTGTAATGTATAATTGTAATAAAGATATGGCTATTAGCTCAATGAGCTTAAACAAATGTGCATCATGAAAGGTTGAGTATATCAGAAATTGTGTGAAACAAGGCTTAATTATTATTGACAACCACTTATCGAATATAAGAGCAAGAGAGTATAAACTCTTAGATTAAAATATGAATGGTTGCCTACTGAATCCTTGATTATGACTATGATATATGGGTGCTACATTGGGAAGTATCAAGTCGCAATGTGTATGCACACGTGCATAAATGAAAGAGTGAATACGTGAATATGATTGCAGTGAAACAAAATTGAACTTTTACTTAAACTTTGCTCTTCGAAATTTAGAGAAGTTGTAGCATACAATTGACATGCTATAGGAAATAGTATGTGCATTGTGGAATATAAGAGTAAGAGAGTATAAAATCTTAGATTAAAACATGAATGGTTGCCTACTGAATCCTTGATTATGATTATGATATAAGGGTGCTACTCTAAAAAGTATCAAGTGGCAATGTGTATGGATATGTGCATAAATGAATGAGTGAATATGTGAATATGTTTGCGGTGAAACAAAATTGAATTGTTACTTAAACTTTACTCTTGTAAACTTAGAGAAGTTGTTAAGATACTATTGACATGCTATAGGGAGTAGTATGTGCACTTTTGAATGGAGGTATTCCATTGAACGAAGATATGATATGTTGCCTCACGACAAAGCACTCGGTGCATTTATGGCCCTTACATGTTGGTGTTTGGTTTGAAGTGCTTTGAGTGCTATATATGTTTAGAGTTAGGGTGGTTTCCAAGTATCTAAGTCTACTTCTACTAGTGTTTACTAAGGACTGTATGTTATAAAAGGAATGAAAATATAAAATGAGACTATGTTGAACTAAATATGAATTATGAAACAAATTCTAAGAGCTTAACATGACTTACTTGTATGCCTCCATAATTATAAATAAAGGTCAAATCTTGAGGCCATAGGAGATTGAAGAATCAAATAATGAACTTGAAAATCAATTTAACTAAGTAAAACTTAATTTATAAAATGTGTAAAAATGAGAATTTGAACTATGTTGACCTTAGTTTAATTATATAGTAAATTGTTAATGAATGTGCAGGAGTTCCATATGGATTAAATCCTTTAAAGATTGTATGGTAAGTTGAGTATCTTCCTTGTTTGCTCACTAAGCATTTATGCTTAACACGTCATTATTTCTTATGCGTAGATTGATTGTGGATCACAAAAAGTTGTCACTATTCGAGAGGTTCCAAATCTATGGGATTCCAGAACATTGTTGGTCTTGAAAAGCACCAGGCAGTGGCTCTTCGCATTCAATTAGATAAGTTAGCTTTTTTTCAATTGTAGGATAGATGCCTACCAAGACACCTTGTATCATCAAGCAAACCATCAATTATTTTCGCAATTGTGTCATCTTTGGAGTAATTCACTTCATCTTTGGTGACTCCTCTATTGTCATCCAAAACACATTAGTCATTGTGAGGAGATAAATGGATAACTAACTCAACATAATAGTAGCACAAGGTAAGGATTTCATTGATGAGAACACTTGTACTAAGATCCAAAATTGTAAAATTGCACTTCAGTAGAAGCTTTTCAATGATAGGTTCAAAGTCACAACATACTTGGGTAGGCCATAGAAAAATTTCTCTACAATTGTTACCATGGAGTTCACATCGGAAAACTTCATTAATCCTAAAAGATGGATGCATTTTGAAAGACTTGACAAAGTCAATTTCGGAGAAACCCGCTGCTATGTTGAGTATAACAATTGTGGCCTTGGTGCTAACCTCAAAGCAGGTGTTAATTGGAAGGGTTACCACAAGATTAATAGGATGGCTGTCGTGAAATTTATTATTCAATCATTAATTTTGATAAAATAAAATCGGTTGCCATTAACTAGCATTCCTTTCACTACTACATTAAGATATCGAAGAACATATTATCTAATAAATGAAATAGGAAAAATTAGCTACAAAAGAAGTTTGAATAAGTAAAAAACTTTTATGGTATTCTCTTATCATTTATAAATATCAAATGGAGGCATGTCTTATCACCATAATAAATTCTAACTTCCAAAGCTTTTATTAGTGATAACTTTAAATTTAGAGTTATTTAAATACATTTTAACTTATAGTTTCATATAAGTTAAGGGTGATTCATAATAATTTTTGTTAATTGTAATTTGTTATTAGAATAATTCACTTTGGTTGATTGTATGCTAGAACAAGAAATTTTCATCCATGAAGGTGATTGGTGGACTTAGAGGGAAGAAATAATTGAAATTCACATATTAATACCCAAAGCTGCAGCTCTGTCACGGCATAGGGCCAACGAATTGGGCTTAGGAATTCGACAAATTTGGATGCCCAAATCAGCTTTGTTGGGCTTCAGAACATGTCTTAACCCAATTCTGGAGATGAACAACAAACCAGAAGGTCTAACAGAAGCCCAAACCATATGCCCAATGAGGAAATAACAAAAATTCAAAAGATGAGAGACCTAGTCTTCAACTTCTTCAACCACATGGAGTGAATCAAGGAACAACTTACAAGCCTTGAGAGAATCAAGAAAATCGCAACCTACATGGACGAAATTATACAAACAACCACCAGCTTTGAGAAAATAAAGCAACTCCCTCCCTTCAATATAACGACTCTTTTTTTAGCTATACCAGAAACGATAGTTTCGAAACTCTATTTTTTGATGATCGAGTTAGTAAATATTATTTATTAATATTTATGAGCCTACTATAGATTTATATTGATTTCTAGTCTATTTTTTATTGATATGAATGGAATTATACATGTTACAATTGAAGTGTGATTGAATTGGTATATGTTATTTGATTGACTGTTATGATCTGTAGGAATATGTTATAAGTTCATGATAAGTAACATACTAATCTCTGAATTAGTATATGTTAATTGCTTAGATTATCTGAATATTAAGGTAAGTTAAGTAAATTTTGTATGAACTTACCAAGCATATGAAATGCTTACTCTATTCATTTTCTATCTCTATAGTAGTGGCCATTTTTACGGAACATATCAAACGGATCACCTCAGAGCTCACACTATCCAATTTTTGACTCGGTAGACCTTTAATGTTCGATACTTGGTTACGTTGCATGTATATAGGAGATGTATTATAGTTATGGTTACTTTGAATGTTCTTAAGTTGGATTATTTATAATGTTTGAATTTGGGTGATATTTGACATGAAGTTAAGTGTGCAAGTTAATCATTAGGAATTTCTATCAAATGTGGCTTGATTGTTTAAAGGCTAGTTGTGGATAGAAAGTGGTGTTTGAATATGTGTGTAATTGTTTGGGCACACTATTTGTATTGATATGTTTGATAAAAATTTGAATGTGTTAGGAATGAGTGAATATTTAGGATGGTCAGCAGTCAGACTATTCGTGAAAACAGTCTGCAGTTTGCTTGTCTACGTGATTGTCCACTGTTTGTTTGTTCATGTGATAGTCCGTTAAGTATGAATCCGTATGCATAAGTCCGCCAAGTGTGAATTTTTATGCATGAGTCTATCAAGAATGAGTTCATGCAGAGTATCCAACAAGCGTAAGCCCGTTAGGACTAATCACTTAATAATAGTCCGCAGCGGAAATCATCTGCCAAGACCCTCCACACTTGACTATTTGTTTATGTGAGCTGTAGAATTGTACGAGCCATGACAAGTGTGAACTACATCATTTCATGAGCTGTAGTAAATCTAGGGTAATATAATTTTTTTATATATGCGATTGCTTCGGTGACTGTGTCTGTAGTTTGCATGTTTGTGTGGCTGTCTATAGTTTCCTTGTCTGCGGGATAGTCCGCAACGTATTGGTTCGTGAAGTAGACCGTAATAGGAGGTTCGTGAGATGTATATACAAGTTATTCACGTTATGTCTGTCTGCAAGATCTATTGTATTTCATTTGATTGCTTTTTGTTCGAGCCAGCTTTGTAAAGAGTCAATTGGCAGGTTGTGTATTGTGCGAGCTAATGTGGTACAAACCGTGTCAGTAGGTGAATCGAGTCTTAATACATACTATAATGTAGTGCGTATTGACTTCGTAGGGTGGTAAGGTGTGCGCACGGTCTCAGTTTGTTACACAACTTGAACACACGACTGTGTGACCCTAATATTTCATAAATGCCTTTATTTTTGTAAAATCTTTTAGAATGATCCTTATACTTATTCGGGCCAACTTAAGAGCTTTTATAATCTCAAATGTGTCACACCTAGTTTTCACTAAGTCTAGAAATTAAGAAATAATTGACGGGTTGAATTGATAGAAGCCAAAAGTTGGTGGCATCTACCGGAAAATTAGGAGAAACTAGTAACTAATTTGAACTTGGTTGAAATCCAGTGCTGGTTCGGTTGGATTCAAACTAGCTCGTTCTTTAATGGGAGATACAATGGTTATCAATGGATGGATTTTACAAGGTTGAAGACCCTGCGTTAAGGGCTATAAATAGCTGAGAGGTGACTTATATGAGAGGATTCGTCTCGATTCTGTCTTATTTTCTCTCATTCTTCATCTTCTTTATTGGTTGCTCTAAGGTAGTGATGGTTATGGAAAGCTTTCCATGGAGCAATGATTGCGAAGAATTAGTCAGAAAGGTAGGAAATCTAGGGAGTTGGTAAGGTTCTAAGTCCTTCGATGTACGTAAGATTTAGAAAACAAAGTTAAGGTTTTTCAGAACCATTTTAGGGGTTCTGCATGTTTCTGGAAAACTGAGGTTTAAGTTAAAAATACCGAGTTTAACCTATGATTTGGTTTTCATGCTTAGCTGCTAGGAGAATGGAAGCTCTAGCATTCGGAAAAGCTAAGCTGATAAGGCGAAGATCTAACACCCCTTACCCGTATTTGATGCCAGAACAAGGTACGAGGCATTACCAGACTTACAACATAAGCATTCACACAATTTCGAATCATAAATTTGCATCCAAATTAAAACCAATCATAATCAATCATAAAGTCCCTAGTATGAGCCCACGAGGCCCAAAATGTGCTTTGGAAATGGTTCAGGACTAAACCGAGAACTTTAGAAATTTTTATAAAAATTAAAAATTTTTTGCTAACTGTAGGGCTCACATGCCTGTGTGGTCCAATGGACACGCCCGTGTGACTCTGGGACATGCCCGTGCTTCAGACCGTGTTCGATTTAGGGTGCTCTCTGACTTGTGCCACACAGCCGTGCCACACGCCCGTGTGCTAGGCCGTATAGCACACACGGCTGAGACACACGCCTGTGTCTCTGCCATGTGATCAATTCTGGACATTCTGTTTCTTAAAATTAAGGTGTAGGGGACACACGGTCGAAACACACGCTCGTGGGGCAGACCGTGTGTTACACATGTCCTAGACACACGCCCGTGTGTCTACCCGTGTGGACAAAATAAAGGCTATTTACCAAGCCATTTGCCACCCTTAGTCACACATACACTTACACCAATTCAAAGGCACAAAACACAACATGCTTAGGCAACCAAAACATCCACAACTATGACCAACACATGCCAACACAATATCAACATCTATCATACTCACAACAATTATTAAGCCACAATTGACTACTTTCAAGATACCTAATTGTACACCACTTTATCATCTTTTCAATAGGCCACATTGCCAAACATTTCACATTCATGTCATAATTCACATTTCCATCATTCACCAAGCATACCATGACCATATCACCAAAGACATTGGCACATATATAAGTATACTTAGGCTTACAACCATGTTAGCCTAAATAAGCCAATCTACATAGCCAAATATCAAAATAAGCCTTGGACAATTACAAGCCAACACATTGGCGACAACCATAATGACACATATAACAAAATGACTAAGTCCCTATACATGCCATACTCTCAAAATACTAAGATCATCAATACCCAAAATGAGAGGGTTTGATAGTGTGATCCAAAACTCTGAAGATCTCTGATCCCGAGCTAGCTTGGTGACACTATAAGATAAGGGAAAGAAATGGGGTAAGCTATATAGCTTAGTAAGTTCATATGCAAATAATAAACAACATTAATTATACATTTGTCATATAAATAACTTAACATATACCAACATAAATGTCATTAAAATTTCATGAGCATAACTTACTCAATCACATTCCTACCAATAGTTCATCATATACCGAATCCATTTCCATTAAGTTTTTCGTACATACCTATACCAACTCATAACATAATCACATACTTTCTCATCTTTGACATACCCGTTGAACCACTTGGAATACTATCGGATACACAAAATTCTTGCACATAAGTGCCACATAAGTAGCCAATGCTACCACAAATCTCATAATACATATAGGCTCGCTCTCGAGCTATCCTCGGGCCTGCTCACACAAGTTGTCAAGTATTCACAACATATGTCGGTATACTCAGCCACCAGTAGGACATACAAGACAAACACCTGGGACACATATATCACATAATCACCTAGGTTCCTAGTGACATGTCACTTGTATCTTAATCTCTTCCTAAGGTTCAACTGGGATTTTCTCGCTTGTCGAAACTTCTTCAATTACATCCATAGAGTCAATCATACAAATCATGCAATATCAGAACATTATAAATACAATTGTTGTAACACCCTTTACCTGTATTCAACTCTGGAACCGGGTACGAGGCATTACCAGACTTAACTTGCTTGAACATACAACTTTGGGCTATAAAATTTCATTCCCACTTAAAACTTCCCATTCACATTCATAACATCCTTATTATGGGCCTACGAGGCCTTAAACATGCAAACGGAGTGTCTCGAAATTAAACCGAGAACTTTTGTATTCTTAGAAAACTTTTGCCTAAACAGGGCCACACGCCCGTGTGAAATAGGACACGCTCGTGTGGTCAGACATGCCCATGTCCCTAGCCCATATGGAATTTATTTTTCATTTCGAACCTACAGGGGTTTTCTTACGGCCAAACACACGTCTGTGTACTTGGCTCGTGTTCTCCACACGGTCTAGACACGCTCGTGTCCTCACTCGTTTGTGAAAACCTGGGTATTCTATTTATGACACCAGCAACCTTATAAGGGGCACATGGCCTAGGCACACGCCCGTGTGTCGACACTGACTTGCAACATTAACATGTAAGGGACACACGGCTCAGCCACATGCCCATGGGACTGACCGTGTGTCACACACAACCTAGACACACGCCCGTGTGCCTACCCGTGTGGACAAGAACAAGGCTATTTGCCGAGCTCTTTTTATCACCCAAACTCCTACAATATAAATCACATTCAACCATTAATCAAACAACCCAATCATGCATCATACACATTCATGAATAACCTCATCTTTTCATATATTAATAATAATGAGCCATCAACTATGGCTATTTACAAAAAGTTTATCTTTGAAGGAGCCAACACACTTGGCCAAAACAACACGACATTTCATTACGTCTAGCCCCTATACATGCCGTACTCAAAATGCTAAGTCTAAATATACCGAGATGAGCTGATAGTGTGAGTGATCTTCCGATTATCTTCGTACCCCGAACTGGCTCTTTAACACTATAAAATAAGGGAAAAGAAAGGGAGTAAGCTTTAAGCTTAGTAAGTTTACATGCAAACAATAAGCATCATAACATATGTTAATCAATCAATAACATTACATACTAAGCAAGAACAATTCACATTTACATAATCGTGCTTACTCATTTCATCTCTTACCACATTCCAACCATATAACAACATAATGCTCACATTTACTTGCACACATCCCCTGCACTCATCACTACAAAGCCACATGAAACATTTACTTAGAAAATTTCTCGATGAACCCCTCAGAATAATACTAACTACCCGGTGGTTTCGCACACAACCCACTATTAATCAATAATAGGGTGGTATCGCACATAGCCCACCAAGAAGAGTATTTACGGTGGTTTCGCACATAGCCCACCAAATGATAATATAAACGATGGTATCGTACACAACCCATCGTGAATAAGTAATAAGGTGGTATCACACACAGCCTACCAAAAAGGATAATTACAGTGGTATCGTACACAGCCCACCAAGTAATTATTACGGACATTTTTTTTTTTGCACTTACATATCTATTCCGAGGTTCGTACGAGAATTACTCACTATCTATCAATTTCAATCAATCTCAATCATAATTGATCTCATTCATACAATGCACCAATAAGTAACAACATATGTATTAAAGATGTATCATTTACATATAAACTTACCTCGGTGCAAAATGTATTAGTCGACGACTTAGTCTGTAACCTTGCCTTTTCCTCAGTCTGTAACCTTGCCTTTTCCTCGGTCAAAGTTGTTTCGCATTCTTCTTTATATATAATAATAAAATTTACTCATTCAATCACTTTATAACTCATAATACATCAAATTTTCTACTTAGGCAAAAATGACCATTTTGCCCTTATACTTTGGAAAAATTACAATTTTACCCCTAGACTTGTAAATCATTTTTCATCATATTTTCTCATTAAACAAGCCTAGCTAAACATTTATTTCTCTTACAACCACTCACAAAACCAATTATTTCATGCATTTATTACTCATTTACAACCTTTACAAATAAGTCCTATTTAGGTGTTTTCACGATACCACCTTTTACAAAAGTTGTTCCATAACTCACTAACATTCATTTTCTTCCATAAAAACTCAGCAAACAACATGAACACTCTCATGGAAAGTCCCTAAACTTTCAAGCATTTAGCAAAATAGTCCCTCATTAGCTATCTCAAGCTTTGGGGGACAAAAATTATCAAGAAAGACCTCTAAAATCACTTACTTGCAAAAGAATAGCTTGGCTGGAAGTTTGGACTCCAAAAATCTCTAATTTCCTTTCAAATTTCTGTAGAGAATAAGCATCAATAGTAAAAGATGATATTTCTTCTATTCATCTTATTTTCTTCATTTTTTTTATCACCCAATTTCACCAAAATTTGACCAAAATTTAATGCTCTTGTCTCCCTTGTTCCCTATGGCCGGCTGTAACAGACCAATTTTGACCCTAACCGGAATGGTGGTTTCGGGACCACGAATCCAAGCCGATAAATATATTTTTATAATTTATTTTATGTTTATTATATGTGAATTGATGTGCGTGAAAGTTTCGTAGAAAAATATTATTGTTTAAGTGTTTAATTTGATAAAAAGGATTTAATCGCGAAAAGCGTAAAATTTGCATCCTAAGGTGTAGTGTACTAAATTGCTTGTGGCTTTTTAAGTGGGTGTCCTAAAAGGGCAATTAGCCCATTGACCATAGTGATGGACGGATATGGGCCAAGTTAGCTAGATTTATATATATGTTGGTTTAATTAAATTTTATTATATGCTTATGTTAGTATTTTATAAAATAAAATATGTTAGTGTATAGGTTTATTAAAGCATAAAATAAGGCCACTATCTTCTCTTCTCTCATAGCCGATTATTAGCAAATGAAAGGGGTAAATTGAATTGTTTTTCTTGCATGGGAGGGTTTGCATGTCAAATTCCCCAAAATTTTAGTGTAGTGGACGGTAAGCATGCTTTGAATATCATGATTTTAGTGTTTTATAACTAAAGTATAGTTTAATTAATAAGCATGCTATAAAAAAATAGGTTAATTAATAAAACAAAAAGAATTATTTTTTTTCTCTCCTTCTCCCTATCTTCTTCACCGAATCTAATTGAAAGAAGAAGAGAAAGCTTCAAAAACTCCATTGTTCGGCCATGCATGTAGTAGTAAGGTGGGTATTTTAGCTTGATTGAGCAAATCTTTACATATGGGTTTTAGTTGCTTTGAATGCTAATAAAATCATGTTAAAAATTTTGAGGTTAAGCATGTTGATATTCGGCCTAGAATGAACACTCTTGTGTGTTTTTAATTTGAAAAAAATGTTTAGTATTAATTCAAGAACAACATGAAATGTTTAAGAGACTAGATGAATTGAAGACTTGCGGTTTGAATGATGTGAGAGTTATAGAAATTATTTTTGGATTTGAGCATAGAGATGCTCTTACTATACGGCTATAATGAATGATTTTAAATGGTGGTTATTTAGCTTGTTGTTTGGTGTTGTAATGAAGAAAATACATGGGTACTTTGAGTTAACAAATTCGGTCATGAGGGAAGAAGAAATCAAGTTGATATATTCGGCCTTCATGAATTTGTGTAGGTTGTTTTATAAAAATAAAGTCATAAAGGCTTGTTTGGAGAAGGTGAACATCCAACCTTTGAAATAAAGCAATTAAATTCTTTATATTTCGGTTTGAATTTTAGGATTATCCTATAAATATTAAAATTGTTGAAGAGGGGGGGTAAATCGGCAAGTTGTATATTTTTAAAAAAATGATGATTTTGATTTTCTTTTTGTGAATAAAAATGTGGTTGAATTGGTTTAATTTTGAACTGAATTAGATCTGGAACAAAAGGAAAAGAAGTTGGAACGAGGAAAGGCTAAACTAAGCGAATATATAGGAAGTTTGAATCTATCAACCTCCAAGGTAAGTCCTTAAGCTATAATATATTGAATGATTATTTATGAATCTATCATATGATAATGTTTGATAAATTTTAGTATATAATAATGTCATAGCCGAATGTGTACAAGTATATTAGAAGGGTTTCAATTGTTTAATGTAAGTAAGCCAAACTAAATTCGATATGTGATATAGTCATGGAAAGTGTTTGCAATGATTTATCGTATTGATGTGTTTCGGGCTTTAAGCCTAGCAGGCCTAGTGCCGGTGATTTATTACGGGTTTTAAGCCTAGCAGGCCTAGTGTCGGTGATTTATTTCGGGCTCTGAGTCCAGCAGGCCTCGTGTCGGTGTTATTTAATTCAGGCTTTACCGCCTAGCAGGCTTGTTGCCGGTGATGTGTTTTATTAAGAAAAATCGAATATTCTCCAAGGCAACTTTAATTAACGTATCTAGCTAATCGGCTCAGGTAAGTATGTAAGGTATGTTATGCCTAATATTACTTGAGTCAAGTTGATATTGTGAGGACTATGTTATGTATAATTGGGGCTATGATTGATGTGTATGAGTATCATATGACTGAAGTTGAATTTGATGTACTATTATGGAGATTCGGTTTGCATGTATAAATGCTTAGAATACAAGAAATTTTAATATGGTAGCGTGGTTGATATGAATGCTATAATTACACAACTTGGTGTATGTGATACTTGTAATATATTAAGTCGTATTGTGAAGTAATACAGGTTTATGGAATTGAAGTACAATTTCTTCGGTTAATGTACTAATAAGATTCGGCTTTGTGTAAATCAATTATCATAATTAAATGTTTGTGTACAATGTCGTAAGTTGAATAATTTAAATGTTATGTTATCATGAATTTGGGACTCACTAAGCTAGTAAGCTTATTTGTGTGAAATGTTTCCTCTGTTTTATAGATTTTGGTTACGCTACGGGCTCGAGACGGATCATCAAGAAAGTCGCCTACACTATCAATCTATATTTTGGTACTCTTTATTTTGGGTTTTCGGTTAAAGGCATGTATAGAAAAGACTGTGGTTTTGTTAAGATGATAAATTTTGTCTACGTTTATAATAGCCATGCGAATATGGCTAAATTTCTAGTTAAGTATGCTTTTTGTGCTTTTGATACAAATGTCGGTTTATGTTGGTAATGTTTGTGCATTTTTTTTATCGAAGTTTAATCGTTTTTGATAAAGAAATGTATGTTCATGAAATGAACCTTTGAATTAGGTATTGTGGTAAGTAACCAATGGTACACTCGATTATATGGAACCATAGTTGTGTTTTGTTAATAAATTGATGATGTTAGGATATTATGTGAATGTTTTAGGTATAAGTTAATTGTGCATAAATGATTAAAATGGATGGACAGCATGAGTTGTATGTGGGTATGTTCGGTTATAACGAGTTAATCATATTTTGCAATGAAATAAGTTTTAGTTAGCAGCAGTGATGTAATTTTGAAAAATCACCAAAAATAGGATAAATTGAATTAGAAAGTGAATAAGATATAGCATTAAAGCTTATTGTGTCTATTTTTATATGAAAGAAACAGAGTAGGCAAAGGAATTATATATCATGAGATATTTAAGTCTTAGTGAGACTTGTCCTGAATGAATTCGTGAGTCCCTATTCTGTCTTGGAAAAATTGTTAAACATTGTACAAAAATAATTATGGAGCATAGTTTATATGTTTAGAATCTTTAGTGAGTCTATTTTTTATTGGAACAAACAAGAACATTATTGAAATTTTTTACAATGAGATAACTGAGTTTTTGTAAAGATAGGTCAGAATTATCAAACAGTGAAATAGGGGTAACTTTGATGAATAAACTGTACTAATTGGCAACATGAAAATTTCTGGAAAAATTATGGTAAAAGTTTATATGAGTCTAGTGTCAAGGAAAATTTACGGATCTAAATTTCGAGTTTTGTAACTCGAGTTATGGTCAATTTAGTCAGCATGACGCAGTTGGACAGCTTTAAAATTTTATGCCCCAAATTAATAGTCTAGTAATGCCACATACTCGACTCCGGCAAAGGTTTCGGGTAAGGGGTGTTACACCGGCCATACCCTCTTAATGGCCTAATTGCACTTTAAGGACCTCCAATTTAATATTCTATGGCTATTAGACACCTCTATCTGATATAATAGAACTTTCACACTTTATGCGATTTAGTCCTTTTTCACAATTAAGCATACAATTGCTAAAATTAAAGCACCAAAATTTTCATACATCCATATAATTATGTCATAACACATAAAATAATATCAAAATCATATTCTTCAACCTCAGAGTAGCGGTCCCAAAACCACTTTTCTGACTAGCCCCAAAATCGGGCTGTTACAATTGTAACGTTGCATTTTTTAACATACGAATTTACCTCTGTACAAAAATAGTAGAAATAGACCTAATCGTCAAACACCTTATTTTTCCCCCGATCTAGGTCCGAACCTCATTTTTCTTGATTTATAATAGCAAATTTAACTCCTTTAATACTCACATTATTCAATTCAGCCCAAAAATCACATTATGGTAAAATTACATTTTTACCCTTAACTTTTCAACTTTTTACACTTTAGTCCCTAGGCTCGTAAAATGAAATATATTCAATTTCTTCAAAACCCAAGCCTAGCCGAACCATTTTCATACACATAACAGCCCACATTTTTCATTTATTCACATTTTTACTACTTATTTTATAGACTCTTACAACTAAGTCCCTATTTGTCATTTTTACCGAAAATCACTTTACGAAAGTCATTTAACAAACAACAAACATGCATTTTCTACCATTAAACATCAAAATACACATATATGCAACATGGGTAAAATTTGAGACTTTAATCCCTCTTCAAATTAGTCCTTGGAAAGGCTAGATTAGGTTGAGACAACTTCAAAAACATAAAAATCATGAAAAACGGGGCAAGAACGGACTTACAATCGAGCTTGGAAGTTTGAAAAACCCTTGCTATGGTTTCCTTTGGGACATTAGGCCATGGAGGGATGAAAATAGAAATATGAACATCTTTTATTTGTTTTAGTTTGTCTTTATTTACCATTTTACCAAAATGTCCTTAATGGCAAACTTTGAAATTTCACCTAACCATGTCCATTTTTGTCCATTTTAAGGTATAATTGTCTAAATACCATCTAAGGACCTCTAATTTAAGATCTCATAGCAATTGGACACCTTTAACATATAGAACTCAAATTTTTCACTTTTTGCAATTTAGTCCCTTTAACTAAATTGAGTGCCCAAACATCAAAATTTTAGGATGAAATTTTCACGAAATCATTCCAGAAAACTGTAGACCATAAAAATATAATAAAAATAAATTTTTCTTCGTCGAATTTGTGGTCTTGAAACCACTGTTCCGAATAGACCCAAAATTGGGCTATTACAACTCTCCACCTTTAAGGATTTTTTTTCCCCGAAAATCTTCCAGAAAAGGGGTTTGGGTACTGTTCTCATAGTTTCCTCTATCTCATGACGATTCCATAGAATCTTCTCTAAAGCTACGCTTTTGTTTCTTATCTCTTTAGTCTAATGTGTCATAATTCGGATCGGTTCTTCATTATTTAACATGTCGACTAAATCTCAACATCTGTCTGAGAAATTATATGTGGAGGATTCGACCGGTACCATCGTAACATAAACACATGAAACACATATAAATCTTCTCAAGTTTTGACGGCAATTCAAATCGATGAGTCCCTGGCCCAAATTTCTCAATAATCTCGTACGGTTCGATAAATCACGGACTCAACTTTCCTTTACGACTAAATCAAAAACTTTCTTCAAAAAATTTCAGAAGCACTTGTCACCATTTTGAAACTCTATTTATTTTCATTTAAAATTCACATAAAATCTCTAACAATTAGAAGCTGCTTCAAACTTATCTCGGATCTCTTTTATATTTCCTTCTGTTTCATGGATCATAGCAACTCCATGTAGCCTTTCTTATCAAACTTAATCTAATAATATTTAATTTTACATTTGTAGCTATACAGAATCTCATATAGTGCCACTTTAATACTTAACTGAAAAATGTTGTGACACACAGTTTTGACTAACCATAATTATTTCTTTTCCGTTTGCCTTCAAATTTTAAAATACAACATCAAAACATATCTTAAAGAATCTAAGTAACACATTCAAACTGACCCTCAGTCTGAGAGCAAAAAATGCGGTTTCAAAAATTTGTAACTGCTTACCCAAAACTTCTTATCATTTATTTCAGAATCAAGAAGTGAACCATAGACTGTAGATTTCTAACGAATATATTAAAGACTGACATTCCAAATAGCTTCACAATTTCAGGAACTTATATCTCATTGTTGTTCCAACATCATCACTAGCTGTAACAATTCTAAAGGTACTTGATGTTCGGTTTTAACCTGTTGACAAATCAAACATCTGGATATAAAGTCAGAAATCTCACGTTTCATACCCGACCATCAATACATTTGTCTCAAATCATTGTACATTTTATTTTTCCCCAATGAACAAACAAGCTACCTCTGTGAGATATGTGAAATTGTTTTTTCGTATAAGCTCTAGATTCTTCAATACACAATTTCTACCTCAGAATAATAAATAGTCATCAAGTTCAAACTGAAATTTAGAATCAAAAGTCAACTCACACTGTACTCGTTTAGCTTGCAATTCTTTATCACATTTCAGAGCTTCTCAAATTTGCAATAAAAACATCAATTTAGCTTTTAACTCATCTAGGATCAAACTATCATCAGACAAGATCAATTGTGTAATCCTCGTTCACAAGGTAAACAAAATTTTCCACTCAAGCCTCTGCAACTATATTTGTTTTTCCCAAAGGTTAATCAATAACTACTCATTATCTTTCAATAGTTTGTGGCATCTTCGTTGTCTCAGATTCAGATCTCTCTATGACATCAGATATTTTAAACTCTTATGATCATTAATCATGTGACACATTTTACCGAACAAAAGATGTCGCTAGATTCTCAATGCAAACACAATAGCGACCCATTCTAAGTTGCGTGTCGAATAATTCTTTTAATATGACTTTAACCACCTGGAAGCATAAACTACTACTTTACATACTTGTACTAAAAAACATCCCAATCTGTTCAATAACACATTACTGAAAATCACGAATTCTTTACCCGATTTAGGCCGAACTAGAACTAGTGCTTTGGTTAACAATGCTTTCGCTGTTTAAAACTTTACTAACATGTATCAGACCATTCAAACTTCACAAATGCGATAACTTCATTAATCAGAACAACTTTAACTCATAATAACATCTTTCAATTAGAAATAACCTAATAGACATATGTTTTTGTATTATGTGTCCTAGAACATGAACTCTTTATTCAAACTGTTCATCTATTTACCCATGAATGTTTCCATACCTGAAGATAAACATAAATGCATATAACTCAAAATACTTTTCAACTAAATAACCGCTCTATTCGAAACAATTGAGTCGATCTCAACTATCTAACAATAATATTCTAAATTAATCTCTTCTTCATGTTGTTAGAGCAACTCAAACATACAATCCTTCATAATTCCTTCAACATGCTAGTCAAAGATTTTTACAGACTGCATTAGCTCAATGAAACATAATATCTCGATTTAACTCATTGACCTTAATCAAGCTTACCTGAGAAAAGAAAACCGTTATAAAAAGTTGAGCTTGAGCTTCCATCGTTTATACTTTTGCCGACGTCAATCCCTTTCATGAAAACTAGAAAAACCTAAGATCAGCATCATCATGCTCCCACAATCAAACTAGAAATTATAACCGAAATAAATATAATTATTTTCGATCACTAAATACCTTTATAGATAAACCATGTTTGATAGATTAAAAATTAAGAATGATAAGAAAACCGAGATAATGGAATCCAAGATGTGAGACCATACTAAATTTTCGAGAACTCAACCCATATTGAATAATAAAGATCTTAATGATTCCTCGAAGAAAAACCAGGAGAAAAACACTACTCATACACACAAGTATTAGTTGTAACAGAGACACTATATTTTCCATATATATATATATATATAACAAAACAACAACCAGTAGAAACAGAATAATAGCCTCATATAAATTTCACCGTCAACTTTTACACCAAATGTAATAGAATATAATCCCAAAAAAAGATAAAGAAATGCGGGTCATAAACCAACTAGGCCAACAGTGCTTTCGTCTAACATTATAGTTAGCTAGCATTCTCATACGATAGAAATTTCATCTGAAAACGAACAGTTACATATACCTCCTAAAATAAATGAACACATAGAATACCCGGAAGAGATCGCCATAATCTATTCAACTATAATTGTTGTACTCAGATATCTTTATAACTCAAATATTATTCCATTGATTATTACAGTCATCCCTACTTCCATATTATTTCATTTATTAACGAAAGTCAAATCAGTAGAAGTTTCAGTTAATACATTCTATAGACATCATACCTGAATAAGTCGATTAGTCAAAACTAACTTCTTCTCTAAAAGCGACATTACGTAATCCCAATGATCTTCTGAAAAAAAAACCTGATATCCCTTCTAGATCTGTCCTTACTCGATAACCAATTCTCAAATCTGACCGTATTATTAATCATTCGGCCACTGAACTCATTGGTTTCACACTAGCGAGTTTATTAAATCTAAATCTTATTTACCATACTATACGGGTAAGGGGATGAAGATTGTAAAGCCTTTAAATTTAACTCTCATATATACACATATAACATAATATTTATCATCAACACAATATTATGAACTTTTATCCATACCTTTATGAGTTTCAACTCATCATAAACATATCTTTACTCAGATACTTGAGTATCAATTCCAATACTAGTGGAATTAGCTCGGTTGGGATCCATTTACTAAATGAAAACACAATTTATGTAACAGCCCGATTTTGGGCCTTAGGAATAGTGGTTTCCGAATGACTACTCCAAGGTTGAAGAAATTACTTTTAATATTATTTTATGTGTTATATCATGATTATATGAGTGCATGAAAATTTTGGTGAAATAATTTTAGCGATATTATGCTTAATTTTGAAAAAGGACTAAATCGCATAAAAGGTGAAATTTGTGTTCTACTAATTAGAAGTGTCATATAGCTAAAAAACCTTAAATTAGAGGTCTTTAATGTGCAAATAGGCCTTTAAGAGAGTGATGGTCGGCCATAGAGACAAGGAAATGAAATTTGTCAAAGGTTAGGTGACGTTTTGGTGACAAATTTGACTAGAAATAAAATAAAATAAAGAGAAAAAGATATCACCTTTCATCTTCTTCCTCTTCCACTAAAAATATCAGCAAAAATAAGGGTTTTGGAAGCTTGAAATTTTAGTAACTCTTCACCTTGCAAGTAAGTGATTTTAATGGTCATTCTTGATAATTTGTGTACTTTTGTAACCCCTATAGCTTAATCTAGCTAATGAGGGGACTATTTTGCAAAATGGTTAAGAGTATAGGGTCTTGCCATGAGAGTATTTATATTGTTTTCTAAAATTTTATGAAAGAAAATGAAACTTGGTTGTTTAATAAACAACTTTTGTGAAAGGATTTTTCATGAAAACACCTAAAAGGACCATTTTGTGAAGTTTATAAAATGGGTAGTAAATCTATGAAATAATTGGATTTTTGAGTTGCTATAAGCTTAAAATAGATTCAGATAGGCTTGGTTAATGAGAAAATTTGATGAAAATAGTTTTACGAGCCTAGGGGCAAAATTGTAATTATGTGAAAGTCTAGGGGTAAAATGGTAATTTTGCTCAGGTATGAATTATAGATTGTCTTGATTAATGCAGTGATTAAATAAGTGAATTTGTCATTATAGATCAAGAAAAACAGAGTCCAGACCTAGACTGGGGGAAAACCAAGCTATTGGACTAAATTGAACTAGTCGCCCATATTTTGTATACCGAGGTAAGTTGTACGTAAATAATACAACTTTATTGTTATTATGTATTGAAAATTAATATGGCATAAAGTGTTTGATTATTGTTGTGAATATGCATGATGAGAATTGATGTAGTAAAAACTCCCTGTTGAACCTTAGGAATAGATTGGATATCCATGCTGACATTTGGGTGATATGTGTGCTAGTGTAAGACCATGTCTGGGACATGGCATTGGCCACATTATGAGAGCCAGTGTAAGACCATGTTTGGGACATGGCATCGGCGTTGATATGTGTGCTAGTGCAAGACCATGTTTGGGACATGGCATCGGCCACATTACGAGAGCTAGTGTAAGACCATGTCTGGGACATGGCATCGGCATTTTACCCTCTTGTGTGAGGCTTATCGAATATCCTTTAGTATTCCAAATGGTTCCACGGGTTATTTAAAGCTTAAGATAAAGATATGAAATGGTATAATCGTGTTGTGAGTGGTACATGTTCTTACTCGAAACTCATGAGATATGAGCTTAGTTATGATACCTTAATGGTAAGGATGAAATTGAGTAAGTTCTATCTATGAGAATGATTTCAGGATGATCTTGTAAACTTTGGTTTATACTTGTGAAATATTGATAACCTTGTGATTAGTGATCTACATTCATGATGAATGGATACATGATAAGACTTGATAATGATCATGTGACAGGTTTATGAACCAAATTGAATTGTGATATAATAAGGTTTATTTATTTAAATTTGTGTTTCATTGGATATGAGAGAAAGGAAAGACAGGCATAATTGTCGAATAAAGTCACTATGAGAATATAGTTGTAACACCCATAACTCGTATCCGTCACTGGAATAGGGTTAAGAGGTATTACCGAACAAACAAAAACATTCACAGGCATTTCATAATTTAATTCAAATAATCTAATCCAAGAGTCCCTAGAATAGGTCAACAAGACCTTAAACATGCTTTAGAATAGGGCCGGGACCAAATCGAACACATACGAAAATTTTCAAAAATTTAAAATTTTTTCAAAGTTACAGAGGTCACACGCCCGTGTGGCCAGGCCGTGTGCGTCCCACTGCCTCAGACACATCCGTGTGTCTAAGCAGTGTCAAAACAGGGCATACATACTGACTTGTCCATACGGTCGTAAACACGCCCGTGTGCCTCACCCGTGGTCGCTACTGACTTGCACCACACGGCCAGTCACACGCCCGTATGTCCAACCCGTGGTCGAAATTTACTTGATCCGCATGGCTAGTCACACGCCCGTGTGTCTAGCCTGTGGTCGAGTCTGACTTGTTTTTAAAAACAACCACGAGGGACATGGTCGAGCCACACGCCCGTGTGCTCCATCGTGTGGGCAATTATAGGCCTTTTCAAAGGCCAAAATGCCACCCACACTATGGGCTATCCCTACAAGCATCATACCAATACAATTCATGCCAAAATAACCAACTTTCCCAAGCATTCAAAAGCATCTCAAGCACAACATCTTATACAACAATTAGCTCAATCTATTCACAATCAGTTCCAAGTAAAATGCATCACAAACATACCATTTCCTTATAGCAACCATTCATCCAATATATGCTTACCATGCATAAATGAGCTTACCATTATTTTGACCCTTTCTTAACCATAGAACCATACCAAAACCAAACATCATATAGCATGACTCTTCATTCATAACACAACCATATATCTAGCCATATCACATGGCCAAGTACATATATATCAAACATATTCCAAAACAACTAGCCTATACATGCCATATTTAGCTATATACAAATTCAAAAGTACCAAAATAGAGATTGATAATGTGGTGATGATCCTCGACAATTCCCGAGCCCTCAGTAGCTTTGACGATCTATAAAACAGAGCAAACACACACAAAGTAAGCTTTCCAAAAGCTTAGTAAGCCATATACAAATAAACTTAACATAAAATGGACATAATCATATTGATACAATATCATTAATATTTCTTATCTGCAATTTCATAACATGTTCTTTCGCTCATTTGTTTATCCATAGAATGCCAACATATCACATCTCAAAGCTTCACTTATGCTCATAACACATTCAAGCATATATCACATATTTTCTCATCAAATCCATACACATATTCACTTTGGTAAGCTCATATATATATACTTACCTTTCATACACATACATAGTGTACCTTTCAGACATACCTGACTCATTTATACATTTCATGTAGTCTCTCATTCCTTGGATTTGCCCATTGAACCGTTTGGAATAAAATAGGATACTTAGAATGCTCAGATTAGTCGTACAATGCCAATGTCCCAGACGTGGTCTTACATGTAACCAAATATCGAAGCCACTGTCCCAGATAGGGTCTTACACGAATCAATACGATGCCAATGTCCCAGACATAGTCTTACAAGTAAATTTCATATCGAAGCCAACTTCCCAGACGTGGTCTTATACAAAATCTCAAATCAATGCCAACGTCCCAGACGTGGTCTTACATGATATCACATATCAGAAACCTGTGTCATGACATATGTAATCCTATCTATTCCTAGGATCGTACGGGGCTTCTCAAACATTATTACTGTAACACCCTAGAATCAGGGGCTCTGCATTTTATGTTTGTTGTGTGTTTGGCATGTTCTGTTTGTTAAGTTGATATGTTTGGGGGGTTCCGAGAAGGCTCGAGGTTAAGCTAGAGCCTTGGTAAAAGTTTTGTTTTTAGGCACTTTAGGGGAGAGCTAGCTGAGGCAGGCCTTAAAGGTAATTACTTGTGTTGTTGACAAAAGAAGAGGTGTGGTAAAGTGGCCAGGAGACGCCACTTAATATTTAGAGAAGTGGCGTCACAAGGGGGCAGCAGTAGGGAAGAGGTTCGAATCCCATAAGCCTCATTTTGAAGCTTTATTTTTGGCACCTGGATGGAGAGAAGGTGGACTCGGCAGTGACTCTCCAAGGATGATGGTTGAATGGGTCAACCTATTCAAATGGGTAGACAAGAATGCTTGAAGGGGTTTGAATTGGTCAAACTGATTCAAATGATTGAAGGGGAGTGAAAATAGGAGGAAATTGTTGGATATGATGTTGGTGGAAGTGGTTGGCCAAATGTGGGGTTTGTGGGAAGGAGGAATTCAGCTAGGGGGCTTTAGGAAGCATTTTCAATTTAGCTACTTGAGGTGTGCCGAATTTGGGGAGAAAGCTTTTTGGTTTACCATTTCAGGTTGCCTACTTTCAATGAGAGCCGATTTTCCCTAGTGCATCTAAGGTCTTCTCTTGTGGAATTCTTTTTGTTTCTTCTCAACCTCTTTTCATCTCTTTTCATTTGGTTGTCAACCTTCCCATTTGTGCATTGTTTTCTTGAAGGTTAACCAAAGTCACTTTGGCCGAATCTCTCTTCATCATCCTCCCTATTCATTCAACTTTCTTCTTCTTTTTGCTACACTTTTCTCCAAAGCTGAAACCTTCTTCTTCATCTTTTCTTCTTGCACTTTACTTTCTTTTCTCCTCTGACCGAAGCCTACTCCTTATCCTCCTCTCTTTGTGTTTTGTTCCTACATCTTTCACATAGCCAAACCTCCATCGCTCCTTTCTACTCCTCTAGTAAACCGACACTCCTACTCCTCACAGTTCTCGGCTAGTTTTCACCATAGTCGAATCTTCTGATGTGTCAATCGGTATCTCTGCTCAAGCCAAACATCACAAAGCAAGATGCTAGGAATCTTTGGCCAGGAAGTTTCAATCGGTTCTGCTGTTTAAGGTAAGGAGAGACTCTGTTTCCCATTTCTTTTTTTTTTCGATTTATGTAGCCAAAGCCGAATGGCTAGTTGGCTTGATGTTTATATTTTGGTTAACCCCTCTTCTTTTTCTTCTCCTCTCGGTTGGGACGCTTACTCCGGGGAACTCTTTTAGCCAAGCGTTTTGTCGTCCAAAGTCCGAGGATCAGTTGATTTTTGAATCGCATCTCTCCATTTGGGATTAAGGTAGGAGCCTCTATTGTTCTTGTGTTGAGCCTTTGTTCATTACTTTGTAATTAACTGAATCTTTTGGTTAGCCAATCAAAGGTTCTCTTTGACCTCTGATCAAGTCTGTTTCATGGATACAAGAAACGGTCAAGCTGTGGTGGGAAGTGAATCCGTAATCCCTGCTCCCAAATTCAAAAGGTGTGCTGCATCGGCGGTTCGTGACTATCCCCAGGTTATGGTAGAGAGCCGACGTCTGCTTGGGTTAGGCAAATAGCTGTTGTCCCTGCTAGTGAAAGCGTCAAGGTAGAGAGTTTAGTGTTACGCGTTATCAGGTGTGTATTACTCACACCTTTGTTGTTGTTGTGTTACTAACTGTATTGGCTAAAAGCCGAAATGACTAATTTGATAGTCGAGATACCCTTGTAGGTATGGTTGGAGACACCGGGTAAGTTCTTCTATGATGATACTTCTAATTATATGCATGTATGTGATAATTAACTGTTACACATTGAGAGCATGTTGCATTCATATTTAGCATGATGAAATGAGCATGGGCTCGGGATTGAATGAAAGGGGAAGTGTGAATTAAGTGACTACGGTCATGGTGGTCTAAGAACCATAGTGGTTGAAACCACGTATACGTTTATCAATGACTTGTCTCGGTGGTCAAAGGCCATAGTAGGTTGGCCCCACGTATTCACAAACTTATTAGAGATCGTCATGGTGGTCTAAGACCACAGTGGGTTAGCCCCACGATTATTTGATTTAGTGACTTTGTCACAAGTGGTCTGGAACGACGGTGGTCAAGAACCACAGTGGCATAATACCACGAGTGTTTGGATGGAAAGCTAAATTGGGCTGGGCTGCATTGCATACATGTGATATATGCCATACTGTGTGGGTCTAAGGCCTAGTTTACGTTATACGAGGATTTACACACTAAGTCTCGGTGACTCACCCCTCTGCTAATTTTACAGGTAATTCATAGATCGCGGGTTTTGGAGCCGGGGTGGACTCGAGGTGGCCATGTATTACGTTTGCTTTCATGAACTTCATTTTTAATTTGAACTTATTTTAATTCAGGACTTTATTTTGTAATAAGGCCGCTTAAACTTTAAATTGGGTTTGGATTTGATGCTGATTTTATAAGTTATAAACTGTCAAAAATGGGGTTTTCCTTCAAAACGTAAAGAATGGTTTTCCAAAATACTAACAAATGGATCAGCAGCAATAAATAATTAAACTTGGGTTTTTCTTAGTACTATAAATATTATTTTCAAAAGGTCACGTTCCTCAAACATTGTTTTCAATTGTCAGCTTATAGAAATTTTGTAAGCTTCGTTTTACGAAATAAACCCGTCTTCAGCTCCTAGTTAACTTAATAAGAAGATGGCGTGATATATATATAACTTAATCAAATTTTAAATTACCCTTAACATGGAATCACTAAAACGGAACGTTTTTCACAAGATACAATGTACCGTTAATTTTTTTTCCAAAACTACCCTTCCTGTAACAATCCAGATTTGGTCGTAACGTATTGACCGGATTTGGGGTGTTACAATTTTTGTATCAGAGCTAGTTTTAAAAACTCGACTCTGGGTTTGGGTTCAAAAATGTTTTTAAAAGTTGGTTTAGAAAACGGTTAAGAAATATACATATTTTCTGGAAGCATGGCACCTGAGTCTCCAGCACCAAATCCGCACGGTAAGTCTTCTGACCATTGTTTGTTTTGCATGAAATAATTGTAGTGTGCTATGAATGCTAGTACTAAGAAACTCGACTTTAGAGACTGAAACCTTAGGTATATGTATTTGCGAGAATTACTTTTAATGCTATTTTCATAAGACTGCTTTATAAGAAACAGTGGAAGAAAATACTAAGTCATAAAACTTTTAATCAGATTAAGTCGCATCGGTAGTAATAAGTGCGAGAGGACGTAGACGCGGTATACGCGGCTGTGGTAGAGGCCGAGGTGTCGAGGCTGAACATTAGGAATCTGGACATGGACCGGAAGGTGAAGTGCTAGCACCACCAGTTGCGGAAGCAGAATTTCAGGTTCAAATTGGTGGAGACGATGCTGTGTCACAGGCTATGTTACGCGTTCTGGAAAGAGTTGCTAGAGCGAGCATGGGATCAGTGGCTCAAAAATCTGTGTCTAAGCGACTTCGAGCTAACGGGGTTGAGATGTTTAGGGGCGTTTCTGGTGTAGCTCCTAACGTAGCTAAGTACTGGCTAGGAGCGGTTGAGCGCATCATGGATGATCGTGACTGTACCGTGGAAGGGAAGTTGAATGGAGTGGTGTGTCTACTTCGAGATGAGGCATACCAGTGGTGGCTCACGGTAAGGGATTGTACAGTGGCTGACCGCATTACCTGGGACTTCTTTAAGTCTGCGTTCTAGGGGAAGTACATTGGGTCCAGCTATGTAGACGCTCAGCGAAAGGCATTCCTTAACTTAGTTCAGGGGAGTAAGTCAGTGGCCGAGTATGAGGCGAAATTCCTGCGTCTAGGTCGGTATGCTCGGGGTATTGTGTCAACAGATTATGAGCGTTGTGTCCGATTTAAAGATGGTCTGAGGGATGAGTTGCGGGTACTGATAGCTCCGCAACGGGAAAGGGAGTTTGCTGTTTTGGTTGAGAAGGCTAAGATAGATAAAGGGATAAAGTGATCTGAAATGTAGAACCAGGATAGGGACAAGGGTAGGAATAAAAAAAGTTTTAGACCGTCAGGGTCTGCTAGGAATTTCCAAAGTTTTTGACCGTCAGGGTCTGCTAGGAATTTCCAGAAGAGGCCTAAGTTGGATGGGCCAAGTCGAGTTGCAAAACCTGTTATTGTTAGTCGGCCCCGGTAATGTGCTACGTATGGGAAGTTTCACTCGGGGGAGTGCTGGGTAAGAAATAATGGATGTTACAGGTGTGGATCGGTGTCCGCAAGAGCCAAACAGAGCGTGGCTAGTGGGTCAGAGTTATGCTCAGCCTGGAAGAGGTGGTCAGCAACCACAGAGAGGTCGTGGACCCGCTAGGGGTGGAAATGGTTTTGGTCGAGGATGTGGAGCATCGGACAGAGGTGCTGGGAATACAGATACGAGACAGCCTGGGTTGGCTTATGCAGCCAAACGCTGAGAGGAGGGCGATGCACCAGACGTCATAACCAGTACATTCCTTATTTTCGGTTTGCCCTTTACGACATTGATTGATATTGGGTCTACGCATTTTTATGTTGCTAGTGCTGTGTCTGGAACCCTAAACATAGACTCTGAGACTTCTTCTAGAGAGATGACTGTAATTAGCCCTTTAGGACAATCTGTAGTGGTGAACAAACTCTTTAGAAGTGTGCCTCTAGAAGTACAAGGGATAGTTTTTCTGGCAGATCTGATGGAACTGCTGTTCGATGAGTTTGATTTATTTTTAGGCATGGACTGGTTAGCGAAGTATCGAGCAAACTTGGATTGTGCTACTAAACGCATGATGTTAAAGACTCCTGAGGATAATGAGGTCTTAGTGATAGGCTAAAGAAGAAACTGTTTGTCTAATGTGGTGTCTGCTCTCAAGGCTGAAAGGATGGTGAGGAAAGGATGCGAGGCTTTCTTAACCTTTGTCAGTGCATTGGAAGCTAAATAATTGTCTGTAAAGGAGGTTAGAACGGCGAAAGAATTCTTTGATGTTTTTCCAGAAGAGCTTCCAGGGATACCTCCGGATCGTGAGGTGGAGTTCGGTATTGATCTTCTTCCGGGAACAGGGACAGTGTCTATTGCCCCATATAGAATGGCGCCGAAGGAGCTGGTGGAACTTAAAGCTCAGATTCAGGAACTATTGGATTGGGGTTTTATCCGACCTAGTGTGTCACCTTGGTGAGCACCAGTGTTATTTGTTAAGAAGAAGGAGGGTCGATGTGGATGTGCATTGACTTTAAGCAACTGAACAAGTTGACAATTAAGAATAAGTACTCGTTGCCTAGGATAGACGATCTGTTCGATCAACTGCAAGGCGCTTCGATTTTCTCAAAGATAGACTTGAGGTCAGGATATCACCAGCTTAAGGTCAAGGAGGCAGATATTCATAAGACAGCTTTTCGAACTCGTTATGGTCACTACTAGTTCCTAGTGATGCAGTTTGGATTGACGAATGCACCAACTACGTTTATGGACATGATGAACCGGGTATTCTAACCCTATCTGGACCGGTTTGTTGTAGTGTTCATAGACGATATTTTAGTTTATTTAAGAACGGAAGAGGAACATGATTCGCATCTTCGGGTGGTTCTACAGATTTTGAGAGAGAAGCAACTGTATGCCAAATTCAGTAAGTGTGAATTTTGGTTTAGGGAAGTTACTTTTCTAGGGCATGTTGTATCTGCCGAAGGGATTAAGGTTGATCCTCGAAAGATTGAAGCTGTGTTGGAATGGAAACCGCCTAAGTCTGTGGCAAAAATTCAAAGTTTTCTTAGGTTAGCTGGGTACTACAGAAGGTTTGTTGAGGGGTTTTCACTAATAGCTGCACCTTTAACCAAGTTGTTGCGGAAAGGGGTACTGTTTGTCTAGTCAGAAAAGCAACAGGAAGGTTTTGAGAAGTTGGATTTTGACTGAGGCACCAGTATTGACTCAGCCTGAGGCTAGGAAGGAGTTTGTTTTCTACTGTGATGCATCGCACACGGGGTTAGGATGTGTGTTGATGCAAGAGGGGGAGGTGGTAGCATATGCGTCTCGGCAGTTGTGACCGCATGAAGTGAATTATCCCACGCATGATCTGGAGTTAGCTACGGTGGTGTTCGCTCTGAAGATCTGGAGACACTATTTGTATGGGGAGAAGTCCATTATCTACACAGACCACCAGAGCCTGAAATACCTTCTTACCCAGAAGGAGATGAATTTAAGGCAGCGGAGGTGGATTGAGTTGTTGAAGGATTACGACTGTTCAATCGAGTACCACCCAGGTAAAGATAACGTAGTAGCAGACGCGTTGAGTCGTAAAGTGTTATCGGAGTTAAGGGCAATGTTTGCTCATCTCAGTTTGTATGATGATGGAAGTTTGCTAGTTGAACTTCAAGTGAAGCCTTCATGGATAAGTTAGATTAAAGAGTAGCAGTTGTCAGATGAATCGTTGGGTTCTAAGTTCCAGCAAGTGGAAAGGGGTGAGATAGAAGACTTTAGTTTGAATAGTGATAGGGTACTGTGCTTTCGTGGAAAGGCTTGTATACCGAAAGATTTCGAGTTAAGGCAGAAGATTCTACAGTAAGTGCATAGTAGCCCATACGCTATGCATCTGGGTGGGAGTAAAATGTATCGGGGTCTGCACGAATAGTTTTGGTGGCCTGGTCTGAAGCAAAAAGTGACTGAGTTTGTGAGTAAGTGCTTGATGTGTCAGCAGGTGAAGACGGAACACCAGTTGCCTTCAGGGTTGCTGCAACCAGCGAAGATTCCACTATTGAAGTGGGAGAGGATAATGATGGATTTTGTTAGTGGGCTACCCCTTACGCCTACGAAGAAAGATTCAGTGTGGGTGATTATTTATCGATTGACAAAGTCCGCTCATTTCACACTAGTTCGGGTTGATTATTCACTACAGAAGTTAGCCAAACTGTATGTGGCAGAAATTGTGAGGTTGCATGGGGTACCTGTATCTATCATATCAGACAGAGACCTTAGGTTTACATCGTGGTTCTGGAAGGCGTTGCATTAGGCGTTGGGTACAAGATTGGGTTTCTGCACAGCATTTCATCCATAGACTGATGGTCAGTCTGAGAGGGTGATTTAGATCCTAGAGGATATGTTGAGGGGCTGTGTTATTGATTTCGTGGGTAGTTGGGAGGATTTTCTACCGTTGGCAGAGTTTGCATACAACAATAGCTATCAATCCAGTATTCAGATGGCACCTTATGAAGCGTTGTATGGTCGAAAGTGTCGTACTCCTACTTGTTGGACAGAGTTAGGTGAGCGACAGTTGTTGGGCCGGGAATTGGTTTCGGAGATAGAGGAAAAGGTTAAGTTGATTCGGGCTCGGTTGAAGGAAGCTTCCTACAGGCAGAAATCTTATGCGGATCTGAAGCGTAAGGATATAGAGTTCTCAGTAGGGGATCGGGTTTTTCTAAAAGTTTCACCCTGGAAGAAAGTTTTAAGGTTTGGACGGAAGGGCAAGTTGAGCCCCAGGTTCATCGGGCCTTATCGTGTGTTGAAGCGTGTGGGACCAGTAGCTTATCAGCTCGAATTACCTCCAAAATTGGGGCAGATACATGATGTATTCTATGTCTTGATGTTAAGGCGCTACTGTTCAGATCCATTTCATATATTGTCGGTGGAGGAAATTGAAGTAAGACCTGATTTATCTTTTGAGGAGGAACCAATTCAGATCTTAGATCGAGATGTTAAAGTATTGAGAAGGAAGACGGTTCCATTGGTTAAAGTGTTGTGGCAGAATCACAGTGTAAAGGAAGCCACGTGAGAGCCAGAGGATGTGATGCGGTGGCAATACCCTCACCTCTTTTGACCAGGTAAATTTCGAGGCTGAAATTTCTTTAAGGTGATAGAACTGTAACATCCTGGAATTAGGGGTTCTGCATTTTATGTTTGCTGTGTGTTTGGCATGTTCTGTTTGTTAAGTTGATATGTTTGGGGGTTCCGGGAAGGCTCGGGGTTAAGCTAGAGCCTTGGTAAAAATTCTATTTTTAGGCACTTTAGGGGAGAGCTAGCTGAGGCAGGCCTTAAGGGTAATTACTTGTGTTGCTGACATAAGAAGAGGTGTGGTAAAGTGGCAAGGAGATGCCACTTAAGATGCAGAGAAGTGGCGTCACAAGGGGGCAGCAGTAGGGAAGAGGTTCGAATCCCATAAGCCTCACTTTGAAGCTTTATTTTTGGCACCTGGATGGGGAGAAGGTGGATTCAGCAAGGACTCTCCAAGGATGATGGTTGAATGGGTCAACCTATTCAAATGGGTGGACAAGAATGCTTGAAGGGGTTTGAATTGGTCAAACTAATTCAAATTATTGAAGGGGAGTGAAAATAGGAGGAAATTGTAGGATATGATGTTGGTGGAAGTGGTTGGCCGAATGTAGGGTTTGTGGGAAGGAGGGATTCGCCTAGGAGGCTTAGGAAGCATTTTAGGTTTAGCTTCTTCAGGTGTGTCGAATTTGGGGAGAAAGCTTTTTTGTTACCATTTGGGGTTGCCTAGTTTCAATGTGAGCCGATTTTCCCTAGTGCATCTAAGGTCTTCTCTTGTGGAATTCTTTTAGTTTCTTCTCAACCTCTTTTCATCTCTTTTCATTTGGTTGTCAACCTTTCCATTTGTGCATTGTTTTCTTGAAGGTTAACCAAAGTCACTTTGGCCGAATCTCTCCTCATCATTCTCCCTATTCATTCAACTTTCTTCTATTTTTTGCTACACTTTTCTCCAAAGCCGAAACCTTCTTCTTCACCTTTTCTTCTTGCACTTTACTTTCTTTTCTCCTCTGACCGAAGCCTACTCCTTATCCTCCTCTCTTTGTGTTTCGTTCCTACATCATTCACATAGCCGAACCTCCATCTCTCCTTTCTACTCCTTTAGTAAACTGACACTCCTACTCCTCACGATTCTCGGCTAGTTTTCACCATAGTCGAATCTTCTGGTGTGTCAATCGGTATCTCTGCTCAAGCCGAACATCACAAAGCAAGGTACTAGGAATCTTTGGCAAGGAAGTTTCAATCGGTTCTGTTGTTTAAGGTAAGGAGAGACTCTGTTGCCCATTTCTTTCTTTCTTTTGGTTTATGTAGCCAAAGCTGAATGGCTAGTTGGCTTGATGTTTATATTTTGGTTAACCCCTCTTCCTTTTCTTCTCCTCTCGGTTGGGACGCTTACTCCAAGAAACTCCTTAAGCCAAGCATTTTGTCGTCCAAAGTCCGAGGATTAGTTGATTTCTGAATCGCATCTCTCTATTTGGGATTAAGGTAGGAGCCTCTGTTGTTCTTGTGTTGAGCCTTTGTTCATTACATTGTAATTAATCGAATCTTTTGGTTAGCCAATCAAAGGTTCTCTTTTACCTCTGATCAAGTCTATTTCATGGATACAAGAAACAGTCAAGCTGTGGTAGGGAGCGAATTCGTAATCCCTGCTCCCAAATTCAAAAGGCGTGCTGTGTCGACGGTTCGTGACTATCCACTAGGTTGTGGTAGAGAGCCGACGTCTGCTTGGGTTAGGCAAATAGTCGTTGTCCCTGCTAGTGAATCGTCGACATAGAGATTTTAGTGTTACGCGTTATCAGGTGTGTATTACTCACACGTTTCTTGTTTTTGTGTTACTAACTGTATTGGCTAAAAGCCGAAATGACTAATTTGATAGTCGAGATACCCTTGTGGGTAAGGTTGGAGACACCGGGTAAGTTCTTCTATGATGATACTTCTAATTATATGCATGTATGTGATAATTAATTGTTACACATTGAGAGCATGTTGCATTCATATTTAGCATGATGAAATGAGCATGGGCTCGGGATTGAATGAAAGGGGAAGTGTGATTTAAGTGACTATGGTCACGGTGGTCTAAGAGCCACAGTGGTTGAAACCACGTATACGTTTATCAATGACTTGTCTCGGTGGTCAAAGACCACAGTGGGTTAGCCCCACGTATTCACAAACTTATCAGAGATCGTCACGATGGTCTAAGACCACAGTGGGTTAGCCCTACGATTAAATGATTTAGTGACTTTGTCACGAGTGGTCTGGGACCACGGTGGTCAAGAACCACAATGGCAGAATGCCACGGGTGTTTGGATGGAAAGCTAAATTGGGCTGGGCTGCATTGCATACATGTGATATATGCCATACTGTGTGGGTCTAAGGCCCAGTTTGCGTTATACGGGGATTTACACACTGAGTCTCGGTGACTCACCCCTTTGCTAATTTTGCAGGTAATTAATAGATCGTAGGTTTTGGAGCCGAGGTGGACTCGTGGTGGCCATGTGTTACGTTTGCTTTCGTGAACTTCGTTTTTAATTTGAACTTATTTTAATTCGGGATTTTAATTTGGATTTGATGCTGATTTTATAAGTTATAAACTGTCAAAAATGGGGTTTTTCTTAAAAACGTAAATAATGGTTTTCCAAAATATTAACAAATGGATCACCAACAATAAATAATTAAACTTGGGTTTTTATTAGTTCTACAAATATTATTTTCAAAAGGTCACGTTCCTTGAACATTGTTTTCAATTGTCACATTATAGAAATTTTCTAAGCTTGATTTTACGAAATAAACCCGTCTTCAGCTCCTAGTTAACTTAATAAGAAGATGGCGTGATATATATATAACTTAATCAAATTTTAAATTACCCTTAACATGGAATCACTAAAATGAAACATTTTTCACAAGATACGATGTACAATTAAATTTTTTCCAAAACTACCCTTCCTGTACAATCCAGATTTGGTCGTAACGTATTGATCGGGTTTGGGGTGTTACAATTACATTATTGATACTTCCTCGGATTTCATATATTTATCATTCTCGTATGCTTTCATCACAAAGATATTTCACATGAACATACATAAATCAATACAAATACATTTATTTGTATATAGACTTACCTCAGATTTGGATAAACGGAAACGAACTCGGTTACTCAATTACTTTCGATTTCCCACTATCTAAGTCCATTTTCTTCGGCTTTTGATCTATACATATTCAAATTTAACTCATTTATTCACTAATTCATTCAATTCAATCCAAAAACACATATTTAGGGCAATTTACAATTTAGCCCTCACATTTTCACATTTTGACATTTTAGTCCCTATTTCACAAAATCTACAAAATACACAAAATCTCATGTTACCCATGCCTAGCCAAATTTTACTCATGCTCATCTAAGTCCATAATTTTTATTTTTACACAATTTAGTCCCTCAAAATATTGTTTTCTCAATTAAGTCCAAATTACTCAAATTCATCAAAAATTCAAAGACAAATTATATTAATCTATCACATATCTTTCATATCATCTTCAAACATCACAAAATTCATGTGTTCAACAATGGCATATTTCAAAACTTTCATCAATTCACAAAATTGAAGCATGGGTTTTGAAGAACACAAAGCAGCGGTTACAAAAACGTAGAAATTATCAAAAACCGACACAAAACATAACTTAAATTTTGCTTCAAGCTAGCTGAATGTTCAAAGCTTTAAACTTTCTTTTCTTTTCTTGTTTTCGGTGGTGGATGGTACCAAAATAATGAAACCATTGTTTTATTTTATGTTTTAATTAACTTATTAAACATTTTACAATTTTAACCTTTATTAAACCTTATAAAAATCATGTATAATATGGACATAAATGTCCACTAGCATAAACAAAGGTCTAATATCCACGTAAGGACTTCACCTTTAATAAGCCATATCAAATCAACACATTAACATATGAATTGCCACTTTTACTTTTTTTTGCAATTTAGTCCTTTTCTCTAATTAAACACACAATTGACAAAATTAAATCATAGCAATTTCACACATACTTAATCAAATACTGTAAGCACAGAAAATAAAATAAAATATTTTTCTAACTCGAATTTGTGGTCTCGAAACCACTATTTTGACTAGGGTCTAAACCGGATTGTTACAATAGTATGATACGAACTTTGACTAATGAAAGGTGGTTGAACCATATGTTGAAATTATGATTACTCATAAATGATGTGCATGAGATTAGTAGGATGGAAATAACTTATTAAATAATGGGATAGGTTATAATGGAGAGACTATGGTGGTTAGGCTAATGCCAAGGCACGTAAATGGTATTTATAGGATAAAAGAGTAAGCATTATGAATGATTAAGTGAGAATCATGAGATTAAATGCAAATTGTATTATAATATCTTTATGATTGGGTAAAATAAATGAATGTCAATAGTTGTTTATTATTTGTGTATGAACTTACTAAGCTTTATTGCTTACGCCCTTCCCTTTTCCTATCTCTTATAGGTTAATTTAGCTTGCTCGGGTTGGAGATTGCCAGAGATGCTATCACACTATCAAGCTGTCACTTTGGGTATAAGTATTAAAGTCTTCTTGAGATATGGCATGTATAGGGACTTTGTCTTTTGATTAATTAAGTCATTGTTAATGTAGCCAAATGTGTTGGCCTAAAATGATTTATGGTTCAATTGGAATATAGCCATAAATAATGGCTTATGTTGATTATATGTTTATGCATGTGTTAGTGCCCTTTTGTGAATGTGAAGTTAGTATGGTTATCATAAGCTAAATGTGATGATTAAGTATGACAAATGATGATATGAGAATGACATGTGATGTTGTGTGAATGTGTGCAAGTGAGGGTGGCAAAATGGCTTGGAAAATAGCCTTGTATTTGTCCACAAGGGTAGACACAAGAGCGTGTGTCTAGGCCGTGTGTGACACATAGTCTGCCCCCATGGGCATGTGATCTGGTCGTGTGTCCCCTGCACCCTAATTAATGCAAAATAGAATGCCCAGTAGTAAACACACGGGCAGAGACATGACTATGTGTCTCAACCGTGTGAAAGACACGGCCTAAGGACACGGACGTGTGCCTTGGCCGGGTGACCCTAAAATGTTGCTGACGACAAAAATAGAATGTCAAGGTTTTAACACACGGGTTGAGACACGGGTGTGTCATGGCCGTGTGAGGGACACGGGCCATGGACACGAGTGTGTGCCAGGCCGTGTGAAAACCCTTGTAGGTTTGAATTGAAAAATAAATCCACGTGGCTAGGGACATGGGCGTGTCCCTTGCCACACGGGCATGTGCCCCTATTTTTAGTAAAATTTTCCAAAGTTTTCTAAAATGCCTGCTTTAGTATCGAACCATTTCTAAAGTATGTTTTGGGCCACGTAGGCCCATATTAGGGACTTCAAGAAGAATTTTGAAATGTTTAAAATTTGAGTGGAATTTCATGTTCCGATTTTGTATTAATGCGTGTATTTATGTCCAGTAATGCCTCGTACCCTGTTCCGGCGTCGAATTCGGGTAAGGGGTGTTAAAATTTAAATTATCAAGCACAAATTATATATGGCATGTATAACTAGACTCTTACACACACTATGTTAGTCCGAGAATCGACTGAATCGTAACTCTGATACCATTAAATGTAACACCTCTTACTTGTATTCGATGTCGGAACAAGGTACGAGGCATTACCAGACTTACAACATAAGCATTCACACAATTTTGAATCATAAATTTGCGTCCAAATTAAAACCAATCATAAAGTCCCTAGTACCAGCCCACGAGGCCCAAAACGTGCTTTGGAAATGGTTTGGGACTAAACCGAAAACTTTAGAAATTTTTATAAAACATAGAAAATTTTTGCTAACTGCAGGGCTCACACGCCCGTGTGGTCCAAGGGACACGCCCGTGTGACCCTGGAACATGCCTGTGCTTCAGACTGTGTTCAATTTAGGGTGCTCTCTGACTTATGCCATACGACCGTGCCACACGCCCGTGTGCTAGGCCGTGTAACACACATAGCTGAGACACACGCTCGTGTCTCTCCCTGTGTGCTCAATTCTGGACATTCTATTTCTAAAAGTTAAAGTGCTGGGGACACACGGTCGGAACACACGCTCGTAGGGCAGACCATGTGTCACACATGGCTTAAGCACACGTCTGTGTGTCTACCCATGTGGACAAAATAAAGGCTATTTACCAAGCCATTTGCCACCCTTAGTCACACATACACTTACACCAATTCAAAGGCACAAAACACAACATGCTTAGGTAACCAAAACATCCACAATTATGACCAACACATGCCAACACAATATCAACATCTATCATACTCACAACAATTATTAAGCCACAATTTACTGCTTTCAAGATACCTAATTGTACATCACTTTATTATCTTTTCAAAAGGACACATTGCCAAACATTTCACATTCATGTCATAATTCACATTTCCATCATTCACCAAGCATACCATGACCATATCACCAAAGACATTGCACATATATAAGTATACTTAGGCTTACAACCATGTTAGCCCAAATAAGCCAATCTACATGGCCAAATATCAAAACAAGCCTTTGACAATTACAAGCCAACACATTAGCTACAATCATAATGACACATATAACAAAATGACTAAGTCCCTATACATGCCATACTCTCAAAATACTAAGATCATCAATACTCAAAATGAGACGGTTTGATAGTATGATCTGAAAATCCGACGATCTCCGATCCCGAGCTAGCTTGGTGACACTATAAGATAAGGGAAAGAAATGGGGTAAGCTATATAGCTTAGTAAGTTCATATGCAAATAATAAACAACATTAATTATACATTTGTCATATAAATAACTTAACATATACTAACATAAATGTCATTAAAATTTCATGAGCATAACTTACTCAATCACATTCCTACCAATAGTTCATCATATACCGAATCCATTTCCATTAAGTTTTTCGTACATACCTGTACCAACTCGTAACATAATCACATACTTTCTCATATTTGACATACCCATTGAACCACTTGGAATACTATCAGATACACGTAATTTTTGCACGTAAGTGCCACATAAGTAGCCAATGCTACCACAAATCTCATAATACATATAGGCTCACTCTCCAGCTATCCTCGGGCCCGCTCACACAAGCCGTCAGTCAAGACGTAGCTATTCGGTGCTGCTCACACAAGCTGTCAAGTATCTATAACATATGCCAGTATACTCAGCCACCGGTATGACGTACGAGACTAGCACTCGGTACACATAAATCACATAATCACCTGGGTTCCTAGTGACATGTCACTTGTATCCTAATCTATTCCTAAGGTTCAACCAGGATTTTCTCGCTTGTCGAAACTTCGTCAATTACGTCCATAAAGTCAATCATACAAATCATGTAATATCAAAACATTATAAATATAATTGTAACGTTTCATTATTAACATACGAGCTTACCATGGTACAAAAATAGTAGAAATGGACCTAATCGTCAAACACCTTGTTTTTCCCCCGATCTAGGTCCGAACCTCGTTTTTTTTATCTATAATAGCAAATTTAACTCATTTAATACTCACATTATTCAATTCAGCCCAAAAAACACATTATGGAAAAATTATATTTTTGCCCCAAACTTTTTAACTTTTTACACTTTAGTCCCTAGGCTCGTAAGATGAAATATATTCAATTTCTTCAAAACCCAAGCCTAGCCGAATCATTTTCATACTCATAACAGCCCACATTTTTCATTTTTTCACATTTTTACTACTTATTTTATAGAATTTTACAACTAAGTCGCTATTTTTCGTTTTTACCGAAAATCACTTTACAAAAATCATTTAACAAACAACTAACATGCATTTTCTACCATCAAGCATCAAAATACACACATATTCAACATGGGTAATGTCGAAACCATTTTTTTCTTGAAAAACGGGGTCGACTTTAAAACGAAAATGGAGTCGCCACCAATCTTTTTTTGAGGTGTGATCAGGTCACCTTAAGATTGATTAAAACATTTTGATTTATTAAAACGATGATTTTGGCCTACAAAATTCGAGAAAACGAGTTCGGGAGTTGGTTACGCACGAGGAAGGACTAGCACCCTCGTAACGCCTAAAATTGGTATCGAATTGATTGATTAACGTCTTAATGTCAAAAATTTGAAATGATTTGAAAATACGATCCTCTCCGCTTCAAAAGAACTAGATTAAATTGGATGCTAAGACCCGCTTATTTCGAAGAAGTAAAATGTCATGCCCAGTGAGTTAGGATACGACATTTCGAATCCTCGAAACTAAACTTGTCTTTTGACTTTCAAAACTCGTGCATTTAAATTCAAGAAGGATATTCGGTTATTTGGGTCCAATGAAAATTTGAAACCCAGTAAGTTAGGGCACAATTTCTCAAAATTCCAAATACAGAATATTGCCTTTATTTTTAGAAATCCTTACCTCGAGATAACAAAATGTCACATCCAGTGAGTTAGGACACAACATTTTTGAATTCCCGAGAATAAGTTTTTATTTAACTTATACGCTTGATTTTTAAAAAAAGATAATTGGTTCTTTAGACTCGGGGAGAAAAATCGAAACCCAGTAAGTTAGGGTACGATTTCTCGAGTCTCGAATTAGAAAAAAAATTGTTTAATAAATTTTTTTTGTATCGGACAAATGTTAATGTAACACGATTTTATAGAAAATGAACTACGGTACTAATATACATAACATACTAATAATGAATGTATTAATGTAAATGACAATAATAAGGGCAATCATAAAAATAAAAATAAGATAAATAATAATAAAAATAAATGAATAAATAAAAAATAAAAATAACACAAACTAACTATATATAAAAAAGGGTGAGTAAATAATAAATAAATGAAAACTAAAAAGAAATAATTAAAAATTTAGTAGTGAACAAATAAATAAATAAATGTATGAATATTAGGTAAAATAATTTAATAATAATAATGATAATAATAATAAAAATAAAAATAATACTAGTAATAATAATAATAATAATAATAATAATAATAATAATAATAATAAGGAAAGTAATAATAATAATAAATATAATAATAGTAATAAAAATAAAAATAATACTAGCAATAATAAAAGTAATAGTAATAGTAATAACAACAACAACAACAACAACAACAATAATAATAATAATGATAATAATGATAATAATAATAATAATAATAATAATAATAATAATAATAATAATAATAATAATAATAATAATAATAATAAAGAAAGTAATAATAATAATAAATATAATAATAGTAATAGTAATATTAAAAATAATAGTAATAATGTTTAAAAAAAATAATAATGGTAATAGTAATAAAAATAAAAATACTAACACTAATAACAATAACGGAAAAAAATAAAATAAATATTCAATAAAAAATAATTTTAAAATTTAAGAAAACAAGAAGTTATAAATAGATACATAAGTAAATAAATAAATAAAATAAGAAATATGAAAAGAAATTGAAATTAAGTAACTAAGGATCGAATTGAAATCAAAATAAAATTAGGGGGCTAAAAACGCAACAAATTAAAATAAAAAAGGCGAACAAGTACTAAAATGACAAGCGCAAAAACATGTGAGGACCAAATGGGCAAAAAGCCCAATCCCTGGACACGTGTCCACTTCCAGCGCATCAATGAGCCAGGGACTAAATTGAAACATGAAACAAATTATGCGGACAAATTTAAAAATAAGAAAAAGAATAGCAAAAAGACTAAATTAAAATAAATAAAAAAGGCAGAAGGAATGAAAGGGTAAATAACCCAATTGTTAAAAATGCACGAATCCTCTTTGCGGGTCGTCGCATGCTTGTGGTTGAAGCCTAAGTGCCGTGCTGTTTTGCGTAAAGCACCACAGGTAAAACGACTTCGTTTTACAGGTGCTGTATAAGTCAATATTGTTTTTAAAAAAATCATTCTTCCTTTTTTTCTAAAAAAAAAAAACAGAAAAAGCTCTCTATTTTCTCTCTCTTTCAGCCCCTAGGCCGGCCAAATTTTTGACGGAACCACCGCCCCACCTACCGCCAATCGTCGGCGCCGGCGTCGCCGCGTACGGTGGTCGACGAAGACAAAAACACGGCTTTTAAAGATCTCGGCCCCCGGAGCCCAAATCCGGCCTCGAAACGGTCAGAAAGTAAACTGGTGAGCCCATTTCCCCTCTCGTTTCTTTGTTTTTTTCGTATAAAAAATGAAAAAAATGAAAAATAATAACTTGAAACGAAATAAAAGAGTCACCTTTAAATCCGTTTCTTTTTCGTATTGATTTTTTTTTTTGTAAAACAAAAATTACAATGGTTTTTCTTTCGGTTTTATAGCCGAATTTTTGAAGAAAAATAAAAAAATATACAACATTTTTGTTTTCTTTACTGTGCTATTCGTTTCCTTTTGCAGGTACAGAGCAACGTGGCAGTGTACAGAGTGCGGACGTGGTGGTGTATGGAGGTGCGACGGTTGAAGGGTGCGGCAGTGGCTTATGCTAGGGTCTCTAGGGTTTTTTTTTTATTTTTTAGGTTAATTGGGCTAGGGTTGGTTGTGGGCCTGCTGGGTATGGTTTAGTTTTTAATTGTTGGGCTACTTTGTTGTTATTGGGTCTGTAATGAGTTATCTGATATGGGTTTGTTTGGGCCCTTTCCAAATTTGGGCCTTACAGTTGCCCCTCTTTGCTCGTTGTCATGTAACGGGAACAAAACAAAGACTTTAAAAGGGCCAATTTTGCCTAGTCTTGCCGAGTCTTAACTTCTTTTGGTGCTTTTCTTCCTCAAGTAGCCTTATTCCATCTCACTGCATCTTCAAGGGCATAGGAATTAATGCTTCAATCCACTTCAGGGAGATTAGACTTGTAGCGTCAATCTGCTCCACCACAACTTCAGGGAGATAAGATTTGCTATCTTCAGTCTGCTCCGCTGCAATTTCAGGGAGATAAGGTTTGGTTTTGGTAAATTTGATCTAACCTACTGCAACTTCAGAGGTATAGGATTTGTAACTTTAATATTTTCCACTACAACTTCAGGGAAATAAGACTTGTGGCTTTAATCTGCTCCACTGCAACTTCAGGGAGATAAGATTTGTGGCTTCGATCTGCTCTACTATAACTTTAAGAAGATAAGATTCACCATAATTTGTAGCTTTAATCTGTTCCACTGCAACGTCAGGGAAATACGATCCGCTATCTTCAGTCTGCTCCACTGCAGCTTCAGGGAGATAAGGCTGGTAGCTTTAATCTGCTCCACTGCAACTTCAGGAAGATAAGATTTGCCATAATTTGTAGCTTTATTCCATTCCACTGCAACTACTTCACTGCAACCTCAGGGGGATATGGTTTATAACTCGTGGCTTCAATCTACTCCACTGCAACTTTAGGAAGATAAGATCCGCCATAATTTGTAGCTTCAATCTGTTCCACTGCATCTTCAGGGAAATAAGATTTGCTGTCTCTAGTTTGCTCCGCTGCAACTTCAGGGAGATAAGGCTGGTGGCTTCAATTTGCTCCACTACAACTTTAGGAAGATAAGATCCGCCATCTTCAATCTACTCCACTGCAACTTCAAGGATATAAGATCTAAAACTTCAATCTGCTCCACTACTACTTCAGGGAGATGAGATTTGTGGATTCACCAATCTTGCTACACCATCCTCTGGGGGACATGACATGTAGAATCGATTTCATGGGCCTATGCTTATGCCAAATGTTTAGGACGTCATGATCAGGGTGAACCAAATGCTCCTATTGGATATGTATGAATAATATTTACATGAATGCAGAATATCAATTTGTGAGAAGGATCCCTTTCTAATGCTTAGGTTGTCATTACTTACTGTTCATCAAGGTTGTATCACTGAGGCAATATCCTGTCTTCTTGTTCAGCTGATATCCTTGAAAGAAAATCCAAAGAAATAGTCACAATTTAGACTCTTCTTTCTCAAATATTTCCAACCCTTAGGTTTGGTGAGTTTGAAATAATAGTCCCGTTTCAGATTCTTGCACTAATTAGAAGCTCCTAGAGTAATATGCAGAACTTCTTTTGTGAAAGTATTATTAGTCTATTAATCGTTATTTCAATGCAAAATTCTTGAATATGATCATAATGATGACAAAACTGAAATTTATTAGGGACAAACTTTGAAAAGAATAGGTTAATTAAAGAAAGCAAACATTGCTGGAATACAAAATAAGTGAGAGGAAAGTAGGTGCCCCAGATATCACAGCATGAGCTTCTCTGTATGAACTTTTTGAGGACCATTTTGAGCTCAATATGTGCTTAGGAGATCTAGAGTACTCTGTTGATACCCCAAGATGTAGCATACTTCTTCTTTGTTAATTCAGGCATCGCAAGACTACCGCATGCCCTTTTTTAATCAAAATTTGAGTTGCCTTTTATGGGTTTTCAATTCAAAATCCCTCTGGTCTCAAGGCGTAACATCTCTCTTTCTTGTTAATTCGGAGTAAGTGAGACTATCGCATACCCCATATTTTGATCAAAATTTGAATTGCCCTTTCGAGGGTTTTCAATTCAAAACTCCTTTGGTCTCAAAGTGCTTTTTGCGGGTTTTCGCCTTGGCCTCTCCTTTTTATTTTATTTTATTTCTTTATTTTCCTTTCTTTAAAATGTGAAGTATTTCCTAATTGAATCTGAATTCGCAGGATTAGGCAAGCTCCTCCCATCCATTTTAGTCAACATTGATAATCCTCCAGAGAAGGCCTTCTTCACCACATAAGGTTCTGTAACGCCCTGAATTTGGGCCTATTGGGTTGTAACGCCCCAAAAATCTCGAAACTTTAAATTTCTGTGCACTGAGGTTGGTATGTATGAGTAGCACTTAGAATATTAATTTTAAGGTATTATCAGGATTATTTGAAGTCTTAGAGATAGGGATGACCATAGGGAAAAATTTATTTTTCTTGTTTTAGTGGACCCTAGTCTCAGGCATTAGGCCTCTTAAGCAGATTAAGGGGAAAATAGGACAAAAATGGGCTTGTGGTCCAGTGGCAAAGTGGCGTCACTAGGGGAGCTACAAAGTGTCGTGAAGAGGTCCAAAGTTCGAGTAGTGGTAAGGTGTTTTTGGAGTGTTTATTTTGCTTAGTGGATGGCTAGAGTTGTGTGGAATTTGGACTCTTTTGTTGAAGTGTTTGAATTGGTCTTGTGAGCTGATAAAGGAGGGAATTTGGGATGAGATAAGAGAGATATCATTGAGAAAAATTAAGGGATGAGAGGTGGGATGAGTTGGTGTCGAATTGGACTGTGAGGGAAGGTAGGATTCGACTATTGGCTATAAAAGGAGGTGCCGAATTCCTTGGAGAGGTTCCTTGGGTTCCATTACATTTCTTTTTCTCCCCCTTAGCCGAATTCTTCCATTTGCTGAAAAAAAATCCATCATTCCTTTGCCCAAATTTTGGTTTTCTCTCTAGCCGAATTCTCCATACCTTCTCTTCTTAAATTTCTTCTCTTGTTCACCTTTAGTTCTAGTCGATCACTTTTCCTCTTCTTCTCCCTATTGGTGCCGAATTGTCTTTGTCACCATACTAATCTCAAAAGCCGAATTTAGGTCATAGGATCGAAAGTGTATTTGGTAAGTATTCGATTAACCTTTTTTGTACATTTTGCTAAAAGTTGAAAGGCTATCTAACTGTTCTGTCATTAACTCTATGATAACAAGGACAAGGTTCAAAGATCACAGGCGTGGTAGGATCGTTAGCAAGGGTAAGTGTACTTAACTCGATGGTGGATTAAGTGAATGGCTGAATGTGTGTGTGATCTATAGGGGTGACTTGTGTGGATTATGAGTCACTCGAATTTTTAATGATGTATGTGTGAGTAAAGATCTAGGGGATACTCGTGATTAGTAACTAAGGAAAGGCTATTAGAACCCGGTGGCACACGATAAGGTTACGGTAAGGCTTCGGCTTTTGAGTAAATATTTTGATTAAGTATGAGTGGTTGATTGAAGGTTGGTTGGTTGTAGGTTCACGTCACAGTAACCAGGTGTGTACAAATACTACACACACATACCGGCAACGCCGGAAAGCCGAAAGGCCAAAAGTGGCTAAATGGGCCCGGTGGGCCCTGAGGCTAAGTTTGATGAAATGGATTAATTTGATTATATGAGTTGGGTTAGGCATGCATGTTACATGATCTGGATTTGTTTTGGGCCTAATGGGTCATATGACTGAGATTTGGGCCTTGTGGGCCATAAAAATGTGATGTGGCCATTATGGGTTATATGAACGTGAAATGGGTTGATGGGCTTTATGGGGACGTAGACTAGTATGCTAGGGTTTTATGGACTTTAGGCTTAGTACTGAAAAACTCTTAAACTGCATAAGACTTTCTAATAATTAAACATGTCCGTGGATAAGTCGCTAGGTTAGAGTGTGGTAACGGGCATATGCATGTCCAGGATTGGATCTAGGGAGAGCTTGGTACTTTAGCGGCCCTAGCGGCCCACCTCCTCTTCTCTTGAATCCTACCTGGTGCATAGTGTCTATTCACTTTAGCCGCAAGGACTTGTTAATGGGCCAAAGTTCATAACTAAAACCCGAGAGGGACTAAAATACCCCTAATTTGAAAATAACCAAAATACCCTTAGTTTGAAAATTACCAAAACATCATTAGATTTATAAAATCACTAAAATAGCCTCGATTGTGAAATTACCAGAATACCCTTGGTTTATAGAATTACGAAAACATCCCTAATTTAAAAAATTTCCTAAGTACCTCTCTATTGCAAAATTACCTAAATATCCCTATAGAGTAGATTTACGGAAATACCCTTGGGTTGTGAAATGACGAAAATACCCCTATGTGATGAGTATGAGTTTTGTGGATGTTACTCATGTGCATGTTGCATTCATATGATATTCTGAAAAGGATGCATATGGGTGGGAATTATGGTATGGAGGAAGATTTGAGGATTGCATAGTCGCTTGATGACCATGGATCCACAAGTGGCTTTAAGCCTATTATATGATTAGCAGCCTTGCTGCAACGTTGAGTAGTGCCGTTGTGAGTGCTACCTGTGGTGTGTAGAGGATGGGTGGGTCAATTTAGAAATCCCCACAGGCGTGTAGGGTTGGAAGGGAAATGGTGTGTAGCGGGTGGATTTTTGGGGAGGGATTTGCATTACCTTGTATTGTACATGATATGTTATGATATGATATGATATGAGGTCATTGTGGGCCAAGGCCCAAGACCACTGATTTTGATAGAGCTCAGGCCAATGTGATAATTATATTTTGAATTGAATCCCAATGGTTGTACACACTGAGTTTCGAAACTCACACTCTTTATTTAATGTTTTAGGTTATCCTTAGTAAATGGCTCGACGTGGAAAAGGACTCGGAGATGGCCACACTACAAGATGTTTAAATTTTTGTTTATTTGTTTCAGAAGACATGGTTTAATTGCTTTATTTTCGTTGGATGTAATAATGCCTTGTACTCCGATTTGACATTAGATTTTGAGTTTTGTTATTATTGTTTCAACTATTTACTTAGTTATTAAACCTGAGTAAATTTCTTATATTTAAACATGGTTTCTGAAATACTTAAAATGATAAAATTTACCTAACAAGATTCAAGGATTTTGGGCTTTTAGGCCTTAAATTTTTAATTAGCAAAATTGTTTTGAATTGTGCCTTTGATGTGACATTCCCAGATTCGGGCATAATGTCTAGGCAGAGTTTGGGGTGTTACAGGTTCTTCCCAATTTGACCTCCACTTTCTTCAGAAGTCCTTTTGTATGGGAAGGATCCTCTTCAAAACTAGGTCTCCTTCATGGAATTCTTTAGGACGAACTTTCTTGTTATAGGCCTACATTATTCACTTTTAGTACAATTGACCATGAGGAGAGCCCTTAGCCTTTCTTCTTCGATCAAGTTTAGCTAATCATATCGAGATTGGATCCATTCTACCTCATCCAACCCCAACTCTGATAAAACTCGGTGAGAAGGAGTCTTGACTTCGATGGCCAAAACTGCCTCCATCCATAAACTAATGTGAAAGGCGTTGCCCTGATAGAGGTCCTGACAGACGTCGGATAAGTATAGATGGTAATTTCTCAGGCTAATCTTTACGAGTTTCAATCATCTTCCTCACAATTTGTTTTGAAGGTTGCCCCTACTATTCCGTTCATTTTGGGGTGATGTGATGTTAATCTTGAACAAACTACAAACTTCCGATATCGTGTTGTCGTTCAAATTTAAGGTATCATCAGAGAGGATCCTTTTTGGCATTCCATACTGACATAGAATTTGCTGACTGTCAACTTTGTGACATCGGCATATGAAGCTACTTCTGCACATTTGGTGAAGTAATCGACGACCACAAAGATGAATCGATACTCGTTAGAAGCTTTTGGTAAGATTCATGCCCCACATAGAGAAAGTCCACAGAGGTATCATACATGAGGAGATGAAGGAGGCATTGGAATCTTGTCTCCATAAATTTGGCACTTTTGGCATTTCTTGGTATAACAAATGAATCCCCCTTCCATGGTGGACCAGCAATACCCGAACCTCATGATTTGCCTGGCCATTGTAAAATCATTAGCATGTGTTCTTCAGACACCCTTATGGACCTGTTCTATGATTTTTTTAGCATTAACAGCATCAACACGTCTTAGTAGCCCAAAAATCTCTTGATATGATCATGCAAAAACATCTTTGAATTTTTTTGAATAACTTCAATGAGGTCTCGCGTTGTCTCTATGGTGATACAAGCTCTGATCTTCACTTCTTTCTCTTCTCCTAGGCTCATATTGACTTTTTGTAAGGTAGGATTTGTTTTTCATCTTGTTCTACCATTCTTAACAAATCATGAGATAGGTTACAATCTTTGTTGTCTTTAAAGTCCTGACATCCCTCTAGACACATATCTTGCTCAAAAGTAGATTCTGAGTCAGTAACAGCGTCGCTCATGTCATTGATATCTAGGGACCTGTTGTAGGTATGAGGGAATATTAAAAGAACAAATGAATCTAAGAATAATTATTTATGTGGTATGAACATGAATGAAATAAAGGAATGAAAGAATATTTTCTCAAAGTGAGACATTGTAACAACCCGATTTTGGGCCTAGTTGGAACAGTGGTTTCGAGACCACAAATCTGACGTAAGAAAATTGATTTTTATTATATTTTTATGGTGTACTATTTCACGAAACAATTTCGTGAAAATTTTGTTCGAAAATTTCGACGTTTGGGTACTCAATTGAGTCAAAAGGACTAAATTGTAAAAAGTGCAAAACTTGAGTTCTAGAAGCTAGAGGTGTCAAATTGCTATGAAATTTTAAATTGGAGGTCCTTAAATGGTAATTAGAGCATTGGTTAATTTTTTGGACAAAAATGGACATGAAATAGGTGAAATAGAATATTTTTAAGTTAGGGGTATTTTGGTCATTTAGTAATTAAAATGAATTAAAAACAAAATTAAAATGCCAAATTTGTCCATCTTCTTCATATGGACGAAATTTACTAGGATAAGACATGGATAGGGTTTTCTCAACTTTTCAAGCTCATGGTAAGTCCGTTCTAGCCCCGTTTTCAAGTTATTTACAGTTTTGGAGTCCCAGTAGCTCGATTTAGCTCATGCTACCAATAATTCATGCTAGAGTTCATCTTTGGAAAATTACCCATAGGTGAAAAGTGGTATTTTGATGTTTTATGGTAGAATATGAAGCTTGAAATTATGTTAAAGAACTTTTGCTAAGCGATTTTAAACGAAAACGAGTAAAAAGACATAATTGGTAAAAATACCTAATGTTCATAAGTGTATGTTAGAGTAAGAATTTGATGTTGCCATAGAAGGGAAAAATGATCAACATGTTATAAAACATAAGAATAAGGGCTGAAGTTTAATTTTCGAGTATTGAGGCAAAAGTGTAAATATGTAAAAGTTTAGGGGCAAAATTGTAATTTTGCAAAAGTTGAGTTAAGGACTGTTTTGAATAGTACATTAATTAAATAAGTGAAATATGTTGTTATAGGTCAAGGAAAATGAGGTTTGGAACTAAAACAGGGGAAAAATGAGTAATTGACTAATAAGTCATTTTCACCGATTTTGCTTTCGAGGTAAGTTTGTATGTAAATAATACATCGTTTTTATTTATGTTTTAATATTTTGTTATATTATATGAGATATGGTTGAATATGGAGTAATTATTTGATGTAAATTATGAATTGTGATTGATTATGGATGAATTGGGAAAATGTTGAAAAGTAAGAATTCCTGGTTGAACCTTCGGAATAGAAAAGATACGAATGAGGTAGCTAGGTCACATGTGTGGTACTTAGTGCAGGCCATTATGTGTACAAGAGAGCTACGAGATGGTTTAGGTCACGTGTGTAGTACTAAGTGCAGGCTACTACGTGTACCAGACGGATAGGTCGCATGTGTAGTACTAAGTACAGGCTACTATGCGTACCCGATAGCTTTGATCACATGTGTGGTGCTAAGTGCAGGCCACTATGTGTAAGTGATGGTTTTGGTCACATGTGTAGTACTAAGTGCAGGCTACTATGTGCACCAGATAGCTTCGGCTACAAAGGTGGTACTATGTGCAGGCTACCGTGTATCTATTATTATTCCGATGAGTTCAACGGGAAACTGACTAAGTGAAAATACATGTGATCATGTAACGACTAAGTGTAATTGAATATGATTATGTGATGAACAAGTGCAGGTATATGTGTGTAAACTTATGAGCAATGTGCTCGATATCTGATCGAACTTTGGTAAGATTGATACGGAGTAAGTGTTCCAATGAAAGTTACTATAAAGAAAACATGAAAGAGTGAAATTTAGAAATAAAACAGTTTTGCACAGTAGCAGTTATGTGTCTTTGAAAAATCACCAAAAAATGGTAAAAATTAAATTAGAAGTTGAATAAGATATGGAATTAAATCTTATTGAGCCTTTTTCGCATAAAAGAAACGGGGTAAGAAAAAGAATTTTATATTCTGAGATATTTGAATTTTGGTGAGACAGAGTTAGAATGATTTCAGAATCCCCTGTTCTGACTTTTGAAATTCATTAAAAATTGGAAAAAAATAATCATGAGATAAAATTTATATTCTTGAATCTCTTAATGAGTCTATTTTCAAGAAAAACAAACGGTGACATCATTAGAGTTCTGTACAATAGGATAATTAATTTTTAATAAAGAGGGGTCGGAACTGTCAGACAGCTAAACAGGGGAGAATTTAAAGAATAAACTTTACTTATTGGCTAAACAAAAAAATTTTCAAAATTTGGCAAGAAGATATGTGAGTCTAATTTTATAGAAAATTAGCGGATCTTAATTTGGAGTTCTATAACTCGAGATATAAATAATTTAGTGACTATGATTCGAATAGACAGCTTAAGATGAACATAAGTGAATGGTGGAACTTTGTGCAATTATGATTGTATTATCTTGAGCACATATTATGAGAATTGATAAAATTATATTAATAAATTGTTTATTATTTACGTACTTACTTACTAAGCTTTGTAGCTTACTTCCCTTTCTTTCCCATATCTTATAGGGTTGTATGCTAGCTCGAGTTGGAGATCGCCGGAGATGTTATCACACTATCAGGCTATCATCGTGGGGGTAAAAGTGAATACAAACCTCTTAAGTTTATGGCATGTATAGAGGACTTAGTCATTTGTATGTGTCATAATTGGTTTGGCCTAAAATGTTGGCCTTTAATATTTAGTAGTTCATTTTGTATAAGGCCATTGATGTTGGCTAGTATTATTCAAGTTATATGTTTGTGATGATGCAAATTATGAGATGCATGATTTGGATGAATGAGTGTATGATGATTAAATAAGAAAAGTGTGGCATGTGAATGGTTGTGAGAAGGACACGACTTTTGACACGGGCGTGTGCCCCTATTTTTCAAGAAATTTTTCAATGTTTTCTAAAGTTCTCGGTTTAGTTCCGGACCGTTTCCAAAGTATGTTTTGGGCCTCGTAGGTCCATATTAGGGACTTTGTGATGAAAATTGAAAAATGTTAATTTGGATGAAATTTTATGGCTCGATTTAATACGTTTACAAATGCATGTGTTTCGGTAATGCCTCGTACCCTATTTTGGCGTTGAATATGGGTAAGGAGTGTTACAGACACAAAAATGCATTTTTTATTGAAATAAAGATGTTGGACATGAGCATATTTCACAAAAGGATTCTTATTGCTTATAGGCTTAAAGCAACAAACGTGTTTTAAATATTACTCTAAATTAGCTCTAAAAAATACAGTGATCTCTTCCACAGTCCCATTGTTCAAAACCCTTCCAGGCTCACAAGGGCGAATGCCTAATAAGTTTTCTCCTCCGATTCCTTCTTCGGATATAGCATTGATGCTCCCATTTCTGAACATTCCATCCGGGCCTTCAGTATATTCATAGAAGTGCAATGAATCATGCGACCCTCTTCATCATGGAACTCATAGTAGTTCCTTGCTTATCCGAGTTTGTCCCCTAATCCTGTGTGATTAATCCACTTTCTACCATTTTCTTCCAAATCTCCCTCAGCGGGGTTTTCACTTCTGCTACATCTGTCTTGATTCTCTTCCCTACACTCTAGATTATCGCGCTTATCCCTTTTTCAGAATGGTTGGGTAGCGGTTTTTCTGCATCGAATTTCACAATACCCATGTTGATGAGTCTTTCTATTATCTTTTTGAAAGCGGTGCAGTTCTCAATCGAGTGTCCTGTGATTCCCGTGTGGTACTCGCATTGGGCGTTCGCATTATACCATTTGGGAAAGGGGGGCTGTATAGGTTTTAGGTAGAAAGAAGATACTATATGTGCATCAAACAAACGTTGGTACAACTCCCCGTACGTGATCGGGATGGGTGTGAACCGGAGTTTTTCTGAGTTTGGTCTTGGATTGGAATCTTGCCTTGGGCTGACCTGATGGCCAGTAGTTTTCGTCCCTGGCTGGCTTACGGTAATCGGCTTTGAACAGCCCTTATCATACATACTCGCATTATTCACCTCATTTTCCCTCTTCTTCGGGGCCTTTAAGGTATTGATTTGGGAGCTCCTCTCTTGCCTTTTCTGTTTGTAATGATCTTCAAATTGTTTTGGGAGCTCCACTCGTGTCTTTTTTGTTTCAGCTAGATCATCCTGATTAAGGACAACATGGTTGATTGGGTTATCCCCCAGACTAGAACCTGAACTTGTCTGAAAGTTCACCGGTGTCGAGGTACTGGTTTGGTATTGGGGTCTGATGTTAATAGATACCTTTTGTGGATACGTGTTTGGCTGTTCTTGGGTGTTTGTTGGGGTAAAGCCTGAGCGATAAGCGGAGTCCTCGTTATCGTTCCCGGAATCAACCATAGGGTTTTTTCCTTTTTCTAACCCTTCAGCTAGCATCTAGGTTAACTGTCTCATCATGTTTCTTTGGAATTCTAGCATCTGATTCTTTATATCTTGTTGAATTTTGGCTAATTGCTCTAGCATCTGTATTTGCATTTGCTCTAATCTCTCCAACCTTTGGTCTATTTCTTTAGTCTTTGCTTAGGTACCGTAATGATGTTTGGTTGATAAGTTTTTTGTTGGTTTCTAGATTAACTCTGAAATGATTTTAACCAATTAGGGTCTTTCCATGAAATTCAATGCACATGATGTACTGTAATGCGAATGCATGGAATGAATGCAAAAAAGTATCGATTCTAATTCAATTTCTTTTAGAAAACTTTACTAGAAAACAAAATTCTTTACATAAAACGAATTACAAATATGGCTTTGCCCTAATGCTCAAAGTTTTAGCTCTTCTAAGCAACGAAGCTAACTATTGACCCCGATCTGATTTTAGCTCATACTTCACGCTTAGCATGTCAACCTGAATTGCCAAGGTCTATAAATGATCGGCTACCTCCCAAATCTGAGCCACGATCTCGCCCATAATGTAATCTCTGTTCCTAACTTGATTCTGATAATGGTGAAGTTGTTCTTTCCAATGTTCCTCACTTACCTCAAGAAGCTCTACCCGGAGCTCACAATTTTGTAATGCAGACTCTAGCTCTTCTATCTTTCCTTTCATTTCTTCAATCTTGTTCAAACTTGCCCTCAATTCAACCGTAGAATTACTATTTCTATGCTGATGAAGTGATTTTTCAAGTTCTGACACTCTAGCCCTTAATTCTCTTTTGTCATTTTGGGTTTCTAAGAAACTCCTTTCTAGAGCATCTTTCTGTGCCTGAGCCTCCTGGAATTATCTTTCCCACTGGTCAGCTTTCATTCTTTCTTCTTGGATCCCTTGTCGCCATTGCTCCGATGTTTTTCCAATCTGGTGGTTCACATCGATAGACGCAATTTTTTGTAATCCGTCTTCAAACTATCCAAGTCTTTCTCGGCTTTATTCTTTCCTTTCCTTAATTTCTCAGCCTCTAGCTTTTGAACATAAGCATCTAACCTTAAATGCATTTTTTCTTCCTCCAATTGTTCTATCTTCTTTTCAAGTTCCAAATTCCTCCTCTCGAAGTCTTGCTTTATGATTTCTAGTTCTGACGGGATCACTTGTAAGTACTCTTCCATCGGTCGAACGCTTTCTAAATTTGGTCTGGGGATATTATCATTAATTCTTTTGCTCCACCATCCATTGTACTCGGGAGTTGTCATTGAACCTACGGCCAGCCTTTTCATTCGACGAGTCTGGTTCCAAGCGTTAGAAATCTCCTTTACCCTTTTCTTGTAGTTATCTTCCTTGTACGAAAACTCACATTGAGCTAGCCCATGCGCTGTTGGTATGAACTGTCTTGATCTGTATTGCCTCAATATGAGCAAAGGAGCATACCCAATGGCTCCCCAAATCCCAAGCAAAGGGACCCAGTCAAAACTCCCACATCAGTAAAGAATTTCGTCGAAAATCAACCAAGGAGCTCTCCACTTGATGTCTTATTCCTGGAGATTTTGGAGGAGTGCTATCCAGTTTTCCTCTGATATGCCATCCCTTCTTGTCGTGGCCACTTAATGGGGAGTAATTCCCAGAAAAAACTCGATAAGAAACCTTACCCACCTTCCAGAAATGATTGTAGAGCCAGGCTAATAATAACTATGCACACCCTATAAATTTGCCCTCATCGGACCTCCTACATGCATTCAAAGATTTAAATGTCTCGGCCAGGATTGCAAGAACAGGTGTGACCCCTTTATCAAGTCAATCAAAGAGATCTGAGACTGCCTCATCTACATACCCTAATGCCCTAAGGAAGATCATTAATCCGTAAATGCTCAAAGCAGACACATCGACTCTCTTCTTCGTATAAGGATGCACTAGAATCAAATCTCTCAAATTCTTCCATGGGATGCACTTACATTCACCTTTTTGCTTGATCCTAGCTATAATCTATTGTTCGCTCATTCCTATAATGTTCATCAATTTCTTCCAAAAGGTCGGGACATAAGCGGCTTGGAAATAAGCTTTATCGACTTGAACCTTTAGACAATGTAGTAGGGCTGTATATTCTTCCACAGTGGGAACTTAATCAACCCTTCCAAAGGTAAAGCAACTGTAAGCAAGGTTCCAATACTGAGCAAGGGCCCAGAAAAAATGCTCGTCTACCTTGATGTCCAGTAGATATGACAAATCCCCATGATTATAGTAGAACAACTGCTTAGTTTCATCATTCCATTGATCCCATATCTCTTTAAATTCCTGAAGGCTATTTTACGTCACACTGATACGGGTGTAGTCCTATAATTCTAACGTGTACCCTTCGACTAGACTATCTCCTTTCTCTAATTGTGTTTTCTCTGACCATATACGGACAGCAGCATTATCTTCCACTTTATCAATAAATTCATTCTCCATGACAAGCTCTCTAATTTAGTAATCGAACTCGAATCAACACTTTTGAATATGAAATGACATGCAAACATAGAAAAAACACAATAAATCAGTACCACATACAAAAACAAAACTCAAAGTAAATAAAAGAGAATCAAGCACCTATCTGGGTAACCGCTAGGGTTTCTCGCAGTACTATCTAGGGTGGGCTCCTAGGGTCTTCTACATGCGGTTTGGTTCTAAAGTTGAGGTACCCAAACTAGAAAAATCCTTGATCCTCACCCATTATAGGCTCATACGGACCAATTTCAGTTCAGGGGAATACATTTCCCTATGGCTACACGGAGATGAAAATCTCATGAAGACATAGGTACGGATGTACGGAGGTGAAAACCTTACGAAGGAGTAGCTTCTCACTCCCACTTAAAAGAGGTAAGATCGAACGGTCATTATGCAAAATGATGCAAAAATACTCTACAAGACTCAAACCACAGCAATCATATGAAATAACACAAACAAATGCAATAAAAGGATCGTAGTTTTGCAAATCAGATTTTCAATTTTTGACAACAGGATAAAAAATAATCAATTTTACGGCTTGACTCTCTTATTACGTCCCCAGTGGAGTCGCCAACCTGTCGAAACCATTTTTTTTTGTTGAAAAATGGGGTTGACTTTAAAACGAAAATGGAGTCGCCACCAATCCCTTTTTGAGTTGTGATCGGGTCACCTTGAGATTGATTAAAACATTTTGGTTTATTAAAACGATGATTTTGGCCTACAAAATTTGAGAAAATAGGTTCGGGAGTCAGTTATGCACGAGGAAGGACTAGCACCCTCGTAACGCCCAAAATTGGTATTGAATTGATTGATTAACGTCTTAATGTCGAAAATTTGAAAAGATTTTAAAATACGATCCTCTTTGTTTCAAAAAAAGCTTGAATAAATTAAATTGGATGCTGAGACCCGCTTATTTCGAAGAAGTAAAATGTCATGCCCAGTGAGTTAGGATACGACATTTCAAATCCTCGAAACTAAGCTTGTCTTTTGACTTTCAAAACTTGTGCATTTAAATTCAAGAAGGATATTCGGTTATTTGGGTCCAATGAAAAATCGGAACCCAGTAAGTTAGGGCACAATTTCTCAAAATTCCAAATACAGAATATTGCCTTTATTTTTAGAAATCCTTACCTCGAGATAACAAAATGTCACATCCAGTGAGCTGGGACACAATATTTTTGAATTCCCGAGAATAAGTTTTTATTTAACTTATACGCTTGCTTTTTAAAAAAGATAATCGGTTCTTTAGGCTCGACGAGAAAAATTGAAACCCAATAAGTTAGGGTACAGTTTCTCGAGTCTCGAATTATAAAAAAATAATTGTTTAATAAAAAAATTTCTATCGAACAAATGTTAATGTAACGCGATTTTATAGAAAATGAACTATGGTACTAATATACATAACAAGCTAATAATAAATGCATTAATGTAAATGAAAATAATAAGGACAATCATAAAAATAAAAATAAGATAAATAATAAAAAATGAATAAATAAAAAATAAAAAATAAAAATAACACAAACTAATTATATATAAAAAGGGTGAGTAAATAATAAATAAATGAAAACTAAAAAGAAATAATTAAAAATTTAATAGTGAACAAATAAATAAATAAACGAATGAATATTAGGTAAAACAGTTTAAAAATAATAATAATAATGATAATAGTAATAAAAATAAACATAATACTAGTAATAATAAAAGTAATAGTAATAGTAATAACAACAATAACAACAACAATAACAACAACAACAACATCAACAACAACAACAACAATAATAATAAGGAAAGTAATAATAATAATAAATTTAATAATAGCAATAATGTTTAAAAATAATAATAATGATAATAGTAATAAAAATAAAAATAAAAATAAAAATAAAAATAAAAATAGTAATAGTAATAGCAATAGTAATATCAAAAATAATAGTAATAATGTTTAATAATAATAATGATAATAGTAATAAAAATAAAAATAAAAATACTAATAAAAATAACGACAAAAAAATAAAATAAATATTCGATAAAAAATAATTTTAAAATTTAAGAAAACAAGAAGTTATAAATAGATACATAAGTAAATAAATAAATAAAATAAGAAATATGAAAAGAAATTGAAATTAAGTAACTAAGGATTAAATTGAAATCAAAATAAAATTAGGGGGCTAAAATCGCAACAAATTAAAATAAAAAAGGCGAAGAGGGACTAAAATGACAAGCGCGAAAACACGCGAGGACAAAATGGGTAAAAAGCCCAATCCCTGGACACGTGTCCTCTTCCAGCGCATCAATGAGCCAGAGACTAAATTGAAACATGAAACAAATTGTGTTGACAAATGTAAAAATAAGAAAAAGAATAGCAAAAGGACTAAATTAAAAAATTAAAAAAGGCAGAAGGACTGAAAGGCTAAATAACCCAATTGTTAAAAATGCGCGGATCCTCCTTGCGGGTTGGGTCGCGCAGGCGGTTTGAAGCCTAAACGGCGCCGTTTTGGCGCAAAAGCACCATGGGTAAAACGACGTTGTTTTACAGGTGCTATATAAGTTAAATTTTTTTTAAAAAAAAATTATTCTTCCTTTTTTTTTCTCAAAAAAACAGAAAAAGCTCTCTCTTTTCTCTCTCTCTAAGCCCCTAGGCCGGCCAAATTTTTGACGGGCCACCGTCATATGACCGATCGTTTGTCGTCATTGGCGCGCCCAGCCGCCATACATACTGATGGTGATTTAAGACGGAAACATGGCTTTTCAAGATCTCGGCCCCCGGAGCCCAAACCTGGCGTCGAAACGGTCAGAAAGTAAACCAGTGAGCCCCTTTCCCCTCTCTTTTCTTTGTTTTATCGTATAAAAATGAAAAAAATGAAAAATAATAACTTGAAACGAAATAATAGAGTCACCTTTAAATCCGTTTCTTTTTCGTATTGATTCTGTCTGTAAAAAAAATTACAATGGTTTTTTTTTTGGTTTTATAGCCGAATTATTGAAGAAAAATAAAAAAAAAATACAGCATTTTTGTTTTCTTTTCTGTGCTGTTTGTTTGTCCTTTTGCAGGTATGGAGCGACGTGGCGGTGTATGGAGATGAGATGGTTGAAGGGTACGACAGGGGCTTATGCTAGGGTCTCTAGTTTTTATTTTATTTTATTTTTTTAAGGTTAATTGGGCTAGGGTTGGTTGTGGGCCTCCTGGTTATGGGTTAGTTTTTAATTGTTGGGCTATTTTGTTGTTATTGGGTCTTTAATGAGTTATCTGATATGGGTTTGTTTGGGCCCAGGTGAAAATTGGGCCCTACAGGTAAAATTTTAGACTTTAATCCCTCTTCAAATTAGTCATTGGAAAGGCTAGATTAGGTTGAGACAACATCAAAAACATAAAAAATCATGAAAAACGGGGCAAGAATGGACTTACAATCGAGCTTGGAAGCTTGGCAAACCCTAGCTATGGTTTCTTTTGGGACATTCGGCCATAGGGGGTGAAAATAGAAAGATGAACATCTTTTATTTGTTTTATGTTGTCTTTATTTACCATTTTACCAAAATGTCCTTAATGCCAAACTTTGAAATTTCACCTAATCATGTCCATTTTTTTCCATCTTAAGGTATAATGGTCTAATAATGATTTAAGGACCTCTAATTTAAGATCTCTTAGCAATTAGACACCTTTAACATATAAAACTCAAATTTTGCACTTTTTGCAATTTAGTCCCTTTAACTAAATTGAGTGCCCAAACATCAAAATTTTCGAACGAAATTTTCACAAAATCATTCCATAAAATTGTAGACCATAAAGATATAATAAAAACAAACTTTTCTTTGTCGGATTTGTGGTCTTGAAACCGCTGTTCCAACTAGACCCAAAGTTGAGCTGTTAGAGAAGAGGCATCATGTGAGTTTCTGTACTTTATACCTAAGATGATGTGTGTTTGACATGAGTATATTTATGAGTGTTCGCTAGTGTGTTTTTATGAAAAGATGTTTATGAATTTCATTTAATGTTTATTTACTTTGTATGGAAGATGGAAGGGAATTATCAACGAGTTACAAGAAGTTAGGATTGGGAAAGGGTGATTCTGTTAAATATTGCCATACAGTGTTACTGTGTGCAAATCATAATGTGTGAAGCTCCAGGCCTTGCAGAGGTGACACTGTAGTGTTTGAGCATCAATGTTAGGAATGGCAAATTAGAGGGATGGAGGAATAAGGAAAAATAGAAGTCCTATTATATACTGCCATACATTATTGCTAAGTGCAATTCATGATGTGCGAAGCTCTGAGCCTTGTAGAGGGGACACTTCGGTGTTCAAGCATCAAGGTAGATATGAGATGAATTGATGTTGATGATTATAATGTTCCATAGAGTAACACCATGATGGCTATCAACAGGTTCAATGGGGTGACACCGTGATGATAGTAAGGTCCTATGGGGCGACACTTCTAAGGAGGTCTAACGTATAATACCATAGCTCAACTATAACAACCAACATAGTCTTTTAGGGTAGTAACATGGGGTAGTCTGTCGGGACAGTGAATACAGGGATTATGAGGTGTAAGACCATAGTTCAACTATTAAAACTAATGGAGTTCGCTGGGACATTAGACGTGGAACTTGACGAGTAAGACCATAGCTCGACTTTGGCAGCTTATGGAGTCTGTTAGGGCACTAAAAACTTGGTAGTTCACCTGGACAATAAACACAAGTGGATAATTAAGAAAGGAATTGTGGGAAATCTCTCAAACATGGAAAAATGTTGAAAGAAAAATTGAAGTAATGGAAAAATGATAGTGAGCAAGAAATTTATTGGAGAATCCTTGGAATAAGAAAAATAAAGTAGAAAAGGAAGCATGTCCGCAAAATTAGTAATCAGGTAAGCTGAAAGGGCATATAGGTGGTAAGCCAACAAGATCCAAACAGGGAAAATGACATTTTAGTAATGACTAGTGTACAGACAAGCGAGAGAATATTTATCCAAGGATTTTTGATGAGGATCTGTCATTAAGGTTCGCCAGAAGGCGTTCAATAAGTTTGGTATGCGAGAGAAGGGCATCATTAAGAGGTACCAAGTGACAAATATGTATGTCAAGACTATTCCTCTTCAAGGAGAAGACTATTGAGAAAGTACCAACCAAATGACTAATTACATAATGAACCAACATATGGGAGAAATCGTGAACATAGGTGATCACTCCAATGATATTTTATTGGGTACTGAAGGCCAAAGCAGTCCATAGTAGATGAGAATGTTACAGTTAAAAGCAAGTTATCGTGAGCAAGGCAGGTTACAAGGAAGTAATCTGGCCACTATTCAACCTAGGCAGAACTTGTTCCTCTAAAGTGACTTGGGTCCTTATTAGTTATCCCAACATATGGAATTGCAGCAAGTCTTTCAGGGCTATGATAAGAAAAGAATTCTGTCAAGGACTAATTAAAGGCGAAATGTTTGCCAATGAGGACATAACTAAATGGGTCGTTATGAGGGTAGACTGAAGAACTTCCTTATAAACACATGATGAAAAGAATAGTCTAACACTATGAATAAATGACAGGAAGAATGTAAGTACTGGAAGTACATAGTTTGCTAATATGGCGGGACATCTCATGGAACATAGGAAGTAGTCAAAAGGTGATAGGATTTTCCAAGGGAAAATCGCTTTATGGTTTAATTGCCAGTTCAAGTTGAGGAAAATTGTTCCCAAAATAAGTAGAGAGTTAAATGTATCTAGTATCTTTTCATCTAATGCCCTTATGAGACAGGGTTTATGTTTGAGTAACATAGTGAAGAAACTCACTATATTCTTCCAAACTTATAGAATTTGGCTTATGTATGGAGGACTAGTTGGACAAGGAACTTAAGGAAGGACTAAGCCAAATCATGTCTATAACAGCCTGATTTAAGGGCTAGTCGGAACAGTGATCTTGGGATCACTAATCCGAGGTTAGTGAAAATTATTTTCATGTTATTTTACGAGCTAGAGCATGATTATATGTGTGCATGAAAATTTTGGTGCCTTAATTTTAGCGATTTCCTACTTAATTGCAAAAAAGGACTAAATCGCATAAAGTGCAAAAGTTCTATTTTATAAGCTAAAGGTGCGTATTATCCATAGAATATTAATTTGAGGTATTTAAAGTGCAATTAGACCCCTAATAATAGGGTGGTCGGCCATAGGAGACAAGAATTGACAAAATTGGTCAAAGTTGGTGACTAAATTGACTTCTATTAATAAAATAAAGAAAGAAAAGATATCATCTTTTCTCTCCATCTTCCTCCACCGAAAATAGCAAGCAAAATAGGTGTTTTCAAAGCTCAAAATTTTATAAAACTCATCTCCATTCAAGTATGTGATTTTTAATGGTTTTTCTTGAAGATGTACTTTTAGAACCCCTAGAGCTTAAGTTTTCTAATGTGGGGACTATCTTGCAATATGGTGAAAAGATTAGAGTTTTTCCATGAGAACTTTCATTGTTATTTGCTTCATTTTTATGGAAAAAATGAGTCTTAGTTGTTAGATAAACAACTTTTGTGAGAGGTGTTACCATGAAAACACCTAAAAGAACCTTTTTGTAAAGATTGCAAAATTTGTCGTAAATGTGTGAAATGTTGGGTTTTGATGATAACTATAAGAGAAATAAATGTTCACCTAGGCTTGTTGAAGGTAGAAGTTTGATTAGAAATGATTTCTAAGCCTACGGGTAAAATAGTCATTTTGCCAAAGTCTAAGGGCAAAATAGTAATTTTACCAAAGCATGATTATTGAAATGTTTTTATCAATATGATGATTAAAATGAGCTAATTTGCTATTATAGAGCAAGACGAGCCAAGAATCAACCTCGACCTGGGAAAGAATAAAATATCAGACTAGATCGACGATCTAGCTTATTTTGAAATTGATGTAAGTTTGTATGTGATACATTCAACAATTATGCTAGCATGTTTGGGAATGTTTAATAGTATGGTGATACATGATATCCTACTAAATTGAGTAATTAGTATTGAATGAGTAAGTTGAGATATCGAAGTCTAGTTGGACTATAATGATTGTAAAAACACTATCATTGGGACATGAAACTGATGAGGTCCTGTATAAGACCATGTCGGGGACATGGCCTCGGCACCGAATTGAAATCCCGTATAAGACCATATCTGGGATATGACTTAGGTATTGAATATGAGAATTGTATAAGACCATATTCGGTATATGGCATCGATACTTGATGTGAGATTCCGTATAAGACCATATCTGAGATATGGCATCAGCACTCAGAGGTGACCCCATGTAAGACCACATCTGGGATGTGGCATTAGCTTCGTGCTTATAATGATGACGATAAGTATGCATCTTTGAGTATCCCTAGTGATTAATGGGATAAATAGATAAGCTTGGAAATAAAAATGAGATTAGTACTAAAGTCATGTGATTGAGTGAATACAGGTGCCCGTGAGAAATTCAGGAGATATGTTACGATATGTGGCATGGTATGTTCTAGTTAAGAACAAGTACAAGTAAGTTATGGCAAAGTGTTTATGACCTTGTGTGGTTAACTAATACTAAGGATTGATGTCTTTATGAGCTTATTGTTGCTATTTATTTTAATGCAAACTTACTAAGCTTTATGCTTACCCTTCTCACTTCCCTTTTCTTGTAGTATTGCCAAGATAACTCGGGGATCGTGGGACGCAGGAGTTTGGAAATCACACTATCGACGTCACTTTGGTATAACAATTTAGACTTATTTTGAGTATTGCATGTATAGGACTTAGGTATTTTGTTAGGCCATACTTGTTAGCCAAAGTGTTGGCTATGTATGTTATCAAAGTCATTTTGTAAATGGTCTTTGGAATTGGGCCAATACTTGATAAGTTTATATATATTCAATGATGATGAAATTATGAAGTTTATGCTTGTGTGAATGCTTTGAATTGAGTTCTTAAACGTGCCTTTGGGTGATGAATGATGTTGATTTGAGTTGAAATAAGTATGTTTGCTATGTAGGGTGGCATTTGGCTTGGAATATAGCCTTTTAATATTTACAGGGTAGACAGACGGGTGTGTGTCTAGGCCGTGTGAGACACACGGTCAGCCCCATGGCGTGTTATTTGGCCGTGCATCCCCTGCATGCTGGGTTTATAAAGTCAGAATGCTCAGTAGTAAACACACGGGAAGAGACACGGCCGTGTGTCTCAGCCATGTGAGAGGCACGGCCTTAGACATGGGCGTGTGCCCAGGCCGTGTGAAGTCTACACTTAAAATGCTAAATTTAATTCGACACACGGTCTAAGGACACGGGCGTGTGCCTTGGCCGTGTGACTTAGTGAGGTGATGACGACATAAACAGAGAGCTCCATGGGTAAGACACACGGGCGTATCTAGGCCGTGTGAAGGACACGGGTTATAAACATGGGCGTATGCTCAGCCATGTGAAATAAGTCAGTTTCGACCACGGGTGATGAACACGGGCATGCCTTAGAGGCACACGGGCGTGTCCCTTTGACAACACGGACGTGTGGCCCCTATCTAGGTAAAAATTTTCAAGGAGCGTTAAAGTTTCCGGTCGAACTTCGAAACCTTCTGAATGTATGTTTAAGGCCTTGTAGGCCTATGATATGCATATTATGATTAAGAAAGAATGGTTTTAAGTTGGATCAAAGTTTTATAGCTTGAGAATGCATGTTCAAGTATGGTTAAGTATGGTAATGCCTTGTATCTTGTCCCGGCGTCAGACACGAGTAAAGGGTGTTACATTTAGTGGTATCAGAGCTATGATTTAGTTGATTCTAGGACTAACGTAACGTAAGTTTGCGTCTAACTATACATGCCATACGTAAGAGTAATTGTGTAATGATAGTGTGACTACTCCTGACGATTTGAATTGTGTTTTATTTAGTAAATGGACCCTGATCCCGACCAAGCTGCAACCAATGATGCTGCAAGAATGCGTCGACTCCCGCACAAGGGACCGCGCTAGTATAGAGTAGACTCGATACTATGGGTTAGGGAGAAGAGGCTCGAGAAGCCTTTCTCCACATGATGAACAACTGGTACACTGAGTACATTCGAGCAAATCTTAATGCTCAACCCCCTCCACCCTCACCTATTCCTCAACCCGCTCCTATAACTCCTCAAGTGGTTAAGGTAGTAAGAAGAGAAATACCTTCGGTCAATAAGATCCAGAAACAAGGAGCCGAGGAATTCCGGGCTAGTAAGGACGATAACCCGGAGAGGGCACAATTCTGGTTGGAGAATACCATCAGGGTATTTGACGAGTTGTCATATACACCTGAAGAGTGCATGAAGTGTGTAGTATCTCTTTTGAGAGATTTGGCCTATTAATGGTGGAACACCCTTGTGTCAGTTGTACTAAGGGAGAGAATTAACTGCAAGAGGAATTTCGAAAGAAGTATATTAGTGTAACAGTCTGGTTTATACCCTAGTCGAAATAGTGGTTTCGGGACCATGAATCCGAGTCTGAATAATATTTTTAATATTATTTTCTATGCCTATGATATATGACTAAGCATGTGGTAAATTTCTATGAGCTAATTTGTCCATCTGTGTGTTTAATGTGACGAAAGGATAAAATTGCATTAAATGTGAAAGTTGTATGCCATTTGTTAATGTACTAATGTGTTGTGGCTTTGTAAAGTTGGAGGTCTTATATGGCAATTAGGCCATTATTGAATTAGTGGATGGTAGAATGTCATAATAACATTAGAATTTATTTTGTTTTATATGTTTTAAAAGGGCTAAAATGGTAAAGTGATAATAATATGTTAATAAACAAAAACAAAAGCAAAAAATCTCATAATCTTTTATGTTCTTCCACCGATTGTTAAAAGAAAGAAAGCAAGGGTTTGAGTTTTTCATATTCAGCTACTATTAGGCTAAATTTAAGGTAAGTTTTTGATCCATTTTCGATAATTTCTACATTTTTGTAATCGTTGCTTCGTCTACTATCAAAACCATGTTTCAATTTTGTGTATTGGTGATGTTTGTAAGTTATGCCATTGATGCTAGGTTGAGCTTTGTGATGCTTTAAGGTGTTAAATGATAGATTGGTGGTAGATGAATATGTTTTGTTCTTGAAGTTTTGATGAATTTAGCTAAAAAGGGCTAAATTGAGAAAATGTTATTTTGGAGGACTAAGTTGTCAATTTGATGAAAAGTATGGGCTTGTATGATGTATATATGTATTCGGCCAAGCTTGTGTATAAGTAGATTTTGTGAATTTGGTGTTTTGAGAAGTGCAAATATGAGGGTTATTACAAATAGCCCTAAATGTGTGTCTTTGGATTGAATTGAATGAACTAGTGAATAAAAGGGTTAATTCTGAATATGTTTAGATCAAGAACCGAGGAAAACGGATTTAGATCGCGGGAAAGCGAAATTTATCAAGTAGCCATTTTCTATTCCGATAAACCAAATCCGAGGTAAGTCACTATACTAATAAATGAATATGTATGCATTTGTAATTGTTCATATGTTTAATGATGATAATGAATGTTTATGAGAAATTCTGTAATTGAATTCCGAGATAAGTTCGGTATATTGATTAAGTCTGAGAAGCCTCATACGAATCTTGATAGAGGTATCTGTTCTGTTTTTTCATGTAAGACCACGTCTGGGACGTTGGCATTGATTTAAGATTCGTGTAAGACCCTGTCCAAGACAGTGGCATCGATATCTGATTATGTGTAAGACCACGTCGGGGACGTTGGCATCAATATAAACTTTACGTATAAGACCATGTATGGGACATTGGCATCATTATGACACGTGTAAGACCATGTCTGGGACTTCGGTATCGTTCTGATTCGTATAAGACCCTGTCTGGGACAGTGGCATCGATATCCGAGTGCATATAAGACCTCGTCTGGGACGTTGGCATTGTATGATTATTCTGAGCTTTCTCAATATCCCATTGGATTTGTTACTGTTCAACGGGGAAGTCTATGATACTAATTTCAAATTCGAGCTATGAGCAAATGTGTGATTGTAAATCCAATTCAAGTATGTTGATTATACACTAATTGTGTACACAAGGTAAGTATCAATATGATCTTACTATGATGCTATGAATATTGAATTGATGAAGTGTTATATGAAGTTTTGGTGAAATGAGATATGTGTTTATATGATCTTTGAATTGGGAATATGGCTAATGTGGTCAAAAGTGTATGAATCAAAGTAATTATATATACATTTTATGTTAAGTTGTTGTATGTTGACTTACTAAGCTTTTGGAAAGCTTACTCTGTGTGTGTTTAATCTGTTTTATAGGTCGTCAAAGCTACTAAAGGCTCGGGACTGTCTTGGATCGTCATCACACTATAGAACTTATTTTGGTACAATTTGATATTGTATAAAGCTAGATATGGCATGTATAGGCTAGTAGGTTGGTATAAATACTTATGTGATCTTAGCCATGTGATTTGGCTATTTAAGAGTTGAAACTTTGCTTAAATGAATGTGTTGTTGAATGTATATTTTAGTATGGTGAAAGAATGTGGAATGGCCAAGTTTGAGTGAGAAAATGCATGAATTAGTCTTGTAATGATATGAGCTTTAATCCTTGAGATTGCCATAGTGGGAATTGGTTTTGAATGTAAGTTTTGAATGGTTATTTTGGTATGCATTTGATGGTTTATGTGTATGAATTACCTTGTTGTATATGGCTTGTAGGTATGAACCATTTGGTTGGCATTTTGGCCCTGTAAAATGGCCTATAATGTCACACGGTTGAGACACACGAGCGTGCTTAGACCGTGGGTAAATTGGCAGGATGTAGCCTAAAAACACACGGCCTCGACACGGGCGTGTCATCTAGCCGTGGTGTGCAAGTCAGTAGCTAACATTAAAATACACGGCCTCAACACGGGCGTGCTTGGTGGCCGTGGTAGGGAAGTCAGTATATGGCCTAAAAGTACACAGCTTCGACATGGGCGTGCTTGGTGGTCGTGGTGGGGAAGTCAGTATATGACCTAAAAGTACACGGCCATGGCACACGGGTGTGCCTAATAACCGTGTTGGTATAGGTTGTAAACAAGGTTGAACACGGGTGTGTCTAGAAGCCGTGGGGGGCACACGGTCTCCTTCCACGGGCGTGTCTCCCCTGTAATTTAGAAAAGTTTCAAATTTTCATGGAATTTCATATGTGTTTCAGTTTAGTCCCGACTTGGTTTATAAGCATGCTTAAGGTCTCGAGGACCCGATTAAGGGACATTATGTCTGAGAATTCTAATTGAATGTATGATTTTGTCTGTGAAAGTTTTCATTCTGTCCGGTAACTGAAACACCCCAAACCCGGCCAATGAGCCTTGACCGGATCTGGTATGTTCCTTAAATAAAACAGTTCAAAACTTTTTGAATAGTTCGGATGGTTTTGAAAGAAATTTTATATTTTGGGTTGGGCTTGAGTTGAAAACAAGTTTACTCTTGAAATCTAGGTATTTAATAAACTTTATTTCTCCGTTTCGAAGTCTATCTTAAATTGAGTATCACTTATGTTTAGGTGTCAAAACATTTTAACAAAACAATTTAGACAACTTTTGATTTAGTCTTAATAATATCGTGATAGAAATAAATAAAAGCAAACGTAAAGAAGTCTCGTACTATGGCCTTATTAAATCAAAACAATTTCTGAAATAAGTCAAAATACTTAAATAAATAAAAGAAAGTCCAAAATCAAATAAAACTCTAAGTTGAGCATGGCCACCACTAAGCGCCTGCCGACCCGGTCCATCACTGAGTGTCACCTGAAAGAAAATATTCCCCCAACGGGGTGAGTCAAACAGACTGAATGTGTAACCAACACTAAAACTCAACAATTCGGCATGTCATATCATATCATACAAGTATAAAATAGATAAAAGTTGTGATGCAAACCCGAACCCAAACCTAGGTACCATCCGCTACACATCACCCGTACCAACCCGCACACCATGGGGACTACTAAGTCAACCCTCCATCCGCTACACATCATCGAAGGCAGTCGCTGCAGTCGACATGCTCATTGCCCTTATAAAATTCGTGGCATAGCCACCAGATAAAATATTTGTGACTTGAGTCACCACATTCAGATAATGTGACCGAAGTCACCACATTCAGATATTGTGGTATAAAACCACCACATTCACTTCCCCTTTCATATAACCCATATGCCCCATGTCATACAAATATGCATATGTCACATTCCTATTTCACATTCTTATAGTTTCACATATGTGCCATGACAGATCTCATTATAATCCTAGTAGGAGTAGGAAAACGTACCTGAGTACTTTGTACCATTGCATGGTACCTTAGCCATATTTTTCACATTCTTATTAACATATTTAAGAAAGCATAACCATAAATCTATCGAGAAATAGTGTGAGGTACACACCTGGTTCACTTAACGCTTTTACTGAAATCCCGAAGAATCTCGATCTACCGCTCTAGATCTTAGTTCCTACATTCGGCCACCCTAAACATGTTAGCAGAGAGCTATTCGGCTAAATAGCCAAATCTCAAAGGATTAACGCAACCCACTTCTTATCTTGCTGCCGATTTGACTACTAATCAAATCCCGAAATTCTACGATACCTCTTCCTTGCAATCGGCCCACCCTAGATACTTAACAGATTAGTTTTCGGCTTTTGAACATGTAAGAAATAGATCTAATCACTAAAATAGGGCCTTGGTTGATTGTACATAAGTGCTTACCTTGCGATTAAAAATCCCGAAATCCTTGTATACCACTGTCGACTGTCCCTGAATATCCATAGGTAGATTCGGCTAACATAGTAACCAATATGGCCGAATATGTACCTTCACTTACTTTGTGAATCCAAAACCTGAAATCGCTAGTTACTCTTGGTACCTGTCGAAATCCCTACAGGTACAATGTTAGATTAAATTCTAACATTTAATCTCAATAGATGGCCCTTGACCGAATATACACATGACTAGCCTTGAATCTTCAAATCCCGAAGACCTCACCTAGAAGTCGGCTATACTAGAAATCTCGAAAGATCCTTCCAAATTTCGGCAACACAAAAATTAATGAGATTAGTCCTTAACTTTCGGCTAAAAGAAAGAAAAATATTGGAGATCGAATAACAATAGATCTTACCCTTAATGTTGTAGTTGACGGCACTCTAGCTTAGCCATAAAGATTTCAATTTTGCAGAACACTAGGGAGATTCGGCTTCTCCCTTAACAGTAGTGATGATGAGGAAGAGATGAGAAAGGAATACTAGGGAGGCTCAAATATGAATCGGCTAGGGGGGAAAAGAAAGAAGGAATTGAGAGAATTGAAAGAAAAAGAGAATAGTTGCAGAGAGAATTCGGCAGAGGCTTCAAAGAGACAAGAATAATGGCCTTGTTTTCCCCATCCTGCCGGAATTACTAAGCCTAGAGTCCCCTATTCGGCCAACACTACCATATCCCTAGTTTTCCTCTTTATCACCTCATTTAAAAATTAATCAAATTAATCCAACAATTATCCCTATTATCTAGCCGAATTTTAGAGAGAATTAAACTCTTCCTTAAGTGCCTTGGTGCTGTCCACTACTGCTCACTCCTGCAGCAAAATAAAAAATCCATTTGCTTCCCTAGCGACTCGAACACAAGCCCCTCTGACACTCCTTGTGGCGTCATTTCCAGAGGCCTTAAGTGGCGCCTCCAAGCCACTTTTCCAAGCCCGTTTGTGTCTCATTTTCTCCCTACTAATTCTCTTAAGGCCACCCTGCTTAGCTTCCTCTTTTAAAACTTTAAAATCGAATAATTTCTACGGCATTCACTACACTCTAGGGTTCACCAAAATTCATAAAACACATTATAACACACAAGGCATGCTATTTCATATAATTAAGCAAAAATACACAAGCCCAATTTCAGGATATTACAGCTCTACCCCCTTAAAATAATTTCGACCTCGAAATTACCTGGCTAAAATAAGTGAGGGTATTACTGTCGTATTGCCTCTTCTAGCTCCCACGAAGCTTCTTCAGATCCATGATTGCGCCACAGCACCTTGACTAGGGGAACTGATTTCCTTCGTAGCACTTTCAAATCTCACTCTAACATCTGAATCGGCTCTTCCTCGTAAGACAAATCTGGCCTTAGCTCCACCTCTTCAACCAGAACCACATAAGATGGATCCGATCGATAACGACGTAGCATAGAAACATGAAATACATCGTGCATCTGCTTCAATTTCGAAGGCAAATCTAACCGGTATGCCACTGGTCTAACTCGCTTCAATACCCGATAAGGTCCTATAAACCTTGGACTTAACTTCCCTTTGCGACCAAACCTCATCACTTTCTTCCATGGCGAAACCTTAAGAAACACTTGATATCCCACAGCAAATTCTATCTCCTTCCGTTTCAGATCTGCGTACGACTTTTGCCTATCAGATGCTTCCTTCAACCGTGCCCGAATTACCTCAACCTTTTCCTCAGGCTCTGCCACAATCTCTGGACCTAAGACTCGACGTTCCCCTAATTCAGTCCAACATGACGGAGTACGACACTTCCATCCATACAACGCTTCATACGGCGCCATTCGAATACTGGCCTGATAGCTATTATTGTACGCAAATTCCGCTAAAGGCAAATATTCCTCCCAACTTCCTCTGAAGTCTATCACACATCCCCTCAGCATATCCTCTAACACTTGGATTACCCGTTCAGATTGCCCGTCAGACTGTGGATGAAAATCCGTAGTGAAATCTAGCCTAGTGCCCATAGCCTGATGTAATGCCTTCCAAAGTCGAGACGTAAACCTTGGATCCCTATCCGAAATGATTGACATTGGCACTCCATGCAACCTTACAATCTCTGCCACATATAACTTCGCCAACTTCTGCAAAGAATAGTCAACCCGCACTGGAATGAAATGCGCGGACTTTGTCAACCGATCCACTATCACCCATACCGATCCTTCATAGTAGGTGTAAGGGGAAGCCCATTAACGAAGTCCATGGTGATTCTCTCCCACTTCCACTGCGGAATCTTGATTGGCTGAAGTAACCCTGACGGAACCTGATGTTCAGCCTTAACTTGCTGACACGTCAAACACTTGCCGACAAATTCGGTAACTTCCCTCCTAAGACCAGGCCACCAAAACTGTTCCCTTAAATCTCTATACAACTTGGTACCTCCGGGATGCATAGCATAAGGGCTACTATGTGCTTCCCGAAGAATCTTCTGCCTAAGTTCCTCATTCTGCGGCATACAAATATTTCCCCTGAAACACAATACTTCATCACTGGACATACTGTAATCCTCTAAACCACCATTCTGGACTTGCCGCATCTTAGCACTTAGATCCTTATCAGCCAACTGACCCTCTTTTACCTCATTCAGCCATGTCAGCTTGACTTGCAACTCTGCCAACAGGCATCCATCGTCATACAAACTCAGATGTGCAAACATCACCCTCAGATCCGCCACCACTTTTCGACTTAAGGCATCTGCTACCACATTCGCCTTGCCCGGGTGGTACTCTATAGAACAGTCATAATCCTTTAACAACTCCACCCACCTTCGCTGTCTCAGGTTCAACTCCTTCTGAGTCAACAGATACTTAAGACTCTTATGGTCTGTGTAGATCACCGACTTTTCTCCATAAAGATAATGCCTCCATAGCTTAAGAGCAAAGACCACTGCCGCCAATTCCAAGTCATGAGTCGAGTAGTTAACCTCATGAGGCCTTAACTGTCGAGACGCATAAGCGACCACTTTCCCATCTTGCATTAATACACATCCTAATCCTGTATGAGAAGCGTCACAGTACACTACAAAATCCTTCCCTACCTCAGGCTGAATTAATATCGGTGCTTCAGTCAAAACCCTCTTAAGCTGCTCAAAGCTCTCTTGTTGCTTATTCGTCCATACAAAAGGTACCTCCTTCCTTAACAACTTCGTCAAAGGTGTGGCTATTGACGAGAACCCTTCCATAAACCTTCTGTAATAGCCTGCCAATCCCAAGAAACTTCGAACCTCAGCCACAGACTTAGGTGGTTTCCAATCTAGCACTGCCTCGATCTTTCTAGGATCCACCCTTATTCCTTCTACGGATACCACATGCCCTAAGAATGCAACTTCCTTTAGCCAAAATTCACACTTACTGAATTTGGCATAGAGCTTCTTCTCCCTTAGCACTTGCAACACAATCCGAAGATGCTCATCATGTTCCTCCTCAGACTTGGAGTACACTAGGATGTCGTCGATGAACACAACGACGAACCTATCCAAGTAGGGTTGAAAGACCCGGTTCATCATATCCATGAACGCGGCTGGGGCGTTCGTCAACCCGAACGTCATTACCAAAAACTCGTAATGGTTGTATCTTGTTCGAAAAGTTGTCTTATGAGTATCTGCTTGCTTCACCTTCAATTAATGATATGCCGACCGTAGATCTATCTTGGAGAATACTGCTGCCCCTTTAAACTGATCGAACAAGTCGTCTATCCTTGGCAAAGGATACTTGTTCTTGATGGTCAGCTTATTCAACTGACGATAGTCTATGCACATACGCATAGTTCCGTCCTTCTTCTTCACAAACAAGACCGGTGCTCCCCACGGAGACACACTGGGTCGGATAAACCCACGATCAAGCAACTCTTGGATTTGAGCCTTGAGCTCCACCAACTCCTTTGGTGCCATTCTGTATGGGGCAATTGACACAGGAGCTGTTCCCGGCAACAAATCAATTCCAAATTCCACCTTCCTATCTGGGGGTATTCCGGGTAATTCCTCTGGAAACACATCTTCAAAATACCTTACAGTTCTAACTCCACTAACTCCCCCTTCTTTTCCATCCAACGCACTTACGAAGGCTAAAAATGCCTTGCAACCCTTCCGAACCATCTTATCAACCTTCAACACCGAAACTACATTAGACAAGTAGTTTCTTCTTTCTCCGATCATAACTGTCACTTCATCCTCCGGGGTCCTTAACTCCATTCGCTTAGCTGCACAGTCCAACACAGCCTGATGTTCCACTAGCCAGTCCATACCAAGTATAAGGTCGAATTCTCCGAAGGGTAGTTCCATTAAGTTGGCAGAAAATACCATTCCTTGAATCTCTAAAGGCACACTCCGAAAGATCTTTATTCACCACTACAGTTTGGCCTAATGGGCTTACGACAGTCATCTCCCTATTAGACAGTTCAGAGGCTATGCCTAGTGTTTCCACTACACTACATGCAACATAGGAATGGGTCGAGCCCACATCAATCAGAGCAACATAAGGTTTACCGAATGTAAGGAACATACCGGTTATGACGTCCGACGTGTCTCCATCCTCCCTCTGACGAACCGCATAAACCAGACCCGACTGTCTTGCCTATGTATTCCCAACACCTCTGCCAGTTGTTCCACGTCCTCTACCAACACCATTTCCTCTGTTATTCAGACCACGACCTCGCTAAGACTGCTGTCCACCTCTACCAGCCTGATTAACATTCTGAGCTGCTGGTCGATTGCCATCTAGTTTCATAGGATAGTCCTTAATCATATGATCCTTGGACCCACACTTAAAGCATCCTCCCGTCTTTTTCCAACACTTACCTAAGTGCTTCTTCCCACACTGATCACAAGTACAATACTGCCCTCCTGTAGCAGCTTGCTGACCTCGCGACCCATCAACTCTAGGCCTCTTTTGAACATTCCCAGATGATTCTGACGGCCCAAAACCCCTCTTTGACCTATTTTGATCCGTATTCTGCCTCATTAAATCCTTAATCCCTTCAGCCACTTTAGCCTTCTCTACTAACGCAGAAAACTCCCGCTCCTGGTGTGGAGCTATCAATAACCTCAGGTCATCCCTTACTCCATCCTCAAACCGGACACATCGCTCATGCTCCGTAGCCACTACTCCATGAGCATATCGGCTTAACCTTAAAAATTTAGCTTCGTACTCTGCTACGGACTTATTCCCTTGAACCAGCCCCAGAAATGCCTTCCTCTGCTCATCAGTATAACGCGTGCTGACATACTTCTTCTGATACACCGCCTTAACATACTCCCAAGTCAGATCCTCAGTTGTGGCACCATCCCAAACTGTGAGCCACCACTGATATGCTTCATCACGTAACAGCGCCACCAATCCTTTTAGCTTCTCCTCAGGGGTCAAATCTAGCTCATCCATAATTCGTTCCGTTGCCTCCAGCCAATACTCAGCTGTACTGGGTGCCACCCCAGACACGCCACGGGACACCTCAGCTCCATTGGCTTGGAGTCGCTCGGGTCCAAATTTTCGAGCTCCCATATTTCCACCTGCGCCAGCCACCATATTAAGAACTCGCAGCACAGCCTGCGAGACAACATCATCCCCTGTCTGATCTTACTGCTCAACACCAACAGCTGGTGGTGGGGGTACCTCATTCTCAGATCCTTGACCCGATCTAACGGGTTCCGACACCGTCATTCTACCTCGATCGCGCCCTCGTACATTACGACCACGTAACCTAGAACTCATATCTACTACCGTGCTTTAATCTGATTAAGAAATTTTATGAATTAGTCCTTGTTTCACTGATTATCTGCGAAGAAGTTTTATGGAAAGAAAATTAATAGGGGTTATTTCGATCAATCAAGGTTTCAAGTCTTCTATCCTAATTCAGAGAAGTACAATCCATTCAGTAGTTCCTATCACACCCATTCATCATTCACACATTCTTGTCTGCTCCTATCTCAGGGGTATTTTCGTCATTTGTCCTACAGGGGTATTTTGGTAATAAGTCGGGGTCAATTTGAAAAATCTCTATAAATCAAAGGTATTTCAAAATTTGCGAAACTTAGGGTTCTTTTTGAGAATTTGTTTTCCAAACCGGTGATGTTGCAGAAATTTTAAAAATCGGGGGTCATTTTGTTAATTTTATAAAACAAGGGTAATTTCATAAATTTCCAAATCAAGGTACCTTAGTATTTTATAAAGATAAAGTTTTTGGATATTTTTTCCAAAATCAGAAAATTTTATTAAAATCAGGAGTAGTATGGTAATTTTGAAATCCAAAGGCATTTTAGTAATTTTTTGTAAATCGGACATATTTTGAAAAATTTTCAAACTAGGTTTTGTTACAATTTAAAGGGGTAATTTGGTGATTTTAAAACCGAAGTTTTTATGAAAATACAGCTAATCCCTTTCGGGTTTTAGTTATTGGGTTTAGCCCGTGATTAAGTCCTCTTGGTTAGGGTGAACCAGAAGCTACGCACTGTAGGATTCCAGTGAAGAGGAGGTGAGTCACTAGGATCGCTTAAGTACTGTGCTCTTAGGATCCAATCCTAGACATGCGCACAAAGGTTGCCACACCCTAACTCTCGTGACTTAGCCCTGTGTTTGTTTACTTTGGCACTTAAGTCTTATGTGATTGTTGGGGTAAGCTAGTCCTAGGGTTCAAGTACCTATCATACTATTCTACGTTCCATTTCTACCCTTCTACAGTTCATACTATAAATCACACAAATGAATACGGGTGCTTAGCTGGTGGACTTCGAGTCGGAGACTTGGGTGCCATGCCTGAAAAACCTGCTCTTTTCATAAAAAACTTGTTTGGGCCTTATTTAAAAACGTTATGGGCTTTAAACCCAAGGCTGAGAGTTTAAAACTGGGCTCTGATACCAAGCTAAAACACCCCAAATCTCGCCCACGAGCCTTGACCGGATCTGGTATGTTCCTTAAATAAAACAGTTCAAAACTTTTTGAATAGTTTGGATGGTTTTGAAAGAAATTTTATATTTTGGGTTGGGCTTGAGTTGAAAACAAGTTTACTCTTGAAATCAAGGCATTTATAAACTTTATTTCTCCGCTTCAAAGTTTATCTTAAATTGAGTATCACTTATGTTTAGGTGTCAAAACATTTAACGTTTATTTTAACAAAACAATTCAGACAACTTTTGATTTAGTCTTAATAATATCGTGATAGAAATAAATAAAAGCAAACGTAAAGCAGTCTCGTACTATGGCCTTATTACATCAAAATAATTTCCGAAATAAGTCAAAATACTTAAATAAATAAAAGAAAGTCCAAAATCAAATAAAACTCTGAGTTGAGCATGGCCACCAATAAGCGGCTGCCGACCTGGTCCATCACTGAGTGTCATCCGAAAGAAAATATTCCCCCAACGGGGTGAGTCAAACAGACTCAATGTGTAACCAACACTAAAACTCAACAATTCGGCATGTCATATCATATCATACAAGTATATAACAGATAAAAGTTGTGATGCAAACCCGAACCCAAACCTAGGTACCATCTGCTACACATCACCCGTACCAACCCGCACACCGTGGGGACTACTAAGTCAACCCTCCATCCGCTACACATCATCGAAGGCAGTCACTGCAGTCGACGTGCTCATCGCCCTTATAAAATTCGTGGCATAGCCACCAGATAAAATATTTGTGACATGAGTCACCACATTCAGATAATGTGACCAAAGTCACCACATTCAGATATTGTGGTATAAAACCACCACATTCACTTCCCCTTTCATATAACCCATATGCCCCATGTCATACAAATATGCATATGTGACATTCCTATTTCACATTCTTACAGTTTCACATATGTGCCATGACAGATCTCATTATAATTCTAGTAGGAGTAGGAAAACGTACCTGAGTACTTTGTACCATTGCATGGTACCTTAGCCATATCTTTCACATTCTTATTAACATATTTAAGAAAGCATAACCATAAATCTATCGAGAAATAGTTGGGGTACACACCTGGTTCACTTAACGCTTTTACTAAAATCCCAAAGAATCTCGATCTACCACTCTAGATCTTAGTTCCTACATTCGGCCACCCTAAACATGTTAGCAGAGAGCTATTCGGCTAAATAGCCAAATCTCAAAGGATTAACGCAACCTACTTCTTACCTTGCTACCGATTTGACTACTAATCAAATCCCAAAATTCCACGATACCTCTTCCTTGCAATCGGCCCACCCTAGATCACTTAACAGATTAGTTTTCGGCTTTTGAACATGTAAGAAATAGATCTAAGCACTAAAATAGGGCCTTGGCCGATTGTACATAAGTGCTTACCTTGCGATTAAAAATCCCGAAATCCTTGTATACCACTATATCATTGTCCACGAATATCCATAGTTAGATTCGGCTAACATAGTAACCAATATGGCCGAATATGTACCTTCACTTACCTTGTGAATCCAAAACCCGAAATCGCTAGTTACTCTTGGTACCTGTCGAAATCCCTACAGGTACTATGTTAGATTAAATTCTAACATTTAATCTCAATAGGTGGCCCTTGACCGAATATACACATGACTTACCTTGAATCTTCAAATCCCGAAGACCTCACCTAGAAGTCGGCTATACTAGAAATCTTGAAAGATCCTTCCAAATTTCGGCAACACAAAAATTAATGGGATTAGTCCTTAACTTTCGGCTAAAATAAAGAAAAAGATTGGAGATCGAATAACAATGGATCTTACCCTTAATGTTGTAGTTGACGGCACTCTAGCTTAGCCATAGAGATTTCGATTTTGTAGAACACTAGGGAGATTCGGCTTCTCCCTTAACAGTAGTGATGATGAGGAAGAGATGAGAAAGGAATATTAGGGAGGCTCAAATATGAATCGGCTAGAGGGGAAAAGAAAGAATGAATTGAGAGAATTGAAAGAAAAAGAGAATAGTTGCAGAGAGAATTTGGCAGAGGCTTCAAAGAGACAAGAATAATGGCCTTGTTTTCCCCTTCCTGCCGAAATTACTAAGCCTAGAGTCCCCTATTCGGCCAACACTACCATATCCCTAGTTTTCCTCTTTATCACCTTATTTAAAAATTAATCAAATTAATCCAACAATTATCCCTCTTATCTAGCCGAATTTTAGAGAGAATTAAACTCTTCCTTAAGTGCCTTGGTGCCGTCCACTACTGCTCACTCCTGCAGCAAAATAAAAACTCCATTTGCTTCCCTATCGACTCGAACACAAGCCCCTCTGACACTCCTTGTGGTGTCATTTCCAGAGGCCTTAAGTGGCGCCTCCAAGCCACTTTTCCAATCCCGTTTGTGTGTTATATTCTCCCTACTAATTCTCTTAAGGCCACCCTGCTTAGCTTCCTCTTTTAAAACTTTAAAATTGAATAATTTCTACGGCATTCACTACACTCTAGGGTTCACCAAAATTCATAAAACACATTATAACACACAAGGCATGCTATTTCATATAATTAAGCAAAAATGCACAAGCCCAATTTCAGGATATTACAGTAACGCTCCTAACCTTAATCCGGCGACGGACTCGGGATAGGGGTGTTACAATTAGTTAGAGATTCATAGACTAGAAAAGAAAAGAGTTTTTGGAGTTAAAGCGGGGCCGAATGACAGTGACCAAGTACGAGTGGGAGTTCGTAAGACTTAGCAAGTATCTTCGTGAGTGCGTATCTACCGAGGCTATCATGTGCAAAAGGTTCAAGGACGGGTTAAATAAGGATATCTGTTTATATGTCAGAGTGCTCGAACTAAAAGAATTTGTGGTGTTGGTGGATAGAGCCTGTAAGCCTGAAGAGTTGGCCAAAAAGAAAAGAAGATCTGAGATTGAGTCCCGAGGCTCGAGAAAGAGGCGACTGAGTAAGTCATACCAATCCTCATCTAAAAAATCGAGGCATTTCACTACTCGATCAGCCACTTCAGCCGAGTTTTCAAATCGAAGTAAGGGCAAACAGTTCTTGGGATCCAAGGCTCAGACTACTTCGGTTGCTAGTGTTGGCAATACCCAACCGAATAGACCAGAATGCCCGTAGTGTGACAGACGTCATTCTAGTGAGTGCCGAGCAAATGACAAGGCTTGTTTCAGGTGTGGGTCTCTAGACCATTTTATCAGATATTGCCCCGAGACGGGTGAGAAAGAAAAGTCTCAGACTGCGAGACCGAGAAGTATGGCCAGAGGAAAACCACTGAGAAACCCGAGAAATGAAATGAGTAGCAAAAATTTATCTAGAGAGCAGACTATAAGAGTTGAGGGTAGAGCACCAGCGAGAATATGTGCCATTCGTGCTCACGAAGAGGCGTCCTCCCATGACGTGATTACAGGTACATTTTCTCTCTATAATACCTATGTTATAACTTTAATTGATTCGGGATCTACGCACTCATACATATGTATGAAATTAGTCTCTAGCATGAGCATGCCTATAGAGTCTACTAAATTTGTAATAAGAGTGTCTAATCCTTTAGGCGAGTATGTTTTGGTTGATAGAGTATGCATGTAGCACCCCTTACCTGTATTCAACTCCGGAACCGAGTATGAGGCATTATCGGACTTGACTTGCCTTAGCATTCAACTTTGGGCTATAAAATTTGTTCCAATTTAAAAATTTTTCATTTACAAACGTAACGTCCCCATTATGGGTCTACGAGACCCTTTACAAATACTCGAGATGCTAAGGGACCAAACCGAAACTTTTAAACACTTAAAACTTTTTTTGACATAAAACTGGGCTACACACCCGTGTAAAGAGTGGGACACGCCCATGTGACATATCACACACCCGTGTTCTATGCCCGTGTAGAATTATTTTCCTTTCGAACCTACAGGGTTTTCACACGGCCGGACACACACCTATGTTCTTGGCCCGTGTGCTCCATACGGCCTAGACATGCCTGTCTCCTCGCTCGTGTGTAAAAACCTGGGTATTCTATTTGTGACGTTAGCAACCAATTATGGGCACACAGCCTAGGCACACGCTCGTGTGCCTAGTCCGTGGTCGACACTAACTTGCAACACTAACATGCAGGGGAGACACGGCTAAGTCACACACCCATGGGACTGGCCGTGTGTCACACACGGTCTAGACATACGCCCGTGTGTCTACCCATGTGGACCGATTCAAGGCTATTTTTCCAAGCCATTTAGCCACCCTCACTGGCAAACATTCACACATCATCACATAACATTTTCAAATCATCAATTATCACATTTGAACCATGTAAATCAAACTATCTTTTAATATACGAGGGAGAACTATTACTAGCACCATTATAATCGACATGAGCCATCATCCATGGCTATACACAACCAACCCATAACTCTTTTAGGCCAACACATTTGGCTACTTTAACTATGACTTAATCAATGAAAAGTAAGATCCCTATACATGCCATATCTCAAGAAGACTTGAAACCTTATACCCAAGTGACTACTCGATAGCGCGAAAGCATCTCCGGCAGTTTCCAAACCGAGCTAGTTCAGTTAACCTATAAGAGATAGGAAAGGAAGAGGAGTAAGCAATAACACTTAGTAAGTTCATATGCAAATATAACTCAATTATTGACATTTATTTTTTTTGCTCCACCACAAAGGTATTATAATGAGATTTACATCTAAGCTCATGGTTACTCATTTAATCATTCGAAATGCTTACTTATTCCAAACTTTCACATATCACATTTACATAACGTAAAACATTGTTCACCTTTACTAGCAATTATACCCTGCATTTATCACCACAAATCCACATGCAAATTTCACTTAGTCAAGTTTCTCGGTATCACCCCGAAATAATAATAAATACTCGGTGGTCTCACATACAGCCCACCATTCAATAATTAGTAAAGTGGTATCGCACATAGACCACCATTAATACTAAGCACGATGGTATTGCACATAGCCCATCGGTAACAAATAATAAGGTGGTATTGCACATAGCCCACCATTGATAATATTAGCGATGGTATCACACACAGCCCATCGCTAACGATTAATAAGGTGGTATAACACATAGCCCACCATTATTACACATTCACGGATATTTATCCATATACAATTTTCTATTTCAAATGTTCATCCGGGAGTATCCTCACACACTATCATTCTTAAATAGATTTCTACAATAATCATTCGCAGTCTCACAATGCATTAATAAATATAACATATGCAATCAGGGTGCATCGTTTACACATAACTCACCATGGTTTCCTTATATACCAAATTCACCTCAAGTGAGTTCTGGGCACATACCTGTACCTCTCATGGTATAACCATATACTTCCTCATTTTCAACATACCTGTTGAATCATTCAAAATGCTAAAGAACACTCTTGAGTCTCATACATATAGTATTATATCAACATCATACCCCCGATAGGGTCTTATATGAAATATCATATCGATACCATGTCCCTGACATGGTCTTATACAAAATCTCACACCGAGGCAATATTCCAAATATGGTCTTACACAGGACCTTAATTATCATAGTATCTTGGTATTTACATTCCCTCTATTTTTTAGATTCAATTGAAGACTTTCAATTCTTGACATCTCATCAAAACGTATTTAATATATTCATAGAGTCAGTATACAATTCACACAACATAGAAATATTAAATACTTCACTTATAGTTGCATTATTAGCGCATGAACTTACCTCGATATCGAAAAGGGTAGAAAGGGACCTATTTGTCCATACTTCTCTTTTCTCCCGTTCTAGGTCCGAATCTTGTTTTCTTTGATCTAGAACAGTAAAATTTACTCATTTAATCGTCACACTAATCAATAAATTTTTAAAAATTTCTACTTTGGAAAAATTACCATTTTGCCCTTAGACTTTCAACCAAATTGCAAATTAGTCCCCTCATTAGCTAGCTTAAGCTTTGAGGGTTCCAAACGTACAAAAATTATCAACTAAAACCATCAAAATCACTTACTCATGTGAGGATAAGTTGCTGAAATTTCAAAGCTGTCAAAACCCTTACTCTTGTTAGTAATGTTAGTGGAAGAGGAAAGATGAATAGTGAAAGATAATGGCTTCTTTTATCCATTTTTATCACCTAATTTCACCAAATGTTGACCAAAAATAAATGCTCTTGTCTCCCTTGTCTACATGGCCGACCCATACACTTATAATGGCCTTATTGCACTTTAAGGACCTCCACTTTCATATGCTATGGCTATTTGACACCTCTACCTTATATAATGGAACTTTCGCACTTTATGCGATTTAGTCATTTTTCTTAATTAAACATGAAATCACCAAAAATTAAGGCACCAAAATTTTCATGCACCCTTATAATCATGCTATAACCCATAAAATAAAATTAAAATAAAATTTCTTCGAACCCAGATTAGTGATCCCGACACCACTGTTCCGACTAGCCCTTAATTCAGGCTGTTACAATGCAAAGGTTGTCCTTTGATGATTAGGGATCATTGCTTTCCGGTTGATCTTATGTTATTGTCGTTTGACGAGTTGATGTCATCCTTGGGATGGATCGGTTAGCTACTCATGATGTGACAGTAAATTGTGGGAGGAAGTTTATTGAGTTAAAATGTGAAATGGGGATCTTTTTCGTGTTGAATCAGATGAGCAAGACAGATTGCCAGTAGTGATATCTTCATTGTCGACTCAGAAGTATTTTTGAAAGGGAATGAAGCTTACCGTGCCTTTGTGATGAATACTGAGATGAAAATTGAGTTGGTACCTATAATATGTGAGTATCCAGATGTTTTCCCAAAAGAATTACCAGGGTTACCTCCAGTTAGAGAGATTGAATTCGGGATTGAATTAGCTTCGGGTACTGCCCCCATTTCTATTGCTCCATATAGAATGGCTCCCACCGAGCTAAAAGAGTTGAAAGCACAGTTGCAAGAACTAATGGATAAACGTTTCAAGAGATCAAGTTTTTCTCTTTGGGGTGCTCCCATTTTATTCGTGAAGAAGAAAGATGGTTCTATGAGATTATGCGTAGATTATTTGTAACAGTCCAGTTTAGACCCTAGTCGAAATAATGGTTTCAGGACCACAAATCTGAGTTAGAAAAATATTTTAATATTATTTTTCGTGCCTATAATATGTGATTAAGTATGTGTTAAAGTTCCGTGAATTAATTTGTCTGTTTGTGTGCTTAATTTGAGAAAAGGATTAAATCGCATAAATGGTAAAAGTGGCCTTCTATTTGATTGAGTGGCCTAATTGATGTGTCTTTCTATACATGAGGCCTTATGTTATAAATAGGCCATTTTAATATGGGTTGGACGGTAATGGACATAGATAGTGGCATTTTAATGCTAACATTAAAAGGTTAAAATTGGAAGTATGTTATTAAGGTTAATTAAATAAAACAAAAGGCAAAAATAAGCCATTCTTATCATCTTTTAGCTGAAATTAGAAGAGAAAATGAAAGCTTCCATGTCCATCTAGGTTTCGGCACACTCTTGGCTTGATTCAAGGTATGTTTTGACTCGGTTTTTGATAATTTCTACGTTTTTGTAATCGTTGCTTTGTATACTTCAAAACCCAAGCATCAATTTTGTGAATTGATGAATATTTTGTAATGTGCCATTGATGAACATGTGAGTTTTTGGATGTTTGATAGTGAAATATGAAAGATATGTGTTTGATTAACATAGTTTGTCTTTGGAGTTTTGATGATTTTGAGTAATTTGGATCAAATTAAAAGAATAATATTTTGAAGGACTAAATTGTGAAATAAATGAAATGTATGGACTTTTTTGAGCATAGGTGATATTTGGACAGGCATGAGTAATATGAAATTATGTGTATTTTGTAATTTTGAGAAATAGGGACTAAAATATCAAAATATGAAAATGTGGGGGCTAATTTGTAAATTGCCCTAAATGTGTGTTGTTGGATTGAATTGAATGAATTGGTGAATAAAAGAGTTAAATTTGAATATGTATAGGTCAAGAACCGAAGAAAATAGATTTAGATTGCGAAAAGTCTAAAGTGATCGAGTAGTCGAAATCGTTCGTTTATTCCGAATTCGATGTAAGTCGATATACAATTAAATGCATCTGAATTGAGTTATTTATGCATTCATGAAATTTAGTTTGTAATGAATAATACTTGAGATGATACGTATAAGAAATCCGATGGATTATTGACAAAGTATTAATGTCCAAGAAGTCCCGTATGAACCTAGGAATAGATAGGATTACGTATGTCATGACATAGGTGTCCGATATGTGATATCATGTAAGACTACGTCTGGGACGTTGGCATTGATTTGAAATTTAGTGTAAGACCATGTCTGGGACATTGGCATCGTATTGATTTGTGTAAGAGCTTGTTTGGGACAGTGGCATCGAAATTTGGTTACATGTAAGACCACGTCTGAGACGTCGAAATTGTACGATTATTCCTAGCATTCCGAGTAACCTATTAGATTCTGAATGATTCTACAGGCAAGTCCGCGAAATGAATGTCTATGTGAGAAGTAATAATGATTCAGGTATGATTGAAAAGTACACTATGTGTGTATGAAAAGTAAGTGTTTATATAAGCTTACTAAAGTGAATATGTGTTTAGTCATGAGATAATATGTGATTATATACTTGAATGAGCTATGTGTATATGTGATATTTGAGTTGAGAAATGTGGCAAGCTATAGCTAAACAAGTGAGCCAAAGAGTATGTGAAGAATTTGCAATGAGAAGTATTAATGTTATTGTATCAATGTAGCTATGTGCAATTTATGTTAAGTTTATTTATATATGGCTTAGCTATGTGCAATTTATGTTAAGTTTATTTATATATGGCTTACTAAGCTTTTGAAAGTTTACTTTGTGTGTGTTTGCTCTGTTTTATAGATCGTCAAATCTACTGAAGGCTCAGGGACCGTCAACGATCGTCATCACACTACTCAATCTTATTTTGGTACCTTTTGAAAGTGTAAATACTAAGTATGACATGTATAGGCTAGTCATCTTAAGTTATATTTGAGACATGTGTGCATAGCCATGTGATATGATAGATAAGTGAATGTGTTATGTATATGATGCAATGCTATATGAAGTTTGATTTTGGTGTGATTTCATGGTTATGAAATGGTCATGGTAAAGGTAAATTATTGAAGCATAGTTAGCATATTAATGTGCAAATTTTGGATGAAACATGCTTGATTATACATGTGATTTAGTTGTGCAAATTGGTATACAAGTTGGTACATTTAGAAATGTTTTTGATTGGGTTGAAAAGATGACCAATTGATATGATTTTGGGTTGCCAACTGTGTTTGGAATATGCTTGAATGTGCTTGTAGGGATAACCTAATGTGTGGGTGGCATTTTGGCCTTGAAAATGGCCTATAATTGCCCACATGGTTGAGCACACAGCAGTGTGGCTCGACCGTGTCCCTCGTGGTCGAAATTCAAAACAAGTTAGACTCAACCACGAGTTGGACACACGGGCGTGTGACTGACCGTGTGGTGCAAGTCAGTAGTGACCACGGGTGAGGCACACGGGCGTGTCTACGACTGTGTGGACAAGTCAGTATGTATGCCCTGTTTTGACACGGCTTAGACATACGGGCGTGTCTGAGGCCGGGTGAGGCACATGGCCTGCCCACATGGTCGTGTAACCTCTGTAACTTTGAAAAAATTTTAAATTTCTGAGAATTTCCGTATGTGTTCGGTTTAGTCCCGGCCCTATTCTAGAGTATGTTTAAGGTCTCAAGGACCTATTTAAGGGACACTTTGATGTGATTTGTTGTACTATGTTTTGAAGTGTCCGTAAAAGTTTTCAATCAGTTTGGTAACGCCTTTAACCCTATTCCAGCGACAGTTATGGGTTAGGGGGTGTTACATTATCGACAACTTAACAAGGTAACTGTGAAGAACAAGTACCCGTTGCCGAGAATCGATGGTTTATTTAATCAGTTGAAGGGAGCCATAGTATTTTCCAAGATAGATTTGCGGTCAAGGTACTATCAGCTGAAAGTCAAGGACTCGAATGTACCAAAAACCGCATTCAAGACTAGGTATGGCCACTATAAATATTTGTTCATACCTTTTGGTCTAACGAATGCCCCTGCCATTTTCATGGACCTGATGAATCACATTTTTCGGCCATACTTGGATAAGTTTGTTGTGGTCTTCATCGATAATATATTGATCTACTCTCGAGATGAGAAAGAACATGCCGAGCATTTGAAAATGGTTCTACAAATTTTGAGAGATAAAAAATTGTATGCCAAGTTTAGTAAAAGTAAATTTTGGCTTAAGAAAATAGGATTTTTGGGGCACATTGTCTCGGGAGATGGAATTAGAGTCAACCCAAGTAGGATTTCAGCAATTGTGGATTGGAAATCGTCAAGAAGCGTAACTGAAGTAAGGAGTTTTCTAGGCCTAGCCGGCTATTATAGGCGTTTTGTTAAGGGGTTTTCCATGATAGCTACTCCGATGACGAGACTATTGCAAAAAGATGAGAAGTTTGAATGGACAGAGAGGTGTAAACAGAGTTTTGAGAAATTAAAGGGGTTGTTGACTGAGGCTCCTGTTTTGGTACAACCTGAACTGGGAAGAGAAATTGCGGTTTATAGTATGCATCCCTAAATGGGTTCGGTTGTGTACTCATGCAAGAGGGCAAGGTGGTAGCATATGTCTCTAGACAATTAAAGCCGCACGAGAAGAATTACCCGACTCACGACTTGGAGTTAGCTGCAATTGTGTTTTCAATCAAGTTTGAAAATGGCGCCTTATGAAGCATTATATGGGCTAAGTGCTGAACGCCCTTGTATTGGACAGAACTTAGAGAGAAACAAGTACACGGGGTCAATTTGGTCAGGGAAATTGAAGAGAAAGTAAAACTGATACACGGATGTCTGAAAGCTGCCTCAGATAGACAAAAGTCCTATTCGAATTTAAAAAGGAAAGAGATTGAATTCCAAGTCGATGATAAAGTGCTTCTAAAAGCATCACCTTGGAAGAAAGTCCTCAAATTTGACCAGAAAGGCAAATTGGGTCTGCATTTTATCAAACCTTATGAAGTTACCGAGAGAATAGGACCAGTAGTGTATCGTTTGGCATTATCACCCGGACTGGAAAAGATTCACGTTGTCTTCCACGTGTCCATGTTGCGTCGATACCGTTCGGACCCTACACATGCAATACTACCAACAGAGGTAGAAATTCAACCAAACTTGACTTATAGCGAAGAACCGGTTAAGATTTTGGCACGAGAGGTTAAACGATTGAGAAAAAAAAGTATAGCTCTCATAAAAGTGCTATGGAAAAGACATGGAATTGAAAAGGCTACATGGGAGCCTGAGGAGTCTATGAGAAATCAATATCCCAACCTTTTCACTGGTAAGATTTTCAGGGATGAAAATCCTTAAGGAGGAGAATTGTAACAGCCCGATTTAGGGCTAGTCAGAACAGTGATCTCGAGATCACTAATTTGAGGTTAGAGAAACTTATGTTCATGTTATTTTATGAGATAGAGCATGATTATATGTGTGCATGAAAATTTTGGTGCCTTAATTTTAGCGATTTCTTACTTAATTGCGAAAAAAGACTAAATCGCATAAAGTGCGAAAGTTCTATTTTATAAGCTAAAGGTGCCTAATAGCCACATAATATTAATTTGAGGTCTTTAAAGTGCAATTAGACCCCTAAAGATAGGGTGGCCGGCCATAGGAGACAAGAATTGACAAAAATGGTCAAAGTTGGTCAAAGTTGGCTACTAAATTGACTTGTATTAATAAAATAAAGATAGAAAAGATGATATCTTTTCTCTCCATTTTCCTCCATCGAAAATAGCAAGAAAAATAGGGGTTTTGAAAGCTCAAAATTTCAGCAAACTCATCCGCATTCAAGTAAGTGATTTTAATGGTTTTTCTTGAAGATAGTTGTACTTTTAGAACCCCTAAACCTTAAGTTTTCTAATGAAGGGACTATCTTGCAATATGGTGAAAAGATTAGAGTTTTCCATGAGAGATTTCATTGTTATTTGCTGGAGTTTTATGGAAGAAAATGAGTCTTAGTTGTTAGACAAACAACTTTTGCGAGAGGTGTTACCATGAAAACACCTAAAAGAACATTTTTGTAAAGGTTGCAAAATTTGTTGTAAATGTGTAAAATGTTGGGTTTTAATTATAGCTACAAGAGAAATAAATTTTCACCTAGGCTTGTTGAAGGTAGAGATTTGATTAGAATTGATTTCTGAGCCTAGGGGTAAAATGGTCATTTTGCCAAAGTCTAAGGGCAAAATAGTAATTTTACCAAAGCATGATTATTGAAATGTTTTTATTAATGTAATGATTAAAATGAGCTAATTTGCTATTATAGAGCAAGAAGAGCCAAGAATCAACCTCGATCGGGGAAAGAACAAAATATCAGACTAGATCGACGATCTAGCTTATTTTGAAATCGAGGTAAGTTTGTATGTGATAAATTCAACAATTATGCCAGCATGTTTGGGAATGTGTAATATTATGATGATACATGATATCCTACTAAATTGAGTAATTAGTGTTGAATGAGTAAGTTGAGATATCGAAGTCCTAGTTGGACTATAATGAATGTGAAAACACTATCATTGAGACATGGGATGGATGAGGTCCCGTATAAGACCATGTCGGGGACATGGCCTCGGCACTGAATTGAAATCTCGTATAAGACCATATTTGGGATATGGCTTCGGTACTGAATATGAGAATCGTATAAGACCATATCCGGGATATCGTATCAATACTTGATGTGAGATTCCATATAAGACCATATCCGGGATATGGCATCGGCACTCAGAGGTGACCCCATGAAAGACCACATCTGGGATGTGGCATTGGCTTTGTGCTTATAATGATGACGATGAGTATGAATCTTTGAGTATCCCTAGTGATTAATGGGATAAATAGATATGCTTGGAAATAGAAATGAGATTAGTACTAAAGTCATTGGATTGAGTGAATACAGGTGCCCATGAGAAATTCACGAGATATGTTACGATATGTGGCATGGTATGTTCTAGTTAAGAACGAGTACGAGTAAGTTATGGCAAAGTGTTTATGACCTTGTGTGGTTAACTAATGCTAAGGATTGATCTCCTTGTGAGCTTATTGTTGCTATTTATCTTCATGCAAACTTACTAAGCTTTATGGTTACCCCTCTCATTTCTCTTTTCTTGTAGTATTGCCAAGATATCTCGGGGATCGTGGGACGCAGTAGTTTGGAAATCAAACTATTGACGTCACTTTGGTATAACAATTTAGACTTATTTTGAGTATGGCATTTATAGGACTTGGGTATTTTGTTAGGCCGTAATTGTTAGCCAAAGTGTTGGCTATATATGTTATCAAAGTCATCTTGTAAATGGTATTTGGAATTGGGCCAATACTTGATAAGTTTATATATATTCAAGATGATGAAATTATGAAGTTTATGCTTGTGTGAATGCTTTGGATTGAGTTCTTGAACGTGCCTTTGGGTGATGAATGATGTTGATATGAGTTGAAATAAGTATGTTTGCTATGCAGGGTGGCATTTGGCTTGGAATATAGCCTTTTAATGTCTACACGGGTAGACACAAGGGTGTGTGTCTAGGCCGTGTGAGACACATGGTCAGCCCCATAGGCGTGTTATTCAGCCTTGCGTCCCCTACATGCTAAGTTTATAAAGTCAGAATGCTCAGTAGTAAACACACGGCTAAGACACACGACCTTAGAAATGAGCGTGTGCCCAGATTGTGTGAAGTCTGTACTTAAAATGTGGAATTTAATTCGACACACTGTCTAAGGACACAGGCGTGTGCCTTGGCCGTGTGACCTTAATGAGGTGATGATGTCATAAATAGAGAGCTCCACGGGTAGGAGACACGGGCGTGTCTAGGCCGTGTGAAGGACACTGGTTATAGATACGGGTGTGTGCTCAGCCGTGTGAAATAAGTCACTGTCGACCAAGGGTGATAAACACGGGCATGTCTTAGAAGCACACGAGCGTGTCCCTTGGACAACACGGGCGTGTGGCTCCTATCTAGGCAAAAACTTTTAAGAAGCGTTAAAGTTTCCGGTTGAACTCCAAAACCTTCTAGATGTATGTTTAAGGCCTTGTAGGCCCATGATATGCATATTATGATTAAGAAAGAATGGTTTTAAGTTGGATCAAAGTTTTATAGCCTGAGAATGCATGTTCAAGTAAGGTTAAGTACAGTAATGCCTCGTATCCTATCCCGGCGTCAAACATGGGTAAGGGGATTTACAATGTCAGACCCAAGATTATCATCAGAAAGGTGTCATGCGCATAGGTAAGGGGTGCCATTAGAGGTTTCGCCTCGAGGGAATATGTAACAATCTCGACCTAGCCTAGGAGTTTCGACTAAGTTGAAGGCGCTACATTGATCACTGGAGTGATCTTGTAAAGCCTTTCTTTTTACTTGAGTTGTTTTGTGTGATACATGCTTATTTGTTTTCAGGAAACACATTCACTAATTTAAATCAGCTTTACTTAACAATTCAATTACAATATTATTGAGGTGTAATTTTGAAAAAACGGTTAAGTTTTTAAAGAGTTTTTATCAAAACATTATGTATTTATTAAGCAGTGGAAAACATTTAAAGTAACGGTTTTCTAAACCAAAAAGCATGCAAATATCAGAGTTTAACTAAACCTCAAGCTTCAAATAAATAAGCTAAACAAATTCAAACCTAAGTTATAAAAGTAAGAAAACAATTAATAATTACAATTCCAAAATAGAATGATTAAGGAAAACTTTAATGAAACTTTTAAAATAATAATAATTGAAAACTAGCTGTTAATCTGAGGTTCCTTCGATGCCATTCTGAGTCCTAGTTTTTCTGTACTACTTGAGAGGTAAGAAAAAGGGGGAATGAGCTTACAACAACTCAGTGTGAGACAAATCTTAAATCATTAAATATAATCATAAAACAATACAACATTTAATTTATAGCATAATAACAATTTAAGCATAATATAATGAACATATAATAAATCAATGCATATACAAAATTTAAATGCAAATTTCGCACTTGTCCATCCAAATCGCCCTTGAGCATTGCTCGACACACCAAAAACCCATATAAAAAACTGGCCATCCTAATTTAGTTTCCGGTGACGATGGTTGTTCACTTGTCATATGTGACAATGACTTTTACTAAATAACTTACCATATTCGTTGCTCGATTTTGATAGATTTTTACTACAATAACTATCATCGTAGTCAACTCGGTTTGGTGGTTTATTAACCTACCATCCTGACTTATCCGTTTTGGATGCCATTGCCGGTTACTTCATACAGTTTTGACTTTTAGTGTGGACTTAAATTGCAACGTCTCCTGTGGAACTTCTCTATCCTCCATAGCCAATTTCATGTATTATACACATATACTCATCATATCATACTCATTATCAATATTTGATACTATGATTATTTAACACATTCATTGTCACATACTATCATCATCTGGCATGCTACCATTTATTCATTCATAGCAATATTATCATATACACACATAATTTGTGCGAGTAAAAACAAAAAAGTGTCACATGTACAATATTTTTATGTGAATTAACATGCCTAATTATTTAACACATATACATGTTCACATATAGGGCTCACGAATGCGAGGTTCACTCCTAGGGTTCACAAGTTTAGGGTTTGCATGTTGTGGGTTTGTATACTGTTATCATAGGGGTTTGTATAAAAATATTTAGGGTTCCCATATTAAACTTGTAGGGCTCGCATAACATGGTTTGCATGTACCTAGGGTTCGCATAACATATAGGCTCGTATGTTCATAGGGTTCACATGTAATGTTCAATAGTTGACTTGTATGAAAAAAAATATGGTTCACATGTAAGGGGTTTGCATGTAACATTGTATAAGTTTGCATGTATTAACAGTAAGGGTTCACATGCAATATAGGGTATGCACAGTACACATTAAGGGTTCACATGTTAATCTCATAGGGTTCGTATATTAATCACCTAGGGTTCACATATACATATACAATTCGCATAGACATGGTTTGCATAAAACAACATGAAGGTTCACATGTTTCAACATATAGGGCATGTATGAATATACTTAGAATTCATAGAGATAATCCTATATGGTTATGCATGGGGGTTCACGGTAGGGGGTTCGCACAAGCTAGGGCTTGCACTCATAGGCTCGCACCTACAGAGTGTTTTGCATTCCATAAGGGGGTTAGTATGTTATAAACTAAGAGTTCACATGAACATGTCGTTCTTGCCTAGCATCTACTTAAGGGTTCGTATATAAACATGTTTTCCTCCTAAGGTTCACCTATCAACTCATGGGGTTCGCATAGTAAATCATGTAGGGGTTCGCAGGTGTATTCACAAAAGAGGGGCTTGCATGTTTATTCTTTACGTATTTTAACCCTAAATTCTCAATGATTTAACAATATTAATCATACATAACAAATTTAAATTAGATCCCACGTCTGATTTTGAAAACATAAAAACCTTAATCATATGAGGAGATTGACGATCTACTCGAAAGGAGAGGGACGATTTTGAAAGCTTTGACTCTTGTTTGAAAGTTGATTTGGAAAGATATGAGCTTTGAGGGTGTTTCCTTGAAATTTCTCTAGGTAAATCTCTAGAGTTTGATCAAATTTTGTCTATTTTTTTAAAACGTCTTTTTCCCTAATTAAAAAAGGTTTTAAAAATTCATATAGAATTAGGACTATTTGAAAAGGACTAAATTGAAAAAAAATGATTTTTTTGTCTAGTCTAATTTTGACACTTTTGTAGGGGAAAAAAGGAAATAAAATATTTTTGCTGAATGCATACAAGGGGTTACAAACTTGGGACCTATGGGTAAGCTAAGGCTTTACCACTAAACCAACATGCTCATTTTTTACAATTTCTTAACAAAAATAGTTTTTTAAGGCATACTAAATTCTCTTACCCTTTGTTTAAGAAAAATTTCTCTTACCCTTTGTTTCTCATCGAGGGAAAATATATTTGTAATTAAACAATTTTCCTTAGAGTCCAGAAAAAAAATTAGATAGCAAACTTTCAATCTAGATTTAGAGTTTCTGTTGTAAGAAAATTTGATAATGAGTAATAAAGTTTGTCTTTAAAATTGGTTAAATTTAAATTTGTGCTTACTATCAATACGGTTCAGTAGTGACACTCCATACTCAGATTCAGCGTTTAGGTCGGGTAAGGGTGTTACAAACGTAGTGGTATCAGAGTATAATTTAGTCGATCCTTTGGACATAGGAATGGGAAGGAGTTCCCCTTATGTGCAAGACGTTCGATCTGGCTAAGTCCATCAAGTCCTTAAGTTGTTAAGTAAATATGTGTTGAATGTAGGTACATTTGCCTAAATTGACAAATAGTGATGATAGTAGAAACAAACATCGAAAAAAAGACACAAGGGAAGTTTAATTAAGCAAATATAGTGATTGAAAGTACTAGTGCTAGAGAAAAGAAAATTCTAATAATTGGAGATACAAAAAAAGTAAAGTATTGTTGTTCGCTATTGAGTTGTCGCCTCAAAGGTGTCTTTGCCTCCTTTTTGGATATGTCCTTCAAAATAAGTGGAAATGATTACACTTGATCTTTGACAATAAGAAAGTCATCAGATTTCTTCGATCAATCTATTGTAGGAGCTAGGGGAGTAGGAATGTCGAACCCAGGGATGACATTTGATCATTGTTTTACGCGATGTCAAAGTCTTAAAATTTATGTAAAGAATGATCGAACCTGGAAACTAACTATGACAACGATTGAAGGCAAGCGCACCTATCGAACAGTAGTATAGTTTAGACAAGACCGGAATGTCGAACCCAAAAGAACCAAAAGTACTAATAGTAACTCTCTTTTTATTATCTAGCCTAAGAATTAAGGGATTTGTTTATCTAATCTAAAATTAACTAATAACTAATCTAAAGACTCTAAGACAAAGAAGAATCAAATTGGGAAAATTACTTGGAAGAAAAACCAATTGATTAAAAGGACACCCAAGGAAGAATCCACCTAGACTTCACTTGTTATCTAACTCTGAACCAGGCGATTTATTCATTTGTCTTGATCCGTAAGATTCCCTAAGTTATATTAATCCCTCTCTCAAGGTAGCTAACGTCTAACCCTAGGTTGATTAATTGAAATCTCTTTCTAATTAAAACCCCTAGAATCGTATTAACTCGATCAATGGACTCCCATATTAGGTTTCACCCTAATCCGGCAAAATCTCGTCACCCTATCTCTAGGCGCACGATCAACTCCGCTTAATTATGCTAGATCTACTCTTAGGTAGGGACTTTTGCTCCTCCACCTAATCACATCACACTTGAATTAATATCCTAAAAATATCAATAAAATAATTAAGAACACATAATTAAGAACAAGTCAAATATTTACCATATAGTTCAACAAAGGATAACAAGATTCATCTTAGGTTTCATCCCCCTCAGGTATCTGAGGGGTTAGTTCATAAGCATAATAAAAAAAAACATTTCAGAAGAAAAGATAAAACAAAACATAAGAAATCCTTAAAACCCCTTGAAGGATTTGAAGGAGAGATCCTCCGTCTTGAGTATAACTCCGGCTCCTTGAGATGGATCAACTGGCTATCTTCGAGTAAATCTCCACAAATCTACCTTCTCTGGCCTAGCTGGACGCCCCCTGACTAAAGCCTTGGGTACCCCCCTTTCTAGTCATACTTAGGGTGTTTATATGGGCTTCTGAATATGTTTCTTTGCCCCTAAGTATCCAAATTCGATTGAAACTCTTCTTTCCTTCAACAGGGACACGCCCATGGCCCACGCCCGTGTAAGTCATGGCCAGGCCATGCTCAAACCTATTGAATGGGGCACGGCAGTGTGGTCTTGGGCTAGGCCGTGTGGATTTCGTGATATGGCCCATTTACTCCGTTTTGGGCCCGTTTTCCGTTCTTTTCGTCATCCGGTGCTCTCCTGAGTATAAAACATGAAAGCAAAGGACTAAGAGCACCAAATTACACAATTCAGGGCTTAAATCATTCAAAAGCATGCTAAATGTGGTCTTAAAATATGTTACTTTTATGGTTTATCAAATACCCCCACACTTAAGCTTTTGCTTGTCCTCAAGCAAAATTCTCGACTTACAATTAAAATGATCCTCCTTAATTCATAATATTTATCAACAATGTCTCATCATAATTCAAAGATAATTCATACATGGATAATTCAATTGAAAGAGTTCTAAAGACTCAAACAATCAAAGTCATACATTTGTAGCATGAAAACATAGTCGTTTCCCCTTATCTAAATAATTACCTTTGATTCAAAACCGACAAGAATTGACATCCTCACTAAACATTCACTCAAACCACTCAAAGTGTTTTAAGGTTCAGAATTAAGCACTCAAAAGTCAAACATGAAGAGTTAATCCCATAGGCTTGCATGAAAATTAAATCTCCACCACTATAATATGAGATGATACACAAATCAAAAGGTCTTTACAGGGTTGTAATGGGGCTTGGGTTAAAGGTGTGGATAAAGGCTGAATTAGAAGGTTAGAATCGAGATTGAATTGAAAATTTACCTAACTAGAAATATAACTTACTCCTAAATAATTTCATCAATTGAAAACTAACAATACAAGCTTTTTCTCTTCGAGATTTTGACTTTACATGCATAAACTCACCTAACATAGAACTAAAAATGAATATACTTCGATTTTTTTTAAGAACAAGTCATTACAATAATAAGAAAGAACTTTAACAACTGAAATATAGAACATAGTTAGGAAACTGTTCAAAATCAAATCTTGACAAAAAGGGAGTCAGGGAATGGTGATAACAAATACAAAGGGTTTTGGGTTAATATTAATGGGTAAGTCAATAAAAAGGGTTGTTAGGATCAACGTGGTTCACTAGGGGTTAATTACGAAGGTAGGCCTTTAGTGGAGTGAGTGGGTTAAAACCTAGGTGCCTTTATCATCTCTGTATATCAAATCAAAGGTGTGGTCTCGACATGTATAAACGATGCAAGTTCTAGAATAACAAATCAATGTTGACACACTCATAATCAAAAAGTGAGCAAGAAAAAGAATGTATGCTCTAAAAGGCTCAAAGTCTCACAAAACTTATGGGTGTTTGATTTCAACCTCGTAAATTTTAAACTTCAAGGTAACCTTCAGATTCAGGTAGACAACCTAGAAAAATTTTTAATTTCTGAAAAATAGACTTATTATGCTTGATTCTCTAGTATCCTTCAAATTTAATCATCAGTGCACAATTATCAATGACTTAATCCAAGACATTTCAATAAAAATCATAAATCAAAGGAAATTTCATTCTAATCATAATATGAGAAGCTTACTTTTAGAGAAGATATCATTCAGGGATTTGAGAATAATGAAGAAAGTTAGGCACTTTCTTGAAATAAATATTCACCCCCACACTTAAGATGTACATTGCCCTCAATGTACAAAGATGTATAATAACATATTAATAATAAAATCATAAGATAGGGAGAGAAGTAAAACTTCCTGAATTATTGATGAAATCCTTGGAGGATGTTTCATGACGAATGTGATGACTAGGTATAAGTGATAATTTTGTTCCTGGAGTTGTATATTAATTCTATCTAATCTGCAAAGTCATCAATTAAATGTTTAGGGAGAAATATTTAATGAGAGTTGTTAGAGATACTTGAGGGTTAGATAGCTAGTGATAAAAGAAATTGAACTGTACTGGATAGAAGCTCTAACCAGACAAAATACAAGGTTTAATAACGGAAAATTAAACATAAATAAATAAAAAAAATGGAAAATAAAGATAAGAAAAATGACTCAAAGGTCCTCGTCATCTGCTGGGTTGCTGGGTGGTGGGGGCGTCGATATATGAAAGTGGTGATAAATTTGCTGAAGCGTCGCATCAATGCTATCAAATCTTCGAGCTGTATTATCGAATTGCTGTGTACAGTACTGCTTGAACTGAGTGAGACGTACAGAAATGTCGGAGAGTGAAGTGTCCGTATGAGAGGGACGATGGATTGGTAGTGGTGCCTAACAAACCGTAAAAGTAACATATTAGCATACTTCTGGATGATTTATCCCTTGATTTATGTAAAAAGGTGCTCTTAATCCTTTCTTTTCATGTCTTATACTCAGGAAAGCACCAGAGGATAGAAAGAACGAGAAACGGGCCTAAAACGGACCAAATTGGGCCAAAGTGGAAATCGACACGACCTGGACTTAAGCCCACATGGCCGTGCCTCCCTGATAAACTAGAACACGGCCTGATCCCGATTCACACGGCTGCGCCATATTAAAGAAGTCCAAACACGGCCTAAAGACGATGCACACGGGCGTGTGCCATGCCCCTGTCCCTGTCGCTGGAAAGAAGAATTCTACTCAGAAAAGGTTGCTTAGGGGCAAAGAAACCTATTTCAAAAGCCTATATAAACCCCTAAGTATAACCTGAAGGGGGGCGGTTAGCTCGGCCAAGGAGCCGAGCCGAAAAGGTCAGATTTGTGGAAATCAATCAAAGATAGCCAGTTGATCCATCTCAAGAAGCCGAAATTCTACTCAAGACGGCGGATCTCTCCTTCAATTCCTTCAGGGTTTTAGGGATTTCTTATGTTCTGTTTTATCTTTTCTTCTAAGATGTTTTCTTTTATTGTTATGAACTAAACCATTCAGATACCTGAAGGGGATCAAACCTAAGACGGATCTTGTTATTGTTTTCTGAGCTATATGATAAATACTTGATTTGTTCTTAATTATGTATGCTTAATTCTTCTGTTAACATTTTTAGAATAATGATTCAAGTATGATGTGCTTAGGTGGAGGAGCAAAAATCCCTGCTTAAGAGTAGATCTAGCATAATTAAGTGGAGTTGATAGAGATAGGGTGACGAGATTTTGCCAGATTAGGGTGAAACCTAATATGGGAGTCTATAGATCGAGTTAATGTGTTTCTAGGGGATTTAAATTAGAAAGAGATTTCAATTAGTAAACCTAGGGTTAGACGTTATTCGCTTCGAGAGAGGGTTTAATATAAATTAGGGAATCTTACGGATCAATTCAAGTGAATAAATCGTCTGGTTCAGTGTTAGATAACAAGTGAAGTATAGGTGGATTCTTCCTAAGGGTATCATCTTAATCAATTGAGTTTTTCCAAAAAGTATTTCCCCAATTCATTCTTTTTGTCTTTGTGTCTTTAGCTTAGTAGTTAATTAAAATTAGATTTAAACAACAAACTTCACTTATTTTAGGCTAGATAATAAAAAGAAGGTTATTATTAGTACTTTTAGTTCCTTTAGGCTCGACAATCCGATCTTGCCTAAACTATACTACTGTTCGATAGGTGCACTTGCCTTAAAGTCGTTGTCAGAGTTAGTTCCAGGTTTGATCATTCTCATTTATAAATTTTAAGACTCGATGGAAGGTTCCTCCTCGTCGGTGGAAGGTTTATGTCGATATTGAGGAGGATAAGTTCCACGTTGGTGTTGGATCATCCTCATATGTAACATAGATTGGATGTATTATGGGGACATCTGACCGACCAAGGTGAGTGAGGATGTCTTTTCTTCAGTGAGTCCAAAATGTCGAGCCAAGCGTGTGATGTATGGACCCATAGATATGATCCCTCTCCTGTGTTGCTCCGTTTGGTGCTGAATGGCGTGGGCTATGAAATAGGCTAGGTTGAAAACGTGTCCGTTCGACATGCACCACAGGTAGTAGGCATCGTGAATATTGATAACGCCACTGCTTTCTCGCCGACCTGTAAGTGTATGGGCTAGAATAACATGTAGTACCTCAGGGGCGGGACAAGAGCCGTCGCCTTAGAGTGGCTGGGGTCGTAACTTCCTGGGGTCAATATTGTACCAATAGCTTACGGGGGTGCGATGAATATGGCGATGTAGCTTGGAGAGATCATTCTCTGTTACAAAGTCTTCTGTATAAAGTCCTAGTGCGGCTCTGAACTGTGGTACGTTCAGCTGTCATATAATGCCTCCGAGATGGAATTGTATTGTACCCAGATCATCATATTGCGTCATCTCCATCTTAAGTTGGAACATTGAGCAGAATTCTAGAGTGAGCTTTAGGTATGTCGGCTTAATTATGTTAAAGAATTGCTCCCACGGATCAGTGGTTAAGAGAGCTTGTACATCATCGGCAAGATGGACCTATTCTAAAACGACCCAATCGATAGATCTCTCTGTGCTGAGGGATTGTGTGTGTAGTATCTTATAATGGTCTTCTTGGGCCCCGGGGGGAAATTGTAGGAACGCGTGGCGCACTTCGGTGGATGTGCTTGTGGAGGATGAACCGGGTCCCTTTCATTTCTTAGAACTTGGGGCTATCATTTTCTTTCCTCGTGATGATGACATTATGGGCCTGAAAAGAATCAAAAAGCAATGATTCAAATATATTTCCAACCAAGACATTTATCAAGAGGTTCCGTTAATATCCAAAATATAAGAAAGGTCAATTCATAACAAGATAAGTCACTCATATTTCGCATGTAAGAATGAGTGATTCAATCTAATTCTAATCATTGTTATTTAAACAAAAATTAAATGTTTAAATCAATCTAATAATGAGAAACTAATTAACCTATTCTACAATTAAACTTAATTAGACGAATAAAATTCTAAATATGAGAAAGTAAAATGACAGTAAATGTAACAATAAGAGGTGACCAGTAATGGTGGTGACGACTTGGTTGGGCGGAGCACGGGCGTGTAGCATCTAGCCATGGGCATGTGCTACAACTCGTTGGGGAAACACGGCGGTGGGAGAGCTTTGGGTCGGGCGTGTAGGCACAAGCCACGGGCATGGACTGGTTTTTCGGATGGGTGATTGAAAGAGGGAGGGAGATAAAGGCTAGGGGAAGTTAATGGTGGGGAATTTCTTGATGGTGGCCGGATTGGGAGTAGAAATATTTGAGGGGAACGGCTAGGGTTAAAGTTTTGGGGGAATGTTTTGTGGGAGATGATGGTAATGTTCTTTAAATAGTGAAGGGGACACGGGCAGGGGCCACGCCCGTGTCTCTTTTATTTGGCCCGTGATTTTCACGATTTTCAAATTTGGGCACATTTGGGATGTTGCCCACGCCCGTGCTCATAGGCCGTGTATGATTATGTTTGCTTCTCCTATGCCCGTGCTAAGTTTTCCACGCCCGTGTTCATATAGTCAGTGTTGCACACGGTTTGTCGGCACAGGCGTGGCTCTTGTCCGTGTTGGTTTACTCAGAATAGACCATGATCGCATTGTACGGTCGTGGTCTTTTTATCGCGGCCCGTGTTGGGGAAAATTTTTCTTCTTCATCTCACACGTCTGTATACACGCCTTTTTTTTCATCCTATGGCGACCACACGGCCCCGGGCACGCTTATGTCTAAGGTCGTGTGGTAGTAAACCCGCGCTTTACTGAATCATTTAGTTTGATTTACGTACTAAAAGGAAAAAATAAAATTAAAATGTGAAAATTAATAGGGTTAGTGAAGTTAGTGCTCGGGTTGCCTCCCGAGAAGCGCTCGTTTAAAGTCTCAAGCTAGACTCACCCTATTTTCATTCCTGAAAGAAGGTTCACGGAGCTGAAGCTCCTCTCTCAATTCCTTGAAATCTTCACCATTATAAAGTTTCAGTCGATTGCCATTTACCTTGAATATTCCTTGAGTTGGATGGGTTACCTCGACTGTGTCGTAAGGAAAAATAGATTTTATCACGAATGGGCCTGACTGCCTTGATTTCAGCTTTCTAGGAAATAGTTTGAGCCTTTAATTATACAGCAGGACTCAGTTTCCTACTTCAAATTGCTTTGATTGTTTTAAACGAGCATCATGGCGTCATTTTGTTACCTCCTTATATAGTTTTGAATTCTTATAGGCCTCAGCTCGCCATCCATCTAGTTCGTTTAACTGCATCATCCTCTTCTTACCTGCAGTTTTAAGATCATAATTCAAGAATTTTATAGCCTAGTAGGCTTTGTGATCTAACTCGAATGGTAGATGACAACTTTTTCTGTAAACAAGTTTGTACGGGGATGTCCCTAAAGGGGTTTTAAATGTTGTTCTATAGGCCCATAAAGCATCATCTACTTTTACTACAGTCTTTTCTATTTGATTCAACTGTTTTCTCTAGGATTCGCTTAAGCTCTCGATTTGCCACTTCCACTTGCCCACTGGTTTGAGGATGATAAGGGGTAGCTATTCTGTGGTGTACTCCATATTTTCTTAAGACTTTTTCAAATTAAGTATTGCAAAAGTGAGTGCCCCTATACTGATGATTGCTCTGGGTGTTCCAAAATGAGAGAAAAGTTTCTTAAGAAACATTAGTACAGCTCTAGCATCGTTAGTAGGTAAAGCTTGGGCTTCCACCCATTTTGACATGTAATCTACTGCTACTAAGATGTATTTATTTCCGAATGAACTAGGGAACGGACCCATAAAATCAATACCCATACATCAAATATCTCACATGATAACATATATGTCTGAGGCATTTCATCGTGTTTAGAGGTATTACCTGTTCTCTGGCATTTATCACACGAAGTGACATACCTGTTGGCATCTTTGAAAAGAGTTGGCCAGTAAAATCCTGATTCGAGCGTTTTGTGTGCTGTCTTAATCCCGCTATAATGTCCTCCTGAAGGTCCTGGATGGCAATGTTCTAGGATTTTACTCGCTTTCGCCTTTGTAACGCATATCCGAATTACTTGATCTGCACATATACAGAAAAGAAAGGGGTCTTCCTAAAAATGGTTTTTCGCATCAGTAAAGAATCGCTTCTTTTGATGATGTGTTAATCTTTTTGGTAAGATGTTAGCAGCTAAATAATTTGTAATATCTGTAAACCATGGTACCTCAGAGTTGGTTATAGAAAAGATTTGTTCCTCAGGAAACGAGTCATTTATCTCACTTTCGTCGAGCTTTTCGATATGTGGGTTCTCAAGCCTACAAAGGTGATCTGCTGCAAGATTTTCAACTCCCTTCTTATCTTGTATTTTCAAATCAAATTCCTGTAAGAGTAAAATCCATCGTATGAGTCGAGGTTTTGCATCAGCTTTAGTTAAAAGATAATGAAGAGCTGAATGGTCAGTGTAAACGACAACTTTAGATAATATTAATATTGCCTAAATTTTTCAAAAGCAAAAGCTACAGCTAGCAATACTTTCTCTGTGGTGGTGTAGTTTTCTTGTGCGGGTATCAATGTTCTGCTAGCATAATAAATTGGCTGAAAATGCTTGTCTCTTCGTTGTCTCAGAACTGCACCCACTGTAAAATCACTCGCATCACACATTAGTTCAAAGGGTAAATTCCAATCAGGTGCAATTATAATCGGAGCATTTATTAGTTTATCTTTGAGGATATTAAATGCATCTAAACATTCCTGATCGAAATTCAAAGGAACATCTTTTTCTAGTAATTTTTGTTAAAGGCTTAGCTATTTTAGAGAAATCTTTAATGAATCTTCTATAGAATCCAGCATGTCCTAAAAAGCTTCTCATAGCCTTAACTGAAATAGGGGGAGGTAATTTTGCTATGGTTTCAATCTTTGCTTTATCTACCTCAATCCCTTTACTAGAAATCTTATGTCCTAACATAATCCCTTCTCTAACCATAAAGTGACATTTTTTCCCAATTCAAGACAAGATTTGTTTCCTCACATCTTATTAGAACTCGTTCTAAATTTTTAAGGCAAACGTGGAAAGAATTACCGAATACCGAGAAGTCATCCATAAATATCTCCATAATGTCTTCCACAAGTCCATCAAAGATGGCCAACATGCAGCGCTGAAAAGAAGCAGGAGCATTACATAATCAAAAAGGCATTCTACGATAAGCAAACGTATCATATGGGCATGTAAATGTTGTCTTTTCTTGATCTTCAGGAGTTATTGGATTTGGAAGTAGCCGGAGAGTCCGTCCAAGAAGCAGAAGTACATATGCCCAGACAATCTTTCTAACATCTGATCAATAAAGGGTAGAGGGAAGTGATCTTTTCTGGTGGCGTTGTTCAGCTTCCTATAGTCTATACAGACTCTCCAACTTGTGACTGTTCTTGTGGGAATCAATTCATTCTTTTTGTTGGTTACCACAGTCATGCCTCCTTTCTTCAAAACTACCTGCACAGGACTTACCCAAGTGCTATCAGAAATAGGATAAATTATTCCTGCATCTAGAAGTTTAATTACCTCGTATTTGACAACTTCTTTCATATTGGGGTTTAATCGTCTCTGAGGTTGCATACACGGTTTATACTCATCTTCCATTAAAATTTTGTGGGTGCAAAATGATGGGCTTATTCCTTTAATGTCTGACATTTTACATGCTATGGCATTTTTGTGCTTCTTTAGTACCTTTAGCAGATCTTCTTTCTCCTTGGGTCCTAGTTCTGAACAGATGATTACTGCTAGTGTAGAATTATCCCCAAGAATATGTATTCTAAATGTTTTGGTAATTATTTTAGTTCTAACTTGGGCAGCTCATCAATAGAGGGCTTCTGTTTTAGTTGGTCATTAATCTCAATGCCTTCTATTTCCATCTGTCTAGAGGATGATGTATTGGGATTCACTTCATCGGTATCGTCATCTTTCCCTTCACCTTGTGAAAGACATAGTTCCATCGTGTCACTGTGCATGATTTCCTGCAAAGATTCTTGAAAAATGTGATCAGTTGTATCATAAAAGTCACAAGAATCATCTTGTTCTCTAGAATATCGCATGGCATCATAAATTTGGAAAACAATTTCCTCATCTCCTACCCTTAGTGCAAGTTTACCATCACCAACATCATTGACAGCCCTAACAGTAGCTAGAAAGGGTCGTCCCAAAATTAAAGGTACCTCTACGTCCTCATTCATGTCAAGCACAACAAAATCAACAGGGAATATAAATTTATCTACTTTTACCAGAACATCTTCAATAATTCAGCTAATTGAATACTCATCCTAGTGGGTGTTGGTTCCCCGAGACCAAGTTGCTTAAACATTTTATAAGGCATTAGATTAGTACTGGCACCTAAATCAGCTAATGCTTTTTCTATGCTCAAACTACCAATTAAACAAGGAATAGTGAAACTTCCTGGATCTTTCAATTTGGTTGGCAGCTTGTTTTGGATGATAGCTGAGCATTCTTCATTAAGTTCCATTGTTGAAATTTCCTCGAACTTCCTTTTATTTTTTAGAAGCTCCTTTAAAAATTTTGCATACGCTGGCATCTGCGAAATAGCTTCAACAAAAGGTAAGTTAATATGTAGCTACTTGAAAAGTTCAAGAAATTTACCATATTGTGCATCTAGGCGGTCTTTCTTCAACTTTGCTAAATATGAGACTGCTGGTTTAATTTCCTCACGGGTCGGTGTTATCTTTGCCTCATCGGTTTCATGTGGTACCTTTTTCTTTGTTTCGATTAACTCCTTTCCACTTCTCAGTGTCACTGCCTGTACCTGATCTTTTTCCCTAAGTAAGCTTTCTGATCGTGTTTAGGAAACTAACTTAGTAAGTTCCTTGAACGCTTGTGTCAATGCCTCAATTTTTGTTTCTATATTTTCGAAACATGTTTCTGTATTTTGAGATCGTATTTCTGAGGCTGCTATGAAGTTTGTCAGCATCTCTTCAAGGTTCGGCTTATTTTCCTGTAGGTAGGGCTGTTTTGGAAGTTTTGGGATGGTTGTTGCCTTTGATTTCTTTGAGCGCCCCATGAGAAATAGGGGTGGTTCTTCCAACTTAGATTATAAGTATTACTATAAGGGTTATTGTTAGATTAGAAATTATTACCAATATAGTTCATTTGTTCACTATCTATGCCCAGTCCATAGGGTGGGTACTCAGGATTCGCCACTCCTTCACTTGCGTCGTACTGCATAACTGGATGTGCCTACGAAGAACCATATAAACCATCAAATTTTTTATGTAGCAATTCTACCTGATTTGATAGCGCGGTTACTGTGTCAAGGTTGAAAACTCCGGGTACTTTGGCTGGCCTTGTCCTAGTAACTTTCCACTGATAGTTATTAAGTGACATCTCTTCTATAAACTCGTAGGCTGATTCAAGAGTTTTATTGTTCAGGGTTCCGCCGGCGGCTGAATCGATTAGTTGCCTTATTGAAGGGTTCACACCATTGTAAAAAGTTTTGACTTGTAGCCACAAAGGTAATCCATGGTGTAGACACCTTCTCAACAAATCCTTATATCTCTCCCATGCATCGTAAAGTGTCTCTGAGTCTATCTGCACAAAAGAAGAGATATCATTCCTTAATTTGGCCGTTTTGGCCGGTGGAAAATATTTTAATAAAAATTTTTCGGTCATTTGATGCCATGTAATGATTGACCCTCATGGAAGAGTGTAATATCCTGAAATTGGGCTTGTGCATTTTTGCTTAATTTTATGAAATAGCATGTCTATTGTGATATGGATGTGTTGTGTGCATTTTTAAACCTTGGAAATGTAAGGAAATGTCTTGGAAATGTAAGGAAATGTTTTTTCTTGGAAATGTAAGGAAATGTCTTTGAAATGTGAGGAAATGCTTTAGAAATGTTAAGTTTAAAGTTTAAAAGAGGGTACTAAGGCAAGGTGGTCTTAAGAAAATTTATGGAGGAAATATGACATGAAATTGGGCTTGGAAAAGTGGCCTGGTGATGCCACTTAGGGCCTCTGGAAATGACGCCACATACAGGGGTATTGGGCCAAGGTTCGAGTGCAGGGAAGCAAAATAAAAGTTTTATTTTTGCAGAGATTAGTCAAGACAAGGGACGGCACAAGGCTATAATTTAGGAGCCTTTATTCTTTTATTTTTAAGAGATAAAAGGTGGATAAATGAGGGATTAATTTAATTAATTTGAACAAGAGATAAAGGAGAAAAAGGAGGAAGTTGATAAGAACTAAAGAGTTGGCCGGCCAAGGGAGTATATGGTTGGTAATTTCGGCTTTGGTAGGATAGTTGTGCCGAAATTTATCATTCTCTTCATCCCCTCTCATTTGTGCTGAAATTTTCACTCTTTCTCCTCTCTAAACCTCTTCTACTTCTTCTCTCTTTAATTCTGACTAGCCGAAATATTCTCCGAGATACCCGAATCCTTATTCCACCATTGTCGAATTCTCTAGTGACTTCTTTTCCTCTCTTTTATTTTGTCAACACCGAATATATCAATAATCTCTAGTGAAACCGATCAAAAGCTGAATCTTTGTGGCTTCAAGCAAGGGTGCCGTCAACTGTGGTATTAAGGTAAGAACAATGGATTTTTGTTGTTCAATCTCTTTTAATCGAGATCTAGGAACTGAATCTCTTGTTGTCTCTTGGCCGAATATTAAAGGAGGAATTCCGAGATTTTTGATAGTCGTCGACTACAAGGAGAAAGGTTTCGGGATTACAAGATTTAAGAGACTAAGGCCAGGTGACTATTATCGGGATTAATATCCACAAGGTAAGTGATTATAAGGTTCGGCTAAGGCCTATTTCAGTACTTAGATTTATTTCTTACCTATTCAAATTCCGAGAACTAACCAGATAGGAGTTTTGGTGGTTAGCCGATTGCAAGGGCGAGCATCACAAAGTTTCAGGACTTGATCCTTAATTCAGTTCGGCAACAAGGTAAGATGTTTTAATCCTTCAGGATTTGGTTGATTAGTCAAATAGGCTTTTACTAAAAGTACTAAGTGTGGCCGAATGTAGGGATTAGGATCTAAAGCGTAGATCGGGATTTCGGGAAAATTGCTAAGTGAATCAGTGGTGTACCCCAAACTATCTTTTAATAAGATTTATGGCAATATTTAATACTAGCATGTTTATAAGAATGTGAATATGGCTAAGGTACCATGCTATGGTACAAAGTACCCAGGTACGTTTCCTACTCCTACTAGGATTATGAATACATGTTATGTATGATATGTGAAAAGTGATAAAACTGTGAATTTAGGGCATGATGTGCATGATATGTATGATATGGGCATTCAGGTTATATGAAAAGGGGAAGTGAATGTGGTGACTTCGGTCACATTATCTGAATGTGGTGGCTTCGATCACATTATCTGAATGTGGTGTCACATGACACAAATATTATCTGGGGGCTATGCCGCGAAAATTTTAAGGGCGATGAGCATGTCGTCTGCAGCGGCAGCCTTCGATGGTGTGTAGCGGATGGAGGGTTGACTTAGTAGTCCCCACAGTGTGCAGGTTGATGTGGGTGATGTGTAGCGGATGGCATCTAGGTTTTAGATTCGGGTTGCATCATCTTTTCTATCTGTTTTATAAATATGTATGTGATATGATAATGTATGCCTGGATTGTTAAATTTTAGTGTTGGTTACACATTGAGTCTGTTTGACTCACCCCGTTGTGGGAACATGTTTCAGGTGATGAACAGTGATGGACCGGGACGGCAGAACTTGTGGTGGCCATGCTCAGCTTGAAGTTTATTTAATTTTGGGACTTTTACATTTTAAGTATTTGGATTTATTTTGGATTTTGAATGTTGATGTAATAAGGCCACTATTGAGCTATTCCATTGTTTTATTATGTTTACAAATTTTTATTAAGTTAAAAGATTAAGTAGATTTACTTTCTAATGAACTCTAAATGTTTTATCACCTAAAACTAAAAGGGTTTTTCAATGTAAAACGAATTTGTTTTCAACTCGAGCCCAACCCAAAACAATATTTCTTTCAAAACAAACTATTTTCGAAAGTAACAAAAGAATTTTAACCGGTTTACATCGAGGAACATACTAGATCCGGTCAGGGCTCGTGGGCCGGGTTTGGGGCGTTTCAGTTTGGTATTAGAGCCCAGTTTTAAACTCTCGGCCTTGGGTTTAAGGCCCAAAACGTTTTCAAATCGAGCCCAAGTAAGTTTTATGTAAATATTTTTGGAAATAAGTAGGTTTTTCTGGCATGGCACCTAAGTCTCCGACCCGCAGTCCACCAGGTAAGTACCCCTATCCATTGTGTGACTTATTGTATGATCTGTAGAAGGGTAGGACTAGTTTTCCCCAACTATTACATAAGACTTAATGCCGAATTAAACAAACCTATGGCTAAGTCGCCGAGTTAGGGTGTGGTAACCTTTGTGCGCATGTCTAGGACAAATACCCCTGCAGGACAAATTATGAAAATATCCCTGGGGAAGGAATAGACAAGAAATTTTGAATAGTGAATGTGTGTGATGGATGTCACTGAATGAATGAATGTTTGAATGAATGTGTTCCTCTGAATTAGGATAGAAGATTTGAACTTTGATTGATCGAAAGAACCACTATTAAACTTCTTTCATAAAATTTCTTCGCGAATAAAAAGTGAAACAAGGACTAATTCATAAAACTTTTTAATCAGATCGCGACGATAGAAATGAGTTCTAGAGGATGTGGACGTAACATACGAGGATGCGGTAGAGATAGAATGACCGTGTCGAAACATGTTAAATCGGGTTAAGGGTCTGAGAATGAGGTATCACCGCCACCATCACCCCCAACTTTTGATGGTGAGCAGCAGGATCAGACAGGGGGTGATGCTGTATCGCAGGCTGTGCTGCGAGTTCTTGAGTTGGTGGTTGGTGCAGGAGGAAACTCGGGAGCTCGAAATTCGGTACCTGAGCGACTTCGTGCCAACGGAGCTGAGGTGTTCCATGGAGTATCCGGTGTGGCACCCAGTACCGCTGAGTATTGGTTGGAGGCCACTAAACGAATTATGGATGAGCTTGATCTGACCCCTGAGGAAAAACTGAAACGAATAGTGGCATTGCTACGCGATGAAGCGTATTAATGGTGGCTCACAGTTCGGGATGGTGCCACAGCTGAGGATCTGACGTGGGACTATTTTAAGGCGGCATATCATAAGAAGTATGTTGGAACCAGATATATTGATGCGCAGAGGAAGGCTTTTCTAGGGCTGGTTCAAGGGAGTAAGTCTGTGGAGGAATATGAAGCCGAGTTTCTAAGGTTGAGCCGATATGCTCGAGGAGCAGTGGCTACATAACATGAGCGTTGTGTCCGGCTCGAAGACAGTTTAAGGGATGATCTAAGGTTGTTGATATCTCCACATCATGAGCGGGAATTTTCTGCTTTAGTCGAAAAGGCAAAAGTAGCTGAGGGAATTAAGGACTCAGTGAGGCAAAACTCTGATCGGAGCAGGCAAAAAAGAAGTTTTGGATCGTTTGGATTGTCTGGAAATGTGCAGAAAAGGCCCAGAGCTGATGGGCCGCGAGGTCAGCAAGTTGGTACAAGAGGGCAATATCATACTTGTAATCAGTGTGGGAAGAAACACTTAGGGGAGTGTTGGAAAAAGATAGGAGGATGCTTCAAGTGTGGGTTAAAGGACCATATGATCAAGGATTGCCCTATGAGGCCAGATGGAAACCGACCAGTAGCTGAGAATGTTAATCAAGCTGGTAGAGGTGGACAGCAGCCTCAGTGAGGCCGTGGTCCGAATGGCCAAGGTAATGGTGCTAGCAGAGGACGTGGAACACCGGGCAGAGGTGCTGCTAATACTGAGGCAAGGCAACCGGGTTTGGTTTATATGGTTCGCCGGAGGGAGGATGGAGACGCGCCAGACGTCATAACCGGTACGTTCCTTGTATTTGGAAAACCTTATTATGCTCTGATTGATATGGGCTCGACCCATTCCTATGTTGCATGTAGTGTAGTGGAAACACTAGGCCTAGACTCTGAACTTTCTGATAGGCAGATGACTGTAGTAAGCCCATTAGGCCAAACTGTAGTGGTGGATAAGATCTTTCAGAGTGTACCTCTAGAGATTCAGGGAGTGAAATTTCGAGCCGACTTAATGGAACTTCCTTTCGGAGAATTTGACCTTATTCTTGGCATGGACTGGCTAGTGGAACATCAAGCTGTGTTGGATTGTGCAGCTAAGCGAATGGAGTTGAGGACTCCAGAAGATGAAGTAGTGGTCATGATGGGAGAAAGAAGAAACTACCTGTCTAATGTAGTTTCGGCGCTGAAGGCTGGGAAGATGGTTCGGAAAGGGTGCAAGGCATTTCTGGCCTTCGTTAGTGCTGTGGATGCAAAAGAAAGGGGAATTAGTGGAGTTAGAACTGTAAGGGATTTTGGAGAGGTGTTTCCGGAGGAATTACCAGGAATACCCCCAGATAGGGAAGTGGAGTTTGGAATTGACTTGCTACGGAGGGAGCAGCTCTGTGTCAATGCCCCGCATCGAATGGCACCAAAGGAGTTGGTTGAGCTGAAGGCTCAGATTCAGGAGTTGTTGGATCGTGGGTTTATTCGACCTGTGTGTCTCCGTGGGGAGCACCAGTCCTGTTTGTAAAGAAGAAGGATGGAACTATGCGTATGTGCATAGATTATCGTCAGTTGAATAAGTTGACCATCAAGAACAAGTATCCTTTACCAAGGATAGATGACTTGTTCAATCAGCTTAAAGGGGCCGCTGTATTCTCGAAGATAGACTTAAGGTCGGGATATCATCAGTTAAAGGTGAAGGAGGCAGATATGCATAAGACAGCCTTTAGGACAAGATACGGCCATTATGAGTTTGTAGTAATGCCGTTTGGGTTGACGAACGCCCCAGCCGCGTTCATGGATATGATGAACCGAGTTTTTCAACCTTACTTGGATAGGTTCGTCGTTGTGTTTATCGACAACATCCTAGTGTACTCCAAGTCTGAAGAGGAGCATGATGAGCACCTACGGATAGTGTTACAAGTATTAAGGGAGAAGAAGCTCTATGCCAAATTCAGCAAGTGTGAATTTTGGCTAAAGGAGGTGGCATTCTTAGGACATGTGGTATCCGCAGAAGGAATAAGGGTGGATCCTAGGAAGATCGAAGCAGTGTTGGATTGGAAACCACCTAGGTCCGTGGCTGAGATCCGTAGTTTCTAAGGTTTGGCAGGCTATTACAAAAGGTTCATGGAAGGGTTCTCGTCAATAGCCGCGCCTCTGACAAAGTTGTTGAGGAAGGAAGTACCATTTGTATGGACGGATAAGCAACAGGAGGGCTTTGAGAAGCTCAAGAGGGTTTTGACTGAAGATCCAGTGTTAATTTAGCCCGAGGCAGGAAAGGATTTTTTGGTATACTGTGGCACTTCGCACACGGGATTAGGCTGTGTACTAATGCAAGATGGAAAGGTAGTCGCTTATGCGTCTCGACAATTAAGGCCTCATGAAGTTAATTACCCGACTCATGACTTGGAATTGGCGGCTGTAGTCTTCGCTCTTAAGGTGTGGAGGCATTATCTTTATGGAGAAAAGTCGATAATTTACACAGACCACAAGAACCTCAAGTATCTGTTGACTCAGAAGGAGTTGAACTTGAGAAAGCGAAGGTGGGTGGAATTACTGAAGGATTATGATTGTTTGATAGAGTATCACCCGGGCAAGGTGAATGTGTTAGCAGATGCTCTAAGTCGGAAGGTGGTGTCGGATCTGAGGGAGATGTCCGCACACTTGAGTTTGTATGATGATGGGAGTCTGCTGGTAGAATTGCAAGTCAAACCAACGTGGTTGAATGAGGTAAAGAAAGTCAGTTGGTGGATAAGGATCTAAGTGTTAAGTTGCAACAAGTACAGAACGAAGAGTTAGAGGATTATAGTGTTAATGATGAGGGAGTATTGTGTTTCAAGGGAAAGGTCTGTATGCCGAGGAACGAGGAGTTAAGACAGAGGATTCTTCGTGAAGCGCATAGTAGCCCTTATGCTATGCATCCCGGAGGCACTAAGCTGTACAAGGATCTAAAGGAATAGTTTTGGTGGCCTGATCTTAAACGGGAAGTTACCGAATTCGTGTGAAAATGTCTGACGTGTTAGCAAGTTAAGGCTGAACACTAAGTTCCATCGGGATTACTTCAGCCAATCGAGATTCTGCAGTAGAAATGGGAGAGAATCACCATGGACTTCGTTAGTGGGCTTCCCCTTACGCCTACTAAGAAGGACTCAGTATGGGTAATAGTAGACCGTTTGACCAAATCCGCGCACTTCATCCCGGTAAGAGTTGATTATTCCCTTCAGAAGTTGGCGAAATTATATGTGGCGGAAATTGTGAGATTACATTGAGTATCGGTGTCAATGATTTCGGATAGAGACCCAAGATTTACGTCTCAGTTTTGGAGGGCACTTCATCAAGCTTTAGGCACTAAGTTAGACTTCACTGCGGCTTTTCATCCACAATCAGACTGGCAGTCTGAACGAGTAATCCAAGTGTTGGAGGATATGTTGAGAGGCTGTGTGATGGATTTCCGAGGAAGTTGGGAAGACTATTTGCCTTTAGCAGAATTCGCCTACAACAACAGCTATCAGGCTAGTATTCGGATGGCACCGTATGAAGCGTTGTATGGTCAGAAGTGTCGGACTCCTACATGTTGGACGAAATTGGGAGAACATCGAGTTTTGGGTCCAAAAATGGTGTCAGAATCTGAGGAAAAGGTTGGAATAATTCGAGCACGATTGAAGGAGGCACCTGATAGGCAAAAGTTGTACGCGGATCTGAAACGGAAGGAAATAGAGTTCGATGTGGGGGATCAAGTGTTCCTTAAAGTGTCACCTTGGAAGAAGGTAATGAGATTTGGACGAAAAGGAAAGTTAAGTCCAAGGTTTATAGGGCCTTATCGAGTATTGAAGCGAATTGGTCCAGTGGCACACCAGTTGGAGCTGCCTTTGGAATTGAAGCAAATGCACGATGTATTCCATGTGTCCATGCTACGTCGATATCGATCAAACCCATCTCATGTGGTACCAGTCAAAGAGGTGGAGCTAAGACCAGATCTGTCCTACGAGGAGGAGCCGATTCAGATATTGGAACGTGATGTGAAAGTGTTACGGAAGAAGTCAGTTCCTCTAGTCAAAGTGTTATGGCGCAACCATGGATCGGAGGAAGCTTCGTGGGAACCAGAAGAAGCAATGCGACAGCAATACCCTCATCTATTTCAGCCAGGTAATTTCGAGGACGAAATTACTTTAAGGGCGTGGAACTGTAATATCCTGAAATTGGGCTTGTGCATTTTTGCTTAATTTTATGAAATAGCATGTCTATTGTGATATGGATGTGTTGTGTGCATTTTTAGAACCTTGGAAATCTAAGGAAATGTCTTGTCTTGGAAATGTAAGGAAATGTCTTGGAAATGTAAGGAAATGTTTTGTCTTGGAAATGTAAGGAAATGTCTTGGAAATGTAAGGAAATGTCTTGGAAATGTAAGGAAATGTCTTGTCTTGGAAATGTAAGGAAATGTCTTGGAAATGTGAGGAAATGCTTTAGAAATGTTAAGTTTAAAGTTTAAAAGAGGGTACTAAGGCAAGGTGGTCTTAAGAAAATTTATGGAGGAAATATGACATGAAATTGGGCTTGGAAAAGTGGCCTGGAGATGCCACTTAGGGCCTCTAGAAATGACGCCACATACAGGGGTATTGGGCCAAGGTTCGAGCTGCAGGAGAAGTAAAATAAAAGTTTTCTTTTGCAGAAGAGATTAGCAGCAAGGGACGACACAAGGCTATAATTTAGGAGCCTTTATTCTTTTATTTTTAAGAGATAAAAGATGGATAAATGAGGGATTAATTTAATTAATTTGAACAAGAGATAAAGGAGAAAAAGGAGGAAGTTGATAAGAACTAAAGAGTTGGCCGGCCAAGGGAGTATATGGTTGGTAATTTCGACTTTGGTAGGATAGTTGTGCCAAAATTTATCATTCTCTTCATCCCCTCTCATTTGTGTCAAAATTTTCACTCTTTCTCCTCTCTAAACCTCTTCTACTTCTTCTCTCTTTAATTCTGACTAGCCGAAATATTCTCTGAGATAGCCGAATCCTTATTCCACCATTGTCGAATTCTCTAGTGACTTTTTTTCCTCTCTTTTATTTTGTCAACACCGAATATATCAATAATCTTTAGTGAAACCGATTTCTTTTAAGCCTCAAAAGCCGAATCTTTGTGGCTTCAAGCAAGGGTGCCATCGACTGTGGTATTAAGGTAAGAACAATGGATTTTTGTTGTCCAATCTCTTTTAATCGAGATCTAGGAACTGATTCTCTTGTTGTCTCTTGGCCGAATATTAAAGGAGGAATTCCGAGATTTTTGATAGTCGTCGACTACAAGGAAAAAGGTTTCGGGATTACAAGGATCTAAGAGACTAAGGCCAGGTGACTATTATCGGGATTAATATCCACAAGGTAAGTGATTATAAGGTTCAGCTAAGGCCTATTTCAGTACTTAGATTTATTTCTTACCTATTCAAAAGCCGAGAACTAACCAGATAGGAGTTTTGGTGGTTAGCCGATTGCAAGGGTGAGCATTACAAAGTTTCGAGACTTGATCCTTAATTCAATTCGGCAACAAGGTAAGATGTTTTAATCCTTCGAGATTTGGTTGATTAGTCGAATAGGCTTTTACTAAAAGTACTAAGTGTGGCCGAATGTAGGGATTAAGATCTAAAGCGTAGATCAGGATTTCGGGAAAATTGCTAAGTGAATCAGGTGTGTACCCCACACTATCTTTTAATAAGATTTATGGCAATATTTAATATTAGCATGTTTATAAGAATGTGAATATGGCTAAGGTACCATGCTATGGTACAAAGTACCCAGGTACGTTTCCTACTCCTACTAGGATTATGAATACATGTTATGTATGATATGTGAAAAGTGATAAGACTGTGAATTTAGGGCATGATGTGCATGATATGTATGATATGGGCATTCGGGTTATATGAAAAGGGGAAGTGAAAGTGGTGACTTCGGTCACATTATCTGAATGTGGTGGCTTCAGTCACATTATCTGAATGTGGTGTCACATGACAAAAATATTATCTAGGGGCTATGCCACGAAAATTATAAGGGCGATGAGAATGTCGTCTGCAGCGGCAACCTTCGATGGTGTGTAGCGGGTGGAGGGTTGACTTAGTAGTCCCCACGGTGGGCAGATTGGTACGGGTGATGTGTAGCGGATGGCATCTAGGTTCTGGTTTCGGGTTTTATTATCTTTTCTATCTGTTATATAAATACGTATGTGATATGATAATGTATGCCTGGATTGTTAAATTTTAGTGTTGGTTACACATTGAGTCTGTTTGACTCACCCCGTTGTGGGAACATGTTTCAGGTGATGAACAGTGATGGACTGGGACAGTAGAACTTGTGGTGGCCATGCTCAGCTTGAAGTTTATTTAATTTTGGGACTTTTACATTTTAAGTATTTGGATTTATTTCGAATTTTGAATGTTGATGTAGTAAGGCCACTGTTGAGCTATTCCATTGTTTTATTATGTTTACAAATTTTTATTAAGTTAAAGATTAAGTAAATTTACTTTCTAATGACCTTTAAATGTTTTATCACCTAAAACTAAAAGGGTTTTTCAATATAAAACGAATTTGTTTTCAACTCGAGCCCAACCCAAAATAATATTTCTTTCAAAACACACTATTTTCCAAAGTAACAAAAGAATTTTAATTGGTTTACATCGAGGAACATACCATATCCAGTCAGGGCTCGTGGGCCGGGTTTGGGGTGTTTCAAAGAGAATGCAACCATTGTTTGGCTTTATTCCTCAAAGAAAATGGAAATAACCGAAGACGAATGGCATCATCAGAAACGCCATTTATCTTGAAGGTATCACAGAATTCTAGAAAATTCCCTAAGTGCGTGTTAGGATCCTCACCCTACAAACCATCAAACTGAAAAAACTGTTGTATCATCTCTATAGTATTAGGTTTCAGTTCAAAATTATTTGCAGCAATAGTAGGCCTAACAATACTAGACTCAGTTCCTGTTAAACTAGGTTTAGCAGAATCATACATAGTACGTGGAGCATGATGTTCGACCATCTCTGGAGGTGGCGAATTATTTTCAGCCATCTCTTCTGTGGTATTTATTTCGGCTTCTTGCTCTTTGTCTATGTAGTTTAAGCTTCGCCTTATCTCTCTACAATTTCTACGAATGGTACCTTCAATATCACTGTCATAGAGTAAGGGTCCTGTTGGGTTCCTTCTAGTCATAAACTAGAGGTACCTGAAAGGAAAAAAAAAGAAAGAAAATTAGAAAAACAAAAATAAAATTTAATTTGCAAAAATGAAATAAAAATAAATATGGCTAAAGTAATAAAAATTAAGTGTTCTTAATATTTCAGTTCCTCAGTAACGGCACCAAAAACTTGATCGTTGTTTTATGCAATGTCAAAATCTTAAAATTTATATAAAGAATGATCGAACCTGGAAACTAACTATGACAACGATTTGATGCAAGCACACCTATCGAACAATAGTATAGTTTAGGCAAGACCAGGATGTTGAACCCAAAGCAACAAAAAGTACTAATACTAACTCTCTTTTTATTATCTAGCCTAAGAATTAAGGGATTTGTTTATCTAATCTAAAATTAACTAACAACTAATCTAAAGACTCTAAGACAAAGAAGAATGAAATTGGGAAAATTACTTGGAAGAAAAACCAATTGATTTAAATGACACCCAAGGAAGAATCCACCTAGACTTCACTTGTTATCTAACTTTGAACCAGACGATTTATTCATTTGACTTGATCCGTAATATTCCGTAAGTTATATTAATCCCTCCCTCGAGGCGACTAACGTCTAACCCTAGGTTGATTAATTGAAATCTTTTTGTAATTAAAACCCCTAGAATCGCATTAACTCGATCAATGGACTCCCATATTAGGTTTCACCCTAATCCTGCAAAATATCGTCACCCTATCTCTAGGCGCGTGATCAACTCCGCTTAATTACTCTAGATCAACTCTTAGGCAAGGACTTTTGCTCCTCCACATAAGCATATCACACTTGAATTAATATCCCAGAAATATCAACACAAGAATTAAGAACACATAATTAAGAACAAGTCAAATATTTATCGTATAGTTCAGCAAACGATAACAAAATTGATCTTAGGTTTCATCCCCCTCAGGTATCTGAGGGTTTAGTTCATAAAGATAATAAAAGAAAACATCTTAGAAGAAAAGATAAAACAAAACATAAGAAATCCCTAAAACCCCCTGAAGGAATTGAAGGAGAGATCCTCCGTCTTGAGTATAACTCCAGCTTCTTGAGATGGATCAACTGGCTATCTTCGAGTAAATCTCCACAAATCTGCCTTCTCTGGCCTAGCTGGATGCCCCCTGACTAAAGCCTTGGGTTCCCCCCTTTCTGGTCATATTAAGGTGTTTATATAGGCTTTTGAATATGTTTCTTTGCCCCTAAGTATCCAAATCCGAGTAAAACTCTTCTTTCCTGCGACAGGGACACGCCCATGGCACACGCCCGTGTAAGTCATGGCCAGGCCATGTTCGAACTTGTTGAATGGGGCACGGTTGTGTGGTCTTAGGCCAGGCCGTGTGGATTTTGTGATATAGCCCATTTACTCCGTTTTGGGCCAGTTTTCCATTTTTTAGTCATTCGTTGCTCTTCTGAGTATAAAACATGAAAACAAAGGATTAAGAGCACCAAATTACACAATTTAGGGCTTAAATCATCCAAAAGCATGCTAAATGTGGGCTTAAAATATGTTACTTTTACGGTTTATCAACATTAGTGAGTATATGTATGGAGTTGTAGAGTCTGCATCAAAAGGAACTTTTCACTGGGTTACAACCTCTACTAACCTTTTTTTCACAATCCTTCAAAATGTTTGAATTTAGGCCTCTAAGCAGGAAGAGAATATGTAAATCCCTCACTCTAGTGTATAGATTCCTATGAATCTAAGAAGTTGTACACATCGTTGTCAGCCAGAATAAGTGCCCTTTTTAGGGTAGCTCACTTAGCTTCACTTCAACTTTAAAGGGAAGTGTAACACCCCTTGCCCATCACTAACACCCCTCGCCCATCACTGTCAGCGGATTAGGGTTATGGAATGCTACAACAATTAACAGGACAAACACAAGCTATTTCAATTAAAAATTTATCTTTGAACAACCATCAATATATAATCAGTCAATAATCATGCTAATCATAAAAAAATGGGGCTTAAATCGAGCCTACATAACATAGAAATCAATTTAGGAACAAGTAATGATTGATTCAAAATAAAATAGAAAAGTACGGTAAAAACATAAAACAGGGGTCACATGGACATGTGTCAAATTTAGGTCGTGTGTGCTATGGGATATGGCCGTGTTGTTCAACCATGCGTGACCCGAAATGTACCTTCAATAACGAATCAAACATTTCATGCGTACTTAAGCTACAAGTATACCATTTACCAATCATTCAACCTATTCAAATCACATCAAAAGCATACCAAAACATGCCATTTGCCTAGTTATAACCAATATGCCATAGGGCACCATCACAAACAACAATACAAACTAACACCCAATGTCATTTTCTAACGAATTCAAGCTTGCCTAACAATGTTATACAAAATTTCAAATGTCACCAATTCATTAACATCCAACAAACCATATATCAAAGTATATATATAGACATGTAATAAAAAAACAACTATAGGAATTCACTAAATCAACTGAAACATCCCAAATCAACAATCAAAGTATAATATCATATCTATTAACCATTAAACAAGTAACCAAAGACCAACTATACATATATGGCATTCAATATTCCATTAATCATGCAATTAAACTTTCAAAACCATTTCAACCATTTTATCATCACATACCACATCAACCATAATCAACCACATCATGATATTAGCAAATTCACATGGCTAAGAAATATCAAATATACTTTAAATACATCAAACACTTATATACATAACTTCACTCCTATTACATGCCACATATCCCAAAATAAACATTTTCAAAATCTATTGAAAGATAGCTGGATAGTGTGATATTCAACTTGATCCAATAGCCCAGTTCCGCAGAACGATATCTACAAGAAAATAGGAAAAATAAGACGGGTACAAGAAGCTTAGTAAGTTCACAGGTTGAAACGATATAACTTCTTAAAAACATAGTTTAATTAACAATCTCTTTAACTAATACTAACCCTGTCAACCAAAAGCATTCAACAAATGAGGTTTAGATACACAAGTTATTTAATCACCTTATTTGTACGACAACAAACATTATCAAGTCACGATATAATATCAGAAATTATGAAAATGTATACAGGTCATTAACAAGGCATCATAATCAAATAAAAATTACATATCATCACCATATCACTTAACCATTGAATATTTGCTCGATGAACGATATAAATTGATACGGATAAGCGATTATTCGCCCAAGACATGCCAGAATGCTTAATTGAGCCAATCTATCTAAGAACACGCCTAGGCACCAAGTGCCTAGCTCTTAGGCTAATAGCCTTCCAAAAACACGCCTGGGCACCAAGTGCCAAGCTAGTTACATCTCCCCCTAGAAACACTTCAGAATCACTATAAATATAGCTCAATAATCCGCAAAAAATGTTGGACTTTGATAAATTTAGTGTATAATAACAAGTCAAGAATCATCATCTAATCACAAGTCAATTCCATACAGAGCGCAAAATAACGTGTTGGCATGCCAATTGTATCATATCCTATGTTCATCCGAACTTCTTTAGCCTTCTACAATGGAGTTTCAGTGATAGAAAACGAAATAGAAAAGATGATGTTTTTATTTTCATGTTTTACTTTTATTATTATTATTTTATTATTTAGTTAACATATAAAAATAAGGCATAAACATCCACTAACAGATCCATATTTAATACAAATGACATAATTACAATTTAAATACCTAAACAAACTTAAATAATGCATTTTAGCAGTAATAATCAATAGTGATCAAGTTTTACGCCTTTTACGATTTAGTCCTTTTTTCCTTAATTAACTAGCCAACCGTTAAAATTACTGGACCAAATTTCAATACACTAATATAGTAACTCCATAAATATTTAATAAAATTATTTATGGGCTTGGTTCATAGAAACGAGGTCTTGATACCTATTTCGTTTAGGGACAAACCACTCGTACTTAAATATTCATTCATTTAGCAAAAATTATCAGATCAAAATTCAATATAATACTATATTTTACTCGTAAATATTAAATAATAATATTTAAGGACTCACTTATCGGATTTGTGGTCCCCAAAATATTATTTTTGACACCAGTTTAAAATTGGATGTTACAATTCTCCCCCTTAAGGAAATTTTGTCATTGAAATTTTTACTTGAGAATAGGTTTAGATATTGTGATTTCATTGATTTATCAATTTCTCAAGTAGCTTCCTCGATACCGTGTCAATGCCACGAAAGGTTTACTAACGATACTTATTTATTCCGAAGTTTTTGTACCTCTCAAGCTAAAATCATTATCATCTCCTCAAAATATGATAGATCAAGTTGTAATCTTGTTGGGAGAAATCACATTTGAAGGATCTGACCTATACCGTCTCAGCATTGAAACATTGAAAATATTGCGAATCTTTTTGTACCACACTAGTTCTAGTGAGTGCAAGGTTTTGTCACATAGTCTTAGCATAGTTTGTTCAGTGAGGTGGTGTTCACCTAAGAATTTCATTTTGTTGTGTAGGGTGGGTGTATTTCAAGAAATGTGTAAGTTAATGTAACAACCCATTTTTGGTCAAATTAGAATAGTGGTTTCAGGCCCACAAATCTAAGGTTAAAATATTTATTTTAGTATTATTTTATTCTTTATAGCATGATTGAATGATTTTGTGAAAGTTTCATTTAGAAATTTTATCGTTTGGTTGGTCAATTCGATAAAAAGGACTAAATCGCGTAAAGTGTAAAACTTGAGTTCTAATAGCTAAAGGAGTCTAATAGCTATAGAACCTTAAAGTTAAGGTCCTTAAGTAGTAATTAGACCATTATTATGATAGTGGATGATATGTGTATTAGAGAAATTCGGCTAGCATGTGAGTGGATTAAATTGCATTAATTTGTGATTTTGTGTAAGAAGGACTAAATTGTAAAAATGTGAAAGTTTAGGGGTTAATGTGTAAATTAGATCAAATGTATAATTTAGATTGAATTGAATAAATAGATGATTAAATAAGTCAATTTTGAATATATTTAGATCAAGAAAGGAGAAATGCAGACTTAGATCGGGAAAAGAACAAAGTTACAGAATAGTTGATTCGATTCACTGTTTTAGCTACCGTGGTAAGTTTGTATGTTATAATTTCATTTCATATGTATTCTATATGATTTGATACTGCATTGATTTTGATTATGTGACTACGAACAATTTTGGATATGATTCTACGATAATTTGACAGTTAAAATCCCTATTGAACCTTAGGAATAATTTAAGATACTAATGACATGTCATTAGGGAACATAATGACTTGGCTTCGAGCCATGATATTAGCACTTCGGGTCCGAGATATACCAATTTGGCTTCGGGCAATGCATATCGGCTGATTTGGCTTTGGGCCATGATATTAGTTCTTCGGATAAGTTACTTTGATTTGGCTTCGGGCCATGGTATAGGTACTTATCGTGTGAGATCCTTGAGTATCAGAATTCTATTCTGAATGGTTCAACGGATAAAAAAGAATGACGAAAATGTGTATGAGATTGGTACGAGATGGTACAGGTATGTGCATAAATCATATTAGCTTTGAACAGAAAAAATGGTGAAGAAAATATATAGTTTTAAGATTGAGTAATTGAAAGGTTTGATAATTGATGAGAATCCGTGTATCGTTAACCAATTGTTGAATTATGTGATTATGATTATATCGAGTTTATTTCATACGAATTAACTAAGCTTTATAGCTTACTTTGTTTAATTTTCTAGTGCTTTATAGTGTTATCGAAGTTAGCTCAGATTCGGGGATAGTCGGAGTTCATTTCACACTACCACCTATCACTTGGTACATTTGAACTTTGGTATTTTAAGTATATGGCATGTATAGGTATTTTGAGTCATTTTGATTTTGGGTTGGTAGTGATTTTGGTTATTTGTAATGACTTGTAATGACATATGTTTTGGTTTATAAATATGTTCATGAGTGCTGACTTAAAGTGGATTTGGTTATGTGTATATATGTGCATATATGGTTAATATTTTGAGTTCATAGATGGATATGTGAATGGTTTATATTATGAGGCTTGTGGATATTGATTTAGTAAATGTTAAATGGTAGATATTAGATATGAATTATGCTTGTGAATTGGTGTAAAATGATGTATGTTTGGTAAGGGTTTAGTTTGTTGATTTGTATATGTGTTTTGGTAAGTTTTGATTGAGTAAGACTTAAGGTTATAAGCATGTTGGTTGTTAGTATTGGAAATTGTATGTAACATCCTAGATTAGGGGTTATGCGTGAGTGCATAATTCATGAGCTAAGTAGGCCTTGAGTGTGTTTGGATAAGTTTTAAGGGTTTTGAGAACTCTAAAAAAATAAGGGAAGGCTTTGGGAAAAAAAAATATTGAACTTTAGGTGAAAAGGGGAAACTAGGCAAAGAGGCTTTAAAGGAAATTTTTGTGGAGTTTAGAACACAAGGAAGCCGTGTAGTAAAGTGGCTTGGACGCTTGCGGGTAAGGGAACTTCAGGAGGGCTCAAGTTCGAGTCTTCTGGGCAGCGTAAGCGTGTTTTTATTTTTCCAAGTTGGCGCTAAGGGAGAAGAAGGTCTTAAAAGGAATTGTGGGGATTTATGGCATAAGAATCAGCCTAGTAAAGTGGCTGCAAGGCGCCACTTAAAACTCTGAAAAGTGCGCCACAGGCTTGGCGCAAGTCATGAGTTCAAGTCGCAAGGGAAGCAGAATTTTGAGGTTTTTTTTTTAGTAAACCTGGAGCATGGAATAAAGGTTGATAATAAATTGGGAAAGAATTATGACTCAAATGAAACAGGTGGCGCAAGGGCAAGGGACGTGCCTCATAGTAAAAAGGGGCGGAGGTTTGAATCTGGGTGTTGGTAAATATTTTTGGATTTCTTTGGATGATTCGGTCGCTTGAAAGTATACTTTTAAAAGAAGTGGACAACAGAATATATCACAAGATTGGTTCTGGTGTAGTGGCTGGTAGCGTGTGGTTGTGCTTGGAGGTCTCGGGTTCGAGTTGCTTTGTGCGCATTAGTTTGATTTTTTGCTGCTGCGTGGGAAGGTATTTGAATTGGACCAAAATGCCAAAAGATGGCTGCTGTTCGGAAAGCTATTTGAATGAAATTCAAATTTAATTTTTGGGTTTCATAAAAGGACTTTTTGATAAGGATAATTGTTAATTTATTTTTTTATTTAGTTTGAATAAATAGATAGAAGATAATTGTGGCTTTAGTTTATTTATGAGTAGATAAGGAAGAGTTGTTTTAATTTATTTATTTTTGAATAAGCTTAGAGACTAAATAGGAGATTGATAAATATTGACTTATTCAATTTATTTTGAATGAGTATTGAAGAAGGGAAATAAGAGATAAATGAGAAGTTTGATAAGGGATTAAGGTTGGATTATTTTATTTAATTTAATGAGTAGTGTGGAGTTAAAATAGGAGTTTAATTGGAATTTGATAAGGAGTGATAAGGTGGCCGAATGTGGGACTCTTTGGGGTTGCTTAATCGGTTTGGAAGCTTTATAAGAAGGGTGTGCCGAAATTTAGAGCTTTCTTTTTACTCTAGGTGCCGTTCCTCTCTAGTGCAAGCCATTTAGTTTCAGTTTCTTTTCCCTTTTTGTTGTTGACCGAAACCTCAAAAGCATTAAGGCCAATTGTGTTCCATTCCTCTTCTCTCTATTTCGCTTGTTAGCCGAACCTTGTAAGTGACCAATCTTCTATTTGTATTTTACTTTTATTAATAGCCATAACCGAATTTCAAAGACGGCCTTATTCTTTTCTTCTATCGTAAGTTTCAAAAACCGAATCCTTGATCTAGTTCTCTCATGTGGCCGAATATCTCAGTGATCAAAGGGGAGAGGTGTGGTCGATTTCTTTTGGTACAAGTTATCCCAATCGGTTCATTATAGAGGTAAGGTGAGATGTACAATTCGGCCATAAGTCTTATTAATTATTAAAGCTAGCCGATTCTAACAAGTGATTAATAGGAATTTCGACTACTCAAGGATCAAGTCGATAGAAGTAGAGAAAGTATTCGAGATTTCGGTAAGTAAGGTAAAGAGGTTTGTACTATTCGGCTTAGGCCATATTTATTGTATAAGTGTGACCGATATGGATTTTGGTCTTTAGGGGCAAATCGACAGAAGTGTATAGCAAAGCCTTCGGGATTTGGTAAGAGACCAAATCGGCATTAAGGGAGGAGGAAAAACTCCGTTCATCGTGTTAGAATCAAATAGTTTGGGATTTCGCTAAATAGTCAGGTGTGTGATTAACCACCGTTTTCTGGGTATTTGTGTTATATGTGTATGTGTTATGAATGTGCTAATTAGTGCAGTGGAAATTTTGATATGGATACCCTCAAGGGGTATATCGGTAATCAGGTAAGTATTAAATCTATGATGTGATTATTGATGTGAATATGTGATAATATGCTAAATAACATGTACATGCATTATCATGGCATTATTTTATGTTGCATGTACATGGGTGGGTTATGAAAGAAGGACAGGGTGTACTTCGAGTACGTGGTTTGATGTTAGCCTTGAGCTACATCGTGGATTGACGCTGACTGAGGTCACATTGTGGATTATTTGTGATTAAGTTCGCGTGGTTTGATGAGTAGCTCTGTGCCTCATCGTGGTTGATATGAGCTATGTGCCATATCGTGGTTGATGAGTGACTATGTGTCCCATCGTGATTTTGGTGTTAGCTACGGCTACATCGTGGAGTGGCGCTGATTGAGGTTGCGTTGTGGATTATTGTGCTTAATTGCACGTGGACGGCATTGAATGCCTTTTGGAGTGAAAAGGAGAGGGTGATTTGGTAATCCCCTGGTGTGTGGTAGGCTGGATAAGGGGGTGTGTAGCGGATGGACCCTAGGTTTGTGTTGGGTTTCATTATTGCATGATTTCGTATGTGAACATATGTGAAAATGGGCCAAGCCCAGTGATATGTGGACTAATGTGGAAATGGGCCAAGCCCAGTATATGAATGTGGATCAGTGCGGAAATGGGCTAAGCCCGATATGTGGAATTATATGGTTAATTACCCTGTTAACTGATAAGTGATTTGAATGTGGGCCAAGCCCAGAATGTGATAATATGTGAATGTGATAATTGCTATCTGATATATGGGTTATTATGTGGTTAACATGTGGGTGGAATTCAGTGGTTTAATTACACACTGAGTCTGTATCACTCACCCAATTATTTATCAAACATCGCAGGTGATATGATGATCGGACCGAGTTGAAGTGGATACGAGGTGACCCATGCAGAAGATGTTTTGATTATTTCAATCAGTTTATTATTAAGTATTTTGGTTTAATTATTTATTGTAATAAGGCCCATTAAAGTATTTAAGTATTTTTATTAAGTATTTTTATTATTATGTTCTATTATGGATTGACAATTTAAATATTAATTGCAAATGATTTTATTTTCTTAAGTATGTATAATAAAGTTTTGAATCCGGTATTTTTATAACAATTTAATTTTTTTTACTTAGAATATTTTAAGTCACGAAAATGTTTTATTAAAGGCAACAAATTTTTAACTGTTTCTACTCTTAAGTAAGAATATTTTCAAACGTTTTCTGCAGTGGCATTTCAAATTCGGTCGTAACGAATGGGCCGGGTTTGGGGTGTTACATTGTATGAATTAGCCTTGATTGTGGCTAAATTAGATGTTCATTGATACTGTGAATTGGTACCATTTTGGTTGTATAGGTGAGCATAAGTTCGGGTGGAAAATTGGCTTGGTAAATAGCCTATTTTTGTCCACACGGGCGTGTGTCTCAGCCGTTTGTGACACACGGTTATGTTACATAGCCGTGTTTCCCCATGTGTGGTTTTAGAAATCAAATCAGTATGCTCCATACGGGCGTATGATCGGCCATGTGGCATAAGTCAGTATACCCTATAATTTAGACATGACTTAGCACACGGGCGTGTGACTGGGTCGTGTTACATAAGTTAATATACACTATAGGTTTGGCACGGCCTAGCATACGGCCTGGCACACGGGCGTGTGTGGCCACTTCGAAGGGCACACGGGGTAGACATACGGGCATGTGGTTGGCTGTGTGACCCAAGTTAGTAAGCTCACTTTTCTGGACACGAGGTACGACACAGGCTGTGACACGGGCGTGTCTGGTGGCCGTGTGAGACACAAGGCCTGGTCACACGAGCGTGTGTCCTCTGTTTCGAGAAAAAATTTCAAAGTTCGTGAAAGTTTCTTAAGTTATTGATTTAGGCCCGAACTACTCCTAAAGCATGTTTAGGGCATCATAGACTCGTAATAGGGACATATTGATTGAGATTGAATGATGAATGTTTGAGTTGAGAAAATGTATACTAAAAGTATGTATAGATGTGTTGTAAGTCCGGTAATGCTCCGTAACTCTATTCTGGTGTTGAATACGGGTGAGGGGTGTTACATTTATTGGTATTAGAGCTACAGTTTAGTTGATTCTAGGACTAATATAGCGTGTGTGTGAGTCTAGCTATACGTGTCATATATAAACTGTGATAGTGTGATGACTCTTAACATTTTAAATTGTGTTTTCTTATAGTAAATGGATCGCAATCGAGCTATAGCTGATGAGGTTGAAAGTAATGTGCTAGCTGCTCAGCGCGGAGAGGCTAAAGAAGCCTTCTTCCAAATGATGAACGAGTGGTTTACACAATATATTTGAACGAACCCGGCTGCTCAACAACCTCCACCCCCTCCTAATCCCCAACCGGTTCCCGTAGCTCCTCATAGAGTCGAGCGTTTAAGATTGAATAAGCCTTCACTAGATAAGATCTGAAGAGTTCAGAGCTAATGTTGATGATGATCCTAAGAGTGCTGATTTTTGGCTTGAGAATACAATTCGAGTGATGGATGAGCTTTCTTGCACACCAGCTGAATGTTTAAAATGTGCTATATCACTTTTGAGAGACACTGCGTATCAGTGGTGGAATATGTTAGCATTGTTGGTGTTGAGAGAGAGAGAGAGTCACCTGGGAGTTCCTTTAGATCGAGTTTTTAGAATTGATACAAGGCCGTATGACCATAACTGAGTACGGGAGAGAATTTGTGTAGTTGATTAAATATGCTCGAGAATATGTTTCTACCGATGAGTTATGTGCAAGCGGTTTGTTGATGGGTTGAATAACGATATTAAACTTCTTGTCAAAATTTTAGATTTATTAGAGTTTGTTGTGTTAGTCGACCGGGCTTGCAAAGCCAGAGACTTTAGCTGAGAAGAGACGAAAGTTGATTCAGAGGCTAGAGATTCGAAGAAAAGACAGATGAATAAATCTTATCAGTCTTCATCAAAGAAATCCTGAGATTTGTATTGTCGATCAAATGCATCAGTAGGATACCAAAATAGAGATCGTGGAAATCAACATGTGAATCCTAATGCTCAAGATACTTCTGTCTCGAGTGTTGGTAGTGTAAGAAATAACAAACGTGACTGCCAACAGTGTGGGAGACGACATTTTGGAGACTATTGGAATAAGATTAGTAAAGCTTATTTTAAATATGGTTCGCTAGATCACTTTATTCGAGATTGCCTAAATTTATCCGAGAAAGATAAATTTCAGAAACAAGATCGAGGAAAACCATTGTGAGAGGGAGACCACTGCAAAATACAGGGAATGTGTCTAGTGGCAGAGGTATGACTAAGGACTCAGCTGTGAAATCTGAGGCTAGAGTACCTGCTAGAGCCTAAGCTATTCGCACTTGCGAAGAGGCATTATATTACTGGTACATTCTCTCTTTACGACACTAATGCAATTGTCTTAATTGATCCTGGATCGACACATTCGTATGTTTTTGAGCATTTAGTGTCTAGTAAGAAATTGCCTGTTGAGTCTACAGAACTTGTAATTAAAGTATTGAACCCCTTAGGCAAGTATGTTTCAGTTGACAAAATATGCAAGAATTGTCTTATAACGACTCGGGGTTACTGTTTTCTGACTAGTTTGATGCTTTTACCATTTGATGAGTTCGATGTGATTTTGGGTATGGATTGGTTGACTCTACATGATGCCGTTGTGAACTGTAGACGAAAGATTATAGAATTGAAATGTCAGAATAATGAAATTCTTCAGATTGAATCTGATAAGTCGGGTGGATTGCCTATAGTGATTTTGTCGATGTTGGCTAAAAGATATGTGAGAAAAGGTTGTGAAGCGTACCTAGCATACATTTTGGATACCAAAGTATCTGAAAAGAAGATTGAATCAGTGCCTATAGTTTGTGAATATTCGGATGTATTTCCAGAAGAATTGCCTGGGTTACCACTAGTCAGAGAGGTTGAGTTTGTTATTGAGTTAATACCGAGAACTTCACTGATATCTATAGCTCCGTATAGAATGGCTCCGACAGAGTTGAAAGAGTTAAAAGCTCAATTGCAAGAGTTAACAGATATAGGTTTTGCACGACCGAGTTTCCACCCTGGGGTGTGCCTATATTGTTCGTGAAGAAGAAAAATGGGTCAATAAGAATGTAAATTGATTATCGTCAGCTCAACAAAGTTAAAATAAAGAATAAGTATCCGTTGCCGAGAATATACGATTTGTTTGATTAGTTGAAAGGTGCAACATTGTTTTCAAAGGTTGATTTGAGATTTGGTTATTATCAGTTGGGAGTTAAAGACTCAGATGTACCGAAAACTGCGTTCAGAATGAGGTACAAACATTATGAATTTCTTGTTATTCCTTTTGAACTAACTAATCCCCCTGGCATTTTTATGGGTTTGATAAATTGGATCTTTAGACCGCATTTAGACAAATTTGTTGTTGTGTTTATTGATGACATTTTGATCTATTCTCGAGATGAGTCTGAGCATGTCGAGCATTTGAAGATTGTGTTGCAAACCTTGAGAGATAAGCAATTGTATGCTAAATTCAGTAAATGTTAGTTTTGGCTCCGAGAATTTAGATTTTTGGGACATATTGTCTTAGCGGATAGCATTCAAGTTGATCCGAGCAAGATTTCTGCAATTATTGACTAGAAACCACCCAGAAATGTATCCGAGGTCAGAAGCTTTCTGGGATTGGTTGGTTAATATAGACATTTTTAAAAAGGTTTCTCGATGATTGCTACACCGATAACTAGATTGCTACAGAAAGATGTAAAGTTTGAATGGTTCGAGAAATCTCAATAGAGTTTTGATCAATTGAAAGCATTGTTAACTGAGGCACAAGTGTTGGTTCAACCTGAGTCGGGTAAGGAATTTGTGATTTACAGCGACACGTCATTGAACGGTTGAGGTTGTGTGTTGATGCAAGAGGGAAAAGTGCTTATGCTTCCAGAAAGTTGAAACCGCATGAAAAGAACTATCCGACGCATGATTTAGAGTTGGTCGCTATTTTATTTACAATAAAAAATTGGCGTCATCATTTGTACGGTGAAAAATGCCATATCTTCGCCGATCATAAAAGCATAAAGTATATTATGACTTAGAAAGATTTGAATTTGCGATAACAGATATGGCTCGAGCTATTAAAACATTACGAGTTAGTGACTGATTATCACTTGGGGAAAGCGAATGTAGTCACGGATGCTTTGAGTAGAAAATCGTTGTTTACAATAAGAGCAATGAATACCCAGTTGACATTATCTGATAATGGTTTGATTTTAGCTGAGTTAAAAGCTAAACCAGTATTTCTTTAGCAAATTTACGAAGCTCAGAAATGTGATAGTGAATTGCAAGCTAAAAGAGTGCAATGAGAGTCGACTAGTGATTCAGAGTACCAAATCGGATCCGATGATTGCTTGATGTTCCAAGATAGAATATGTGTACCGAAAAATCTAGAGTTGATTCAAAAAATTTTACACAAGGCACGTAGTGGTTGTTTATCCGTTCATCCTGGAAGTACAAAAATGTACAATGATTTGAAACAACTGTATTGGTGGTCGGGTATGAAACGAGACATTTCTGAATTTGTAGCGAGATGTTTAGTGTGTCAACAACTCAAAGCTGAACATCAAGTGCCATCGAGTTTGCTTCAGCCTGTTATGATACTAGAGTGGAAATGGGACAGAGTTATGATGGATTTTGTATCAGGATTTCTTGTCTTTGAAAAAGAAAGATGCTATTTGAGTTGTCGTTGATCGATTAACAACATCAGCACATTTCATCCCGGTACGTACTGACTATCCACTCGATAGATTAGTTGAATTGTACATTTCTTAGATCATTGGATTGCATGGGGTGCCAGTTTCAATTATTTCAGATAGAGATCCGAGGTTTAAGTCGCGGTTTTGGAAGAAATTGCAAGAAGCTCTGGGAACGAAGTTGAATTTCAGCATAGCTTTTCATCCGCAAACTGAGGGTCAGTCTGAGAAAGTAATACAGATTCTCGAAGATATGCTCCGATGTTTTGTTTTAGAGTTCGAAAGCCACTGGGAGAAATATTTACTGCTGGTTAAATTCGAATATAATAACAATTTTCAATCGAGCATAAAGATGGCACCATACGAAGCATTATATGGTCGTAAATGCCGAACTCCATTGTACTAGACCGAGCTTAGTGGGAAACAGATTTACGGGATTGATTTGGTTAGAGAAATCGAAGAGAAAGTGAAAGTAATTCGCGATTGTTTGAAAGCAATTTTAGATCGTCAAAAATCGTATGCAGATTTTAAACGAAAAGACATTGAATTTCAAATCGGTGACAAAGTGTTTTTGAAAGTATCTCTGTGGAAAAAAATACTTCATTTTGGTCGTAAAGGCAAATTGAATTCGAGATTCATTGGGCCGTATGAGATCATCGCAAGAATAGGTCCAGTGGCATATCAACTAACTTTACCATCAGAGTTAGAAAAGATGCACAATGTGTTTCATGTATCGATGTTGTGTCGATACAGATCTGATCCCTCACATGTAATTTCTCCGTCTGAGATTGATATTTAGCCTGATATGACATACAACGAAGAACCGATAAGAATTTTGGCTCGAGAGATTAAAGAGCTGAAAAATAAATGCATAGCTTTAGTGAAAGTCTTGTGGCAACGTCACGGTGTTGAAGAAGCTACGTGCGAGCCTGAGGAAGCTATGAGAAAACAGTACCCTAACATATTCGCTGGTAAGATTTTCGGGGACGAAAATCCCTAAGGGGGGAGAGTTGCAACAACCCACTTTGGTTAGATCAGAACAGTGGTTTTGGGACCACAAATTTGAGGTCAAAATATTTATTTTAGTATTATTTTAATGTTTATGATTGTGTGAAAGTTTCGTTTAGAAATTTTATCCTTTGGTTGGCCAATTCGATAAAAAGGACTAAATCGCGTATAGTGTAAAACTTGAGTTCTAATAGCTAAATGTAACACCCCAACCCGGTCAATACACTACAACCGGATCCGGCATGCCACAAGGTAAAATATTTTGATCAAAACAAGTTATAGGTTCAATTTGAAAGAAGCGATATTTCAAAATATGTTGGATGTTTAAATATCTTGAACGAAAGAAGAACCTCTTTGATAAAAACCATATGTCGTTGGTTGTTTTATGGAAACCATGTGATTTTAGGAAAAACCCGACTTTATTTAGGTGTAAAGTTGAAAATCGTTTTAAAACATTCTGACTTGAAGTAAACTTAGTTTAAAGGAAGTTTGGGCCGATTTGTTGTTATCACTTATTTATTCTTACCCGATGGTAAAGTTTAGAAAACCCGGCGAGATGTGTAACTTAGAAAAACATTGATTTACAGTTATTTAAACATGCCATGTTGTTTACTTAAGCGAAATAGGATAAACTTTAACAAAATAAAATCACCCAAAAATATTAAGTAGTGGCCTTATTACAAACCCAAATAAAACCAAATTAAAAATAAAGTACCCAAAAGAGTAAACAAACTAAAACCGAAAGCAATATGCATGGCCACCTCGAGTCCGCTCGGCTCCACATCCGCGATCTACGAGTCATCAGCAAAATGTAAGGGAAGAGATGAGTCACCGAGACTTAGTGTATAGTCCCCCTCCTGATTATATCAACACTCTTACTCAGTTTCATAAGCAAGTAAATATGTCATGCAACCCAAACGTAGCCATCCAAAACTCTGTATTCTACCTCGTGTGGTACCAAACCACTGGTGGTGCCAAACCACTGGTGACCCAAAGTCACAAATAATCATATGCTAGGCCAACCCACTTTGTGGTACCAAACCACTGGTGACAATCCCTTTTCGGTGAAATATGTGGGGCCAACCTACTGCGGTACTAAGCCACTGGGACGAGTCACTAAGATCCAATGTGGTGCCAAACCACTGGTGACCCAAAGTCACAAATACCACATCTTTCCCCTCCTCTCATAATACCTATTTCAATGCACATGCTTATACATACATTACTAACATGCTTTATCAATTAACAGCATACTGTAACATAGCATATACATATTCATCAGCAATCAAAAACAATTAACTATCGGAACGGACTTACCCAGAGTCCTCGCTCATACCCATAAGGGTAGCATATCAATATCCACACTTATTCCGGCTTTTAACAGTGTTTAAGTTGATAACATAGTCATACATTGATTATGAAGTGTGTAAGAGATACACATCTGATTACGCGCAAAACTACACTTTCTACATCGGTACTGTCGTTAATCGACACCATCGCGATTTGTCTACTCCCCTGCTCTAATGCTGGTCCACACCCCGGTGGCCAATCACGAGCCGCTGAGACCGCCCTCTTCTTGAACTTAGGGGCTGGGGCCTCAGATCTCACCCCACTTACTGCTTGATTAGCCTTTGAATCCATAATATACCTTATCACTAAATTGGGTTAAAGAAGTGAACTAAAATATAAAGAACTAGAATCCCAGAGTTAGATCCCTTACCTAAGTCGACGAATCCTGAAAACTCTACACGAAATGGCGTCAACCCCTCTTTCCTGCATTCGGCCAAACGTCAACTACCATGTGGTATTTGCCTAGGGCATAAACACAATAAGAATTGATTGTCGACAGGAATACTTACCCTCCTATTAACAAAATCAATTGAAAGTGAATGGTCAATCGGCGACAATCCACAGAAATCCCGAGTCCAACGAGAGTTTGAGCGATAAAGCTTTCGGCTTTTCCCATTAAGGCAACCAAGATCGAAAAAGAACAGAGAAGAGAGTATGACAGGGGGATTTGGCTATAAGATCAAGAGAAGAAGGAAAGAAACGAAACAATGAAACCTTACCTGCCAATAGGTTAAGATTCGACTATGAGAACCCAAAAGAATAGAAGAGGGATGATGGGATTTCGGTACTTGTAGAATCGACTAAAATAGGAAAAAAATAATAGAACACTTAAGAAGATTCGGCTATGGCTTTGAGAAAGAAAAAATGATATGGTCGTAACACAGTTGATGGTTGAAGAAAAAAAGATTCGGCCAAATCAAAATGGAAGAGTGGAAGGGTTCAAGAGGGCATTTGGGTTTGAATGATGATGAAAAGAAAATGAGAGAAGACAAAGGGAGGAAAATGACTTAGTTTCAGTCAAATACCAAATAGGAGTAGAGAGAACAAAAGATGAGAAGGGATTTAGAGGAAGAAGGGTTTTGGTTTTGGTTTCAAAGGGAAAAAGAAAAGCTCACAAGGTTCAATGCAATTCGATTTTGATACTTGAGAGGAAAACTGACAAGAGGCTATGGGGTTTCGGTTTCAAAACAAAGTGCACAAAAGAGTGCCCAACCGAAAGTGGTCTCCCTAACTAGCTATTGAAAATCGACAAAATTCCTAAGCCCCCCAAACCGATTCCTCTTTCCCTCCAGTGTTCAAGTTTCGGCCAACTCCTAAATTCCCTCATGTCCACCCATTCAAACCGATTTGAATGAGTCAACTTCCACAAATTTCTCTTCACACCCGTTCTGAATCTGTTGACTTGTTCAACATCTATCCACTAGAGTTCCACCTAAGCACAACTCCTCTCAGTTCTGGCGTCAAAAAGAAATACCCAAAGAGGGATTCTTGTAGCTCGAACCTAGGCTCCTTCCCCCTGCTTGTGGCGTCACTTCCCTGAGTTCTAAGTGGCGCCTTCTTGCCACTTTACCAAGGCACTTCTTGTGCCAAAAATTGCTATAAAATACTCTTAACACTTAACCCCTTCAGTTTCCCTTATCCAGTGGCCAAAAATAAAAATTTTGCTATAGTTTTGGCCAACCCTTGGCTCATACCCAGACCCTAAGATACCCTAACTAGCATCATATTCAAACCATTCACATGCAAACAATTAAAATGCAAGAGCCCCTATTTAAGGATGTTACAGTTCTACCCCCCTTAAAAATAATTTCGGCCTCAAAATTACCTGGTCAAAAGAGTTGAGGGTATTATTGCCGCATCACATCCTCTTGTTCCCACGTGGCCTCTTCTGTACCATGGTTCCGCCATAATACCTTTACCAGTGGAATCGACTTCTTACGCAAAACCTTAACATCCCGATCTAGAATCTGCACTGGTTCCTCTTCTATGGTCAAATCTGGGCTCACCTCGATCTCTTCCACTGACACAACATGCGACGGGTCAGATCGATAACGCCTAAGTATGGAGACATGAAACACATCGTGAATCTGACTCAATTCTGTTGGCAACTCGAGCTGATAAGCTACTAGTCCCATACGTTTCGACACCTTATACGGCCCGATAAACTTAGGGCTCAGCTTGCCTTTTCGACCAAACCTCAACACTTTCTTCCACGGCGAGACCTTTAGGAAAACCTTGTCACCTACTACAAATTCTATATCTCTTCACTTAAGATCGGCATAAGACTTCTGCCTGTCCAAAGCCTCCTTCAGACGAGCTCGAATCAGCTTAACGTTTTCCTCCGTTTCAGCGACCAACTCCGGACCCAACATCTGACGCTCACCCAACTCTGTTCAGCACGCAGGTGTTCGACACTTCCGACCATATAATGCCTCATATGGTGCCATCTTAATGCTTGCCTGGTAACTATTGTTGTACGCGAATTCTGCCAGCGGTAAAAATTCTTCCCAGCTGCCTCTAAAATCCAAGACACAACCTTTTCTAGAATTTGTATTACCTTTTCTGATTGCCCATCTGACTGCGGATGAAATGCCGTACTGAAATCCAATCTCATTCCTAATGCCTGATGCAACACTTTCCAGAACCTTGACATGAATCTGGGATCCCTATCTGAGATAATCGATACTAGCATTCAATGCAACCTCACTATCTCCGCCACATACAACTTGGCTAACCTTTGAAGCGAGTAATCAACCCGAATCGGTATAAAATGAGCTGATTTAGTCAAACGATCCACAATCACCCAGACTGAGTCCTTCTTGCTAGGTATAAGGGGTAGACCACTAACAAAATCCATCGTAATCCTTTCCCACTTCCACTACGGAATCTTCACTGGCTGCAACAAACTTGACGGTAATTGGTGTTCAGCTTTGACTTGCTGACACGTCAGATATTTACTCACAAACTCAGTTACTTTTCGTTTTAGACCCGTCCACCAAAACTGTTCCCGCAAATCTCAGTACATCTTGCTACCCCCAGGGTCCATAGCGTAGGGACTGCTATGTGCCTCCTGAAGAATCTTCTGCCATAGCTCGACGTCCTTCGGCATACAAACCCTTCCTTAGAAACACAACACTCCATCACTGGTCAAGCTATAACCTTCTAATCCACCACTCTGTACTTGCAACCTCTGAGCACTCGGACCCTCATCCCCTAGCTATTTCTCTTTAACCTTATCTACCCAAGTCGGTTTTAATTGCAATTCTGCTAATAGACTCCCGTCGTCATACAAACTGAGGGTCTGACCTTACGGCTCAACACGTCTGCCACCACGTTGGCCTTGCCTAGATGATACTCAATTGAACAGTCGTAGTCCTTCAACAACTCGATCCACCTCCGCTGCCTCAAATTCAAGTCCTTCTGAGTCAAGAGGTACTTCAGACTCTTGTGATCCGTGTAGACTATCGACTTCTCCCCGTACAAATAATGTCTCTATATCTTCATTGCAAAAACCACTGTAGCCAACTTCAGATCATGCGTCGAATAGTTGACTTCGTGCGGTCTCAGCTGCAGAGATGCATACGCCACTACCTTCCCCTCCTGCATCAGCACACACCCCAAACTAGTATACGACGCATCACAATATACCGTAAACTCCTTTCCTGCTCCAGGCTAAATCAAGACCGGAGCCTCTGTCAGAATCCTCTTTAGCTTGTCGAAACTTTCCTGTTGCTTATCAGACCATACAAACGGAACCCCTTTTCTCAACAACTTGGTCAATGGTGCTGCGATTAAAGAAAACCCTTCTACAAATCTTCTGTAATATCCTGCCAGACCCAGAAAACTCCAAACTTTTGCTACCGACTTAGGTGGTTTCCAGTCCAACACTGCCTCAATCTTCTGAGGGTCCACTCTGATTCCTTTCGCCGACACCACATGACCTAAGAAAGTTACCTCCTTAAGCCAAAACTCGTACTTACTAAACTTGGAAAATAATTGCTTTTCCCTCAGAATCTGCAAAACCACCCGCAGATGCGCATCATGATTCTCCTCAGATCTTGAGTACACCAATATGTCGTCTATAAACACCATGACGAACTGGTCCAAGTACGGCTGGAACACCAGATTCATCATATCCATGAACGCTGCTGGCACGTTGGTCAACTCGAACAGCATTACCAAGAACTTGTAGTGCCTATACCGAGTGTGAAACACCGTCTTATGGATATCGGCCTCCTTTACCTTAAGCTGATGATACCCCGACCTTAAATCAATCTTAGAGAAAATGGATGCTCCCTTAAGTTGATCGAACAGATCGTCTATCCTGGGCAACGGATACTTGTTCTTGATCATCAACTTGTTCAGCTGGCGGTAGTCTATACACATCCGCATTGTACCATCTTTCTTCTTAACAAAAAGCACAGGCGCTCCCTAAGGTGAAACACTTGGCCGGATAAAACCCCGGTCCAACAATTCCTGGATCTGTGCTTTCAGTTCCATTTGGCGCCATCCTATACAGGGCAATGGCCACTGGCGCGGTTTCGGGTAACAGATCTATACCAAATTCAACTTCACGATCCGGGGGCAAACCTGGAAGTTCTTTTGGGAATACGTCGATAAATTCCTTCACCATTCGGACATTCCCTACAGCTGATTCCTTGGCCTCCAAAGCACACACATGAACTATGAACGGCTCACATCCCTTCCTGACCATTTTCTTAGCCTTCAGAGCAGATACAACATTAGATAGATAATCCCTTCTATTACCTATCATTACCACTTCTTCACCTTCAACTGTTCTCAATACCATGCGCTTAGCCGCACAGTCCAAACTCGCTTGATACTTCACCAACCAACCCATCCCAAGGATCAGATCGAACTTCCCGAATGGCAGTTCCAGTAGATCAGCCACAAACACTACCCCTTGGCGTTCTAGGGGTACATCCCTATATAGTTTATTTACTTCTATAGAGTGACCTAGAGTGCTAATTACTGTCATCTCCCTAGAAGTAATCTCAAAGTCTAAGTTCATGGTTTCCATTATGCTACTGGCAACATACGAGTGCGTCGAACCAACGTCTAGCAAAGCAGTATAAGGTAGTCTAAAAATTAAGAACCTACTGGTTATGACGTCCAGTGCGTCGCCCTCTTCTCGACGCCTCGCTGCATATACCAACCCTGGCTCTCTCGCTTCAGTATTACCTGCATCTCTGCCCAGTGCTCCACGACCTCGACCAGAACCATTACCTCCCCTGGCCGAACCACGACCCCTCTGTGGTTGCTGTCCGCCGTTCCTGAACTGAGCACGCCCCTGACTCTCAGATTGCATCCTAGCTAGCTTACGTGGACAATCCCTTACACAATGATCCAATGACCCACACTCAAAGCATCCTCTCCCTCCAGTCCAACATTCTCCCCAATGGGATTTCCCACATCGAGCACACTGTGCTGGTCCCTAAGTAGCAGCAGCAGGCCTCACAGCTTGATTCGGCCCA